>CM062295.1:555692698-556292698 GCA_031216915.1 Pictodentalium vernedei | reverse complement strand
CGATGTATGCCTTAGTACACAATGTCACCATGCACCATGCACCCACGTGGGCAATGGGGGTGAAGTGTCTGGCCCAAGGACACAACGCGGTTGCTGCAGGTGGGATTCAAACCTACGACCTCTCGGCTTGCAGCCTGCACCTCTACCAAGTGAGCCACAACCCTTTATCTAACATAGCGGCAGCAAATTAACAAATACATGGATAGCATGACCCGAAATATCCGGACACTTTGTCAATAAAATAGGACAAATATGGCTGTCATTGGAACCGGCTCAATGAGCCGGTTCCAATGACATCCATATTTTTAAGGCTTTATTGCTAAATAGTTTATTTTTTTTAAAATTCAGTTCATGTTTTAAAAATTAACCATGGTGGCTTCATGAGACCCTGGAACACTCCTAGCAGGTATGGATTCTCGCAACCATTTCCGCAAGAGGATTCTCCCAAATTTAGATGAAATATGAGACATGCAAACTTCTGAACACAAAATAAACAGATGCAGAATGCATGTCAGAAATCATAATTTTATTCTTTGGTCAAAAATAAAAGCACAATGCACCATCTGAAACATAAAAAAAGGACATTTTCAAGAAAGCATGTGCAGTTCCCTGAGAAATTGAAATATGAAATATACCCCCCCCCCCCCCACCCCCCAGTGCACTATGGGTGACCCTAGCAGCTTGAACTGATCACAACTCTTGACACAGTTGATACGCATGCCATAAACATTAACACTTCGTCAAAGATAAATTTTTCAAGAATTTGGCAAAGTGACCACTGATCTCATACATTTTAGGTGCACCATGGAATAACCGGGAAAGATTTTTTGACACTTTGATTGTTATTCGAGCTGGTTCCAATGACAGCCATATTTGTACAATTGCATTGACAAAGTGTCAGGAAATTTCAGGTCATGTTAGCCTTGTATTGGTTAATTTGATGCTTCTATGTTAGGTATATGTGAATGGTTAAATTGACTCTCAATTCTTTTCACATGAATACTAGCAGACATGCAGCAAGAATCTGTGGATTATCGCTGGTTTTGTTACATGAATCTTTACGTGAATCAATTCTCGGATTCTTGTCGAAATATATGCCTTGAGACAGAGAATTTCAGACAGAAGATTTCTGTCTACTTTTGTTATAACACAACTGTAGCACTGAATCAGTTATTCAGCCTACCTCTAAAATCTCAATACAGTGGAACCGTGATAATTGAATAGCCACTTTGCCAATAAAAATTATTCAATTAACAGGAGTATTCAATTAACAGGGATTGAGTCACTTTCCTGTATTCAAGAGATGAACTTAGCATTTATTCTATTATATCTTGTTTGACAGAGCTCCATGAGCTCTGTCAAACAAGATAAAATAAATTAAATGCCTACATTGGATGTACTGAGGCCAAATAGGCCTATAATCAAAGGAAAACTGAGGAGATTCAGGGTAATTTCTCCATAGATTACAAGATTGTTTATTCAATTAACAGGAGTTTACTCTATAACTTATATTCAATTAACCCCCCTGCACACTGAGGTGAAAATATTGAAATTTTAGGTGGCAAACTTTTCTCATACTGCTACTGGAAATTTAACCAATTTAGTCTTGTTTGACAAAATTTCTAGTTACATTAATGGAAACATTTGCTTGTTGTTTCGATATTTTGACATCAGTGTGCAGAGGGTTTACAGGTCAAATTTGTACTGGAGGTATGGTAAAAGGTTTTGTGTTGGGAAATTATATTCAATTAACAGGGTTATCCACTGTATATGTTATTATCTACTTACAGTGAGAACTTCTTGCAGCCATATTTTAAGCATACTCTCCGGCTGTAATTGAAAAAAGGAAGATTATGAATATGTGATCATTTCATATTTAGTTATTTACTGGAGTTCAAGGTCACATATTTCTGTACAATGACTAAACGTGACTGCAATATGGAGATAGAGTCAGGTTTACTCCAACATTTATGCCCATGTTGCCCATTTTAGAGGACCCCTACCCCCTCCCCCAAGCATTAGTGACTTTGTCCTATTTTATAAGTAAAATAGCTTGTTTACCACAGTAAACAAGTATTATTTCATAAATGTCTTGATTGTTTATTATACTGTGTGAATATATCATTGATATATTAACCCTTTATCAAACATACAGATCACAACTAGAGATGGGTGGTATACAGTAAAACCTGTCTTGAGAGACCACTGTCTTGAGAGACCACCTGTCTTGAGAGACCACATCTACCAGGCACCGATTGGTTTTACTCTATAATGGACCTGCTATGGGAGACCACCTGTCTTGAGGGACCACCTGTCTTGAGAGACCACTGTGACCTGGTACCAACTTGTATTTGTATGCCATAATAGACCTGTCTTGAGAGACTGCCCCTTTGAAGACTGAAACGCTGACAAAAACTTTTTACCTGTTCTGGAATTGGAAAATCCACTGTAGTTATACCAACATAATTAAAAGTATTAAAAGCTCTTAATTGGGTTTCAATTGCTAACTCATTAAAGATTGAGATGTTTTTATAAGACCCCTGTGAAAAGATAAGGATTAGTGCTGAATAAACAATTTCATACATACCTGAAATGTGACAGATAGGAATAAAAATAAATTTGTGTTGAAAATCTTTTTGTAACAAATTGAAATGGACCGTTATAAAAATTATAAAAATAAATTAGTGTTGAAAATCTTCAATGAAGATTTTCAACACTAATTTATTTTTATAATTTTTATAACGTACCATAATTACAATTCCGTGTCGTATTGAGTCAATACTAACTTACGGTACCGAAGAAATCTCAAAATACCAAAATGGCTGTGCTGAAAAATATTTCTGACATTGGTAAATGAAAGTGTCAATGACGGTGCAGCTCAACTTGTCCAAGAAGGGACTAAACTAAAAAGAACGAACCAGTAATGCCATGTCACTCACTCAGTTTCTACAGAAACGACTTCACACCGAAGCTATATATGAAATTCATAAAAGATCAGGTGAGAGATGTAACCTATAGCGTGTGCTAATGGAATTGTTGACAATTTATATCCAAATCCAAGATAGCTGCTGGTGGCCATGTTTTTCAACAAAAGTCAGAAATATTCGATAGCTCCCATCTAGACATCACACCAAAGCTACATGTATATATGAAATTTAAAAAAGATTGGGCATGAGATGTGGCATGTAGGATGTGCTAATGGAATTGTTGACAATTTATAAATGTATGCCATATCTAAGATGGCTGCTGGCGGCCATGTTTTTTCGCAAAATTCGGAAAATTTGGTAGCTACCATCTAGACATTGCCCCAAAGCTACATATGAAATCTGAGACTGATCGGATGAGAGCTTTGACCTGTACAGTGTGTAAAGGAATTGATGGACAATTCATATCCAAATTCAAGATGGCCATTGGCAGCCAGGTTTTTCAACAAAATTTAAAAAAAAATACATAGCTCCCATCTAGACATTGCCCCAAAGCCACATATGAAATTTGGGACTGATCGGATGAGAGCCTTCGGCCTATAGGGTGTGCTATATGAATTGTTGGACAATTTGTATCCAAATTCAAGTCGGCTGCTGGCAGCCATGTTTTTCAAAAAAATTCAGAAAAATTCAATAGCTCCCATCAGACATCACACCAAAGCTACATAGGAAATTTGAAAAAGATTGGGCGAGAGATACTGCCTGTAGGGTGTGCTAATGGAATTGTTGACAATTTATATGCCAAACCGAGAATGGCCGCTGGCGGCAAAGTTTTTTAACGAAATTCAGAAATGAAAGTGTCAATGATACTGTAGTTCAACTTGTGTAAGACATGTATATGTATAGAATGTGACACAGCAATGACACACATCTAGGTAATGAACTGATAACAAAGGTACATGTAAAGTATTGTAAAGGTCTGTTATTAGTTATTCCATTTCTAAAGTAATATGGCCAGGTTCCAGTGTTCCTAACATTCAGACTTGTTCAAAATATTTTCTGGAAATTACTGTGCGATTTATTCACAGGGGACATTAGGGATCAGGTGGGTTGTTGACTGGTTGACAATTGGATGGAAATAATCCACCGGCATTGACAATTCAATACGTTGACAACTTGACATACAAACGTTAATTCTGTCTGTGGGTATCGCTTCTCTGCATTTTTTTTTTATAGCATTTCTTTCAATTCATCATTGATATCTTAAGTTGCAGAAAACAACCAGTGGCAGCGCCACAGGGGCCGGCCCAGCCCCTACTTTTCCCTCAGGTCCTCCAAAATCAAACTTCAAATTACTATCTGACTGTGGTTTTTCCACCCAATATCACATCCGCATATGACATACAACAATACACATCATGTCAGGTGTTCCAGAAATGCTCAGGTATCGCTCCCAGGGTGTACAAATATGAACATTTTTCCTGAGAAAAGCCCCCAGACCCCCCCCCCCCCCCACCCTCCTCCCTAGTTTGGTGATCTGAACATAGTGGCTACCCCTTACAGTGGTAGCCACTATGTTCAGATCACTAACTACCTCCTCCCCTATCCTCCTCTAGCCCAGGCCTGCCGAGTTAGGAAGATGCCTCTGGCATCTCGACCTTGGACCCCCCCCCCCCCCCACCCCATATCTTACTTAGCACCCCCCCCCCCCCAAACTGAACTCCTGGCGCCACCACTGATAACAACTGATCATGATATTAAAATACAACACCCCAAACTTCAAGACCTGATCATCTGCTTTATATTCTTTCAAATAAATAATTTATACCGCACAAAAGTGCACACTGAACAGACGTGACTGACCTAAATTTTTAGACACATTAAAAACAATGTACGGAAGCCAACAGGCGACATCAGATTTAGCACTATCAAAGTTCATTTGTTCGTTCAAGACACAGCAAATGTTTTGAAAATGATTTGTTGCTATTAGTAAATCATCGATCTATACATTTGTTTCGCATGGAAAATGAAAAATTACCCTAATTTATCAAGGAAAATCGTGGATTCTCTGGAATTTTCAAAAACGTGTATCAAGCCAGGAACCATAAGTGAACACTGATAGAGTCATTCCACTCAAAATACTCTATATTCATTTTATTGATGTATATTTATTTTATTATTGATGTATATTTATTTTGCAGTTACTTTTTCAACAACGTTCCCACCAAAAGTTGTGGAAACAGTGCCCGTGGCCACAGTTTCATGACACAGCATGCATTCAAACATCATTTAAGTTGCCAGTAACTTGAAATAATGGCAGTTCTCATACACTATTAGCATTGCCTTAAACAAATGGTTACACTAGGAAATTGTTTTTTGAATTCGCTTTAATAAACATAATGGGGTCCAAAGCGCTCCACTCGCTCTCTTCTCCATTACAAAGTGCTTTCTTGAATGTTTACACCCCACGACCTGTGACCTTGCATAGATTAACTAGATGGTGTCACTTGTGTGCAAAGCACACTATAGTGTATCCCCGTATTTGCATCCTTGACTTTGTATGAATGCTTGATACAAAGATGAAATGTATTATATGACACACTAAAATCATATTGAGTGGCACAGGTGACACAGCTTCGTGCGCACCTACAGACTCCACTGCAACATTTGGGCATGGTTTTAGCGTTTCGAATTACATACATGTACCCTGGGAGCCTTTCGCCGGAAACGGTCTAAGAAAACATGAAAGTGGCAACGGTGGCACCCCAAAAATCAGAAACCTTCGTGCACATCTACAGACCCTACTGCAACTTTTGAGCATAGTTTTAGCATTTCAAATTACATACTCTGGGAGCTTTTCGCCGGAAATGATCTAAGAAAACACGAAAGAAAAACAGTGGCACTGCCACGTGGCATCTGAAAAATCTGAAACCTTTGTACGCATCTACAGACCTTACTGCAACATTTAAGCATGCGTTTAGCATTTCGAATTACATACCCTAGGAGCCTTTCGCCGGAAACGGTCTAAGAAAACACAAAAGTGGCAACGGTGACACAGCCACTTAGCACCCAAAAAATCCAAAACCTTCCTACGCATTTACAGACTCTACTGCAACATCGCAGCATGGTTTTAGCGATTCGAATTACATACTCTAGGAGCCTTTCGCCGGAAACGGTCTAAGAAAACACGAAAGTGGCAATGGTGGCACAGCCATGTGGCACCTAAAAAATCCGAAATCTTTGTGCACATCTACAGACCCTCCTGCAGCATTTGAGCATGGTTTTACCATTTCGAAATACATACTGTAGGAGCCTTTCGCCGGAAATGGTCTAAGAGAACATGAAAGAGGCAACGGTAGCACAGCCACGTGGCACCCCAAAAATCCAAAACCTTCATGCGCATTTACAGACCCCACTGCAACATTTGAGCATGGTTTTAGGATTTTGAATTACATACCCTAGGAGCCTTTTGCCAGAAACGGTCTAAGAAAACATGAAAGTGGCAACAGCACAGCCACTAGGAAGCTGAAAAATCTGAAACCTTCGTGCACATCTACAGACCCCACTGAAACATTTGAGCATGGTTTTAGCATTTCGAATTACATATCCTAGGAGCCTTTCACCGGAAACGGTCTAAGAAAACACAAAAGTGACAACGGTGGCACAGCCACGTGGCAGCTGAAAAATCCGAAACCTTCGTGCGCATCTACAGACCCCACTGCAACATTTGAGCATGGTTTTAGCGTTTCGAATTACATACCCTAGGAGCCTTTCGCCGGAAACGATCTAAGAAAACACAAAAGTGGCAACGGTGGCACAGCCACATGGCACCTGAAAAATCGGAAACCTTCGTGCACATCTACAGACCCTACTGCAACATCTGAGCGTGCTTTTAGCATTTCAAATTACATACCCTAGGAGCCTTTCGCCGGAAACGGTCTAAGAAAACACGAAAGTGACAATGGTGGCGCAGTCACATGGCAGCTGAAAAATCTGAAACCTTCGTGCACATCTACAGACCCCACTGCAACATTTGAGCATGGTTTTAGTGTTTCGAATTACATACCCTAGGAGCCTTTCGCCGGAAACGGTCTAAGAAAACACAAAAGTGGCAACGGTGGCACAGCCACGTGGAACCCGAAAAATCCAAAACCTTCCTGCGCATCTATAGCCCCTACTGCAACATCTGTGCATGGATTTAGCATTTCGAATTACATATCCTACGAGCCTTTTGCCGGAAACGGTCTAAGAAAACACAAAAGTGGCTACGGTGGCACAGCCACGTGGCACTCGAAAAATCTGAAACCTTTGTGCACATCTATAGTCCCTACTGCAAGATATGAGCATGGTTTTAGCATTTCGAATTACATTCCCTACGAGCCTTTCGCCGGAAACGATCTAAGAAAACATGAAAGTGGCTACGGTGGCACAGCCACGTGGCACCCAAAAAATCTGAAACCTTCGTGTGTATCTATAGACCCTACGGCAACATATGAGCATGGTTTTAGCATTTCGAATTACATACCCTACGAGCCTTTCGCCGGAAACGGTTCAAGAAAACACAAAAGTGGCTACAGTGGCACAGCCATGTGGCACCCAAAAAATCCAAAACCTTCCTGCGCATCTATAGCCCCTACTGCAACTTCTGAGCATGGATTTAGCGTTTCGAATTACATATCCTACGAGCCTTTTGCCGGAAACGGTCTAAGAAAACACAAAAGTGGCTACGGTGGAACTGCCACGTGGCACCCGAAAAATCTGAAACCTTCGTGCGCATCTATAGACCCTACTGCAACATCTGAGCATGGATTTAGCATTTCGAATTACATATCCTACGAGCCTTTTGCCGGAAACGGTCTAAGAAAACACAAAAGTGGCTACGGTGGCACAGCCACATGGCACCCGAAAAATCCGAAACCTTCCTACATATCTACAGATCATTTAGCAACACCCTAGTGTAATTTTAGAACTCCGAATAACATAGGTTGGGACTATTCAGCAAAAAAGTGAAAAAATAACGCATTTTTTAAGTGGCTCCACAGAAGCCACCTGGTGGCACAAAAATTTAAAAGTTGTATTTTTGGGTTGCACAGACCCTATCGAACAACTGTAGAAAGTTACAGCGTTTCGAATTACAAAACCGGACGTACGGAAGTACGGACGGAGGTCATGACAATATCCCCGCATTTTTTAAAATGCGGGGATAAAAACACAGATGGCAGTTTCGAAAAAGGCTTATTGTTGACAATTTATACACCAAATCTAAGATGGCCACTGCCGGCCATGTTTTTCAAAATTTGATAGCTCCCATCTGGACATCACACCAAAGGTACATATGAAATTTGAAAAAGATGTGGTGAGGGATGTGGCCTATAGGGTGTGGTAATGGGATTGTTGACAATTTATATGCCACATCCAAGATGGCCACTGTCAACCAAGTTTTTCAACAAAATTCAGAAAAATTTGATAGCTCCCATCGAGACATCACACCAAAGCTACATATGAAGTATGAAAGAGATTGGGTTAGAGATGAGGCCTGCAGGGTGAGCTAATGGAATTGTTGACAATTCATATGTCAAATCAAAGATGGCCACTGGCAACCATGTTTTTAAACAAAATTCAGAAAAATTTGATAGCTCCCATCTGTACATCACACCAAAGCTACATATGAAGTTTGAAAGAGATTGGGCTAGAGATGCGACCTAGAGATTGGGTTAGAGATGCCTTAATGGAATTTTTGACAATTTATATCCAAATCTAAGATGGCTGCTAGTGGCCAAAAATTTCCAAAGCTATGTATGAAATTTGGAACTGACCGGATGAGAGCTGTGGCCTGTAGGGTTTGCTAAAGGAATTGTGGATGGACAGACAAATGGACAGAGTATGGAATGACAGACGGCAGATTGCAACCCATCCTAATAGCTCATACTTAACGTTGTCAAGTTGAGTTAATAATTTAGTATCATTCTGAATATTTTCAAAGACTAGAAATAAGAAGTTCTGAGTACATGTATTTATCCTATTTCATAATTTCTTGATTTTTCAAATCACTTGTCCTCTGCAGCTCCTGTGCAATTCTTTGTGGACCACTTTTGTTTCTTTCATGTCCTTTGGAGTGAGTAGATGGATAGTTCTGGCAATATTGCCCATATTTTCAAACAGCAACCTTTATTTTGTGATGGACGATTACTGAGTGTGCAGAGTGGATTTTTCACTGTGCCATGGGGAGTGGCATTAGCACCTAAAGTCATCAACTCTCAAATTCTGTACATACACTTTATGAACATGAAGCACAAGCAATGTTTCCACCAATGGATCTCTGGGTATAACCTGGAGGTCCACCAGCTGAAACTTTCTTTACAAGCACTTATTATGCTTTGCAACAAATCAGCAATATTGCATGAGTGGAATATTCACTGTATTGACGACTTAGTGATAATATATTCTCCACATACTGAACTTAGCATGCATCAGGAATTCAGCATATTTTTTTAGCAATTGTCAGCAGAAAAAATATCTGCCTTTTACATTTGTTAATTGAACAGGGCAGTCCAAGGCGTTTCATTTCATTATGGTGTTCAAAATATAATACGCTTTTAGTGAAATTGTTAGCAAAGTCACATATATGCAGTTGAATTTTAATATCTATTTATGTCATTACATATACATGTATCCCAGTAGAGGGTAGGAATGGTGTTAATGATCTCTATTTATTTAGTATAGAATTCTTGGGCCCACTGTTCTTCTACAGGAATTGAGTTACACTAATGGGGCAGTTTAAGTTTGATAGTGACAAAAAGTGTACTTACAAATGTACTCAGCGGGGTCCTGGTAAAAACTTCCCCAAACCAAAACGTCTTCTAATTTTTGGATCAAAATGTCCCCAAGAGTTGGTCAAAAGGTCCCCAACAATCAATCACAACATCACCAAGAGTTGGTCAAAACGTCCCCTTTGTTGTTACTTGACTCAGGCCATTGAAATAACTTGCGAGGTTATTTTAAAACAAATTGATTGTTTTACAAAACATTAATTATAATTAACCCCACTTCTGTCAGGACACTGTTTATGCATGCTTCCCTTAACTTTGCGTGTGAACAGAAAACACTTATCAATACCAGGGCTGGGGAAAGGGAAATTCAGACCCCAGGGGTAATTCTGCTACAGGCCTCCTTTCAAAAATGTTGAGATACTGATGCAGATGCCAAAGTGATCTGTCACGACGCACGATCAATAATATGGGTGGGTGGGGGTAATGGAATTCCGCCAGCTTTTGGTATAAAAAAATCACGTTTTTTGACCATCGTTTTTATCAGCATGTTTCAAATTCTCAAATTCATCAGTGTGTATCCAGTGACTTAGAGTTATAGCTTTTGACTGCACAATTCTTGGTGTGCCAACTTGATTTAATAAAGTTATTACTCTTAAGAAAATTTGTGCAGTCCAAAATTACAACTGTTGGTCAAGTACTGAGATCCATTCAAGATACAGTTGGCACAGGGATCAGAACCTGAGGGAGAAAGGAGGCGGGACTAGTCCAAACATGGCCTGAAAGCCCATATTTTAATTTTTTGGTTTGGTATGTCCTTTGAAAGCTTAGGCTAATTCAAATTCAATTGTGGCATAATTACAGAACACAACTCGGAGAGAGCACAAGGGACAACAATCAACTACTCTTGATGACTTGAAACACCTGAAAAACATGGGTCGTTGATTTCTGTCCCCTGTACTGCATCAACGTTGTGTTATGTATTTAAACCACCATTAAACTTATTACTGCATGCATCCATACGACAATCTTCATAAAATACAAACACTTTATATTTATCCAAATTACAGCCTTGGTCCATGGAGTTTGCTACATACTTAAAGGGTCACTCGCTAGAACCTTTGTTGGTCACAAATTAATGAAATAATTTCACCAAGTAAAGCACAAACATACAGTCAACAGAGCGAACGAAATGGTTTGACGCACCGAAGGCGCCCAGGGACGATATGGGGGACAAGCCCCTTTCGACCCTCAGTGACTGTAAATGATTTTGTATGTCTAGGCGTGTCAAAGGAGGAAAAGGAAGGAGGGAAGAGGTTTAGCCCTTTCTGCCCTTCTTGCGGCTCTTCTTTTTGGGTGGAGGTTGGCTTGGTGATGGTGAAGCTGGTGGTGGTGGTGGTGGTGTAGAGGTGCTCGCGTTAAGTTTTTCCCGGTACTCTCTGCATTTTAACCGTTCTGTTCTTGCCAGCTCTAATTCTCTCATTAATTCCTCATAAGGGTTTAGTGGTTGTTCCGCTCCCGGGCTTTCCGGTAGTGAAGGAAGGGGGGAGTGAGGGGTGGGAGGCGGTGAAAAAGCAACTTCCAGTTCCGCCTCAGTCTCTTTTGGATGTTCCTCATCCAACTGTACCGGCTCAGGAGCCTGCAGTTGATTGGGTGTACCAGTGGGACTAGGAGGGGAACTGGCAGCTGCCTCCAGAGCCTCCACCCCCTCACTCAACTCTTTCTTCCCATTCCGGAAGGCCTCCAAGCGCCGGGCGTCCCTGCGCTTGGTCGATGAGCTCTTCTTCTTCTTGTGCTGTCTCTTTTCAGGGCCTCTGTGCCCCTTCGGGTGAGGACCAGTGGGAGAGGGGATCCTCTCTCCAAAGGTACTACCTCTCCCCGAAGAGGTTGGTGTTGTTGTTGGCTTCTCATTTTCAAACTCCACTTTCAGGTGGACGCTCAAGCCTATTTCCTGGATAATCCAGGAGACAGAGCATGAGATGCCCAGAGCTGAAATGGCTTTCACTAGTCTTATCTGGTAGTTCCATGGCTATCTAGGTGATCAAATGAACGAAGAATGAATGATGGTCAACAGAGCAATTTGACCATCCCAATTTATAAACAATATCTTTGACATGAACCAATGAAATGCTTGTACAGGGAATCAGAGAAGAAGACATAACACAATAGACTACTATTATATGACAAGCATGTGATTTGTGGAATAGCCATTAGCCAATCGGAATCAACATGGTGAAACATTTAATTAAATAATTATTGAGAAAAAGTTGTGACAAGTAGGTGTATTGATAAATTTTGTTCTGGTTTGTTTGTGTATTTTATGCAGCATTATCTGGTAATTCTCTTATGAAAGAGTTAACTGATTTTTTCTAGCTTGTAGGAATATTCAGCTGAATTCTTCCCTGGATGAAATTTATTGCATAACGACTAAAAAATATTAGTTTATGTCATCGATATTGATTATAAGTGGGAGTGGCCCATTATTTTATTTATTCTGTCCAATTTTCAATGAATTTTGTCATTTGTTAATTCAGAATAATTATGGGATACTTCTGGTTTAGTGGAAACACTTTGTAGCTTGTGTGAATATTAGTGACAGTGGAAGTCACCAAAGTGTTCAAAGTAACAATGGCTTATGGCAACAAAAACAGGAGTTTGGCATCCTGGATTATAAATGGTCAGGAAGGAATTATGATGAATGAATGAGTTTAGCATACAGAAGGTGCACAGGGATAGCGGTCCTGTCTGGTAAAACTGAAAATCTGGACATACAAATGAACAGGACCGGGGAAAGGATGAATGGTCCAGGGTAGTAACCACAAGGCCTGGAACTTTGGGGCTGGGGTTTAGCCCACGAGTCTATAGGATTCTTGTGTTAGACCTGCACCCCAGTCCAAACATGACCTGAAAGACTGTCCATGTGTACTTTAATTTTTTGGTTTGGTACGTCCTTTTCACAGGACATACCAAATTAAAAAATTAAAATGAATCATGCAGTCAAAAATTACAACCGTTGGTCAAGTGCAGAGCTACATTAATGATACAGCCGTCTTCTTAACTGTTGACACAGGAGTAATAACCATGGGAGGGTTGGGGTGGCTAGTCCAAACATGACCTGAAAGACTGTACTTCAGTTTTTTTGTTTGGTACGTCCTTTCATCTGTTCCACACCCATCATCTGTTCCCTCTAAAGGCAGACGAATGGCCAAGGCTCAGCATCCACTCTTCCTTGTAGGCAGATTGATGACTCCTAGCACTCAAAAAGACAAAAACACATATTGGTGGATTTCTTTCCTTTTTATAATTGTCATGGATAATATGCTGGGGCTGCTCCCAAACCTGGCTATGTTGTCTTTGGGAGACAACAGGTAGACAGCCAATCTGGCTATGTTGTCTCCCTGCAGTACACACTGATATTGTCATGCCTGAGTAGTGTTAATCTACATATCTTTCTTTTTGTATCCTTAAAACACTCTTTACTATCATATGTATCATTTCTATTTGTATCATGTATACTGCAAAATAAAGAAATCAATCAATCAAACCCCACTACCCTACTTCCAATGAGCACACTCAAACCAAATAAGATTATTGGCCCTCGTTATTCTGGTCGCAAGGGATTTCAAACCCCACATCATCCCTGTGCACCTTCATCACGCCAAAACTAATCGTTCATAACAATTTAAAAAATAGCACAAGATAATCAATTCCAGATGCCTGCTGAAGGTATCTGGACAAAATACCCTCGGACAAAATACCCTTAGGACATAATACCCTCAAAAAAATACCCTTAGGACATAATACCCTCAATGGGTAGGACAAAATACCCTCGGACAAAATACCCTCAGACCAAATGTATATAAAGTTGGATTTGGGGGAGGAGGGGGCCAGGTTAATTGCATCTATGGCACTAGCCGGTGTTTTGTTTGAAATAACAAGTACCAATATTTTTAAAAAATTCTTATTAAACTAAATAGATATGAAGCACAATACCAATGGCAGATAGCAATTGAATATGAAGCACAATATAAATGGCAGATAGAACCGAACATGAAACAAATCAAAAATGAAGTACAAAACAAAGATTTTTAACAAATCTTATTTCTTATGAAATATCTAATAATAATTTGGTGAGGAATAAATAAGTGGGTTTTTAACAAATCTTATTTCTTATGAAATATCTAATAATAATTTGGTGAGGAATAAATAAGTGAATTTTAATATTTTTAATGAATGAATTCTTTATTTCTAACTTAATGATTTGTGTTCTCTCAGACAGGATATGAATCTGAATATGAAAATTTACCCATGTATTTCTCACCAAAATATTATTATTTGATATTTTATAAGAAATTTAAAATATTTAAGTCATTTTATCTTGTTTGACAGAGCTCAGAATGCTTTGCCAAACAAGATAAGATGACTTAAATTCCAATTCCTTATGAAATATCTAATAATTATAATTTTGTGAGGAATAAATAAGTGAATTTTGATATTTTTAATGAATGAATTATTTATTTCTAACTTAATGATTTGCGCTCTCTGAGACAAGATATGAATATGAAAATTTACCTATGCATTTCTCACCAAAATATTATTATTTGATATTTTATAAGAAATTTAAAATATTTAAGTCATTTTATCTTGTTTGACAGAGCTCAGAATGCTTTGCCAAACAAGATAAGATGACTTAAATTCTAATTCCTTATGAAATATCTAATAATAATAATTTATTTCCTACTTCATTATTTTTCATCCGATTTATATTTGATATTTAACAACTAAGATAGCCTTATGAAATGACCAATGCCTTGGATAAACTCCTCAAGTGATTTTGTATTGTCACAGAAACTGGTACACAGATTTCTTAAGCGCTCTTGGTGTTTCTGAGTAGGTCTTTTCACCCTTTTCCTGGGAGGATCACCTCGAGACTCTTCCAGCATTGCAGTGGTTACAGACACAGAGTCTTTCCACAGTGCATCAATTGTTACCCAAACAGATGCATGGTGATAACCAATTAATTTATTGAAACCACTGTTCCACGATTCACACAAATTATTGGTTCTGTCACCATCAGACAATGTTGCCTCACAAACATTCCACACACGAGGAGGAAACAATGGTGACAACCTTCGCATTCTCACAGAAGGAATATGTTCTTCATTTGAAGATTAACACTGTGGTCAATGGGATTTATTTAGGCGTTCATAACTTAAAGTAAACAAACAGACAAGGAAAACAAAGCTGGGAGTTTGGGAAATTACTGCTGAAGTCCAGTTCATGCCCAGCTGAGAGCAGAATATTGGTATAACTGACTTGGAATCCTAGATTTCCATCAAATAATGGTATAAACATTGCCAAATCAAATATGTAACTACGAAAAAAGGAAAATGAGTTGGGGACATTTTGACGAACTTTTGGGTAAGTTTTGACCAAAACTTTAGGAGACATTTTGGGTTTGGGGACATTTTGACCAACACCCACTCAGCAGGTTAATACATCAAAATAGTGCACAATACAGGGTAACTGGACGATTTGTCATGATTGAAGATTCGTTGTAATGACGAATTGGTCCAAATTACGATCGCGACGAATCGACTTTTAGGTTTTCGACGAAACATCCAAGTAATGGATCTGTAACACTGAATTATTTTAAATTTTTGGCCGGTTGATTTCATTGAAGTTTCAGGTACTTTCATGTCATGTAGGATCTTTATGAACTTATAGAGGTGTTGAACAAAGAGAGTTTACTAGTAGACCTTCAGTGCCACTTGGTGTCTGAAGAGAAACTCCAAAGGTATCAAAAAAAAAAACATTTAAAAACTATCAGATGGAAATATATGGGAGCATTAAAAACAGAAAATTATAACCCCAAAGGTATTACTGCAACGCATTGCAACGCTTCACCACCCTCAACAAACAACACCAGTGGACAATGACAATGAATAACGTTTCCTTATCAAGTTCTTATTATTAAATTTGTATCAAATATGGCTACTCGGGAGATTATTGATAATTGGCATTTGCTAATTAGGGGATTATTGATAATTTAATCAATTGTATTAGTGTCTGTCATAATAATATCCACTTGAGGTGTGAATGTCAATCAATTTGTTTGTTCATTCTATTCTTCTCTGTATTTTGATTTGTTTTCAATATTGCATTTGGGGGGAATGGAGAGGGAAGGAATGGGGGTTTACATTTTTCGCATGTTATTTTATATTGTGCTGTTGGGGGGGGGGGGGGGGGGGGGGGATATTTCGCTTATTAATTTACATTGTGTGCATGTGCTATTGTTCTGATTTATTTCAAAATATAAAATAAATAAAAATTAAATATTAAATCTTGTTATTTGTTGTCACAACCAGCTCAATTTGGTCGGCAACCCCGAGGCACCACAAATTAGCATTAAAGACTCAAAATCGTAATCTTCGTCGAATCGTCCAAAGAACAATGGAAATTACTGATCAATCATCCATTGGACGATTCGTCACCAATTTCCATTCACAACGAATCGTCCAGATTCTATGACGAATCGACCAGTAACCCAATACAGTGACAGGACTTCTAGTTTCAACTTATATGAATGTTTTTTTGGCCCAGTGACCTGGACTGAAAATGTAAACAAACAGACAAGGAAAACAAAGCCGGGAGTTTGGGAAATTACTCTCACGCAGCTATGTCACTGCATCGCAAAGTGTTTTGAATGCCTAGCTTTGTTTTTGGATATCTGATGCACATTTGGCCATGACTTGTTTCACCAGAAATATTATTTTATCATCAGTTCTGCTTTGAATATGGTAGCAGACTTCCAGTAACCATTGATGCCTGCTGGCAAGTCGGTCATTTGATTGCATATACATTTTGTGTTCTGTACATCACAACCTTCATTTTCATGTATAATTTGTGTTTATTTAATTTGAAATTATAGAAATTCAAAGGTGGTTATTTCAAAGTAAACAAATTTCCCTTTCTTATAGGTAATATAGCACCTTAAGATAATTGTAAAGACAGTCACCAACACAGCATCAAGTCTACAATTCGTCATTAATAATAAACCCAGAGTTTGCAATAGTTTTTTAGAAAGCTATAGTTGTACAATTTGTGACAGAACTCAGACACTGGACAGTTGGGCGAGTTGTCCTGTGGCTGTACAGTGTATTCAGTAGTGCACTGCAGTTTATAAATTAAATAATGCAACTTGCAGGTTACAACTGACTGGCAAAATACTTTGACTTCAAAACACAGGTTTTGTCTTCACTCTTGACTTCAGTGAGTAACGAATTCTTCCACTGCATGACTGCAGGTACATATGTATATGTACCAGTGCCCAAAGTGACATTAGCCGAGCTGTACCCAGTAGTACGGCACTGCACTGCAGTTGGAATCTTGTATATAATACGATGCCATGGAAATTTTACTCACGTCCTCGAATATAGAACCGACGTTAGCTGTTATCAGCAACGTTTTAAAACAGTTAACCTCCATGTTATCGCCGTCAGTGTCCAATTACATAAGCATGTGCCATATTTCACCACTAATTGTTAAAAGTGCTACTGTGTAAGGTTGGCCTTCCAGTTGGGGCATCATTTTGTTAATAATTCCTGCCAGTTTCTCGACCAATCTTTTTTCCTGTCATCATTGCTCCGCCTTCGAACTTACGTCAAAACACCGACATTAAAAGCGCAGTCTGTCGTGAAAACATAATAGAAGGGAGACAACACCGAGAGATTTTTAACAAGAAAGTTTGAGCTCATATTCTTAGCATTATTAAAATATTCAAAAGAAAAAGAAGCAGCTAAGCAGCAGTGTTCTAAGAAAGTAACTTATGATATTAAATTAGAGATACTCCAATGCACCGGTCGTACTAAATACCGAACATAACCGAGTAGTAGAAAAATAAGGCATATTAGGCAAAATAAAGGGAATAATATGGTATAAAGGGGTCATTTAAATGTAATATATCAAGTCTGGGTAAAATTGGATGAGTTATTTACATTAAAGCATAACTCACCCTTCGGGCTCGGTATTTAATAGGTTGAGCACAGAAATCCAATTAACACACAATCGCTGCTCGGTATTTAGTAGATTAGTGCGTGGGTTTTTTTTAAGGTTTTTTCGCAAATAAATCATAAACTCCCCTCATCCTTTGCCCGGGCTTGCATGGGCGCAGATCTGTTCCAAAAAGTGAGGGGAACAGATAGATGCCAAAGGCATCTGCAGCAAGTACTGCTGGCACGAGCCGGCCTAGGGGGGGGGGGGGGGGGGTTAAATTGCGCTATCAAATGGTGCATTCTGGTGGCCTCTAGGGTATAATTT
This sequence comes from Pictodentalium vernedei, assembly GCA_031216915.1. NCBI lineage: Eukaryota > Metazoa > Mollusca > Scaphopoda > Dentaliida > Dentaliidae > Pictodentalium > Pictodentalium vernedei. Next base: position 556,274,688 of record CM062295.1, on the reverse strand, counting down.
CTCTTAATTCTTTAGTAGAAAAAAATATGTTTTTCAACAGCCTGTTATAATTTTGTCAAAATGCTGAACCATAATTGTTACCGCTTTACCGGGCGTTCCCTATTAGATTAACACAATTCAACTGTGCGGTGGATTTCAGGCCCTATTCACGGAAAATACCAAACAAGGGGATTTTGCGGTTCCAACGTGAAGTTATTCAAGCTAAAGTTAGACTGTGCACGTGGAGTGTATGACGTCAGAAGTGGGTTGACTGGTGCAAATGCGTCATTCATAGAGTTGATCCACAATGGACTAACAAGCGATTCGCACGTGTTCCGAGTCTTCACATCTCAGAATTATTCAAACAAAATTGATGAGAGGGTGCGACAGTGGGGGAGCATAGTGGGGGACATGCCATACCATGTCCCCCAGTGGTGGTGGGGGGGGGGGGCATGGCATACCATGCCCCCCCCCTTGATGAGATCGGGGGGGGGGCACATCCCCCCCCCCCCCATGATCTGCGCCCATGCGGGCTTGGGGCCGGCAGACTCAACAGAATCAATTAAGTCAGAAGGATTCAGAGTTTGTTTTTTTTTCTGTTTCATTCATTTTTATGTGTACCCATACTATGTATGGTACACATAATGCCGGCATCTGGGGTGACCATCCGTCGTTCGTCTATCCTTTGTCCGTCCGTCTGTTCGTCCGTTTGTCCGTCCGTCCGTCTGTCCGTCCGGCGTCCGTATCCATTTCTTAGGCATTCGATAACTTGAAAAATATTGCTTGGATTGTCAAGTTACTTTATACTTGTGTTCAGGTTACTGATGTGCCGAGCTGTATAGTTTTTGGTGTAAATCGGATAATTTGATCCCGAGATATTAACCCTTCATCCTTCAAATTGAAAATTCCTCCAATCCCTTTGGCATTCGATAACTTGAAAAATATTGCTTGGATTGTCAAGTTACTTTATATTTGTGTTCAGGTTACTGATGTACCGAACTGTATAGTTTTTGGTGTAAACCTGTTATTTTAATCCTGAGATATTAACCCTTTATCCTTCAAATTGAAAATTCCTCCAATCCCTTTGGCATTTGATAACTTGAAAAATATTGCTTGGATTGTCAAGTTACTGTATAATTGTGTTCAGGTTACTGATGTACTGAGCTGTATAGTTTTTGGTGATAATCTGATAATTTGATCCGGAGATATTAACCCTTTATCCTTCAAATTGAAAATTCCTCCAATCCCTTTGGCATGAGATAAATCAAAAAATATCAATCCGATTGTCATGTTACTTTATATATTTATTCAGGTTACTGATGTGCTGTTCTGTATAGTTTTTTTTATGTAAATCTGATAATTTGATCCGGAGATATCAACCCTTTATCCATCAAATTAGACACTCCTCCAAACCATTTCTATATGTACCCATACCTTGTATGGTGTACATAATGTCGGCATCCGTGGTGGTCCTCCGTCATACAGCTTTCTACTAGTCGCGCGTATGGGTACACATCTGACGATTTCATCGGCCTATTTTTTCTATTTGCTTTTTTGACATATTTATTCTGATTTCTTTTCAATGCATTGCTTTACTAGTTGGTGTACAATCACTTTTTGGAAGTTATATTCTGCGGGTGCTACTAAATAACGAAAACAAACGAAAACAAGTAAAACATGGCAAAATATAGGCTAATAAAGGTTTTAATTGGGTAGAGGATGTGTATACGGGTAGGTACTCATGTGTGAAATTTTATCCACTTTTGATAAGTATTTTGGTCATTAAGAGGATTTAGAATGTGTTGCGTGGCGTAGAACTTGTGTTCGTTAATTAGTCGCAGTTGACCTGCCCTACTAAATAACGAAAACAAGAAACGACAGTGGATAATTAATTAGCTGTCAATATTGAATCGGATTAGCGCTTGCATAAATGGCTGGTTTGAAATTTTGTCTCTTCTGTATCTGCATCTGTATATAATAAGGCGAAGTGCCCACTTCTGGTAAAATTTGCCGGGAGAGAGACTTTATGTGGTGGTACACAATAAGCTTCTTTTGAAGCTTTCCAGTGAATTGGCACAAACTATATCCTCACTGAGATGGTTCCATTCTAGTACAGTTTGGACAAAGAAGGAGTGTGTATATTGATCAGTGTGGTATGCAGGAACCACAAAACCTTTTGGGTTGTTTATTACACTCCTTTCAACAATGTTATTAGTGTCAAAATCTTGGTGTGTTTTTGCCCTGATTTTCCTTTTAGGTTTAGACTGTGTGAAGTAAAGGGATGACGGTATTGCCGTATTTGCCCCTCAACCACTTGTACATGTATGTTAGTCTCTGGTGTTTTCTTCTGGTTTTCAGTATTGGAAGTTCTAGGTTCCCTAGCATGTTTGTTATACAGCCTTCGTCTCTTGATTTATAGACGCCTGTGATGAAGCGCGCGGTTTTCCTTTGGATTCTTTCTAGTCTATCTATGTCTGTTTGTAGATATGGATCCCAGATGGTTGCTCCATAATCCAAGACTGATCTTACAAGGGATATGTAGGCTGTTTTTCTGCATTCGTGTGGGCAAAATTTTAGATTTCTTCGTATGAAGCCAAGTGTGGAGCTTGCTTTCCTGGTGATGTTTTTTATATATGGGTTGTCCATTTCAGGTCGTTGGAGATCTGGATGCCTAGGTAGGGATTGTTTTCCACACTTTCCAAGATGTGGTCGTCAAGTGTGTAGAAGTTTTGACTCTTTTTTCCAATATCCATGACATAGAATTGTTTGCATTAAAACGCATTCCCCAGTTTTTTGCCCACTTTTCAAGGTTTACCAGGTCGTCTTGGAGGGTGGTGTGGTCCTTGAAACACTTGATCTCTCTGTAGAGTAGGCAATCGTCGGCAAATAGTCGAACTGATGACTTGACAGAATCTGGAAGGTCGTTTATGTGAAATAGAAAAAGTAATGGCCAGAGGACAGTGCCCTGTGGTACTCCAGAGTCCACTGGTGCATCACTTGATTTCTCTCCTTCGAGGGTGACTCTCATTTTCCTTTTGGTTAGAAATGATGTTAACCAGGAGTGTATGGGACCTCTAATTCCGTATTCTTCTAGTTTATATAGTAGTTTTCTGTGTGGTACAGTGTCAAAAGCTTTGGAGAAATCTAGTATAAATGTTTTTTGCTGTTTTGAGATTTTAATAAGTTGTTTATGGTGACATGTAGCTGGCTTTCGCATGAGAATCCAGAGCGGAATCCATGATTCAGATCTGTTAGGATGTTATTACTCTCTAGGTGTTTAAGCATGTGCTTGCAGATGATGTGCTCCAACATTTTGCATGGTACTGATGTTAGAGATACGGGTCTGTAGATCTCAGCTGCGTGTTTGTCACCTTTCTTATAGACGCTCGAGATGTTTGCCTCTCTCCAATCTGTTGGTAACTCTCCTGTGTCTATGGAGCTTTGGAATATTGTTGTCAGGTTTGGTGCAATTGTCTCGGCGCATTCTTTTAATATTCTGTTGGGGATGTTGTCTGGTCCTGAGGCTTTGGGTGGATTCAGGCCTTTCAAAATTTTTGCGACCCCATTTTCTTGTATACGCAAAGGTGGAATTGTGTTCTTGTTGTGGATTTTTGTTTCAGGTATTTGGTCGTGTTTATCTAGAGTAAATACTGATTTGAATTGGTTTAGGAGTATTTCTGCTTTGCCTTTGCTGTCATTTACCAGTTTGCCGCTTTTCTTGAGTGGTGCCACACCCACAGAGTCTTGTTTTTTACTTTTTATGTATTTCCAGAATGGTTCGTTGTTGTTATTTTTCAGGCCTTCTAGGATGTTTTTATTGATGTATCCCCATTCTGCTCTTCTTAGCATTTTCTTACATTCTTTTTGGTGTGCTCGGTAGTTGTTCCATTTATTTGGTTTTTTTTTGGCCTGCTTGTAAAGTTTTGTTCTTTTGCGTAACATTCTTTTCTCTTTGATACCCAGCCATGGTAGGTTGTTGGAGGGTTTAATTTCCTTTGATGGTATATGTTTGTCAGCTGATTTTAGGAGCCCGATTTTAAAGAGCTCCCACATGTTTTGTGTGCTGTTTCCTTCATACTCAAGTTGTTTTATGGTCCTTGCTTGTTCGTTTAGGTCTTTGTTTAGGTCGTCCCATGATGCTTTTGGGTAAATATAGCATTTTCTTGTTTTTGTTTTTAGATATTGGGCTTTAGTCTCGAAGTCTGTGATCACCATTGCGTGGTCAGATATGCCTGGTATGCTATTGGATGATTTCATTAAGGAAGGATTTGTCACAAAGATCAGATCTAAGAGGTTGTTCTCTTATATTTTTTATATTAATTACTACTTGCATGACAATTCCCATCACCAATTTACCCGGGCCTTGGAACGACATGTCAACACAGTTTAACATGGCTGGTTTAAAATTGTCTTTTTTATTTTCGTTTTTTTCCGTTTCCACACACAATTTATATGCCACATCCAAGATGGCCACTGTCAACCAAGTTTTTCAACAAAATTCAGAAAAATTTGATAGCTCCCATCGAGACATCACACCAAAGCTACATATGAAGTATGAAAGAGATTGGGTTAGAGATGAGGCCTGCAGGGTGAGCTAATGGAATTGTTGACAATTCATATGTCAAATCAAAGATGGCCACTGGCAACCATGTTTTTAAACAAAATTCAGAAAAATTTGATAGCTCCCATCTGTACATCACACCAAAGCTACATATGAAGTTTGAAATAGATTGGGCTAGAGATGCGACCTAGAGATTGGGTTAGAGATGCCTTAATGGAATTTTTGACAATTTATATCCAAATCTAAGATGGCTGCTAGTGGCCAAAAATTTCCAAAGCTATGTATGAAATTTGGAACTCACCGGATGAGAGCTGTGGCCTGTAGGGTTTGCTAAAGGAATTGTGGATGGACAGACAAATGGACAGAGTATGGAATGACAGACGGCAGATTGCAACCCATCCTAATAGCTCATACTTAACGTTGTCAAGTTGAGTTAATAATTTAGTATCATTCTGAATATTTTCAAAGACTAGAAATAAGAAGTTCTGAGTACATGTATTTATCCTATTTCATAATTTCTTGATTTTTCAAATCACTTGTCCTCTGCAGCTCCTGTGCAATTCTTTGTGGACCACTTTTGTTTCTTTCATGTCCTTTGGAGTGAGTAGATGGATAGTTCTGGCAATATTGCCCATATTTTCAAACAGCAACCTTTATTTTGTGATGGACGATTACTGAGTGTGCAGAGTGGATTTTTCACTGTGCCATGGGGAGTGGCATTAGCACCTAAAGTCATCAACTCTCAAATTCTGTACATACACTTTATGAACATGAAGCACAAGCAATGTTTCCACCAATGGATCTCTGGGTATAACCTGGAGGTCCACCAGCTGAAACTTTCTTTACAAGCACTTATTAGGCTTTGCAACAAATCAGCAATATTGCATGAGTGGAATATTCACTGTATTGACGACTTAGTGATAATATATTCTCCACATACTGAACTTAGCATGCATCAGGAATTCAGCATATTTTTTTAGCAATTGTCAGCAGAAAAAATATCTGCCTTTTACATTTGTTAATTGAACAGGGCAGTCCAAGGCATTTCATTTCATTATGGTGTTCAAAATATAATACGCTTTTAGTGAAATTGTTAGCAAAGTCACATATATGCAGTTGAATTTTAATATCTATTTATGTCATTACATATACATGTATCCCAGTAGAGGGTAGGAATGGTGTTAATGATCTCTATTTATTTAGTATAGAATTCTTGGGCCCACTGTTCTTCTACAGGAATTGAGTTACACTAATGGGGCAGTTTAAGTTTGATAGTGACAAAAAGTGTACTTACAAATGTACTCAGCGGGGTCCTGGTAAAAACTTCCCCAAACCAAAACGTCTTCTAATTTTTGGATCAAAATGTCCCCAAGAGTTGGTCAAAAGGTCCCCAACAATCAATCACAACATCACCAAGAGTTGGTCAAAACGTCCCCTTTGTTGTTACTTGACTCGGGCCATTGAAATAACTTGCGAGGTTATTTTAAAACAAATTGATTGTTTTACAAAACATTAATTATAATTAACCCCACTTCTGTCAGGACACTGTTTATGCATGCTTCCCTTAACTTTGCGTGTGAACAGAAAACACTTATCAATACCAGGGCTGGGGAAAGGGAAATTCAGACCCCAGGGGTAATTTTGCTACAGGCCTCCTTTCAAAAATGTTGAGATACTGATGCAGATGCCAAAGTGATCTGTCACGACGCGCGATCAATAATATGGGTGGGTGGGGGTAATGGAATTCCGCCAGCTTTTGGTATAAAAAAATCACGTTTTTTGACCATCGTTTTTATCAGCATGTTTCAAATTCTCAAATTCATCAGTGAGTATCCAGTGACTTAGAGTTATAGCTTTTGACTGCACAATTCTTGGTGTGCCAACTTGATTTAATAAAGTTATTACTCTTAAGAAAATTTGTGCAGTCCAAAATTACAACTGTTGGTCAAGTACTGAGATCCATTCAAGATACAGTTGGCACAGGGATCAGAACCTGAGGGAGAAAGGAGGCGGGACTAGTCCAAACATGGCCTGAAAGCCCATATTTTAATTTTTTGGTTTGGTATGTCCTTTGAAAGCTTAGGCTAATTCAAATTCAATTGTGGCATAATTACAGAACACAACTCGGAGAGAGCACAAGGGACAACAATCAACTACTCTTGATGACTTGAAACACCTGAAAAACATGGGTCGTTGATTTCTGTCCCCTGTACTGCATCAACGTTGTGTTATGTATTTAAACCACCATTAAACTTATTACTGCATGCATCCATACGACAATCTTCATAAAATACAAACACTTTATATTTATCCAAATTACAGCCTTGGTCCATGGAGTTTGCTACATACTTAAAGGGTCACTCGCTAGAACCTTTGTTGGTCACAAATTAATGAAATAATTTCACCAAGTAAAGCACAAACATACAGTCAACAGAGCGAACGAAATGGTTTGACGCACCGAAGGCGCCCAGGGACGATATGGGGGACAAGCCCCTTTCGACCCTCAGTGACTGTAAATGATTTTGTATGTCTAGGCGTGTCAAAGGAGGAAAAGGAAGGAGGGAAGAGGTTTAGCCCTTTCTGCCCTTTTTGCGGCTCTTCTTTTTGGGTGGAGGTTGGCTTGGTGATGGTGAAGCTGGTGGTGGTGGTGGTGGTGGTGTAGAGGTGCTCGCGTTAAGTTTTTCCCGGTACTCTCTGCATTTTAACCGTTCTGTTCTTGCCAGCTCTAATTCTCTCATTAATTCCTCATAAGGGTTTAGTGGTTGTTCCGCTCCCGGGCTTTCCGGTAGTGAAGGAAGGGGGGAGGGAGGGGTGGGAGGCGGTGAAAAAGCAACTTCCAGTTCCGCCTCAGTCTCTTTTGGATGTTCCTCATCCAACTGTACCGGCTCAGGAGCCTGCAGTTGATTGGGTGTACCAGTGGGACTAGGAGGGGAACTGGCGGCTGCCTCCAGAGCCTCCACCCCCTCACTCAACTCTTTCTTCCTATTCCGGAAGGCCTCCAAGCGCCGGGCGTCCCTGCGCTTGGTCGATGAGCTCTTCTTCTTCTTGTGCTGTCTCTTTTCGGGGCCTCCGTGCCCCTTCGGGTGAGGACCAGTGGGAGAGGGGATCCTCTCTCCAAAGGTACTACCTCTCCCCGAAGAGGTTGGTGTTGTTGTTGGCTTCTCAATTTCAAACTCCACTTTCAGGTGGACGCTCAAGCCTATTTCCTGGATAATCCAGGAGACAGGGCGTGAGATGCCCAGAGCTGAAATGGCTTTCACTAGTCTATCTGGTAGTTCCATGGCTATCTAGGTGATCAAATGAGCGAAGAATGAATGATGGTCAACAGAGCAATTTGACCATCCCAATTTATAAACAATATCTTTGACATGAACCAATGAAATGCTTGTACAGGGAATCAGAGAAGAAGACATAACACAATAGACTACTATTATATGACAAGCATGTGATTTGTGGAATAGCCATTAGCCAATCGGAATCAACATGGTGAAACATTTAATTAAATAATTATTGAGAAAAAGTTGTGACAAGTAGGTGTATTGATAAATTTTGTTCTGGTTTGTTTGTGTATTTTATGCAGCATTATCTGGTAATTCTCTTATGAAAGAGTTAACTGATTTTTTCTAGCTTGTAGGAATATTCAGCTGAATTCTTCCCTGGATGAAATTTATTGCATAACGACTAAAAAATATTAGTTTATGTCATCGATATTGATTATAAGTGGGAGTGGCCCATTATTTTATTTATTCTGTCCAATTTTCAATGAATTTTGTCATTTGTTAATTCAGAATAATTATGGGATACTTCTGGTTTAGTGGAAACACTTCGTAGCTTGTGTGAATATTAGTGACAGTGGAAGTCACCAAAGTGTTCAAAGTAACAATGGCTTATGGCAACAAAAACAGGAGTTTGGCATCCTGGATTATAAATGGTCAGGAAGGAATTATGATGAATGAATGAGTTTAGCATACAGAAGGTGCACAGGGATAGCGGTCCTGTCTGGTAAAACTGAAAATCTGGACATACAAATGAACAGGACCGGGGAAAGGATGAATGGTCCAGGGTAGTAACCACAAGGCCTGGAACTTTGGGGCTGGGGTTTAGCCCACGAGTCTATAGGATTCTTGTGTTAGGCCTGCACCCCAGTCCAAACATGACCTGGAAGACTGTCCATGTGTACTTTAATTTTTTGGTTTGGTACGTCCTTTTCACAGGACATACCAAACTAAAAAATTAAAATGAATCATGCAGTCAAAAATTACAACCGTTGGTCAAGTGCAGAGCTACATTAATGATACAGTCGTCTTCTTAACTGTTGACACAGGAGTAATAACCATGGGAGGGTTGGGGTGGCTAGTCCAAACATGACCTGAAAGACTGTACTTCAGTTTTTTTGTTTGGTACGTCCTTTCATCTGTTCCACACCCATCATCTGTTCCCTCTAAAGGCAGACGAATGGCCAAGGCTCAGCATCCACTCTTCCTTGTAGGCAGATTGATGACTCCTAGCACTCAAAAAGACAAAAACACATATTGGTGGATTTCTTTCCTTTTTATAATTGTCATGGATAATATGCTGGGGCTGCTCCCAAACCTGGCTATGTTGTCTTTGGGAGACAACAGGTAGACAGCCAATCTGGCTATGTTGTCTCCCTGCAGTACACACTGATATTGTCATGCCTGAGTAGTGTTAATCTACATATCTTTCTTTTTGTATCCTTAAAACACTCTTTACTATCATATGTATCATTTCTATTTGTATCATGTATACTGCAAAATAAAGAAATCAAACCCCACTACCCTACTTCCAATGAGCACACTCAAACCAAATAAGATTATTGGCCCTCGTTATTCTGGTCGCAAGGGATTTCAAACCCCACATCATCCCTGTGCACCTTCATCACGCCAAAACTAATCGTTCATAACAATTTAAAAAATAGCACAAGATAATCAATTCCAGATGCCTGCTGAAGGTATCTTGACAAAATACCCTCGGACAAAATACCCTTAGGACATAATACCCTCAAAAAAATACCCTTAGGACATAATACCCTCAATGGGTAGGACAAAATACCCTCGGACAAAATACCCTCAGACCAAATGTATATAAAGTTGGATTTGGGGGGGGGGGGGGGGCAGGTTAATTGCATCTATGGCACTAGCCGGTGTTTTGTTTGAAATAACAAGTACCAATATTTTTTAAAAATTCTTATTAAACTAAATAGATATGAAGCACAATACCAATGGCAGATAGCAATTGAATATGAAGCACAATATAAATGGCAGATAGAACCGAACATGAAACAAATCAAAAATGAAGTACAAAACAAAGATTTTTAACAAATCTTATTTCTTATGAAATATCTAATAATAATTTGGTGAGGAATAAATAAGTGGGTTTTTAACAAATCTTATTTCTTATGAAATATCTAATAATAATTTGGTGAGGAATAAATAAGTGAATTTTAATATTTTTAATGAATGAATTCTTTATTTCTAACTTAATGATTTGTGTTCTCTCAGACAGGATATGAATCTGAATATGAAAATTTACCCATGTATTTCTCACCAAAATATTATTATTTGATATTTTATAAGAAATTTAAAATATTTAAGTCATTTTATCTTGTTTGACAGAGCTCAGAATGCTTTGCCAAACAAGATAAGATGACTTAAATTCCAATTCCTTATGAAATATCTAATAATTATAATTTTGTGAGGAATAAATAAGTGAATTTTGATATTTTTAATGAATGAATTATTTATTTCTAACTTAATGATTTGCGCTCTCTGAGACAAGATATGAATATGAAAATTTACCTATGCATTTCTCACCAAAATATTATTATTTGATATTTTATAAAAAATTTAAAATATTTAAGTCATTTTATCTTGTTTGACAGAGCTCAGAATGCTTTGCCAAACAAGATAAGATGACTTAAATTCTAATTCCTTATGAAATATCTAATAATAATAATTTATTTCCTACTTCATTATTTTTCATCCGATTTATATTTGATATTTAACAACTAAGATAGCCTTATGAAATGACCAATGCCTTGCATAAACTCCTCAAGTGATTTTGTATTGTCACAGAAACTGGTACACAGATTTCTTAAGCGCTCTTGGTGTTTCTGAGTAGGTCTTTTCACCCTTTTCCTGGGAGGAGCACCTCGAGACTCTTCCAGCATTGCAGTGGTTACAGACACAGAGTCTTTCCACAGTGCATCAATTGTTACCCAAACAGATGCATGGTGATAACCAATTAATTTATTGAAACCACTGTTCCACGATTCACACAAATTATTGGTTCTGTCACCATCAGACAATGTTGCCTCACAAACATTCCACACACGAGGAGGAAACAATGGTGACAACCTTCGCATTCTCACAGAAGGAATATGTTCTTCATTTGAAGATTAACACTGTGGTCAATGGGATTTATTTAGGCGTTCATAACTTAAAGTAAACAAACAGACAAGGAAAACAAAGCTGGGAGTTTGGGAAATTACTGCTGAAGTCCAGTTCATGCCCAGCTGAGAGCAGAATATTGGTATAACTGACTTGGAATCCTAGATTTCCATCAAATAATGGTATAAACATTGCCAAATCAAATATGTAACTACGAAAAAAGGAAAATGAGTTGGGGACATTTTGACGAACTTTTGGGTAAGTTTTGACCAAAACTTTAGGAGACATTTTGGGTTTGGGGACATTTTGACCAACACCCACTCAGCAGGTTAATACATCAAAATAGTGCACAATACAGGGTAACTGGACGATTTGTCATGATTGAAGATTCGTTGTAACGACGAATTGGTCCAAATTACGATCACGACGAATCGACTTTTAGATTTTCGACGAAACATCCAAGTAATGGATCTGTAACACTGAATTATTTTAAATTTTTGGCCGGTTGATTTCATTGAAGTTTCAGGTACTTTCATGTCATGTAGGATCTTTATGAACTTATAGAGGTGTTGAACAAAGAGAGTTTACTAGTAGACCTTCAGTGCCACTTGGTGTCTGAAGAGAAACTCCAAAGGTATCAAAAAAAAAACATTTAAAAACTATCAGATGGAAATATATGGGAGCATTAAAAACAGAAAATTATAACCCCAAAGGTATTACTGCAACGCATTGCAACGCTTCACCACCCTCAACAAACAACACCAGTGGACAATGACAATGAATAACGTTTCCTTATCAAGTTCTTATTATTAAGTTTGTATCAAATATGGCTACTCGGGAGATTATTGATAATTGGCATTTGCTAATTAGGGGATTATTGATAATTTAATCAATTGTATTAGTGTCTGTCATAATAATATCCACTTGAGGTGTGAATGTCAATCAATTTGTTTGTTCATTCTATTCTTCTCTGTATTTTGATTTGTCTTCAATATTGCATTTGGGGGGAATGGAGAGGGAAGGAATGGGGGTTTACATTTTTCGCATGTTATTTTATATTGTGCTGTTGGGGGGGGGGGGGGGGGGGGATATTTCGCTTATTAATTTACATTGTGTGCATGTGCTATTGTTCTGATTTATTTCAAAATATAAAATAAATAAAAATTAAATATTAAATCTTGTTATTTGTTGTCACAACCAGCTCAATTTGGTCGGCAACCCCGAGGCACCACAAATTAGCATTAAAGACTCAAAATCGTAATCTTCGTCGAATCGTCCAAAGAACAATGGAAATTACTGATCAATCATCCATTGGACGATTCGTCACCAATTTCCATTCACAACGAATCGTCCAGATTCTATGACGAATCGACCAGTAACCCAATACAGTGACAGGACTTCTAGTTTCAACTTATATGAATGTTTTTTTGGCCCAGTGACCTGGACTGAAAATGTAAACAAACAGACAAGGAAAACAAAGCCGGGAGTTTGGGAAATTACTCTCACGCAGCTATGTCACTGCATCGCAAAGTGTTTTGAATGCCTAGCTTTGTTCTTGGATATCTGATGCACATTTGGCCATGACTTGTTTCACCAGAAATATTATTTTATCATCAGTTCTGCTTTGAATATGGTAGCAGACTTCCAGTAACCATTGATGCCTGCTGGCAAGTCGGTCATTTGATTGCATATACATTTTGTGTTCTGTACATCACAACCTTCATTTTGATGTATAATTTGTGTTTATTTAATTTGAAATTATAGAAATTCAAAGGTGGTTATTTCAAAGTAAACAAATTTCCCTTTCTTATAGGTAATATAGCACCTTAAGATAATTGTAAAGACAGTCACCAACACAGCATCAAGTCTACAATTCGTCATTAATAATAAACCCAGAGTTTGCAATAGTTTTTTAGAAAGCTATAGTTGTACAATTTGTGACAGAACTCAGACACTGGACAGTTGGGCGAGTTGTCCTGTGGCTGTACAGTGTATTCAGTAGTGCACCGCAGTTTATAAATTAAATAATGCAACTTGCAGGTTACAACTGACTGGCAAAATACTTTGACTTCAAAACACAGGTTTTGTCTTCACTCTTGACTTCAGTGAGTAACGAATTTTTCCACTGCATGACTGCATGTACATATGTATATGTACCAGTGCCCAAAGTGACATTAGCCGAGCTGTACCCAGTAGTACGGCACTGCACTGCAGTTGGAATCTTGTATATAATACGATGCCATGGAAATTTTACTCACGTCCTCGAATATAGAACCGACGTTAGCTGTTATCAGCAACGTTTTAAAACAGTTAACCTCCATGTTATCGCCGTCAGTGTCCAATTACATAAGCATGTGCCATATTTCACCACTAATTGTTAAAAGTGCTACTGTGTAAGGTTGGCCTTCCAGTTGGGGCATCATTTTGTTAATAATTCCTGCCAGTTTCTCGACCAATCTTTTTTCCTGTCATCATTGCTCCGCCTTCGAACTTACGTCAAAACACCGACATTAAAAGCGCAGTCTGTCGTGAAAACATAATAGAAGGGAGACAACACCGAGAGATTTTTAACAAGAAAGTTTGTGCTCATATTCTTAGCATTATTAAAATATTCAAAAGAAAAAGAAGCAGCTAAGCAGCAGTGTTCTAAGAAAGTAACTTATGATATTAAATTAGAGATACTCCAATGCACCGGTCGTACTAAATACCGAACATAACCGAGTAGTAGAAAAATAAGGCATATTAGGCAAAATAAAGGGAATAATATGGTATAAAGGGGTCATTTAAATGTAATATATCAAGTCTGGGTAAAATTGGATGAGTTATTTACATTAAAGCATAACTCACCCTTCGGGCTCGGTATTTAATAGGTTGAGCACAGAAATCCAATTAACACACAATCGCTGCTCGGTATTTAGTAGATTAGTGCGTGGGTTTTTTTTAAGGTTTTTTCGCAAATAAATCATAAACTCCCCTCATCCTTTGCCCGGGCTTGCATGGGCGCAGATCTGTTCCAAAAAGTGAGGGGAACAGATAGATGCCAAAGGCATCTGCAGCAAGTACCGCTGGCACGAGCCGGCCTAGGGGGGGGGGGGGGGGGGGTTAAATTGCGCTATCAAATGGTGCATTCTGGTGGCCTTTGGGGTATAATTTCTCTTAATTCTTTAGTAGAAAAAAATATGTTTTTCAACAGCCTGTTATAATTTTGTCAAAATGCTGAACCATAATTGTTACCGCTTTACCGGGCGTTCCCTATTAGATTAACACAATTCAACTGTGCGGTGGATTTCAGGCCCTATTCACGGAAAATACCAAACAAGGGGATTTTGCGGTTCCAACGTGAAGTTATTCAAGCTAAAGTTAGACTGTGCACGTGGAGTGTATGACGTCAGAAGTGGGTTGACTGGTGCAAATGCGTCATTCATAGAGTTGATCCACAATGGACTAACAAGCGATTCGCACGTGTTCCGAGTCTTCACATCTCAGAATTATTCAAACAAAATTGATGAGAGGGTGCGACAGTGGGGGAGCATAGTGGGGGACATGCCATACCATGTCCCCCAGTGGTGGTGGGGGGGGGGGGGGGCATGGCATACCATGCTCCCCCCTTGATGAGATCGGGGGGGGGGGGCACATCCCCCCCCCCCCCCCCCCCATGATCTGCGCCCATGCGGGCTTGGGGCCGGCAGACTCAACAGAATCAATTAAGTCAGAAGGATTCAGAGTTTGTTTTTTTTCTGTTTCATTCATTTTTATGTGTACCCATACTATGTATGGTACACATAATGCCGGCATCTGGGGTGACCATCCGTCGTTCGTCTATCCTTTGTCCGTCCGTCTGTTCGTCCGTTTGTCCGTCCGTCCGTCTGTCCGTCCGGCGTCCGTATCCATTTCTTAGGCATTCGATAACTTGAAAAATATTGCTTGGATTGTCAAGTTACTTTATACTTGTGTTCAGGTTACTGATGTGCCGAGCTGTATAGTTTTTGGTGTAAATCGGATAATTTGATCCCGAGATATTAACCCTTTATCCTTCAAATTGAAAATTCCTCCAATCCCTTTGGCATTCGATAACTTGAAAAATATTGCTTGGATTGTCAAGTTACTTTATATTTGTGTTCAGGTTACTGATGTACCGAACTGTATAGTTTTTGGTGTAAACCTGTTATTTTAATCCTGAGATATTAACCCTTTATCCTTCAAATTGAAAATTCCTCCAATCCCTTTGGCATTTGATAACTTGAAAAATATTGCTTGGATTGTCAAGTTACTTTATAATTGTGTTCAGGTTACTGATGTACTGAGCTGTATAGTTTTTGGTGATAATCTGATAATTTGATCCGGAGATATTAACCCTTTATCCTTCAAATTGAAAATTCCTCCAATCCCTTTGGCATGAGATAACTCAAAAAATATCAATCCGATTGTCATGTTACTTTATATATTTATTCAGGTTACTGATGTGCTGTTCTGTATAGTTTTTTTTATGTAAATCTGATAATTTGATCCGGAGATATCAACCCTTTATCCATCAAATTAGACACTCCTCCAAACCATTTCTATATGTACCCATACCTTGTATGGTGTACATAATGTCGGCATCCGTGGTGGTCCTCCGTCATACAGCTTTCTACTAGTCGCGCGTATGGGTACACATCTGAAGATTTCATCGGCCTATTTTTTCTATTTGCTTTTTTGACATATTTATTCTGATTTATTTTCAATGCATTGCTTTACTAGTTGGTGTACAATCACTTTTTGGAAGTTATATTCTGCGGGTGCTACTAAATAACGAAAACAAACGAAAACAAGTAAAACATGGCAAAATATAGGCTAATAAAGGTTTTAATTGGGTAGAGGATGTGTATACGGGTAGGTACTCATGTGTGAAATTTTATCCACTTTTGATAAGTATTTTGGTCATTAAGAGGATTTAGAATGTGTTGCGTGGCGTAGAACTTGTGTTCGTTAATTAGTCGCAGTTGACCTGCCCTACTAAATAACGAAAACAAGAAACGACAGTGGATAATTAATTAGCTGTCAATATTGAATCGGATTAGCGCTTGCATAAATGGCTGGTTTGAAATTTTGTCTCTTCTGTATCTGCATCTGTATATAATAAGGCGAAGTGCCCACTTCTGGTAAAATTCGCCGGGAGAGAGACTTTATGTGGTGGTACACAATAAGCTTCTTTTGAAGCTTTCCAGTGAATTGGCACAAACTATATCCTCACTGAGATGGTTCCATTCTAGTACAGTTTGGACAAAGAAGGAGTGTGTATATTGATCAGTGTGGTATGCAGGAACCACAAAACCTTTTGGGTTGTTTATTACACTCCTTTCAACAATGTTATTAGTGTCAAAATCTTGGTGTGTGTTTGCCCTGATTTTCCTTTTAGGTTTAGACTGTGTGAAGTAAAGGGATGACGGTATTGCCGTATTTGCCCCTCAACCACTTGTACATGTATGTTAGTCTCTGGTGTTTTCTTCTGGTTTTCAGTATTGGAAGTTCTAGGTTCCCTAGCATGTTTGTTATACAGCCTTCGTCTCTTGATTTATAGACGCCTGTGATGAAGCGCGCGGCTTTCCTTTGGATTCTTTCTAGTCTATCTATGTCTGTTTGTAGATATGGATCCCAGATGGTTGCTCCATAATCCAAGACTGATCTTACAAGGGATATGTAGGCTGTTTTTCTGCATTCGTGTGGGCAAAATTTTAGATTTCTTCGTATGAAGCCAAGTGTGGAGCTTGCTTTCCTGGTGATGTTTTTTATATATGGGTTGTCCATTTCAGGTCGTTGGAGATCTGGATGCCTAGGTAGGGATTGTTTTCCACACTTTCCAAGATGTGGTCGTCAAGTGTGTAGAAGTTTTGACTCTTTTTTCCAATATCCATGACATAGAATTGTTTGCATTAAAACGCATTCCCCAGTTTTTTGCCCACTTTTCAAGGTTTACCAGGTCGTCTTGGAGGGTGGTGTGGTCCTCGAAACACTTGATCTCTCTGTAGAGTAGGCAATCGTCGGCAAATAGTCGAACTGATGACTTGACAGAATCTGGAAGGTCGTTTATGTGAAATAGAAAAAGTAATGGCCAGAGGACAGTGCCCTGTGGTACTCCAGAGTCCACTGGTGCATCACTTGATTTCTCTCCTTCGAGGGTGACTCTCATTTTCCTTTTGGTTAGAAATGATGTTAACCAGGAGTGTATGGGACCTCTAATTCCGTATTCTTCTAGTTTATATAGTAGTTTTCTGTGTGGTACAGTGTCAAAAGCTTTGGAGAAATCTAGTATAAATGTTTTTTGCTGTTTTGAGATTTTAATAAGTTGTTTATGGTGACATGTAGCTGGCTTTCGCATGAGAATCCAGAGCGGAATCCATGATTCAGATCTGTTAGGATGTTATTACTCTCTAGGTGTTTAAGCATGTGCTTGCAGATGATGTGCTCCAACATTTTGCATGGTACTGATGTTAGAGATACGGGTCTGTAGATCTCAGCTGCGTGTTTGTCACCTTTCTTATAGACGCTCGAGATGTTTGCCTCTCTCCAATCTGTTGGTAACTCTCCTGTGTCTATGGAGCTTTGGAATATTGTTGTCAGGTTTGGTGAAATTGTCTCGGCGCATTCTTTTAATATTCTGTTGGGGATGTTGTCTGGTCCTGAGGCTTTGGGTGGATTCAGGCCTTTCAAAATTTTTGCGACCCCATTTTCTTGTATACGCAAAGGTGGAATTGTGTTCTTGTTGTGGATTTTTGTTTCAGGTATTTGGTCGTGTTTATCTAGAGTAAATACTGATTTGAATTGGTTTAGGAGTATTTCTGCTTTGCCTTTGCTGTCATTTACCAGTTTGCCGCTTTTCTTGAGTGGTGCCACACCCACAGAGTCTTGTTTTTTACTTTTTATGTATTTCCAGAATGGTTCGTTGTTGTTATTTTTCAGGCCTTCTAGGATGTTTTTATTGATGTATCCCCATTCTGCTCTTCTTAGCATTTTCTTACATTCTTTTTGGTGTGCTCGGTAGTTGTTCCATTTATTTGTTTTTTTTTGGCCTGCTTGTAAAGTTTTGTTCTTTTGCGTAACATTCTTTTCTCTTTGATACCCAGCCATGGTAGGTTGTTGGAGGGTTTAATTTCCTTTGATGGTATATGTTTGTCAGCTGATTTTAGGAGCCCGATTTTAAAGAGCTCCCACATGTTTTGTGTGCTGTTTCCTTCATACTCAAGTTGTTTTATGGTCCTTGCTTGTTCGTTTAGGTCTTTGTTTAGGTCGTCCCATGATGCTTTTGGGTAAATATAGCATTTTCTTGTTTTTGTTTTTAGATATTGGGCTTTAGTCTCGAAGTCTGTGATCACCATTGCGTGGTCAGATATGCCTGGTATGCTATTGGATGATTTCATTAAGGAAGGATTTGTCACAAAGATCAGATCTAAGAGGTTGTTCTCTTATATTTTTTATATTAATTACTACTTGCATGACAATTCCCATCACCAATTTACCCGGGCCTTGGAACGACATGTCAACACAGTTTAACATGGCTGCTTTAAAATTGTCTTTTTTATTTTCGTTTTTTTCCGTTTCCACACTAGGAATTTTGTACAATAGTTGTGCATGCTGAGCCCTGGCCATCTGGTCTGCTTCAGGGGGAACAGATGACGGGGTGATTGGAGGAAATATCTCAGCCAGGCAAGCTTGTTTCAATCCTTGCCTAGTGTTTGGTGGTTTCCTGTGTATGTTAACAGAAAGATAGGTTGTACCAATTCCTCCAACGCTTAGTCTACTATTTCCATGCGTCTTCTTGATAAGGGTGTTGCAAGAAAATTTGAAAATGTTCAATAAGAAAAGTTATAGGTAGAGAGAAAAATAGGTATCCGCTATTGTATATTGTGACTGTTGTGTGATTGTTGCAATGGATGGGGTGAGGGGTGGGTTTCTTCGTAGCCCACTCCCCACACGCAGAGTTGCGAGGCAATCCTAACAGACTCAATCATAAAGTTCTCAGTGAGTAGCGAAGAAATCCTCACTGACTCCACGCAGATTAATTTTATTGAGTAATTTTAATTTACTGTGACTGAAAAGAATGAAATGAAAAGTGTCAGCGCGCCGAAGGTGCACAGGGACGATGTGGGATTGAAATCCCTTGCGACCCGAATAACTTCATTTACATTATAGCTTTATTTGCTTAGGAGTCCACGAAAGTCGGAAGCGAGAGCCAACAATCTTATTCGGTTTGAGTGTGCGCATTAGCAGTAGGGTAGTGGGTTGAGATCCCTGAGTACCGCGAACTGGAAGATGGCTAGGAATTTTGCATAACTACAAGACTTCTGCTCCGTGTTTACTTGGAGAGGTGGGTGGGCATACTAACGTTTGACTGAAAAGTTGTGAAAAGAAGCCATGTTATATACTGATGGGTTTGCACATGAGTTTGAAAATTATTATTGCCAGAACAATCAAGCTTTTGTTCAAAAGAAATCGGTTATCAAATATGCAAGCCAATATCGAGAGTTTTCTTCAAACGATCCTACATTACCGTTATAAAAACAAGTAAATAAAAAATCAAAAGTGCGTCGTTTATTACAAAAGAACAACTATGTTGTACATCAGCAGAATTGTTTGACAAACAATAAAACATCCAACATAGCAGATAGGCAAGAAAGAAAATTAAAATAGATCCCAGTTAAATAATAATAATAATAATAATAATAATAAATATATAAAATATAAATGAGACCAAATTTCAAACCAGTCATTTATGCAAGCGCAGTAGTATGTAATGTGGTTTTGAGGGATCATTTGGGGGACCCCGGTGGGGGACCCCGGAAGTGACGTCATGTCACGTGACCTAGTGGCGCCATGTTGTGTTGTCATGGTAACCCGCGTGAGCGGCCATATTGTGACGCCATCCCCATAGTGATACGTGGTGTGAGTGCGCATGCGCAGCGCGTGTTGTTAGGGTGTTTCCGTCGTCCATTTTGTACACTGGAGGCCGCCATCTTGGTTTCTATGGTAGCACGTGATTGCTGTGTTACCCAAAGGCCTATAATAGGACAGGGGTATGTTCGGAGGGTATGTTCGATTGTAGAAGAGTAAATCTAATTACCAGAAACAACCCGACAATCCTTCCAAATCACCAAAATCCACCCGAAATGACCGAAATTGACTTTATTTGATACGGATTTCCCATTTTATCGGTTTAGCACGTAGTGCTATAGTACCGAGAGGGTACCGGGGGTGTGTTCCTTTGTAGAAGAGTATTTTTCCTGGTCCGGATTTTCCCAGAATCCTCGTTTAATTACCCAAATAAACCCGTCAAGTTGTATTATTTCGAATTCTTTCAGAATCCCTTTTTTGGATCCCATGACGTTTTTTCCCAACAAGAGTAGCACGTAATACCGAGGGGGTGTGTTCGTTTGAAGTGGAGTAATGTTCCCATTTTTTTTGGATCCCATGACGTTTTATTTCCCTATTAAGAGTAGTACGTAGTGCTATAGTACAAATTTACCCAGAATCCATTATTTAAATTACAAGTAGGACCCATATGTGTACATGAAGGCCATGAAGCTAAGTTCCACCATATACTCATATGAGGATCTACCCAACAGATGTGTCGTACGAGGTCTAATTTACTATCCCTCATTTTGATTTTTCTTTGTACTTCGATGGAAAGTTAAAAAAATAACAACACTAAATATAAATTTAAATTTCTTTTATTCAACAACAAAAATACATCTTTTTATGGTATGTAGATTGTCAGATATTCGTAAACAGTCTTTCTGCAGATTGGACATCTTTTGAGTGGTTTACAGCAGTCTTTGCACAGGCACAAATGGTTACATGGTCGCGGAGCGACATTGGCTTCAGCTAATAAACACACACTACATTTTGTCCTCCGTGAATCTTCTTCTTGAAATGATGTGTCCATTTCTTCTTCTTCTTTGATGGCCATTTCTTCTTCTTTTTCAGCGTCCATGAATTCAGGTGGTAAATTATGAATGTAATAACAGTCTGGAGAATATTTTCTGTGTTCTTCTATAACATCATCTTCTGTTTCCCAGAAACGAACAATAATACCACAATGAAAACATTGAGTTCTGTCTCTTGTCCCCAAATAAAAGAATCCCGCTTTTGTCAGTTCATTCGGGGTTTTCACACTTTCACTTTGTAACATGAATTGAAATGTCTTGAGACGATTTTCCTCCAATGCATACTTGATGTGTTTTGGTGGTCTTTGTTCTGTTGTCTTTCTTATTTTTTCTTCTCCACGTAATAACTGCTCCAGTACTGGTGGCGGAACATCACGAAAATACGTTTCGAATCAAACGCCCATTCTCTCTACAAAGTCTCTTGGGTTTCTTGTTTCGTGGTTTCTTGATTGATAATCATTCAGTGCCATCCTGATCAAACATGGAATAGTGAACATTCTTCAATCCTTTTTATCTTCATTCTTCAATGGTTTTCTTTCTCTTTTTGGTTTGGGTTCTCCTATTTCAAGGCTTCTCTTCTTTGCAATATCCACTGCTTTGTTCACTTGTTCCCAATCTCTTGTGGTAAACTGGAACCCAACGTCGTTCTTGAACAGTTGAATCTGTAAATCGTTGTTAAGTTTGAAGACGGTCACATTAGTAGACATCCTTCTTCTTTGGCTGTCGAAACACAAATGAGCTGAACACCAAGCGCACCAGTTTTTATAGTTTTCCTTCAATACAGCGACATCTAGTGGCTGGTTTCCTCTATGACATCATTAACCAACAGATTATTATCCGTTAGATCAGTGGTAAACATGTTGGATATGGTTTCCATCGGTACACCGCGACAGAGATGTTTCAAGTAAAATAGACAGTATTGTCCACACACTGGTAATGGTCCTTGAAGGCGTTTTGTATTATACTTCCAATATCTGGAATTCTTCTTCAGGAAATTCTCGAATGGTCTGTGTTGTGGTGGTAATCCATAAGAATCAAAGTATTCTGCGATGTGGTGACTCACAAAGAGAGCCACCCAATGTTCTCCTATTCTGTGGTCTGGATTCGTGTTGGCTATCAAAGCCACTGCTCTGTGATATGGTAATTTGTTTCTTGCAAATACACCCAAACATATTCTCTTCAAACAACTATCTGATCGAAGTGCATTCTCTAACTGCAACGTGTTCATGTTGAGTAATCGAAGATTACTTGTCTATCTTATCCACTTCTATGATGTTCTGGAATTCTGCATACACCAGTACGTTGATTGTGGTTGGTAATGGGTTTTCGAAATGGACTTCTAGTCTCAAGTTTCCTCTCTTCACCAGATCGAAGTGTTGTCCATGTGATAGATCTGGAGTCAGGTCGAATACGAATAGGGTGTATCCATTTGTGTACTCTTCTTGGCTGATGTGGTTTCCTTCATTTTCATACATTTGTCCAGTTCCTTGGAAAAGAGTCGCATAACATCTGACCACTTCTTGTTGTTCGAATCTAGGTTGTAATGGTTTGGCTGGAATCTGCTGCCCATCCACGTACAATGCCAAGTAATTGATTTTGTAGTTCTTGAAATTATATGGATTCTTTGAAAAGTTTCCATTGAAAGCATCGTTGTCTACACACCCCACTACGATGCGTTTAGGTAGTTGGCCTAAAAATAGGTTTTCTTGTGTGATGCTCAGATTTCCTTTCGGCACTGAAAACACCTTGGTTTCCACACGGTCGATAGGATATTTTGCAGTTGCTTTTGTTAGTGCTTTCTCGTGAGCCATTCTCACGAATGATTGGAGTCTTTCTTTGCGTACAAACATGGATACATCTAGAATTTTGATCTTGTATGTATCGGTATCGGCCATCAATGCGAAAGCATCTTTGGCTCTATTCATTTTAACATGAACATTAACTCCATTCAGCAAGTAACGAGTTTGGAAAAACATGTCCAAATGCAATCTTCCAGTCATGTCCACGATTTTACTTTTCTGTATAAATTTCTTTCGAAGAAGAAATCCCTTGTTATCATCTGTCAAATGTTCCATGTGTCCGGCCGTATCCTTGTACCATAATGCATTAGTCAGTTGTGACTTCTTGGCAGCTGGTCCATAACTCAACAGTTTCTATGAAAGCTCTGTAGTGATAAGTGTTGTTGGAAGGAGATACCAGTTTTTCATTCAAGCTGATATCGATTTGATTAAATAAGGAATGCATCCATAAATTGACTGGGCCCACTTTGGCATCGGGTGCAATTGATGCCCCATTGGAATCTACAACCGTTGCTTTAACATACAAGTATGTCTGTGCCAAATTCAAATAATCATCTAATCCTGCAATGTGGAATTCTATTGGACCACTGTTTCCTATAGTCGCCAAAGGCCTGTGTTCTACCCATTGCCCATGTTCCACACTAGTCTGTGTTGGTGGTATGGAAAACTAGTCGAGTTCGCTGTTGACACACTCACAAGATTTTTCATTAATGAGAGACATCATGCACCGAGATGGTCTTGGGTTTGAACAGTTCTCCTTCTTTTTGTCGACTTGCTAGTTTTGCGTGGTGCGGGCCTTTTTATACTTTTCCTGCCGGGTGGTTTTGAACCACCAACCACTTCATTCCAAGCTCCTGCACCAGCCTCTTTGACTCTTTTGATTGCTGCCTTTTTTTACATTTTTCTCTTCAATGACATCTTCGACAAAGGCTGCTCCTTTTCTCAATAACTGTTTTCCCACGGTCCTGGCTGTAGTTTTCAATAAAGGTAACACCATATTCTTTAGTCCTCCCAATATACTTCCCAAACCATATCCTCTCTGTATTTGAGCTCCAGAAAAAGCCGGTAGACCGTTCCCAGCTTGTTTCGTGTAATATTCTTCGTATAATTTGGACTTACAACAATAAGTCATGTTTATGTGAAATGAAGAGATCTACGATTTCTGAAATGAAGTGTCACTGTCACTTTCCCGAACTCGAATGGTACTATGGCTCCTGTGTCACCCCTTATATACACCTGGACGGTACTGAAATTTTTTCGTTCCACTGGTACATAATACACATTCTCAAATGTTTTAGAGATGATATCCCCATATTTTCCACGCACGGGTACGATACGAAGAAGTGGTATTCTTGTATCTCCTACGACTTGGTCACGAACCAAGTCACAGTATACATAGAGTGAATAAAATCCTTGGTTGACATCGGCAACTCTGGAAGAATTGTAAGTTCCTGATTTAAAAACACACTCATTAAATCCCAAAATATTTTGAAGAGTAGGGCTCAATGTGACCACGACTCCATCACGTACCGTGATACGAACTTTACCAGTCACTTCATCCAGTTCAAAAGCTACCTTATCGTGACGAGGCAAGAGTAATTCTTTAACACCATTGATAGCCCATATCACATCAATGGGATCCGAATAACGACCTTCCTTGAGAGTAAGTCGGTAATTCTTTTTCGAAGACCAGAACACTGTAACGAAAGCTTCTTCCCACAAATATTGAACCAAGTATTTGGATACTGAATCTCTGCCAGACCTACTTCCCATTCTCCCGTGAGATTCACTGGTTGTGATAACTGAATGGTGTACGTAGTCAACGTGTTTTATGGAAACACGTTCATAGAACTATTACTTGGTAGAGTCAAATAAAACATTACTTTTTCTTAATGGTTGGATTTGGTAACAAATATCCCATGCTACTACTCAAGAGAGCAGTCCACAACTTGCTGTCTGTGTTTTCGAGAGTGAGATTAACGACACTGGTAATGATGATGATATACAAAATGATTATTTGTGAAAAATAAGTGATCTCGCTCCTTGGAATTCTTTTACCAAACAGAGGCCAAGAACCGTTCGACCCTTCTTCCATTTTGAAGAAACTTCAGAGGTTCACTTCCTTTTATAGGTGAGCTGACTCTGTTTGATCCACGAATTGAACGAAGTTGGGTATCCCAACCACTTTACGAACAATTCCCTTTTCTTACCTCGACCACGTTTCTTGAGTACGTGTTCGATTTTGTAAATAGTTTTATGTGAAACTCGCTGAAGCTCTTCAGTGTAGAGCGACCCTTTTAATATTTCTCCATTATCATCTTGTAAGATGTATGTGACTGGATGTCCTTTCTTGATGGCTACTACTGTGAATAACTCTTCGGTCCAATTGGGCAAATAGCCTTTCTCAAAAGTTTTCTTAACTTTATTGATTCTCACTCTGTCTCCTACTTTGTACTTTGGTGTCTTGTGTTTTATGGGTTGTCCATACAACCTTTGCCAAACCTCTTCTTGATTTTCAAAGTTCACGGCAATGGGGCCATACCTATACTACGATGATGAGAATGATTATATGATTTCACCAAGTTTTGAAGTGGAAATGTTAGTGTATCATTCTTGGTAAAATATTTCCACATCTTGGTTTTCAAAGTTCTGTTAAATCTTTCTACTATGGAACATTTTGTTTCCACATTTTGTGTAGTGAAAAAGTCGACTTTGTGATCTTTGAGAAAATTCTGAAATTTTCTGTTTAGAAATTCTTTGCCTTGATCAGTTTGTAATTTTTCTGGTTTACGACCTTGTTTGAAAATTTTACTAAAAGCTTTCACGATGGAATCACCAAGTTTGTTTTGTAATGGTATCACCCAAGCATATTTACTAAATACATCTATACATGTCAACAAAAATTTTATGTTTTTGTTGAATTTACTTATGTTTGAAACATCTACCAAGTCAGCTTGCCATTGTGCATCTATACCACTAATTATTACTTTTTTTCTGGGAAATGTACGACGAACAGGTTTGTGAAGAGTGTATGTGTCTTGAGTCTCTAACCATTTTACAACTTGTTTGCCTTCTTCAGGTGTCAACTCTATTTATACCCTTTTTTCGGTCCACTTTGGCGTTTCTGTTTTCTTTGGTTGTTTTGGTTCCGACTTTATCGGTGCCTGTTTCATAAAACCCCAACGTTCTTTATGACCAATTAATTCTTGGGGTATGTTACTATCTCTCAAAGCTTCGGCCAACATTTCCCATCCCTTTGGTTGGAAAGATTTTCGTCTTCTATGTAAATCGTTTAGAAGATCTGTTACATTCGACCCTACCACTGTTTGATCTTTGTAGACTAATTCACCCTTCTCATTCCAAGATATATTTGGGTCACTTCTAATACGATTCAACAACAACTTTCCCTTTCTCTTCATTGTCATAGGTACAGAATCGAGAATGTCTTCATCTTTATTATCTTTCTCGAATTCGACTTCAATTGGTCGAGGAGCCATTACCTTTTGTTGAAATGTCAAGTATCTTTGTAAAATTTGATTATATTGAGTCATCTTTTCATCAGCCGAAAGAAAAGGGGCATCGAGAATATCTCTCATTTCTCTATCCAGTGATGAAACAGCCAGTTCATTCGGTTGTCTTGGAGTCTCTTGTAGACGTTCCAATAACCTTGGTTCTACCAAAGCCATCTTCTTTGCATATTCCATCATCCAAATATACCTTTAACAGCACCCAATAGTAAGGAGGTAGCAATGCCCCAAAGAATCCCCCTTTCTGCAAGATTTGTCTCCTCTTTTTGTCAGAGGTACCTTTATTTGCCACTGCCCTCACTAGTTGTTTCTGACGGACGAGTTTGGTTCTCTGAGCTTTGGTCAGAGGTACTGCTCCCTTCGGTATATTCGAGGCACAGTCACACAAACAAGTTATCAATTCTTTGTCTGCATGTTTTAGTATGGATTTGACGAGTGCGGGTTTTGATTTAATAAGAACCTTGAGAAGAGCGATGTTGCGCTTGAGACGGTCAGACATGCTTCTGACTCGAGTCAGACTTGTTGCTCCCCTTTTATACTTTTCTGAGGTACACATATTGGGTTTCCCCAGGAAAAATTTGACTTCTTAATCTCATGTGTTCAGGAGTATCTTGTTTGAGATCTATTAAAAAGTAACCATATGGTGTCGAAGTGGCATCTTCAAAAACTTCTCTCAGAAACTTGGAATGACCAGGATACATCTGTGCTGCCAAGTGTGAGATCTGAGAACGATCCCTAGGATTTTTAAACAAGATCATGTAATGACTATTGAGAGCTACAGTCCTATGGACTTTATTTTTATCGAATAAATTTTGAACAATGTAGATCACACTAATGTTACGGTGATGGCTACCTTTAGTAAATAATCTAGACACTCGAACATCTGCATCGAGCATCAGATCATCCAATATGTCTAAACTATCAGATTTTAATTCTTGAGGGAGGCCCTCTACGAATTCTACTTGGGGTAAAGTATTGTATAATGGTTGCCATTCACTATAACACCAAATGATGTGACTTGGGACAGGTGATATAATATTTTGAATGTTTTGAATAACCCGATTTACAAAGGATGATTTACCACTACCCGTGGGACCACACAATAAACAAGTGAATGGATGCTTCCAACGAGGATCCATCTTTGTTGTTCTATGTGGGTACTACTTCCCTTTTATACCTTTTGGGGAGGTGGCTCCCACTGAACGTGGGGACTACTCCCCCTTTTATACCTTTTGGAGAGGTGGTCAATATGACCGTCATCCAAAAAATATTTAAAATTGGTGGCCCTCTGACTTACTGGCTGGGGACAGTTTAAGTTTGTTTGATATTTGTCAAGAAGATAAACATCAAATAATTTAAGCGTCATTACCACCTTTTTTTCTTGTTTCTTCATTTTATAATTTTTTTCTTCTTTTTTTTTCTTTTTTTATAAAAATCATCTATTTACAACATCTATTTACATCTTCAATTAGAATCCAATTGTAACAGGTTTCTTGATGGTCATAAATTCAATCATCAAATCCATAATACAACATCTCTGTTCATTTGTGAGAGGTTTCTCGAACATATCTTCATACTCTCTGTACTGGTGGTGGATTCATTCCAGAAGTATTATGGTGCCACAGTAGATGGACATCATTCTTGTTAACTCTTTCAAGTGCTTCACTAAAACATGTTATAATCTTCTCTTCTTCAGACATCATTAGGCATACATTATGCTGAATCTGACTTGGATGATCGACTGTACATCCATAGCATTTTTCTTTCACTACAGCGTCAATGTTCTCTTCGACATAATGAGCATATGCCAAGCAAAGTTCATGCTGCAAGCGAACTTGCCTGAGTTCACTATCAATTCCATCAACGATCAATGGTCGTGGTTGGGTTATTCTCACTGTGATCTTCTTCCTCTTCTTCAAAGGTGGTTCTTGATTTGGTTTTTTGAAGTCTTCATGGTTAGTAGGTTTAGTGTCTTCAGGAACTTCAGTTAAAGTTGTTTGTTGGGTTTTGATGGCTGCATCTACTTCTTCTATTTGAGATTTCAAGGCATTCCATTCTTCTAGAGATAGAGCAATACCAGTCTTCGTAGGATAAGGTTTCTGGTCTTTTCCCTCAAAGTATCTTCTGAGATGAATCTCCAGTTCACCCTGGTACTGGGTGACGTTAGCATAAGTCTGCTTGGTGCCAATTCGGAACATCTTCTCTGGTCAATGGTTCGATCGTGAATGATGCCAAGTCCATGCTTTGCCTAATCTTATATATCTTTGACGGACGTGATTGAAAACATCACACCAGTTCAACAAATTTTGATTGAGTTTTTGATTCTTGGTTGGGGTTTGTGTTTGTTTCCTATAGGATTATAGGCTAAAGTTGGAAAATTTAGAAAATTAGTATAGAAGACAACGGGAAAGAAACACAATGAAAATACAGAAATTTGATTGGTTGATTAACTTCGACCTGATTGGTCAGTTTGGCGTTCAAACTGCAATCTTGATCCTTAAACTGTAGGATATGGCCCTCTGCATTTTATACTGGCTTGGGACAGGTCAAGCTACAAACCTCTGTCCAATGGAGATAAGTCAAATAGCTCGAGTGCATTCCCACCCCTACAGTTCGTATCCTCTTTGAGGGAATTTTTTTTGTTCATCAAAAAAGAAAACAACATGTCCAACTTAGCAATTCAGTTTTTCTATCATAAAAATTTCTCTTTTCTTTTAAATATTCACAACAGAAAATTTCTTAGTAATGATGATGATTTATTCCTTTGGTTATACAACAGGGGTAGCCTAAAAGACACCAGGAATCAACTTTTAAAAAAATGAAATGAAACTAAAAAGTAAAGAAGTATCATCTGGTTCCAATAGGTGTAACCCAAAAGATACCATGAATCAACATGTTTTTAAAATAAATGGAACTAAAAAGTTTTGAATGAAACTAAAAAGTTTTGAATGAAACTAAATTTTGAATAAAGAAGTATCATCTGGTTCCAATAGGTGTAACCTAAAAGATACCATGAATCAACATTTTTTTAAAAATAAATGAAACTAAAAAGTTTTGAATGAAACTAAAAAGTTTTGAATGAAACTAAAAAGTAAAGAAGTATCCTCCACTTCCAACAGGGTTAGCCTAAAGTATATCAGGAACATGATGATGATGATGATAATGATGAAAAAACTCTCTGTATTAGAATTATATAAAAGAAATTGAAAAATCTTTATGCCAGAAAAATGTATTGCCTTGTCAGACTTGCCATTTAGAATTTTTTTTTTTTTTTTGAAGACTGCCATATAGGACTTTTTACTTAGAGAGAAAAAACTTGCCATATAGGACTTTATGAGGACTGCCATAAAGGACTTTAGAGAATGCCATAAAGAACTTTTTACTTCGAGAGAAAAACTTGCCATATAGGACTTTATGAGGACTGCCATAAAATACTTTTGAGAATGCCATAAAGAACTTTTTACTTTGAGAGAAAAAAACTTGCCATATAGGACTTTATGAGGACTGCCATAAAGGACTTTAGAGAATGCCATAAAGAACTTTTTACTTTGAGAGAAAAACTTGCCATATAGGACTTTATGAGGACTGCCATAAATGACTTTAGAGAATGCCATAAAGGACTTTTTACTTTGAGAAAAACTTGCCGTATAGGACTTTATGAGGACTGCCATAAAGGACTTTAGAGAACGCCATAAAGGACTTTTTACTTTGAGAAAAACTTGCCATATAGGACTTTAGAGAATGCCATATAGGACTTTATGAGGACTGCCATAAAGGACTTTAGAGAAAAACTGTCATAAAGGATTTTAGAGAATGCCATATAGGACTTTATGAGGACTGCCATAAAGGACTTTAGAGAAAAACTGCCATAAATGACTTTAGAGAATGCCATATAGGACTTTATGAGGACTGCCATAAAGGACTTTAGAGAATGCCATAAAGGACTTCAAAAATTTGATGAGCCTAATATGATTGAGTAGACCACCTAAAAACCATTTCGGTTTTTAGGAATTTTTCAGTCAACTAAATAGGACTTTTTGTAGGCAAAAGCTAGACTTTGTTCAGGTGTAGAAAAATATGACACTCACTCAATTGTTTCTTCTTTAAATCTCTAGTGGTATGGTGCTAACTCCATCTTCTAAAACTCTTCGTTTTGGGTAGAAATATGATAGTCCATCTCTGCTCTGCTGGTAGGTATGCATAGTGTTGTCATTCATCACAAATCCTCGGTTGATGCCAGATCCACTTTGTTGAGTCTTCAAAACTTGCAAATATCTGTCTTTCGTCAAATCACTGTGGCGTTTGCTGATTCCTTTACAACTAAATTTATTGGTGGCACCAAAACAATAATATGTTTTACTACACAGTCCAACAATGCCGGTTCCTTGCCATTCTACCTTGAACAAGCCTGGAGTTCTCCTGTCAAAACGCTTTCTTTCCTGGCAGCATGAGGGTGACAGCCATTCTTTGCCTTCTAATTTGGTTTTCACATAATCATCTCTGTGGAAATCACAACACTCTGAGGGAAACCACGTGTGATTCTCTTTGTAAAATTCTACTCTCTTCTCTGGTTTCACTAATTCATCTATGGATGGTGACGAGGTACATAGATATGCAGAATCTGTGTCTATTTCAGCATATTCGAAATCTTGGCGGTTGATAAAAGTATCGATGACATCATAATAGAACTGAAGCATCCGGAGTTTCGCATACTGGTAAACAAAGAATCCGATGTGAAGTGGCAGATCCAACTTGATGGTCTTCTTGTTCAATTCGACTTCATATAATGTTTCATCTAATGGATTCAAGGCTCTGAAGTACATGTCATTTACGGCTTTGGTAACTTTTTCGTCATCGCAATAGCACCAACGTCGATGCTTCCCTTTGTTGGTGACGGTTTTGCCATATCCAGAATTTCCCAACAGCTTCATGGTGTCGGCAACGATCGACTTGTCGGGGTCAACATCTCCTTGTCTTCTTGCTTCAGATACTTCATCTCCAAATTTTTCAAAACATCTTCTTGGTTCATATTGGATAATTTGATAGACGTGATCAACTTCAATACCATGCTGGAGGTACCACTGCAGTAAAGGGGTTGCAAACAACATTTTTTCTGCTCCATAGCTTCCGATCAAACTTCTACGGGGTTTCTTCATGATTCCATTCTTCTCGGCAAAGGCCTTCATGTGTTCACCAATATAATCTATGGAAATATCTGTATTCTTGAAGATAGGTGTCATCATCTCATCAAAGTACACTTTCAGGTGATCTGGTACATGTATATCACATTCGACCAAACCAAACAGGTCACCGGACTTCACTTTGTTCAGTATTTCTTCATCTGTCATCGCACCATCTATTTTGTCTGAAAAGTTCTCTTTCAGGAAGGCTTTGAGTGTGGCATCGGTCTTCTTCATCTCTCTCCACTCACACTCCCAGATTTCAATAAGTTTATAGCCCAAATCGGTGATGTACGTTGCATTGGTACGGGTGTCTTGTAGCAGTTCTTTCATCGGTTTATCTCTGACTTCATTATGGATGATAGGAAGGCCATTCTTATCTTTCATGCAGGTATGTCCGTGCCAGAAGCAGCCGTGGAATTGGTATACAGTCTGTGTCTCTTTGCACCAACCATCAACAGGCAACTGTCTTCGACCAATCATTTTTTCAGCTCAGTTAAACTGATGTCTGATGTGGATGTCATCTCTCATAAAAACTCTAACCATTGTTCAGCCATTTTACCATACTTCATTGGATGTTCTGGTTTAAACTGGTTTTCTTCACGACGTCTAATACTCCAACCCGTTGGCATCTCTTGCATTAGGCACCAAAGATATAATGCATTCGCATCAAAGCCTATAATACTTCCACTTGGTTTTGCTTCTTTGCCATATTTTGTTTCTCTGTTCGGGTAACATCTTTCTCGTGGTATCGGTTGAAGATAATTGAAGGTCCACCAACGATATTATCTTTCACCAAGTGATGCAAGTCTTTGTTCTTCTGGTTAAATAATGTGAAGTAAGTGTCATCATTCATGGTCTGGAACAGGTATTTCAACGTGAGGCCCGGGACACTGATACCTTCTTTAAATATGTCGATGTGGCGTTCTTGGTAGAAAGCAAAATGCTTGTCAACTGCTTCAAGGAATGGTTTTACATCTCGGTTATTATATCAGATCAGAAAATCACGGAAAGTTGTCATCTCCAGGTCGTTCCATACATGCTGGCAGTACTGGTATTCTTCATTGGATATATTTTCTTTCTTTAGAGAACTGTAGAAGGCTGCATGGTCTGGTAGGTGGTCTTGATCCAATTTGTTCAAGCTGTCGATCCATTCATATGGTAAAAATCCCTTCATCACGTAACAGCCAAATGCTTTCAAAAACTTGTCATAGCTGAATCCTGGAGCGAGGTAGTTGCAAATATCAACGAACTTGAAAGATTCTGTCGAGACGCACATGTAGTTATTTGATTTCTTCACTGCAAGCTTGAGTGGATTCTGTCTCTTCAGGTATCTCATCAGTTCACGCTTGACTACATTCATATCATATTTTCCAGAGTTGAATCCGATGACGGGCATCTCTTGCAGGTAGTCTTGAAATTTCTTCTCCAATTTTTGTAAAGGGTGCATCTTGGATGTATCTTCTCCAGTAGCTATGGCTTCCGCTTCCAGCGTTTCATTAATTTTCTGTCTGAGTTTAAACAAGGTCCAAGCATGACAGGTCTGCATCAGTTGGTGGCAATGAGATGAAATAGCTGTGAGGTATGTCATCATTTCTTCAACAAGTTCTTGAGAATTTCCATTTGTAATAAAACATTTCGGTTCTTGGTATTCTGGAACATTACTACATATGCTCACACTCAATGGTCGATGTTCTGCTTCCCATATCAGTTTATCACTGTCAGCAGGTAGACTGGATTTGACAAAGTAACTTTCAAAATCAAACGTTGCACGGTATGGATAAAACTTCTTCTCTTCGGTTACTTCTATACCTTCATCTTCTAACAGATCAAATATGGACTGGGATGGATGGTATACACCGCCAACATACTGGTAATTTACTTCATCTGTACAGGTTTTCTCGTGACGTTTATTGCCCAGGAGGTCTTCCATAATTTGCCGCATTTGCGGCATTCAAAGGATTTGCAGTATTGGTCTATATCGATGATGTAGCTAAAATGATTCTTGTAAACGTTCACATACATGGTATCTTCATACTTTCTGTGAGATCTCTGTACTAATTTGGCAACAATTTGGTCATCATCATTCTTGACAAGTTCATACACTTGGATATTTACTTCAAAACATTTCTCCAAGTCAGGTAATTCGGCTAAAGTTACTCCACGGAATTCATTCTTTGGCTTCTGGATATATTTGCTATACATGGCATCTGTTGTATTATTCAAATTGTCTGTTGTGGAACCACTCCATAAAGCTAAACAGCGGAAAATGCACAGGTTGTCTTCGTAGGTAAAATGGTGATTTCTATCTTTCACCAAAGCATTTACTGCTTTGTTCTGGAGAATATAATCTGGAAGATCTTCTACCATTCCAATTGGGTGGTCTTTCAGCTTATTCACATAAAATGTGACGTTCGTAACTCTCTCCACAAGCCATTTGGTATTGGGTCGTTTTAATTTGCCCCATTCCAGGATATCTTCTTCCATGACATCATCAAGGAATTCTTCAAAGTCTTCTTGGCAGCATACTAGTTGTGGAACATCAAGTACCCGGGCGTTGTTTTGTGATGGATGGTAATACTTCAGTTCATTCGTTTCATTGTGTCGCAGGATAAAATCAAAACTCAGATTAATTTTAAATCTTAGCTGTTGTGGCAGAAATATGGTTGTCATCAATTCATCAGTCATCATCTTCAGGTTTATATCGTTGATCCGGTAGTTATATTGATCCTGGACTCTTCTGTTCATCATGTGGCGAGTTCTAATAGAACCCCAGTTATCTTCGTACACGGTCAACATCTCATCGGTCTCTTCTTCAGACATCATATTCTTTTCAAACTCAATTGGGTCAACATCATAATGGGTGGTCGTCGTGGCCCGTGGTTGTTTAGGTGGTCCTCTCTTTGGTTCATCAGTCTTCCTTTTAGATGGTACAGGAACTGGTCGGTGGGCAACGCTCTTGTGTCGATTAAAATGGAGTAGTTGGTCAAACTCCTGGCCGCATTTCATACATGTGTAGGTCTTCAAACATTTCATCAGGTGTTGATCCAGCTTCTCTTTCCTCGTAAAGGTCTTGTTGCAGTTGGTGCAGTCGAAAGACTTCTTCTCTTCGGCGGCGTGCTTGGTACGCACATGGCGATTCCGGTTCCGACGGTCCGTAAAGGTCTTTCCACACTCTTCACAGGTGTAAACATCAGTTCTGGTAACGGCAGTAGCAGCTTCAGACTCCATCTTCATAAATTTTGTGCAAAGGCAAAATTGCTATAGAAAACTCTCTAGCGATGTGTTCAGTTCGAAGGATCGAAACAGAATGACGCGACGTTACTCTTCTCCGGAATTTATTTCGACGTGACGGACGTTTTTGAAAACGTCACGATGTCACATCGTTTTTTCATCGATATTTTCATTCTCGATGGGCGTTTGTGTTTGTTTCCTATAGGATTATAGGTTAAAGTTGGGAAATTTAGAAAATTAGTATAGAAGTCAATGGGAAAGAAACACAATGGGAATACAGTAATTTGATTGGTGGATTAACTTCGCTCTGATTGGTTAGTGTAAAAACATCTTGATCCTCATTAATTTTATTATTTAAATTAGGGGGGGGGGGGTCATTTAAAGAAATTGCTAAATATAGACTCTAACAATTAGTTAGGGGTCAGTTAAGGATGTTACTAAAAATAGAGCGTAGGAATTTATAAAAATATAGTTCCAAGTAGAAGCAGAGGATTCTGGGTAAATTTGTCCTATAGCACTACGTGCTACTCTTAATAGGGAAATAAAACGTCATGGGATCCAAAAAAATGGGAACATTACTCCACTTCAAACGAACACACCCCCTCGGTATTACGTGCTACTCTTATTGGGAAAAAACACGTCATGGGATCCAAAAAAGGGATTCTGAAAGAATTAGAAATAATACAACTTGACGGGTTTATTTGGGTAATTAAACGAGAATTCTGCGAAAATCCGAACCAGAAAAATACTCTTCTACAAAGGAACACATCCCCGGTACCCTCTCGGTACTATAGCACTACGTGCTAAACCGATAAAATGGGAAATCCGTATCAAATAAAGTCAATTTCGGTGATTTCGGGTGGATTTTGGTGATTTGGAAGGATTGTCGGGTTGTTTGTGGTAATTAGATTTACTCTTCTACAATCGAACATACCCTCCGAACATACGCCTGTCCTATTATAGGCCTTTGGGTAACATAGCAATCACGTGCTACCATAGAAACCAAGATGGCGGCCTCAGTGTACAAAATGGACGACGGAAACACGTATCACCCTAACAACACGCGCTGCGCATGCGCACTCACACCACGTATCACTATGGGGATGACGTCACAACATGGCCGCTCACGCGGGTTACCAT
This sequence comes from Pictodentalium vernedei, assembly GCA_031216915.1. Classification (NCBI taxonomy): domain Eukaryota; kingdom Metazoa; phylum Mollusca; class Scaphopoda; order Dentaliida; family Dentaliidae; genus Pictodentalium; species Pictodentalium vernedei. Next base: position 556,238,938 of record CM062295.1, on the reverse strand, counting down.
GACAACACAACATGGCGCCACTAGGTCACGTGACATGACGTCACTGCCGGGGTCCCCCAAATGATCCCTCAAAACCACATTACATACTACTAAGCGCTAATCCGATTCAATATTGACAGCTAATTAATTATCCACTGCCGTTTCTTGTTTTCGTTATTTAGCAGGGCAGGTCAACTACGACTTCTTAACGAACACAAGTTCTGCACAACGCAACACATTTTAAATCCTCTTAATGACCAAAATACTCATCAAAAGTGGTAAAAATTTCACACACGAGTGAAACATACCCGTACACACACCCTCTACCCCTTTTAAACTTTTATTAGTCTATATTTTGCCATTTTTTACTTGTTTCCGTTTTTGTTCGTTTATGTTCGTTTGTTTTCGTTATTTAGTAGCACCGTATTCTGCTTCTCTTTTGCTATGCGGTGTATATTTTTGCTACCGCTGCCGTACAGATTTCGGCTTCTTTGTCTTTTTTGACATAGCAGTGCCTTTTGGCTACTGTCAGCAGTGTGTTTCGAACATCTCCTGCTATCGATGTATGTTTGATATCTGAGCAAGAGGCAAGCGGCGTAAAAAAAATTGCTTCCCTTTTACAGCTTCTTCCAACTTACCATCACCTAAGGCAGCCACCAATCGCATGTGAGCCAAGTCCCAGTCAAACTTACCTTCATGAACCAGACAAGAACTGCAAAAAAGTCTAGACAGTACTTCGTGAAGAAGCCAAATTGCTGCATTCTCATACTTTCACATTGTGGTTGAAACCACCGACTGCGTAAGTCACACCATATACTTTTGATATCATGACACTCGTCACCACACACACCACAAGGATACTTTGGAGAAGACATTGTAATAATCAGATCGATGATCAGACTGAAAAGTTGATGATGATGAATGAAAGGTTTTAGCGCGCCGAAGGCGCGCAGGCACGATGTGGGATTTACAAATCCCTTGCGACCCGGTTAACTTTATTTTATTTCACTTGGATCACACAGGCCTAGCTTTCCTATTGTCTCAAATGGGGTCTGAGGGGGTATGCACGCGGTTAGAATTCCCGGCAGTTTACGTTGGAGTGATAGATTCAGATTGCCAATAATAATAACTCTTTGGCCAGCCGCTGATTTGTCGCGGTCCTCATAAGAGAAGGCCATCATTCCCCCTGCACCCCAGCCCCTCTTCCCCTCCTCTCCTCCCAGCATTCAGATATAAACTGCTTAATAGTGTCCCTCACTTCCTCTTTTTCAATTTCTTCAATAAGCATTCCTACCCTCTCCCTCGTGTCCCCCTTCAGCCATCTATCCTTTGTTTCTTCACCCCACTTCTGCATTATTCTTCCAGTAAATTTTATTCTATGAGGTATATACTGAGGGCATTCCAAGAGAAAATGTTCCAGGGTCTCCACTACTCCAGAGTGGCACATTTGGCATCCCTTTTCCCCATCTCTCCCAATTTTTCCCCGAAGCTCCAGTGATCTTGATCTCAGTTTGAAGAGCAGTGACCCTCCAAAGGTGCCATCTAGGTACTTCTCAAAAGCTGGCTTTTCTTTATATTGTAACCCCTGCAGTGATCTTTTCACGCTAACCCCTGCTCGCCAGTTTCGATTGCAATCTTCCATGACTCTCTCTTTGACAAACCTTTTGCCTTCTTTCATTCCTACTTCTATGTTTGTGACCTCAAAAGAGTAATTGTCCATTAGTTCCCTCACATGTTTTGACCACCCCGTTTCTATATTAGAATTACAAATGGTATCGAGCATCAATTTGCACCACCGGTTGTCAGGCAGGTTTCTCAAGTAGTTAAAGTAACACAGTTTTCCCAAATCTACCCTGTCCTTGATTTTCATCCACCCAAGCTCCCCCCTTACTGCTTCCAAAGCTGCAGCATTACTCGACCCTGTTATCCATCTGCCGGCATCATTCTGAGTACTTTCCAACTTCTTAATAACGGTTTGGTTTAATGGAATCACGTCCGTGCCATACGTTATACTTGGTAAACCCACCCTCTCCCACAGTGTTTTCCCCACAAAGACCTTATTGAAACTATTTTTCCCTAAAAGTTTTAGTTGGTTCAGAATTCTTTTCCCCTTCAGAATCAGTTTGGCTGAGTAATTTCTGTACACCCCTCTTCCCGTTATATTTATGCTTACCCCTAGATACTCATACTCTCCCGTTTCTCCTACAGTGATTTGTTTGCTTTCCCCTTCGGGGATTGAGAACTCCCCCACTCTCCATCTCTTCGTCATATCTACCTTGCGTCCAACGGGTATTACCTTGCTTTTATTTTCATTTAGTTCGAGCCGCCAAGTGTTCCCATATCTACCAACAATTTCCAGCAGTTTCTCTAGCCCCTGTTCAGTTCTAGACATTAACACCATGTCGTCCGCAAAGAATAAGCCTGGTATCTTTATGTCTCCAACATTTACCCCCTCCGCACTCTGAATTAGTTCGTCGCCTAAATCTTTAACATACAATGCAAACAAAATCGGTGAAAAGATACACCCCTGCTTGAGGCCTATATCCATAGGGACTCGTTTTGTAGTGATACTCCCTAGACAGAGATGGCTTTGCACATCTGTATACAGTGCTTTCATGATTCCCACAAAGTCACCCCCCAGTCCGATGCCCTCGAGCTTTCGCCACATACCTTCCCTCCACACTCGGTCGTACGCTTTTTTCACATCTAGAAATGCCAGAAACATCTTTTTCTTTTCAGCCTTTGTTGATTCTATCAGTTGGGTGAGTGTAAATAGGTGATCAGTGACTCTTCGTCCTTTCCTGAAACCATTTTGAATTTCTCCTAAAAAACCTTTCTCTTCAATAACTTCCTCTAGTCTACCGTATATGACCTTACAGAATACTTTTCCGATGTTACTACTAACTGATATCCCCCTATAGTTATCTAGAACTTCCTTATCCCCCTTTTTGTGTATGAACGACACCTTACTTTCCCTCCACTCTCTGGGGACCTCTTGCTTTCGCAGAGCCAGGTTGAAAAGGTTTGTCAGGACTTCAATAATCAACCCCTCAGCACCATTAAGACTATTAGGGAGTGGGCTCCATTCGTTCCAGCTTGGCGATGGTAGAGGTTTGAGCTCCACCATGGTGGCGAGCCAGAATATAACGTTGTGCGATGGCAAATTTAAGGGAAGAAGAGAAAAGAAAATCAAACAGCAACGCTGGTTTGGTAGCGGTCCCGGGATATGACCATAGCGGTTACAAAAAAGGAGTAGAGAAAGCTCCAACAGTTTAGTTTGGAAATCAAACTATGTTATATACTTTTGAGTGCCCACATGAGCTTGTTATTGCCAGAACAACCAAGCTGCACATCAAACAGGCTCATATGCTTTTTTCAATAGACCAGAGTTACTGTTATAAAAACAATCAAGCTGTACTTAAAAAACGCATTTATTATCAAACGCTTATCACTTATTACAAAAACAACTCCGTTAATGAGCAGAAGAATTGGCTGACAACAATGCAAAATGAATACAGAAAGATAGGCAAAAAACAAAAAAAAAACTCAGATTTAATTAAACCAGCCGGATAAAAATCAATCAAATCAGCTTGCTTATCTGTGTTGGAAAAATATTTGCGCGGATTCTCACTGCGAGACTTCGCAGCTATCTCGAATCAATCAACTTTTTCAACAAATGGCAAAGAGCGTATAGGAGGGGTAATACTTTTTGCCGGTAAAAAAGACGGTATCCGGTAAAAAGGACGGTAAGTGTATAAAAACTACGTTTTAAAGTACTAAATGTACCTCTGGAAGTGTGAAAAGTGATTATTTAAGGAAGCTTACGCAATAATAAATATATAGAAGGAAAATTAAGTATTGTTTGTTTTATTGCAGACTATTTTCAAGACAAAATAGATCATTTCGCCATCGACACTGGTCGACATGCCATTTTTTGCAAGGGAAACAACGAATTCGCGGAGGTGCTCGACGGGGTGAATATTATCATACTTGCTCGACGGAGGTGTAACTAATTCATGTGCGTAACATTCAGATGTTTCTGTTCACCACGAGGGGATTTAACAGAAAGGTTTTGGGAGAGAAACCATTTATAATTTGAAAACAGTCTACAATAAAACAAGCAATACTTAATTAGGCTTTCCCAAACCCAGTTTGGGAAAGACTATTGTTATTCTTCTTTTTCAAAATTTTTCTTCTCTATTTTTTTTTTCTCCCTGAATTTTGTCTGTTGAACTGCTCGAAAACAAGCTGTACGATTTTGACCAAATTTGGCATACTTATGTAATGTCATAATATCTCGTGAAATGCGGTATCGTCATATCTGTGAAAACGCGTATTTTCAAAATATTCTGCCAAAACCTTCAAAATTTCACCATTTTTCGAATGTCTCAAAATTGTTTACAGTTATTTAGCTCAAATTTTCCACACATTTAGAGCATAATATGATACACCACAATCACCACTCAGATCTTTCAACTTTAACCTCCACTGGCCAAAAATGACATGCATATAGAATTTTTCTTCAAAATTCACCAAATTCAAGGGCAAATTGCTCTAATAACAAGGTTGTTGTAACAATTATTGTGGTTTGGATAGATGCAACAATGATTGCCGAAGAAAGTTATTGTTTACTTTTTAATCTCAGATTTAACCCCCAAGCACAATGAGGGTGAGAATAAGAGTACCGTTTGAAAATGCCAAAATTAGCCAACTTTGGCTGCTTTTTACATCCTTTTGGAAAGGGGTTAATTTCAAACACTTTTCGTGTACGTATTCACAATTGAATACCGAGCATATTTGCTGTTGTAAGTTTAGTTGTAAAGTTTAACCCTATCCCATTCTGGTTGCATAAAAGTAGGTACGGTCCAAAAAAACTCCAATTTTCTCAGAATTTGGTAAGTTTAGGTGACTATTTACTCCATTTTTAATTGCTTGAGCTCTGAATGTTTTCTATAGCTGCTTGCAGCAGTCTAAGTATGACAAATTTTGTTCTATATGTTATTATTAAAAGTTTAACCCTTGGCAGATTTGAGACTTCCCATAAGGGTACTGTCGGAATATTTGTTATTTTCGCCAACTTCAAGAGCAAATTTTTCTAATTACAAGGTAGTTGTAATAATTATTTTGGTATGGCTAGATGCAACAATGATTGTGGAAGAAAGTTACTGTTTACTTCTTAATCTCAGATTTAACCCTCTAGCACAATGAGGGTGAGAATAAGAGTACCGTTTGAAAATGCCAAAATTAGCCATTTTTGGTTGCCTTTTCTATCATTTTGGAAAGGGTTAATTTCAAACACTTTTCATGCACGTATTCACAATTGACTATCGAGCATATTTGCTGTTGTTAGTTTGGTTGTAAAGTTTAACCCTATCCAATTCTGGTTGCATAAAAGTAGGTACCGTCCAAACAAATTCCAATTTTTTCAGAATTTGGTGAATTTAGGTGGCGATTTACTCCATTTTTAATTGCTTGAGCTCTAAATCTCTAAATGTTTTCTATAGCTGCTTGTAGCAGTCAAAGTATGACAAATTTTGTTCTATATGTTATTATTAAAAGTTTAACTCTTGTCAGATTTGAGACTTCCCATAAGGGTACTGTCAGAATAATTGTTATTTTTGCCAACGTTAACATGCGCTTTCTCAGCACTGGAGCCATATTGTCTCAAAACCTTTTCCATGAGAGGATTGGGCCTTCATCCAAGAACAATTTTGCTGTTATATATTTTATTCAAAGTTTTAACCTTCACCCCGTTTTCGGGCCTTGAATTTGAGTGCCCTAAAATTCTTCATAAAATTGTCTAATTTGGAGCTCACTTTTCTTCCATTTTCGAAAGGAATATCGAAAAATGATTTACATGTTCGTATTTACAATTACCTACCGAGCATATTTGCTGTTGTAAGCTTGGTTGTAAAGTTTAACCCTATGCCCGTTCTGTTTGCATAAAGATAGGGGCAGTACAAAAAAACTCTCGTTTTCAGAATTTGCTAATTTTAAGTGACGATTAACTCCATTCCTAATTGATTGAGCGCTGAACGTTTTCTATGGTTGTATGCAGCAGTCATAGTATGACAACTTTTGTTTTATATGTCATTATTAAAAGTTTAATCATTGGCAGATTCGAGACTGCCCATATGGGTATGGTCGGAATAATTTTAATTTTTATAAAATCACTGAATGTTGATAAGCGTGCAGTGGTAGTCTGGAATAGAATATCCGAAAATGCTTTCAAAATTCGGATTCACAGTTCAATTCCAAGAATATTTTCTGTTATAAGGTTGCTGTAAAGGTTAATGCCATCCCTGTCTCAGATGCAAAATGGTAGATGCCGTCGAAAAAGGCTCATTTTTCAGAATTTTGTAGGTTTAAGTGACAATTTACTCCATTCCTAATTCGTTGAGCGCTGAATATTTTCTATGCCTGCATGCAGCAAGCCTAGCATGACAACTTCTGGTTCATACGTCATTATCAAAAGTTTTACCCTTGACATATTTAGGAGTTCCCATGTGGGTATAGTCGGAATAATTGTTATTTTCGTAAAATCAATCCCTGAATATATTGGTAACCGTGCAGTGGCCTTTAAGTGGTGCTACATGAAGCCGCAAATAGTTAAGGTTGAAAAGTTCATCAAATAGACAAATATAATACCTAACTCAGCCGGCGACAGGTAAATAATGAATGGAAAAGTCGTTGAGTTGGGAATAAAGTAGGGACGAATCGTGCCCTCGGTTTCCACCTGATCCACGGTATTTCCATGCGGTCTCGGCACTTGACAAAGATACTAAACTGTCGGGCAGGGACAGTAGGAAACATTCTGAGAATTTCAAGTTGCTGCCTTGCATGATCGGGACATAATTGGAATATATCCGACATTGTATCTGTCAGATATATTCCAATTATGTCCCGATCTCTTCACCCTGGCTGTCCGCATGGGGGCACCATGACGCTGTGTACTAAGGCATACTGCATGTCGATGGTGCGCATGTCTTCAGCCAATCTAAACCTGCCTGTGCTACAGTGCGGAGGCACTATGTTGGGGAGCTGGCAGCTGCTCGTCATTGCAAGGTGGTTCTCTCTGGGTACTCCGGCTTCCTCCACCCATACAACTGTCACCGACATAATATGACCTTGGCTGTTAATGTGTCGTTAAAACCTAATAAATAAATAAATAAATAAATCCAGTACCAGTTTTGCTCGTACAAATTTTAGTACCGTCAGACAAAATTCAATTTCTGATCAATTTCGTACTTTTCTGTACTCACCTTCCCTGAGTAAGATTGGTATACCTTTTCAATCTCAGATTTAACCCTCAAGCACAATGAGAGTGAGAATAAGTGTACCATTTGGAAATAACCAAATTATCCAACTTTGGTTACTCTCTACTATCATTTTGGAATGGGTTAGTTTGGGACACTTTGTTTTGCTATATGCAGAGATGTTTAATCAATAAATCCGGCTTTAGTTATGTTCTGGGACTTAATGAAACATGTGCTTTGGCCACTTAAAAATAGCATTGTCTGCATAAAATGACACTTTGAGTGAATACTCACTCAAAAAGGAAAGAGCTCTTTGAGCTTTCCATAACTGCTTTCAAAAATCAATGGGGAACAAATTTTGTGTTATATGTTTTGGTGTTCCGTGTTATCCAACACCAGTTTGGCTGTACAAATATGAATACCGCCAGGAAAGAAAGCACATTTTCTCAGTGGTAGACTGTTTGACTTCTATGATAGAGGTTCCTATCTGGGAAGACCCACGTAATGTCCTTGGGCAAGGCACTTTATCCCGGTTGCCAACATGGGGACACGATGATGCCATGTACTAAGGCGTACTGCATGTCAATGGTGCACATGTCTTCAACCACTGGTACCCTGCTTCAGCGGAGCTTGAACATAATTAGAATGTTGAGCTGACAGTTGCTCGTCGGTGCTCGGTGGTTCTCTCTGGGCCTCCGACTTCCCCCACCCGTAAAACTGCCACGGTCACGATTAGCCATTGTGGATAAGTATGTGACCGCAAACACCAATAAATAAATACCGTCAGGGAAACCCTCCGTGAAATCCTTCTGTCAATAAATAGCAAAGTAGTAATGTAGTACAAGAAATATTAACAAGCTGTTCAACATCCCTTTAATCAACTCATTTTGACTTGAACTGTACCCATCACTGTGTATACTAGCTCTCTAGATGGTTTAAACCATATCAAATAAACAACTAATTTGTGTGTATAATAATAACTCTTTGGCCAGCCGCTGATTTGCCGCAGTCCTCATAAGAGAAGGCCATCATTCCCCCTGCACCCCACCCCCTCTTCCCCTCCTCTCCTCCCAGCATTCAGATATAAACTGCTTAATAGTGTCCCTCACTTCCTCTTTTTCAATTTCTTCAATAAGCATTCCTACCCTCTCCCTCGTGTCCCCCTTCAGCCATCTATCCTTTGTTTCTTCACCCCACTTCTGCATTATTCTTCCAGTAAATTTTATTCTATGAGGTATATACTGTGGGCATTCCAAGAGAAAATGTTCCAGGGTCTCCATTACTCCAGAGTGGCACATTTGGCATCCCTTTTCTCCATCTCTCCCAATTTTCCCCCGAAGCTCCAGTGATCTTGATCTCAGTTTGAACAGCAGTGACCCTCCAAAGGTGCCATCTAGGTACTTCTCAAAAGCTGGCTTTTCTTTATATTGTAACCCCTGCAGTGATCTTTTCACGCTAACCCCTGCTCGCCAGTTTCGATTGCAATGTTCCATGACTCTCTCTTTGACAAACCTTTTGCCTTCTTTCATTCCTACTTCTATGTTTGTGACCTCTATAGAGTAATTGTCCATTAGTTCCCTCACATGTTTTGACCACCCCGTATCTATATTAGAATTCCAAATGGTATCGAGCATCAGTTTGCACCACCGGTTGTCAGGCAGGTTTCTCAAGTAGTTAAAGTAACACAGTTTTCCCAAATCTACCCTGTCCTTGATTTTCATCCACCCAAGCTCCCCCCTTACTGCTTCCAAAGCTGCAGCATTACTCGACCCTGTTATCCATCTGCCGGCATCATTCTGAGTACTTTCCAACTTCTTAATAACGGTTTGGTTTAATGGAATCACGTCCGTGCCATACGTTATACTTGGTAAACCCACCCTCTCCCACAGTGTTTTCCCCACAAAGACCTTGTTGAAACTATTTTTCCCTAAAAGTTTTAGTTGGTTCAGAATTCTTTTCCCCTTCAGAATCAGTTTGGCTGAGTAATTTCTGTACACCCCTCTTCCCGTTATATTTATGCTTACCCCTAGATACTCATACTCTCCCGTTTCTCCTACAGTGATTTGTTTGCTTTCCCCTTCGGGGATTGAGAACTCCCCCACTCTCCATCTCTTCGTCATATCTACCTTGCGTCCAACGGGTATTACCTTGCTTTTATTTTCATTTAGTTCGAGCCGCCAAGTGTTCCCATATCTACCAACAATTTCCAGCAATTTCTCTAGCCCCTGTTCAGTTCTAGACATTAACACCATGTCGTCCGCAAAGAATAAGCCTGGTACCTTTATGTCTCCAACATTTACCCCCTCCGCACTCTGAATTAGTTCGTCCCCTAAATCTTTAACATACAATGCAAACAAAATCGGTGAAAAGATACATCCCTGCTTGAGGCCTATATCCATAGGGACTCGTTTTGTAGTGATACTCCCTAGACTGAGTTGGCTTTGCACATCTGTATACAGTGCTTTCATGATTCCCACAAAGTCACCCCCCAGTCCGATGCCCTCGAGCTTTCGCCACATACCTTCCCTCCACACTCGGCCGTACGCTTTTTTCACATCTAGAAATGCCAGAAACATCTTTTTCTTTTCAGCCTTTGTTGATTCTATCAGTTGGGTGAGTGTAAATAGGTGATCAGTGACTCTTCGACCTTTCCTGAAACCATTTTGAATTTCTCCTAAAAAACCTTTCTCTTCAATAACTTCCTCAAGTCTACCGTATATGACCTTACAGAATACTTTTCCGATGTTACTACTAACTGATATCCCCCTATAGTTATCTAGAACTTCCTTATCCCCCTTTTTGTGTATGAACGACACCTTACTTTCCCTCCACTCTCTGGGGACCTTTTGCTTTCGCAGAGCCAGGTTGAAAAGGTTTGTCAGGACTTCAATCAGTGCCTCCCCTCCATTTTTGAGGAATTCGTTCGGAATTTCATCAGTCCCTCCCGCTTTACCATTTTTTAATTTCGAGACCACGTTCCGCACTTCTTCTGCCGTTATTTCGCTACATACACGATTGGATAGGTTCTCCTCCACCAGTGTATTTCTTTTTGGTGGGGACCCACTGCCCCATCGCCTATCGTTTATCTTTTCCCAGTGCTTGACTAACTCTGAAGCGATACGGCCTTTATCTTCTGTACTTTCCCCATCCACTTTGATACTCTGCACACTACTTTTCCCCCGTTTATTTACCCAGTTCCAAAATACGTTTGAGCTCGAACCCCCCGTTTTCTTTATTGTTCTGGCAAGACTGCAATTGCGCTCCTTCCTATTATTATTCTTTATCTCATTCACCTTTTTCCGTGCCAGTTCATATTCTCCTTTCATTAGTCTCGTGTCATTGTTATCCACCCCTTTAAGCTTCCTACTTCTTCTGTAAGCAGCGCATTTTACCTTCCTTTCTTTTATAGCCTTTTTCAGTCCCTCGTTAACCCTGTATCCGAGCTCTCTCGTTGGGACCCTCACCCTTCCTATACAATCCTTCCCTGCCTCTGTTAGGCTATTTACTATGCCATCTGAAATACTCTGGACATTTGCATCCCTAGGTATACATTCAAGACTTGGTTTTAGTTTTTCCCGAAACTGCTTCCAGTCGGCTCCTTGTTTTAGTCCCCAAACTTCCTTGAAGGTATTTCTGTCTCTATTCGTCTTTTTGCCCATAATCTTAACTGTTATCAGGTTGTGATCACTACCCAAGTCATTTTTTCCCTCGTCATCTATTTCTACATCTATAACCTCCCTCCATACGCTAACGTCAGTGAGTATATAATCAATTATTGTTTTCTTATCGTTCCTCTCCCAGGTCCATTTACCCTTACATTTCGCATCCCTGTTCAGGATCTTTAAACAAAGCTCTTTTGATAGGTCCAACATCTTCCTCCCATTCGTGTTAATTTTCCTATCACCTCCCTGTATGCCCTCCTCCTTATCCCCGATGTGCCCATTGAAGTCCCCCATTAGGACAATACTGAACCCTCTGCTTTCAAGCTCTGTGATATTCGATCTAAGAGTTGTATATATTGAATCATTCCACTCGGGCTTACTTCCCTCCCCTGCTAAGTATACAACACCAACGGCAACACTTCTGCTTCCTAACTTGATTTTTGCCCAGACTATTTCGTTGGATACTGGAATCTGAGTCCTTGCTTCTGTGAGATCTGTAATCAATGAGGGCTGTAATTCCTCTTTAGCGTAGATGCCAACACCCCCACCCCGTTTCTGACCCTCAGTTCGCCCAGCTCCTATCCACACGCAACCCTTCATCTGATCAACCCGCTCATCCCGTCGTATCCACGTCTCACTTAGACCCATTATATCGAAGTCTCCTTCGTCCATCAATGTTGATATTTCGCTTACTTTCTTGTGCAGACCCTGGATGTTGCAGTACCCAAACTTAATGAATCTTTGTTTTTTTGTTCTCACTGGCACATTATTATACCCCTGGTATGTCCCTGTGTTGTGCATGTTTGTTGTTCTTCCTATGTTCCCAGCATTTGTGCCCCTCTGGGTTATCGGCTGTGGTCCCCTACCCCCCTTTTCTCCAAAAAAGGCCCAGCCACCTGTAAAATTTTTTGGCCCAACAGGTCTGTACCCATCCTACTTAAATGCAATCCGTCTCGCCCATACAACTCTCCTTGTCCCCAGAATGAATCCCAGTGGTCAATGAAATGTATTCCCAAGTCTTTGCAGTGCTCTTCCAGCTCCTCGTTTAGTGCCATAATCCGCGAGTTCCTCTCATTCCCACCACCCATAACGGGGAGCACCCCTGAAACGATGATCCGAGCATTCCTGGTAAGTAGCTTACTAATTAGGTCCTTGTATGTGTCCACTAAACGAACTGATTTCCTCTCCCTGATGTTATTGGACCCCACATGTAATACCACTACCGGATCAGGCCCCGACCCAGCTACAATACCGTCCACTCTATTCCTCAGGTCCTCCACTTTAGCCCCCGGAAAGCACAGAACTGTTCTATTTTTACTGTCCGGACCACAGACAACCTTGTCGATCACCCGAACTATGCTACTTCCCGCAACCACCAACTTACTTTTGGCCCTCGCCCTATTTATCTCCTCTAGTCTCCTATTGTTTACAGCGTCCTCTTCCTCTCCAACAGCCCCACTCGGAATCACTATCGGTATCGGTATCTTTGACCTAGGATTACTCCTATCCTTGTCCCTCCGTCTCTTTCCAGGCCCTGAACTACCTGGACTACTCCCCTGGTCTTCTCCCGGATCCCTCCTCCTTTTTCCTGGCCTAGACCCCAAGCTACTATCTGTTGCAACTACCTCCATTCCCTCCTCTGACTCTTCCGAATCGAGCACATCAAATCTGTTTCTGGTGCTGCACTCCCCACTGCCTTTGGGCTTTACACCCCTATCTACCTGCTTCTCTGGCCCCCTTTTCCTACCACTTTTGATAGTCCACGCCAAACGCTTTACAGCATTGCTCCGGCTTGGGCCCCCCTCATCTGTCCTACGTACTTTTCTAGCAGCCCCCACCTCATCACCTACCTCATTCACATCAAAGGTTCTACCCCCATGTTTCCTCTTGGAACCACCGACAACCATCCATCCTTCTCGGAAAGCTACTTTCACAGGCGTAACTCCAGACAGCCCCGCCCTACCAAGTTTTCCCTTCAGCTCAGCAATCTCCCCCTCAAACTTAACAATTGTCTCAAGTAGGCGGAGGATTTCCTGACAGTTTGCACATACCTCTCCATATCCCATCGAACGACAGTCCCCATACATCATAGAACACTGTTTACAAACTTCAAGCCCAATATCGCCATCGGTGGCCCCACCAACCCGGCTCTGACCGACACCCCCAGTGACCTCTGTCTGCACACCAATGTTTACCCCGTTGGCACCGTTGACCTGGACCGCGATATTACACGTATTTACCTCCATACTTACCTCCGTCTGAACAGACTTGCTCGCCATCATCAAAACAAAATTACGCGATCGGGCAGGGAAAACTGTAAACACGCGACAAAAGGCAACACGACGAACCGTTCGACAACTTAGCGCTCACAGTTTTATTTAAGATCTCCTAACTTTGTCCCAGTTACTATACTAAACTACCTCCCCACAAAGTTGAATAAAATAACCTGAAAATGAAATATATATGATTAGTAAACAATAAAAATACTTAATTTCGATTCGTAGCCAAGGAAACTTCTGTATACTTGCGGATCGATTGAAGCAGAAGTGTGACAGTAACTCATATTACATGTATTTCATTGTATCTGAAATAGATATGTTGGAAAAATTGTGAAATCATGGAGTAGGAAGCTTACCCTCGTTTGTTGACAAATCCCACACATTCACAAACAGACAGAATGATAGAGAATAAATTAATTATTGATATTTAAGGTCACTTTCAGCATCTACAGCTATATCATGACATAATATAGGTATTTATTCAAGTCCAGGTATTCATTGCATAGGCGTACAGTGCTATTTTTCAGGGGGGGGGGGGGGGAGGGGATGAACCCTTTTAGCCCGAAAAAGTTGAATCTCAGGAGGAAATGCCAAATTGGGGTATGGGAGGGAGGGGTATCTCCCTCCCACTGAGTACCTGGAGAGAACCACTGAGCAATGGCAAGCGACTCAGACTCCCCAACATACTAACTCCACAAAAGCAGGGTTAGCATTGGTTGAAGACAAGTACACCCTCAAAGTACCCTTAGTACACATCGCCATCATGCCCACCCCCCCCCCCCCTCCGCCCAGGTGGGAAATTAAATTGGGATGAAGTTCTTGCTCAAGGACACAATGTGGTTGCCACAGGCGGGATTCGAACCGGGGACTTCTTGGATTGCAACAATCATCTCTACCTTCTGAGCCACCGTGCTCCCGTAATATGCAGTAATAGAACTCTTTATATGTACTTGTGTGATTATAAATGAATAATATTAACGTGGATACGGTTCCACTGAATCAACTTGTACAGTATAATGGTCAGTTTATTTGCTACTTCTAAGTGATGAGATAGGAAAACAACATTTTGTGTGGAAAACCAAAATGTTTTGTGGTCATTTCTGGCAAATAAATCGTCCGAAATTTTCTGGCATATTGGCTGAAAAATCGGCTTCTTCCTGACTCGGGGGTGGGTTGGGGCACAGTCCTTCATGAAACCCCGGCCCGCACGCCCATAATTCATATATACTAATTTTTTCCAAAGCACAAAGGACATCGCTTGTTTTGCTTTCTATGAAAGTATTCTGTAATTATTGAAGAGCAAATTTTGTGTTAAATGTTTTGGTGTCCTGCTGTATCTCAAATATCTGTTTTGGCGGCATAAAAACTAGTAGGATCACAAAAACTTTGATTTCCACTAAATTTTCTGTTTTCAAAACTGATCGATAGTTTTGTGTACAGTACAGTTTGCCTTTTCACATTAAAAAGTTGGAAAAGCCCGTAATTTGTCCAACAAATTACAATTCTCTAGTTTTCGTTATATATTATTGCTCACGCTTCATTAAATTATCACTTTTCACACATTTCCGCTGTACATTTAGTACTTTAAAACATAGTTTTATACACTTTCCGTCTTTTTTACCGGCAAAAAGTTGTGTTCAAGCTATTTTTTTAAACGGGGGTCCATAACTTATTTTCAGTTAGCGTTTCGCCAAACACATGCCGAGGTGACAATAAATATTAAAACCAACCACACATCAGTGGATACTAGTTCTAGATTCCTGTATGTCCTACCCCAATGATACTCACAGGTGCCCATTAAGACCAGAGCGCCTTGTTCTCACTCCACCAATCCCTATGCGTGAGCTCCCAGTGGTGGGCCCGGAGAGGGGGGGGGGGGGGGGTGCCTGACAAATGCAAACCATAATTAACTGTTTTTAACCCTCACGTTTCCCTAGGAGCCACCAGAATCGATCTCAGAGATTCAGAATTTGAAGAAAAAAAATATCCTGGGAAGGGCTCATAATCGTGGGAGGGAATACGCACAATTTCTTAGTTCGAGCGTTATATCGATCTAGTCCCCCCCTCCCCCCCCCCCCCCCCCCCACCATTTCGAAGATATAAAAAGGATTTTTTTTTATCTAGTAGCGGCGTCCCCAGGAATCTATAATTGGAGGGGGTAGCCATTTTTTTTTGGGGGGGGGGGGGGCAATCATGATATTTGAAAGGTCATTGAGGGGTTTTGCCCCCCCCCCCCCCCACAAAAAAATGCAAACTGTCACATACTGTTTTTAACCCGTACCTTTCTTCAGGAGGCACCAGGATCGATCTCCCCCAGAGTCTAGCAACTTAACTTTCTTCCCAGTGGTGGGGCGGGGTTGGGGTGGGGATGGGTGCCTAAATGCAAACTGTCACTTATTGTTTTTAACCCTCACCCAGGCCTTCGATTGGGGTAATTGGAAGCATTGCAAATCTATTGCTTGTTAATTCCAGTCGGCCATTATACATATTGTGTATGATAGACACTAATGTGTATAGCGGGCGATAGGAATTTATAATTAATGAATTGTTTACGATAATTTGTTTCTGGGGAGGTCTAGCCCTAGTTAGGCCTGGGGAACCCCACAACGACCTTCCAAATATCATGATTGCGCCCCCCCCCCCCCCAATTATAGAATCCTGTCTACGCCCCGCTAGATATATAATCCATTTCCCATATTTTCGAAATGGTTGGGGGCAGGGGGCGGGGGGGGGGGGGCAAGATCGACATAACGCTGGCATATTTCAATGACTTGAACTATGGAATTGGGCGTATTCCCTCCCACGGTTGTGGCCCCTTTCCCGGATATTTCTTTCTTCAAATTCTGAAGCTCTGAGATCGATTCTGGTGCCACCTGAGGAAACGTGGGGGTTAAAAACAGTAAGTTACGGTTTGCATTTGGAACCCCTCAGCCCCCCCCCCCCCCCCCCCCCCACCCCTCCGGGCCCACCACTGAGAGCTCATTCATAGGGATTGGTGGAGTGAGCACAAGGGGCCCAAGTCTTAATAGGCTCATGTGGGTATCGCTGAGGTGGGACTTACAGGTATCTAGAATTAGTATCCACTGATGTATGGTTGGTTTTAATATTTATTATCACCTCGGCATGTGTTTGGCGAAACGCTAACTGAAAATCAAATATGAACCCCTGTTTAAAAAAAAAGCTTGAACAATTTTTTGCCTGTAAAAAGGACGGTAAACGTATAAAAACTGTTTTAAAGTATAATGGTCCTCTGAAAGTGTGAAGTGACAATTTAATGAAGCCTGCGCAATATATAACGAAAATTAAGTATTGTTTGTTTTATTGTGGACTATTTTCAAATTATAAATAGTTTCTCTCCAAAAAAACTTTCTGTTAAATCCCCCCGTAGTGAACAGAAACATCTAAAATTAGCTACACCTCCGTCGAGCAAGTATGATAATATTCACCCCCTCGTGCTCTTGAGCGAATTAGTTTTAAAGGCGTTGAGGGATTGAGTAAAGGCGTTGAGGGACTGAGTATTGACCATCTAACACTCCAGCGTAAACTGCCGGGTATTCTAACCGCGTGCATAACCCCCTCAGACTCCACTTTGGGCAATAGGAAAGCTAGGCCTGTGTGATCCAAGGGAAAAAAATAAGGTTAACCGGGTCGCAAGGGATTTGTAAATCCCACATCGTCCCTGCGCGCCTTCGGCGCGCTAAAACCTTTCATTCATTCATGAGCGAATTCGTTGTTTTTCTTGAACAAAATGGCGTGTCGATCAGTGTCGATGGCGAAATGATCTATTTTGTCTTGAAAATTGTCTACAATAAAACAAACAATACTTAATCTTCTTTCTATATATTTATTATTGCGTAAGCTTCCTTAAATAGTCACTTTTCACACATTCAGAGGTACTAATTTAGTACTTTAAAACGTAGTTTTTACACACTTACCGTCCTTTTTACCGGATACCGTCCTTTTTAAAGGCAAAAAGTATTACCCTATAGGAGTCAGAAAGAGGGAATCGAAGACGTATATAGATTGGTAGATTATATGAAAACAGCATTTAGTCAAACCGAAATCGGAACAGCGCTTTTCTTGGATGTGGAAAAAGCATTCGACTCGGTATGGCACAATGGCGTGAGATATAAACTAGCGAAAATGGGATTACCCACTAAAATTCTGAGGATCATATCATCATTTCTAACTGACCGAAAAATCAAGGTGAGGGTTAATCGCGAGGTGTCAGAGGAAGTAATACTCGAATTGGGAACACCACAAGGGTCAGTTCTAAGTCCGCTTCTTTTCATAATATATGTGAATGACAGAAAAAGTAGGGAAAAACTGTGTTGAACTATCGCAGTTCTCAGACGACAAAGGCATTTGGACGGCCAGCAAATCCCGAAACATAATTAAAAATCGTCTACAGGATACCATTCGCGATCTTGAGAGCTGGTGCGCCCTGTGGCGCATCAAACTCAATGCCGCCAAAACTCAAAAAGTTACGTTATTCAAGAAGCAAAGGAAAACACCAGTCCCCAGTATCGATCTCCAGTTATACGATCACAAATTAGAAGCAAGCAAAGAGGCCAAATGTTTGGGATTTATCCTAGAAAGCAATTTCAGTTTAAACAGTCACGTAAACTCCATTACGGTTACTCGGTTAGAGCTACTAAACGTATCAATTTTCTGAAGGTGATCAGAGGTAGAAATTGGGGAGCAAACAAAGATGTGCTTCTCAAGCTCTACAAAACATTCATACGCCCGGTATTAGAATACGGTGCCATAATAACAAGTGACCTGAGCAAAACCAACATTCAGAAGCTACAGAGGATTCAAAATTATGCCCTGCGTGTGGCGCTATGCAAACCCAAATGGACACCGATAAAGGAACTACACGAGCGAGCAAAAATAGAAACTATTGATACGCGATTAAAAGACCAACAAAACAAAACCCTCAACAGACTCCAAGATAGTGAATTAATGGTTGAGCTGAACGAACACCGATCCCTTAACAGAAAAACAAAATAAGTTTCCAGAAAATAAAAAAAAAAAAAAAAAAAAAAAAAAAAAAAAAAAAATTATTCAATATAACTAAATTGCGCGGAGTCAGTGAGGATTGCCTCGCTACTCATTGAGAACTTTAGGATAGAGTCGATCTGTGAGGACTGCCTCGCAACTCTTCTGAAGCGCGATTGAAATGCGTTTAATAAAACCTATATAACAAAACCCTTCACATACTCCACGATAGTGAATCAATGGTGAAGCTGAACGAACACCGAACCCTTAACAGAAAAACAAAATAAGCCACAGTAAATTAAAATTACTCAATAGAATTAAACTTTGTGGAGTCACTGAGGATTGCCTCGCTACTCATTGAGATCTTTATGATTGAGTCTGTGAGGATTGCCTCGCAACTCTGCGTGTGGGGAGTGGGCTCCGAAGAAACACACCCCTTACCCATCCTTAGCAACAATCACACAACAGTCACAATATACAATAGCGGACACCTATTTTTTTATCTCTCTACCTATAACTTTTCTAATTGAACATTCACAAATTTTCTTCCAACACTCTTATCAAGAAGACGCATGGAAATGGTAGACAAAGCGTAGGAGGAATTGGTGCAACCTACCTTTCTGTTAACATACACAAGAAACCACCAAACACCAGACAAGGATTGAAACTGGGGACGAGTTTACATTTTATATAAATAAACATTTGTACAAATATTTAACAGCCCTTTTAAGGGCTTTCGGTGTGTGTGTCTGTGAGAGGGTGTTTTGTTTTGGGGGTGGGGGGTGGTGGGGGGGGGGGGGCTGGGGGGGGGGGGGGCATTTGGAATTCCCGAAGGATAACTAGATACCTCATAATCAATACGGCATCCTATCTCCCAGAAGGCTTGACGGATGACTCCCGGTTTTTCAAAACTAAACTGTTGGAATTTTCTACACTCCTTTTTTTGTAACCGCTATGGTCATATACCGGGGCCGCTACCAAACCGGCGTTTTTCTGTTTGGTTTTCTTTTCTCTTCTCTTAAATTTGCCATCGCACAACATTATATTCTGGCTCGCCACCATGGTGGGACTCAAACCTCTACCATCGCCAAGCTAGAGCCGAATAGAGCCCACTCTCTAGTAGTCTTAATGGCGTTGAGGGATTGATTATTGACAATCTATCACTCCAACGTAAACTGCCGGGAATTCTAACCGCGTCCATACCCCCTCAGACCCCATTGAGGCAATAGGAAAGCTAGGAAAATAAAATAAGGTTAACCGGGTCGCAGGGGATTTGTAAATCAAATATCGTACCTGCGCGCCATCGGCGCGCTAAAACCTTTCATTCATTCTTTCATTCATATTGTCTGCAGCGCAGACACTAAATACCGAGCTGCGATAGCGTGTTAATTGGATTTCTGTGTTCAACCTACTGAATACCAAGCTGAAGTTTTCGACGGGCGCGTTATGCTCTAACGTTTATAAATCATCCAATTTTACCCCAACTTGCCCCAAATTGATATTGTACATTTAAATAACCTCTATATGCTATATTATGCCCTTTATTTTGCCTAATATGCCTTATTTTTCTACTGCTCGGTTCTGCTCTGTATAGCTCGGATTTAGTATGACCCCAATGCACAAAATTCGAACAGTCTGCAGTGAAGTTACCTGTATAGAAATCCATAGAATTCTGTGGTGAGGAGTGTGCACCTGTTCAACATCAAGAAGTCACTGATGTTCTCACCACATCCATTGATACAATGCAGAACTCTTCAAAATCAAGTACTATAGATTCTCCAGTAAACCTAGAAGATAACCGACCATGGGTGACAGATGCAAAACCTGTAATATCAATAGAAAGAACCTCTACGCTCGCAACCAACCAGCATTTTTGTGCGGAGGCCGGGCAACAGAAGTAGTATGGGTGTAAGCAGTCTCAACACATCACCTTCAGCAATCACTACATCATCGTTCACCAATGTCACTTCATTCAATATAAAAAACACCAACACAAATCGACCATACCTGTAAATGCTTCTTAGGAAGAATGAAATCTTGTGTCAGCAAGAACATTGGCTGTTTAATTTTGGACCCAATGACATAGGGAAAGTTACTATATGGAGCCTGCTCACTTACCTCGTGGATACGGTGTGATCTCAACTTTCATCTCCAAAGAAAGATTTCCGAATCCGAGGCTACTTCCTGATGGGTCAGTGAATCTTCTTACCATAGAAGTTGGATCAGAGAATCCAATATGTATCGTAAACTGCTACATAACCTCAAGGAGGTCAGCAGAAAGTGAAGAGCAATTTGCAGAAACTTTGATAGAATTGGAGGAAATTCTTGAGAAATACAGACAATCCCATCAGATAAGCCTCTGTGGCGATTGGAACGCGTCACTTCAAATGAGGAAAGATGTCGGAAGAGACTGTACATTTGATGAGTTTGTTACCCGCAAAATACTTAAAACCCTTTATCATCCAAAAACAACTTCTTGTTACTGCAATGAAAGAGACTGTTCTCAGATCGATTATATACTTGTCACTGAAGAAGAAAAAAATTGCCTTATTGACATCATTGCTGCTGATAGAACCCACAGTAACACATCGGACCATGTGTCTGTAAATGCCATAATCCAAATATCTGCTGAACATCCAATGCGTAAAGAACAGATCTTTATAAATCCTAAACTCAACTGGATAAGTGTAATCAGGGAAAATTCATGGAACATGTAGACTCTCACTTGCAAATGGAGTACCTGTCTGACCCAAATACTTCTCTGGGTAACAGCCTTCAACATAAGATACACGCTCTACAAGGCGATGCAGATGCTAGTATTGCATAACGAACATCAAAATCAAAGAGTGAAAAGAAATGTAAACTATCATGGTCATTTGAGATAAGGAAAATTACTTAAAGTTGCAAAAGAGGCATTTTGGAAATGGAAGATTGTTGGTAGTCCAACCAACCCATCCAACCATTTTTCTTTAACAAGAAAAAATGCATACAAAGCTCTCAACAAGACACAAAAGACATTTGCTTCACAAAAAACGAGAAGAGAAGCTGACTATGATTATGAATGCTGAAGAAGAAGATATGAAATTGTTCTTCCACCTAGTGAACAAACAAAGAAATACAAATCTTTATCAACGGACGAACTCATAGTTAACTGAAGTCAGCTGTCATCATCAGAGGAGTTCAAAGAAGGATGGGCTGAATATTTTTCAAGATCTTCTTCCTCTTCAAAGCTATCAGTTTGAAGAAGACTACAAATAGATGATAGAAACTGACCTGAAGGTCATTCAGGATGTATGAAACAGGACCAACCTATACCAAAAGTAGCCCCTCCCCCTCCCCACTGTACCCAAAATCATAAAATCTTTGAAGAATGTGAAAGCCCAAAATGCCCTTGGAATGTTGGAAAGGCCAAGATGGCATTGGAATGCAAGCGGAACACCTGAAGATGAGTGGCCCAAAAGCAATTCAATATATCACCACTTTCATCAACAAATACTTCAGAAATAAATGTATACTAGACTCACTGAAACTCGGGACTATCACTCCGATCCACACGAAAGATGAAGTTAACAAACAAACCAACTAACTATCGTGGAATCACTATCATTCTCAAAGTAATGGAGAAGATCCTTATGCTGAGTTCAGATGCCACACTACTGGAAACTCAGTCAAACTTACAGAAAGGATTTACTGCTGGGACGTCATCTGTAAATGCAGAGTTATTGATATCTGAATCCATAACTGAGGCAAAGGAAGCTATACCATTATATCTTGCGGCCCTTGATGCGCAGAAAGCTTTCCATGTGGTTCCGCACAACATGCTCCTACGAAAACTGTTCCTGGACGGCATATCTGGTGTACCTCGACATAACGGATGGAACAAATAGCATAGAACTTGTTTACTGTTTACTAGTGTCATATAACATCCATGCCGGATGAAGGGTCATTCATTCATTCATTCATTCATTCTGGGTGGTTGGATGGATGGATGGATGGATGGATGGATGTGTGGGTGCCTGACTGATCGAGTGTGTGGATGTGTGACTGACTGGCTGTTTAGGGTAACAAATTAAAGTACCTCCACCTCGTTTATTTTTTATTAACCCGCTATTTGCAGTTCATGATTTCCTTACTTTTGCGTCGGAAATAAGGCTCATACCCCTCAATGGAACGAGCGCGTGCCGGTGGGATTGTGAGCTGTGCTTCTGACGCAAGGGACGGAAGATAAATTTGTCTCTCAAGAACGTTTCTTACTAGAAACGTTTGTTCTTTGTGCTCGAATAAGGGCTGTTATGTTTGTTAATTATCAGTTATTAAATTGTACATTCCATGATGTAATAAAGTAATATTATTCATTAACAAGTCAACGAGCGCGTGTCGTTGGAGGTTGTGAGCTGTGTTTCTGACGCAAGGGATGGAAGATAAATTTGTCTCTCAAGAACTTTTCTAATTAGAGTCGTTTGTTCTTCGTGCTCGAATAAGGGCTGTTTTGTTTGTTAATTATCAGTTATTAAAGTGTACATTCCATGCTGTTCCATGATGTAATAAAGTAATATTATTCATTAACAAGTCAACGAGCGGTGGGGGTTGTGAACTGTGCTTCTGACGCAAGGGATGGAAGACAAATTTGTCTCTCAAGAACTTTTCTAACTAGAGAAACAGAATTTACTGCATCCAGTAAATTCAAGTCTGTGTGAAAAGGGTTAAAGTATCAGGAATAAACTCTACAGAAAGAGAATTTATGGAGGCTTATCTTCTGGTGTAAAATATTTTCTAACAAATCAGAAATGGGTTTTTCGTTAACAGTATTTACAGATATTCATACAGGAATCTGAACAATTTTTATAAGAAACCAGAAAAGGCATATATGTGACCAGCATTTAAAGGGTTCGATACACGAATCAGAAATGGACAATTTTGGCTCTGCCCACGAATTTGAGTGATGAAATACATTCATAAACTTTAGAAATACATTAAGGTGTAAATGCATTTCCCAGTCTTTCTGAATAATATGCACTTGATGACCTCATTCAGGTGGACCATATATTGAATCTCCAGAAATGTTTAACTCAGTCGCTGTAGTCCCATGTCCACATCTACACTGAAGAATGAGCGCAACCCACTTTGAAATAATAGCTCCACCAACTTCAGATCTGTCATCTGACATTCAGATCGAACGGGTGAAAAAAAACACAGATAAGTGCAAACTGGTTATTGTTAACCAGCATGCCAAAATGCATAGAGATAGGACGGTCCGTATTTGAGTTGTCGCGCTGACAAAGGGTGCATAAACTCTATGTCGGAGATATTGTCATAAAAACCTTAAAAAAAACCCAAGAGCTCATTTGAAAGCCTGCTCTTAAAAGCATCTAATGACCTAAACAAGGCATACATAAAACTAGAACTTCTCTAATAAATTAATTTTAAACAGTCATAGCAGTAACACAGTTAACAGAACATTCAACTATGTCAGTATTGCATCTTTTACCGGCATCCTGACAGTATTGTGATAGGTTTCAATAACAAATCTAGAGTGTAGTTTTACAATTACATGTACACTGGAATTCTTCATTATCAAGTTGTTTGTTTTTATATTAACTTGGTTTGGGAATTAATTCTGTACAATGAGATTAAATAAATAGATCATGTTATTGTATTTGACAGTCACAGCTTTCTCCCCACTGCTTTTTGTGAAATTCTTTCATGGAGAAAATATTCATACAGGAATCAGAACAATTTTTCTAAGAAACCCGAAAAGGCATATATGTGCACACCATTTATAGGGTTCGATCAAGGAATCAGAAATGGACATTACTGCCGCTACCATTTATTTGAATGATGAGATACATGTATAATCTTCAGAACTGCATTAATTGGTATAAAATGAAATTCCCAATAGGTCGAAAAAGTATGCATTTAATGACCTCTCTTGACCGCATAGAGGTGGACCACATTTTGAACCTCCAGCAAGTTTCAACTCATTTGGTGTAGGTACCATTACTATAGGTCATACTAAACCTGAAGTATGAGCATAAACTACTTTATAAATATTGGCTCCACCAACTCCGGATCTGCCATATTTGTAGATGATGGCAAATGTTCATATTTGCAAGGCAATGATGAAGTGCATGCAAGGTACCTCTGGAAAATATATTGCAAGTAAAAAGGTTCAGTAATGTTGGAATGTAGACGCTGAAAGGCCTTGAAGACCCCCAAGAGCCTGTCTGAAGACTTATTGGCATTGTCAAAATACCGAGGTCCCATCTATATCCATGTGTGTTTAGAACAACACTGTGAGAGTGGAAATGGTTCTCATTATTCTCAATGATTTTTTCGAAGAGAGGTGCACCATCGAAGTGCAGTACGCTTTAGTACACAGCGCCACCGTGCCCCCATATTAAGATTTTCAGAGGGTTAAAATATTCGCTTTAAATATTCTATTTTAATCCTTTAACCCTTTACCCAGATGGTAGAGGTGCAGGCTGCAAGCCGAGAGGTCCTCGGTTCGAATCCCACCTGCGGCAACCGCGTTGTGTCCTTGGGCAAGACACTTCACCCCCATTGCCCACGTAGGGGCACGGTGACGCTGTGTACTAAGGCGTACTGTACGTCGATGGTGCACCTGTCTTCAACCAATGCTAACCCTGCTTGTGTGGAGTTGGTATGTTGGGGAGCTGACAGTTGCTCGCCGTTGCTCGGTGGTTCTCTCCGGGTACTCCGGCTTCCTCCACCCGTAAAACTGTCACGGTCATGGTTAGCCATTGTGCAGAAATATGTGTCCTTAAAACACCAATAAAAATAAAAAAAAACCTTTACCCAACGAATCGGCCGCATCCGCCCGCGTAATATGCAAACTGAGAAGTTGAAAAAATATTAGTTCCAACGAGGGGTCCCATGATATGGTTTTGTTGAAATTGTTTGGAAAATTTGAAAAAAATGATATTTGAAATAATAAATTTTGCTATCGTCTCCGTTGGGTAAAGGGTTAAATGGGGGCGTAATGGCTGAGTTGGCAGAGGTGCAGGCTGCAAGTCGAGCGGTCCTCACTCTGTCCTTGGGCAAGACACTTCACCCCATTGCCTACGTGGGTGCATGGTGGCGATGTGTACTAAAGCGTACTGCACATCGATGGTGCACCTGTATTCAACCAATGCTAACCCTGCTTGTGTGGAGTTAGTATGTGGGGAATCTGATAGTTGCTCGCTGTTACCCGGAGGTCCTCCTCCCCAGGTACTCTGGCTTCCTCCGCCCGTAAAACTATCCTGGTCATGGTAAACCACTGTGCAGAAATATGTGAAATTAAACACCAATAAATAAATAATCCTTTAAAAAATGAGCTCATTCCAATGAAGGGTCATAAGCTATGTTTTTCAAGCAAAAATGAAAAAGTAATTAAAACTGAATAGACATTTCTGTGTATAAAGCTGACCGGTTTTTGCCGTTATGTTGGTTAAAGGGTTAAGAATCTCTTAGTTTGGAAAGCACACTGAAAAGGTGTCCCATTCAACATAGAATTAAATGTTTCAGAAAAGAGAGCGAAAAACATTCTGTAGCCATGAGTTATATTAAAGATATTTTTTTACTCACATCGAAGTATTAAGAGGGTTAAAATCTGACCATTCAAATATTCCATTTTATTACTTTGTAACTGTGATATGTGTTTCGAGAAAGACACACACCACTCCATCCCAAAACCTCTCAATCCTGAGTTATGATTGAGAATAAATAGATTTTTAAAAAAAAAATGCTTTGAAAAGTGAAGGTTTCTCTCTCTCTCTTCAATGACTGAGACTGAAGTTTTCTAACATGATACAACATAAATATACAGTGCTGTTCAATGTAACAAAGAATTCTATCTCAGCTTTCTCTCTGGAGATTTCTGTTTTAGATAATGGTTACTGCTTCAGCTAACTCATTTCCCAGTAAATGTTGTAAACATATTTTTAACATCTAGAGCCCGAAGGCCCCACATGCCTCCAAATCATAGATGACCAAATACCAATGGCAGGCAGTCTATCAGTATACCAAAAACATTGAGATAGGATTGACTGTATTTGGGCTATCATGTTGACAAACAGTGCATAGAAGACATTCTATGAATGTTATTAATTTATTGGGGTTTAACGACACTTCAACAGCTAGGCCCGCCTCGTGTCGTACAGTTTTTATGGATGGAGGGAACCAGAGAACACAGAGAACCACCAAACAACAACAACAAGCAACTGTCTGGATCCCCAACATGCTAACTCCACACAAGCAGGGTTAGTGCAAGTGTATCATTGGCATGCAGTATGTTTTAGTACACAACATCACTATGCCATTATGTGGGCAATGGGGGTGAAGTGTTTTTGCCCAAAGACACAAGGCAGTTGCTGCAGATAGGATTCGAACTGAGAACCTCTCGGCTTGCAGCCTGCACCTCTAACTGCTTAGCCACCGTGCCCCTCTATGAATGTAATGGGAATACATTAGAGGCTTATTTTGGGGATAAAATAGTTTTAAAGAAATAAGAAATAGGTTTTCAATGACAGTATTTATAGATATTCATTCAAAAATCAGTTATTTTTTTCCAAGAAACCAGATAAGGTATATATCTTCACAGTATTCAAAAGGACCAATCAAGGGAATGCACAAGTAGGTTCAAAAATATGATTTCCAGCAATTCTGGTAATAGCCCTCGTGACTTGTGTTCGACCTTGGCCCAAATTTTGAATCTCCATCGAGTGTCGACTCGTTGGTATTGGTCCCAGGTCCATACATCATACCATGCTTGAAATATGAGCATGACCCACTTTCACGAATTTTGGCCACACCAATTTTTTATGTAAAAATGGATGTATGGACTTCAGGAATGCTTTAGAGAGTCAAAAAATGTAATTTCCAGCAATTCTGAAAAAATGCACTCAATGACCACAAGTGACCTCCGTAACCTTGACCCACATTTTTGAACCTCCATCAAGTGTCAACATATTTAGTGTTGGCTCCAGGTCCATGCATCACACCATCCTTGAGATATGAGCATGACCCACTTTCAAAAATTTTGGCCACGCTCACTTTTTTCATGAAAAAATGCACATCTGAATGTTGGGGAAGCATTTGGAGGTCAAAAAATGTGATTTCCAGCAATTATGAAAAATGCACTCATTGACCCCTGAGTGACCTCGGTGACCTTGACCCATATTTTGAATCTCCATCAAGTGTTGACTCATTTGGTGTTGGTCCCAGGTCCATACGTCATACCATGCTTGAGATATGAGCGTGACCCACTTTCAAAAATGTTGGCCACGCCCACTTTTTTTACGTCAAAATGCATGTGTGTATGTCAGGAATGCTTTAGGGTGTCAAAAAATGTGATTTCTAGCAATTATAAAGAATGCACTTAATGAACCCTAGGTGACCTCCATTACCTTGACCCATATTCTGAATCTCCATCGAGTGTCGACTCATTTGGTGTTGATCCAGGTCCATACGTCATACCATGCTTCAGATATGAGCGTGACCCACATTCAAAAATTTTGGCCACGCCCACTTTTTTGATGAAAAAATGCACATCTGAATTTTGGGGAAGCATTTGGAGGTCAAAAAATGTGATTTCCAGCAATTATGAAAAATGCACTCATTGACCCCTGAGTGACCTCGGTGACCTTGACCCATATTTTGAATCTCCATCGAGTATCGACTCATCTGGTGTTGGTCCCAGGTCCATACGTCATACCATGCTTGAGATATGAGCGTGACCCACTTTCAAAAATTTTGGCCACGCCCACTTTTTTACGTCAAAATGCATGTGTGTATGTCAGGAATGCTTTAGGGTGTCAAAAAAAATGTGATTTCTAGCAATTATAAAAAAATGCACTTAATGACCCCTAGGTGACCTCCATGACCTTGACCAATATTCTGAATCTCCATCGAGTTTTGACTCATTTGGTGTTGATCCCAGGTCCATACGACATACCATGCTTGAGATATGAGCGTGACCCACTTTCAAAAATTTTGGCCATGCCCACTTTTTTTACATCAAAATACATGTGTGTACGCCAGGAATGCTTTAGGGGGTCAAAAAATGTGATTTCTAGCAATTATGAAAAATGCACTTAATGACCCCAAGTGACCTCCGTGACCTTGACCCATATTTTGAATCTCCATCGAGTGTCGACTCATTTGGTGTTGGTCCCAGGTCCATACGTCATACCATGCTTGAGATATGAGCGTGACCCACATTCAAAAATTTTGGCCATGCCCACTTTTTTCACGTCAAAATGCATGTGCGTATGTCAGGAATGCTTTAGGGGGTCAAAAAATGTGATTTCTAGCAATAATGAAAAATGCACTTAATGACCCCTAGGTGACCTCCGTGACCTTGACCCATATTTTGAATCTCCATCGAGTGTCGACTCATTTGGTGTTGGTCCCAGGTCCATACGTCATACCATGCTTGAGATATGAGCGTGACCCACTTTCAAAAATTTTGGCCACGCTCACTTTTTTCATGAAAAAATGCCCATCTGAATTTTGGGGAAGCATTTGGAGGTCAAAAAATGTGATTTCCAGCAATTATGAAAAATGCACTCATTGACCCCTGAGTGACCTCGGTGACCTTGACCCATATTTTGAATCTCCATCAAGTGTCGACTCATTTGGTGTTGGTCCCAGGTCCATACGTCATACCATGCTTGAGATATGAGCGTGACCCACTTTCAAAAATGTTGGCCACGCCCACTTTTTTTACGTCAAAATGCATGTGTGTATGTCAGGAATACTTTAGGGTGTCAAAAAATGTGATTTCTAGCAATTATGAAAAATGCACTTAATGACCCCTAGGTGACCTCCGTGACCTTGACCCATATTTTGAATCTCCATCGAGTGTCGACTCATTTGGTGTTGGTCCCAGGTCCATACATCATACCATGCTTGAGATATGAGCGTGACCCACTTTCAAAAATTTTGGCCATGCCCACTTTTTTCACGTCAAAATGCGTGTGCGTATGTCAGGAATGCTTTAGGGGGCCAAAAAATGTGATTTCTAGCAATTATGAAAAATGCACTTAATGACCCCTAGGTGACCTCCGTGACCTTGACCCATATTTTGAATCTCCATTGAGTGTCGACTCATTTGGTGTTGGTCCCAGGTCCATACGTGATACCATGCTTGAGATATGAGCGTGACCCACTTTCAAAATTTTTGGCCACGCCCACTTTTTTTACGTCAAAATGCATGTGTGTACGTCAGGAATACTTTAGGGGGTCAAAAAATGTGATTTCTAGCAATTCTGAAAAATGCACTCAATGACCCCTAGATGACCTCCGTGACCTTGACCCATATTTTGAACCTCCATCGAATGTCGACTCATTTGGTGTTGGTCCCAGGTCTGTAGGTCATACCACGCCTGAGATATGGGCGTGACCCACTTTCAAAACACCCCTACAGACACCCCTGATACCCCAGGAATCTGAAAAATATTCAGTGCCGAGAACTTGTGGCTGTCTATCAGCATGCCAAAAATCAACGAGATAGGGCAATTCGTTTTCGAGTTATCTTGCGGACAAAAAAGTGATCAGAAGACAGGAGAAGAAGAAGAAGAAGAAGAAGAAGGAAGAAGAAGAAGAAAGAAGAAGAAGAAGAAGAAGAAGAAAAAAAAAAGAAAAAAAAAGAAAAAAAGAAAGAAAAAGAAACCGTGCAAAAACAATAGTCTGTGTGTTTCACACAGACTAAAAAAAGAAAAAAAGAAAAAAGAAAAAGAATCTGTGCAAAAACAATAGTCTGTGTGTTTCACACAGACTAATTAGAGTCGTCTGTTCTTCGTGCTCGAATAAGGGCTGTTTTGTTTGTTAATTATCAGTTATTAAAGTGTACATTCCATGATGTAATCAAGTAATATTATTCGTTAACAAATCAGTGAAAATATACCTTGAAGTATAGCCAACGCTAGTTCGTCAATGTAGTACCAGTGAAATAACTGAGACAGTTATTTCGCTGGTACTACATTGACGAACTGCGCAAGTTCGAGCAAGATAGCTTTAGCCCACAATAGTTTTTAATTGGGTATTCACCAACCGTCGGTTCGGCAAATGATCGTCATCAACACATGCAGTGCTTTCCGCCCTAGTTCGTCAAGCTAGTTCGAGCAAGATAACTTTAGCCCACAATAGTTTTCACTCGGCTATTCACTCTTTGCTCTGCGTGGCGTCCAAAACCGACCAACGCTTTTCACAAATAACCACCGAATCTTCGTGATTTCTTTCTTGTTGTTGCTTTGGAGATGTGGTTATGTGTTTTTTTTTTGTATTTTTTTTCTCGAAAATGAGGCTTATGACCACTCATCAAAGTGAGCCCGTTCCAGTGGGGGCCGTGGGCGGTGTATCTCGACATAACGGATGGAACAAATAGCATAGAACTTGCTTACTATTTACTAGTGTCATATAACATCCATGCCGGATGAAGGGCCATTCATTCATTCATGAATGAAATTCGTTCGTTCGTTCGTTCGTTCGTTCGTTCGTTCGTTCGTTCGTTCGTTCTGGGTGGCGGGACGGATGGATGGATTGATGTGTGGGTGCTTGACTGATCGAGTGTGTGGATATGTGACTGACTTGCTGTTTAGGATAACAAATTAAAGTACCTCCACCTCGTTTACTTTTTATCAACCCGCTATTTGCAGTTCATGATTTCCTTACTTTTGCGTCGGAAGTTTGGCTTTTGTCCCCTCATTGGAACGAGCGCGTGCCTGTGGGGGTTGTAAGCTGCACTTCTGACGCAAGGGATGGAAGACAAATTTGCCTCTCAAGAACTTTCTTATTAGAGTCGTCTGTTCTTCGTGTATGAATAAGGGCTGATATGTATGTTAATTATCAGTTATTAAAGTGGACATTCCATGATGTAATTAAGTAATACTATTCATTAACAAATCAACTTTTAATCAATGAAAATATACCTTGAAGTATAGCCAACGCTAGTTCGTCAATGTAGTAGTAGTGAAATAACTGAGACAGTTATTTCGCTGGTGCTGCATTGACGACGAGCTGCGCACGTTCGTTAAGTAAATTCGAGCAAGATACATTTAGCCCACAATAGTTTTTACTTGGGTATTCACCAACCGTCGGCTCTGCAAATGATCGTCATCATCACACGCAGTGCTTTCCGCCCTAGTTCGTCAAGCTACTTCGAGCAAGATAACTTTAGCCCACAATAGTTTTCACAATAGTTTTACGCTCTGCGTAGCGTCCAAAACCGACCAACGCTTTTCACAAATAACCACCGAATCTGCGTGATTTTTTTCTTGTTGTTGCATTGGAGATGTGGCTATGTGGCTTATGATCCCTTATTGGAACGAGCAGGTGTGGCTATGTGGCTTATGACCCCTTATGGGAACGAGCAGTTTCTTTTTTTTTTTCTTTTTTTTTTCTTTTTTTTTTGTTGTTGTTTTTTTCCTAGAAAATGAGGCTTATGACCCCTCATCAAAGTGAGCCTGTTCCTATGGAGCCGTGGAAGGTGTATCTCGACATAACGGATGGAACAAGTAGCATAGAACTTGTTTACTATTTCCTAGTGTCGTATAACATCCATGCCGGATGAAGGGTTATTCATTCATTCATTCACCCATTCGTTCGTTCTTAGTGTTACTAGTGTCATTCATTCATTCATTCATTCATTCATTCATTCATTCATTCATTCGTTCGTTCATCCGTATATAGTGTTACTAGTGTCATTCATTCAATCATTCGTTCACTCATTCATTCGTTCGTTCGTTCGTTCGTTCGTTCGTTCGTTCGTTCGTTCTGGGTGGACGATCGGATGGATGGATGTGTGGGTGCTTGACTGATCGAGTGTGTGGATGTGTGACTGACTTGCTGTTTAGGGTAAAAAATTAAAGTACCTCCACCATGTTTATTTTTGATCAAGAGCACTTCAACAATTCATCAGATAATTTATACCCTGTAGTGCCTCTTGCGCTAAATCGTCAATTTAGCATCATTGGGGTCGTGAGCTGTGTTCTCGACGCAAGGAATGGAAGACAAATTGGTCTCTCAATAATACTTCTTATGAATGTCGTCTGTTGTTCGTTTTAAGGGCTGTTATGTTTATTAATTGTTAGTTATTAAAGTGTACATTCCATGATGTAATTATGCAATATTATTCATTAACAAATCAACTTTTAATTAGTGAAACTATACCTTGAAATACAGCCAACGCTAGTTCGTCAACTTAGTACCAGTGAAATAACTTTAATCCCAAATTCTCACCCGGTTGATCATTGACCGTCTGCCAAGTGTAACGTCAAAACTGTCAGCGCCATTGACAACTATTCAATTTTCAAGATTTGTACACTTTTGTTTGTTTTTCGGGATTCTGCTTTTTTTTTCTCTCTCTTTTTTTTTTGTCTCTAAAATAAGGCTTATGACCCCCTCGATGATGATAGTTCATTCATTCATTCATTCATTCATTCATTCATTCATTCATTCATTCATTCATTCATTCATATTACTCCACCTCGTCTTTTACAAATTCACTCACTCATTCTCTATCCTCATTGAATCCATTGTTTTACTGTAAAGTCCTTTAATTGTAAATTTATTTGTTCAATCATTCATCCAAGATACCATATCACTTTGATGTGATGTTAGGTAGGGTGATGTTGCACCCGACGTACTTGTATATAAACTACAGTGTTTTTATCCTGTTTGTACAGAATAATTTCGTTTCTAAACAAACTCCCAATTACATACTATTACCGCAACAGACTGTGACTAGAAATGAAAAAGAAATATCGTCTCAACCCGTCCAACAGTTGAACTATGTCTGGGACTTAACCTCCTTTTATCTTGGAACAATATATTGTAGTTATGTTTTGTATATTTGTCCAGCGAGAAAGGATGGTAGTATGTTGGTGAATTATGGCGGGTAACATTACACTCGACGAGGTGCAGGTAGACGCAGAGTACGACTTTATACAGCTCTATAATGAGAAAAGATGTTCCTTGACAGAAAATGATGAATCCCCATATAAAAACCACGCAACTGACTGCAACTACTTTTCGCCTAGAGACTTTCAGTCAATGGCTTGTAAAATAGACGCAGGATTCTCAATATTCCATCTCAATTGCCAAAGCCTGAAGGCCCATTGGGATTCCTTTCAAAACATGCTAAATAGCCTACAAACAGGAAAGAACTTCTTCGACATAATAGGACTTACCGAAATTTTCCAAATTCCTCCAGAGATGTCGTTCAGTCTGGATGGCTATGCCCCGATTATTAAACGTATGAGACACGAGAATGATGATGGTCGAGGAGGGGTTGGTCTATATATTAAAGAAGGAATACCCTACAGAGTTCGTAATGATATTTCGTTCTTTATTCCCCATGTTTTCGAATCTCTGTTTATTGAAATTAAAGATAAATACCAACCCAGAATTATTGGCGTTATTTATAGACCCAACACTCCTCCTAAAGCCGACATCAACCTCTTCTTATCAAAATTAAATGAAATAACGAATGTTTTAAATGCCGAAAATAAAAAAAGTTTATATTATGGGGGATCTTAACCTAAACCTTTTAAAAGCAACTACACACTCAAAAACGGAAGAATTTGTTAATCTCATGTTCAGTCAAGGCTTTCTGCCGTATATCACCAAGCCAACGAGAGTAACCTGTCGTTCTGCGACTCTGATAGATCATATCTTCTCTAATAATGTTTCACAAGCAGCATTACCTGGAATAGTCATATCTGACGTGTCAGATCATTTTGGTGTTTTCTATATTGAGGAAAAACCCAAACCAAAAGATACACCACACTTTACACTAAAAAGAATAATAAATGCAGAAAGAATTGTTGAATTCAAAACACTTATCTCGCAAAGTGATTTTAATCCTGTAATGCAGTCGAATTGTCCCAATGAGTCATATAAAACCTTTCTAAACATCTATATGGAAGCCTATGAAAGAACATTCCCTCTCAAACGTGTTCGCCAGAACAAAAAAATTATTAAAAAACAGCCATGGATGACAAGGGGGCTTGTAATATCCTCCAACAACAAAGAAAAATTCTACAAGAAAAAAACTTCAAGCTCCCACCGAAAGGAACTCAAAAAACTATAAAAACTACTGTAGAATCTTCAACAAGGTAAAAAAAAACAATGTAAAGCTACCTATTATAGAGATATCCTAAACGAAAACAAAAACAATATGCGAAGAACGTGGCAGATTTTAAACGAAGCCATCAATAAAGGAAAACGTGAAGCCAGATTACCCTCGTTCTCCATCCAGGACAACATCGAGATAAGCGAGCCCCATGCCATCGCAGAAGAATTCAACAATTTCTTTATCAACATTGGAAAAAACACATCCGAACAGATTCAGAAAACCAATAAGTCCTACACAGATTACATGGACAACAATGTCTCCAATAATCTTTATTTAATACCCACAAATCCCACAGAAGTCAACCGAGTAGTAAATAAAATGAAGCCAAAATTATCTAAAGACTGCGATGACATCACAACCTGTCTTCTTAAGCATACGATAACCGAAGTATTGGATCCTCTAACACATGTAATTAACAACTCTTTCCTAAACGGCAAAGTACCAGACAGGATGAAGATCGCGAAGGTGATACCCATATTTAAAGCGGGTGACGAGCACAGCTTTACAAATTACAGACCTATCAGTATACTTCCGGTATTCTCAAAAGTAATGGAAAAACTCATGGAAGTGAGGCTAGCTAGTTTCCTCAATAGGTTTAATATTTTATACCCTCACCAATATGGGTTCCGAAAGCGACATAGTACTATTCATCCAGTTCTTCAGCTCCTTAAAAGCATTGCAATAGAAAATAATAAAGAAGAAACAAACAGCACCTCAGCACTGTTCCTGTATTTGTCAAAGGCTTTTGACACCATAAATCACGAAATACTATTAGGTAAAATGGAAAAATATGGCATCCGAGGTGTCACCAACAATTGGTTTAGAAGTTACTTGTCCAACAGGTCTCAATATGTCACGTACGGAGAACACAAATCGAACTTAGCCAAACAGAGTTGTGGTGTAGCACAGGGCTCGATTTTAGGCCCTATTCTTTTTCTTTTATATATAAATGATATAAGTAACTCAACATCGCTCAATCTTTTATCATTTGCCGATGACACCACTGCACACTGCCCGGGCTCCGATAATAATCCCATTACACCGCATTTCAATGACGAGCTCCAGAAACTATTCGAATGGTGCTCTGTGAACCAGTTAATGCTGAATGCTAAGAAAACCTCGTACATCATACTTAATCCAAATAAAGGTAGGAACAATAATCTTTGTCAAGAGGTAAAAATAAATAACCAAAACATTAACAAGGTTGGGGCCAACGAAACAGAAAAATCTGTTAAATTCTTGGGAATTAGCATTGATGAACATTTATCCTACAAGGCTCACATATCCCGATTATGCTCGAAAATAGCACGCGCAAACTATAGTCTGAACCAAGGTAAAAATATCCTCCCCCACGGAGCTCTGAAAACATTCTTTTACGCTTTCATGCATAGCCATTTGGTATACGGAATCCAGGCATGGGGCAACCCAAGAGCTATCAAAAAACTAGCTGTCCTGCAAAAACGTTCAATACGAATAATTAATAACAAAAAGTACAATTCTCATACAGATCCCCTGTTTACAGAAAACCAAATACTCAAGGTTGATGATTTGTTTAGGCTACATGCACTACTATTCGTGTTTGACTGGCAGAACGGCAGATTACCGGTGTCTTTTAATGATATATTTAAAATTACTGACAATCCATCTGGTAGGAGAACTAGACAATCTGGCCTCCTATACATAGAAAAAACACGGACCCAAACTCTGGATAAATTTCCTTTATACTCCTTCCCGAAACTATGGAATGCTCTGGTCGACACAACTCGAAATATTAGCAACAGAAGCATGCTTAAGAACAAGATAACTTCCACATTCATTTCCTCATATTCCAGTTATGCCAACTGCAACAATCCCTACTGCCCTGATTGCACTTCGTAAAGTTCGTAAATTGTCAAAGTCGTGGTCCGCGTCTAAATCTGGAATCCTCGTCTTGTGCAACCTGTCGTGCTTCCTCCTTACAGTGGTGCTATGTAAAATACTATATGGATACAATTAAGAACTTGCAAATAAAAGTCTAAACAAATAAATCATAACATTCGTCATCCTACGATGATGATGCAGCTAACGTAGACACTACGCCCAAACATCATGACCAACCTCCTTGTCGCAGTCTAAACGATACGAACTTCACGATGAGACTTGTTGCCGCCCTCATGTGTTATGATAAGTAGTGGAGGGAGTCCTATAGGCAGGTTGCTTCTTGCCTACCTTGAATCACCGTCTTTCCGCTGGCGAAAATGAAACACTATTACTCTAATCTCAGAAAAGTAATGATTCGATCGTCATTCTCCATCATGTGTCACATAATTGGCTCTCAGTTCATTCTTTCAGTCACAGTCTGTTTGCAATCACCCCATCTTCTTCCAGGGGGTGGCAGGTAGACAGCCAATCTGGCTATGCCACTTCCCACGGTATACTTCTCATTACAATTGTGCAATATGTTTATTTGTAATCATTTTACATGTATGTGTACCGTGAATAAAGAATCTGATCTGATCTGATCTGGTGCTGAATGGCTGATGATACAGGATCCTTATGCTGGTATGAAGTCACAGGTCAAATGGAATGAACAGCTATCATCAGTCATTGATATAAAACAAGGTATACGACAAGGTGGAGTACTTTCGGCACAACATTACAAAAGGTTCAACAACCAACTACTTATAAAATTGGAGAAGTTTACAGGAAGTAAGATAAGCCACATAAATCTACCTCATGTTACATGTGCAGAAGATGTAGCCCTTTTAAATCACAAGGCTACAGAATTACAGTCAATGGTTATGAGGTTGAAGACTACACACATAAAGAGAGGAAAAAATAAACCCAAAGAAAAGTGCTATTGTGGTATCTCAAACTAGAAAGAATTAAAAGTCTCATGTCCCAATCTCTGTCAACTTTGAAAACAAGAAAATTTCAACTATCAGCGCCGTGAAACATTTTTGGGCTGCATGGTAGTACTAACAACCTATTCGACCTGCAAGAACAAATTACGAAAGGAAGGAGATCATTATATGCATTGATGGGTGCTGGTATATATGGAAGGAGTGGACTCAACCCCCAGGTTTCTGTTCATATTTAGAGAATATTTGTACTACCATGGATGTTACATGGAATCGAAGGGGCACATATCAACAATGAAGAGCTTGAATCACTTGAGACTTATCACAGGAAAATTCTTAAGCAGCCACAGCCTCTCCCTACCAGGACCCCATCAGCAGCTGTATATACACAAGCTCCGATTGAAATGATTATTCATAAGTAAATGCTCAATTTGTTTGGAAGACTCCTCCTTCAAAAATAATCAGTTGAGAGGGAAATTCCATTCAGACAACTTGCTATAAAAGATTCCAAGTCTTACAGTTGGTTCGTGAAAATCAGGAGATTAATGTGGAAGTACAACCTGACTTCCATTTTTGATATAATCAAATCACCCCTAGGGAAATCAGAATGCAAAAGTCTTATTGAGGAGAAAGCCAACCGGCAAGATGTTATTGCTGAAGAAATGAAATCCAAACATTCTCTGAGGTATATCTTAATCCAAGTGTGAAATTCGGGAAGGCTCATCACACATGATCAACAGTAAAATATAACAAGCACAACATAATGAAAGCTGCAATTAAAGAAGCACGACTACTGACTGGGACATGTGTGCTACAGAGTAATGCATCCATTTTCTCAAGACCTGCTACTGTCAATGCAACCTGTCAACCTTGTTTTACTGAAGATGAAACCAGAGAACACTTGCCTGCTCGCTGTTCAGCCTACTCAAAGATTAGACAAAATGCCCTGGAAAATTTGCATGACTCTGATTCCAGCTAATCTATATGCTTCCAGTGTGTCGGGCTCAGCTTCAGCAACTCAACTCACTTTAGACTTCACTTCTGTTCTGCCCTCCTCTACCTCTCCATCTCAGTTCCACATATCCAAGATAGAAGCCTGGAGTAGGAATTACGTCCATCAACTCCATCAGTTTCGGACACTGAATTTGATGAAGTCACGGCAGGAGGCACTCTCTCATCGGCAACTTCTCTCATCAGTAACTTTTATCTAACTCTTCAACATTTTATATGGAAGTATCAGTGTATATGGTGATTTTGCCAATCAAGAATTACTCCTGCGAAAAATTAACGCAGGGAATTAATAGCACCCCCCCCCCCCCCCAAAAAAAAAAATGCCGCTCAGGATCACAGATCCAATGTCGAGTTGTGACCTTGACCTTTGACCTGGCGAGTCCAAGGTCAATAGGGTTCTTCCTCGCACCAAGGCCAACACACCTATGAAGTTTCATGACTCTAGGTTGAACCACTATCAAGTTCTCATCCGGAAACCAATTGTTGCGATATGCTATGTTCAAGGTCACTGTGACCTTGACCTTTGACCTGGTGAGTCCAACATCAATAGGGTTCTTCCTCGCACCAAGGCCAACACGCCTGTAAAGTTTCATGGCTCTAGGTTGAACCACTATCAAGTTATCATCCGGAAACCAATTGTTGCGATATACTATGTTCAAGGTCACTGTGACCTTGACCTTTGACCTGGTGAGTCCAAGATCAATAGGGTTCTTCCTCGCACCAAGGCCAACATACCTATGAAGTTTCATGACTGTAGGTTGAACCACTATCAAGTTATCATCCGGAAACCAATTGCTGCGATATACTATGTTCAAGGTCACTGTGACCTTGACCTTTGACCTGGTGAGTCCAAGATCAATAGGGTTCTTCCTCACACCAAGGCCAACACACCTATAAAGTTTCATGACTCTAGGTTGAACCACTATCAAGTTATCATCCGGAAACCAATTGTTGCGATATACTATGTTCAAGGTCACTGTGACCTTGACCTTTGACCTGGTGAGTCCAAGATCAATAGGGTTCTTCCTCGCACCAAGGCCAACACACCTATGAAGTTTCATGACTCTAGGTTGAACCACTATCAAGTTATCATCCGGAAACCAATTGTTGCGATATACTATGTTAAAGGTCACTGTGACCTTGACCTTTGACGTAGCGAGTCCAAAATCAATAGGGTTCTTCCCCTCACCAAGGCCAATCTACCTATGAAGTTTCATGAATGTGAGTTGAACCATTATCAAGTTATCATCCGGAAACCAATTGTTTAAGATTTACTATGTTCAAGGTCACTGTGACCTTGACCTTCGACGTAGCATGCCCAAAATCAATAGGGTTCTTCCTCCCACCAAGACCAACCTATGTATGAAGTTTAATGAATGTGAGTTGAACCACTATCAAGTTATCATCCGGAAACCAATTGTTTACGCCCGCCCGCCCGCCCGCCCGCCCGCCCGCCCGCCCTCCCGCCCGCCCGCCCGCCCGCCCGCCCGCCATTCACCAAACTATAAGTCGAGTTTGACTTCGTCACAACTCGACTAAAAAGTTTTAAAGGTCTGTTTTCGATGCGTATTAAATTATGATACTGACAACCTGTAATTTCATTTTTTGTTTCTGTCCTGATAACATAATAAACGGATTTGGAAAGAAAACGCTTACATCTGCACGGTCTCACTAATTAGAGACAAGAAGCGACAAGAGGCGTCATGAAAGCGTCAAGAAGCGACAAGAAGTCGAACTGGCGTCAAGAAAACAAGAAACGTTTAATTTTTAAATAAATATATAGAATAACATACGTCAGTGGATTATTCTTATTCTTATTACGATGGAGCGACAATAAGTAGTTTTTTTTCAATAAACAAGCAGTACTTCGACAATAAGGTCCGACATAACTAATAATAATTCTTTAATATAATCTGTAGTGACAATTGTTATACACTGCATTGCACTATATTAAACACCGTAGCGGCAGTGATCACATCAGCGGTAGTACGACCCGTTCTCACCCCCTGGATTGAGAGAGGGTGTGATCTTGCTGATTTGGACACCGTCATAACACGTCTTCCTGCTTTACTTTACCTATATATGAACAAATTAAATGACCAGACGAAATGACATCCTGTCTCCAAATAGCTTTACCCACCTTGTCCGCGTTAAATGACCTCGCCTGGGGATGTCTTATAGCTATGGGCCGCTCTCAAGACAAATAAAGGATTGAAGCAAATTTTTATATCTCTTTTACTGGAACTGCTCAATTTAGGTTGCTTCATTTGCAGCACACAGTCAGAAGGTCCCAAGCGGAAAGACATCACAAGAAAGCACTTTAACTGCCAAGTCTAGCACATCCCTTACATAGTTAATTCTCTATAACCGATGAGATGATTTTTATAAGAACGTCGACAGTCTGGGCCCGTAAACAGTATTGCAAAACATTCCTTAGGGAGATGACTGGAAGACAGCCAATCTGGCTATGTCATCTCCCAGTAGTATACAAAATGTTATATATTAATTGAACTATGTGATTGTAACCATTGTATTTCCTGTATGCTACTGAACGAATATCTATCTATCTATCTATCTACAATTCCACACGACTGTCGCGACGGTCCTGTTTTCTTAGTAGTGCGATTTAGTAAAGGATTGCATGAAAGCTCTATGATGCGTAAAGGCCACTGGTCAGGGATAACCCAGGACAGGTGTGATTTTGGGACCTAATCACTGCTTTTTCCCTTTTACTCTGCCTACTTTCAGTATTAATAAAATGGAATATTTACCCTGATGTTCCAGTAATTGTATTGTCGGTTTCCCTCTAAAAATCTAACCTCTTTCAATTCCAGAAAAGCTAATAGAGGAGAGCGGGGATAGTTCGGACAGGGAGATGGTCCGAACACTTAGCATACAGCGTATAGTGTATCTGTAAAGAGCAGTATGGTGGGATAAAAAGATACCAACACTCCACCAGTGAAAGCCATTTCGTTAGGAGAAGCTAAAGAATAAACTGTTTTGCAAGTGAAAAGTTTTTTCATTTTTTGTGGTTCTGAAGTAAATTTTTCAATATCGGAATCTGCAATTTTTTCTACCGTTCTCAAAGATTTTTTTGGTGTGTAGTGTATTTATGACATAAACATGATTGTCAGTGTTGACCTTGTTTTTTGTCTGCTCAGTATTTAATCGAAAGTGATCGGAGTGGGGTTGGTTCGGACAATGTGTCCGGACCTACCCCGCTCTTCCAATGTTTGATCGGAGTGAGTGACAACAGTGTAAGTAAGTAATAACTTTATTTGCAAAAGACATTATAATACATGTTTATAACATAATTGCCCAAGAAACAACAAACAGTATTAATAATATATCACATCTAGGATTTATGAAGCTACATATTTGTCTTCTGCAGAGAGGTGACATAGCCAGCTGGCTGTGTTACTGCCACCCACCTCAGGGAAAGGGAAAATGTACAGTATGGAAAAACAAAAAAGTGGGTGATAAAAAAGCAACGAATGAGGGAAAAAGTGAAGAGAAATAGAGAGGAAGAGAGAGAGAGAGAGAGAGAGAGAGAGAGAGAGAGGAGAATCAGCTGCAACTGAAAATAACATGTATAGTAGAAAAAATAAAGTAAAATAGAAATATGTAAGGAATGATCTCTGCAGTTCTGGTGATAAGTGGAATTTGGTTTCATTCTTGCACTGAGAAAGGGAGAATACATGGGAATGTGATATTTTGCCCAGAGCCAGTTTAGAGGAGTATGGAAATTCGTTAACCACTTTTGATTTCCACTGATGACACATTTCGAGACAATATGCTGATATATGACAGCACGAGTTAATGTGTTTTTCAGACCAGGTGTGTCTTTAAAGACAGGTCATATAATTCAGTATCTCGAATCGTTTTATTTTTCGTTAGTCATTTCATGATTAAAACACATGTAATTATCATTTTCCCCAATTATTCTGGTCAACAAATCACATTTGGGCGAACATTCCTACAGTCAAAATTTCCCCCGCGATTTGTCAAACACATCCCAACCATGAAGGATGGTTTGGGCAAATCACCCCAACACAAAAAAATTTACTCCCAAATGTTTATTATGCGGAGCAAGAGCGATAATTCTATTCTGAAATTTAACCCTTTCTCTTATATGTAATTTGGGGTGGCCTCCCCTACACGGCTCGGTATCTGAGCTCACAACTGTAAAATTTGTCCGAACCATCCCCGCTCTCCCCTACAGCTAATACAATAGTAAATTATGTGATATGCAACGATTTAATCATTTGAATGTCGTGTTTTGCTTCTCTACTGCACATGCACCTGTTATATTTTAATGTAACTGTATATTTGTGTATGGGGCGTCGTTTATAAAGGCCATGCCTGTTCGCCAAACCACATTTCAGTTATGGAAATAAAATTTATTGTTTAAAAAAAAAACTAATAATAATAATAAAAATAATAATAATAATAATAATAATAATAATAAGGCGTGTTAAGGCCACAATACAATTGATTCCTAGATTCTCATATTCTCATCCCCGCCCGCCTTAGTTTTTCAAAGCAATTTTTTATTTTAGTTTCTATCCGATTTACATCACGTGCTCACAACTTAATACAATGATTGTTTATTCCGTCGTGTGTGAGAGATTATAGCATGTTGTTGGAGCAGTTACCTTGTTAATTGGTTGTTGCTGTTGTAATAATTAGAGACGATTAGGACAATTTTCTTACATTGCATCCATTGTTTATTTTATTACATGTACAAGTGGAATGAAAGCGTTATTCAAATTTCAGCCGCACGCCAAACTTGTGCGATTCTTGCAAAAGTACTTACTCCGTGAAAAAAGAAAAAAGAAAAAAGAAAAAAAAAAAAATATGGACATCCTCATCGTGGGGTCTGGAAACACGCTACAAACTTTGAATACTTAAATTAAGCGCGGCCGAGAGTTCTTCTACAATAAAAATTTAATGTCATATGTTATTCTATATATTTATTTAAAAAAAAAAAAACACTTCTTGTTTTCTTGACGCTAATTCGACTTATTGTCGCTCTCTCGGCACTTCTTGTCGCTTTCTTGACG
Organism: Pictodentalium vernedei; assembly: GCA_031216915.1. Taxonomy (NCBI): domain Eukaryota; kingdom Metazoa; phylum Mollusca; class Scaphopoda; order Dentaliida; family Dentaliidae; genus Pictodentalium; species Pictodentalium vernedei. The sequence goes on along the minus strand of CM062295.1, from coordinate 556,195,709 downwards.
CCTCTTGACGCTTCTGGTTGCTAATTAGTGAGACCCCATCTGCAGAGTACATTAGGCTACACCCTAACATACTACACTGGAAATAAAGATAAGAAAGGCCTAACAACATGAAATAAGCTAAAAGCACTTGACGAAGTCGGTGGGGTTGGGGTGTGGCGAGGCGAGGCGAGGCAGGGCGGGGACGGGCGGTGGGGGCGTGGCTAAAAATTCCTGACTCTACGATGAGCATTTGGCGTCAACTAATGAAATTACAGATGACATACCACGTTTGACGGTTCTCCAGGAATTAAAAAAAATGTACCCCTTTCCCAACTCCTCCAACGCGAGAGGGACACCACCTTGTTATCTTTAGCCATTTCAATAATAGGTCCCACCGAAGCCGTTAAAATTTGAGCGAGCGCAAACTGCCGTGGAATCTTAGTAGCCATGATAAGGATAGAGAGCGGTGAATCGACTCCCCACAAAATAAATTACATAGAACTACGTAGAACCACACAGAGCAACACAGAACCACATAGAAATACATAGAACAACATAAATAGCACATAGAAGTTTATTAGAACTACATAAATAAACTAGTAAAGAATGTATACCAACCTGTAAATGTGTTTTTCATGTGGTGTACGGCGCGGTACTTGATGATAAATAAACCATGAAAACTACTTGAGTTGATTTTATTACACACTAAATAGATTGAATGACCCCCATCCCCCTTCTCCGGCTCCGCCTCTGGAAGTTATACTTAACAGAGCTGATAAGTTTTCTAATGGGCATCGGATCTCGTATGAGAAAATATAAACTGACACATATAGGGATTGATAGGGGAAGAAACATCCGTAAAAAGTCAGATGGGACAGGGACAGAGGTATCTAATCTGATTGGTTGTGCGATCCCAAATGTGCGATCTGGGCCCAATACTATAAAACTTTGTGTGCCTGTAATTGTGAGATATTTACTACAATTCGCGGTCCTAGCAATAAACGAATACTATAAATCGATCGTCAGAGTAGAAATACAGTTGCTTCCCCAGACCTGTCAAGTGTGAGCCTGTAAATCGGATACTATAAACGAATGCAGGTGTCCGACTCCGGTAATTGTCCTGGAAATCACAGCTAAAAACTTGAATGCGAACCTTTGTCGGGGAATTCGTATTTACAGGAATATGCATGATTTTTGCGCTTACGTGAAGACTCGGATTGGGGACGCGATCAGCCAGTCGTTTTATTTTGACGAATATTTCACCTTCCGTTCCACAGTTAACATCTTGAATATATAGAAAAAAAATGACTGACTGAATCACGACTCGAGACACGTAAGAGCTGGCGAACTATTCACGGAATCCATCAACTAGAATCGTAACGAAATATATTGCCATTGCATTACTGTTGCAATAGTAAAAACAAACAAACGTTCAGCCGCACGACGTGTGCGTGTGTTACAATCGCTTGTGCGAGGCAGTACTATATAACAATTGTAATTGTAGCTAAGCGTAGCCGTGGGACCGACATTGCACAGGCGAGCGATCGAAATCGGCGAATACTATAAAGAGCCCAAGTTACAATTTACAGACCTGTAATTACCGGCGTGCGAGACTTAGGACTTGTGTACACTTTTTATAATATTGGACCTTGATTTGCCGATAAAGTCGTTCAACGGACGAGTACGAATATTTTCAATAAAGTTCCTAGATAGCCTGGGAAGGGCGAAAGCGTTCCCCTTGCAGAGGAATTCGGGGCAGAAGATAAGAAGCCACCACCTTGTGGGCGTGGAGTCGCTCCTTTAGTGAGAAGACATCCTTCCACACTGGTCTTCACTCGAAGGAAGCCCATAGAGAAAAAAAAGAAGAAGAGACGTAAGGAGAGGCCATCAACCAAGCGTCGGGGCGCCCGGTGCCCGGAAGCGTTTCCAGAGAAGAAGAAAGCAAAGTGAGACAAGAAGAAAGCGGAAGTCAGTTATCACTTCCCTCCTATCCCAAACTTTGTCCTTCCAACAGCCCACACCTCTCAGGGTGGAACCGGTGGATGCACCGAGAACGATCTGCGCAGACCGATGCGGAAAGTGAAGTTGCTTTCTCGCCGCCTCCTTTGACCGAGAAGAGCCTATCCATCATTCTCCAAAGGCACTGAAAATGATGGCCTTGTTGAGGGAAACGATGATAAAAGCATCAAAAGAAGTAGAGACGTCCAAATAGCATCGAGACAAATAAACTTATCACTCGACTCTCCCGACCAGTAAAGGATAACACAACACCACATCCGGACTCATCTACTACCATCACAAGGACAAGTTATCCCAATCCAAAAAGGAGAATAAAAAGTGTCCACACCGGAGACAACGGGGGGCCTGCCCTTACTATTCCCCCTCCTTGCCTCGATCAGAATTTTGTTCTGGTTTTTAAAAATTATAATTTTACAGTTACAAGATCGAAATAGGCCAATACGTTCCAACAGCGTCCACGCTCCCTGTGCGACTCAGGTGCGCGCAAGCCATTACCTTGGACAGCATGGAATTCATTCCCGCGTTGGACACAAAGTGTGAAGACAAATTAACACGCTTATACTCTCACTAAGATGGAATCTCCGGCAAGAATAAAGAGCACCCCGCTAGCCCTGAACGTCTCTCCAAGAACGGGGGAAGAGCTTCCACCTAACCATGAAACTTGTGACGGAGGATTCAAGACCAACAACCATCTCCTTTTGGGATGCGTACTACCTTTAGTCAAAGGACCTTCCTTCCCAGTGGTCTCCTGCAGAAGGAATCCGGACGTTCTAGTATGAAATCAAAAAGAAGAAGACGACTTGAGACGTTTATGAGGAGGAAGAATGGAGAGAAGGGGGAGAAGAAAATTAAGAAAATCCACAACTATCTAGAGTACTAAACAGGGGATACCCAAACATCATTAACTACATAGAGCTCGGTGTCTTCGTGCATTTTTACTTCTGCCAGACAACAAAAAACAAAAAGATACCGCAATATGATCGAAGAAAGCTGAACAGGCGACGACGCGCGCCTTCGCCACGTAAAAAACACCCCCTTTCAAATTAGATAGAGTTATATATCACGAGGAAACTGGATTGGACATCTCCGTCCATGTTCAAAAATTCGCACCTTGGACATGAGGTGAGAACATCAGACGAAGCTCCCAAGTGAAGTACAAAGACACTGTTGGGCCTGGAGGCTGCCTTTCCTACCACCTGGTGTATTCGGTTAAGCGAAAGCAACATTTATCTTCCAGTAACTGGACTTTGAGAGGAAAAAGACATCACTGTCTTTTGGAAGGTGGCGGGAGTGGGGAACTTTTTCTAGAAAATGCCACCCTTTCAAATGTTAACCTTCACGCTATTGCGAAATTAAGCCTGCAGTGGCAGATTTCTATGATAGGTAAAATGTTAAAGGGGTCATTAGAGCCTATAGTAAATTAAAATAAATAATATAAGAATACTTGAAGGTACTCGGCAGACAGAAAAGACTCGTACAGAATAGGGAAATATTAAATTATGTTGCACTATGAAACACAGGCGATCTGGCGAGAACTGAAAGCTATGTTATTACTACCTATCAATCAAAGAATCCATTGTTTTAACCCTTTACCCAACGCAGACGATATCAAAATTTATTATTTTAAATATCATTTTTTTAAATTTTCCAAATTTTTAAAGAATATTTTTTCAACTGCTGAATTTGCATATTACGCCGTCGGATGCGGGCGATTCGTTGGGTAAAGGGTTAAACAACACACTAGATACGCTTTCAGGTGTATATTCCAATAGGTACAACAGTGTCAGTGTACAAGCTACGTGTTTGACGAAGGTAGAGAGGAACCAAAACTGCACCCAGTTAGTGACGACTGTCGGACGTTTTGGTATGTTAAGTTGTCCAGTTTGATTGGATGTTTTTCCTTTACAGGTGGTGAGGATTTTAACTTGAAGAGAACTTGACAATTATTTGTCAAAGTATTCCATTGTTCTGTCATATTATACCTGATTTGCAGATTGCAGAACTCAAACAGTTGTGTGATGTTTAGCCAGTTTCAACCAGTATTAACTGGATCTGACTGGACTACCATGCGATTCTCTAACAGAGGACATCATTCAGACCGACGTCCACTGAAGTTTGGAGATTCTTGCTAGAGTATGGAAACGGACAGGTGTTGGCACTTTTAGGAAATAGATTCACTGTACCATAAACCTCTTTATGGTGCAGTGCCAGAGGATTTTAAGCTTGGTCACACTAACCGAGTTAAAGTAGCGATACACTGCATCGAGAAATGCAAACTCGCGACACATAGCATCGGGAAATATTGGAGGTCCGAAAGCGGATGAAAAACATAGTGGTGTGAGAAATTCTAGGACTGTTAACAGAGAATTCATTTGACAGGCCGTGAGTACATTTTAGTACATTTTACGTTTTTATCACGTTCACACCATAAATGAATAATGGCAACTCAGTTTACCGAGCGTCAAATAAAGCCCGAAATAGATAACCTTGCTGTCAGAAAAGGCTGCTGGTTAAAACGTCACACGACCAAAACGTCACATTTTGAAATGGACAAACCGAAGCTTCTTCACTGAATAAACACGAAATTATTGGAGACATATATATATAACAATTAATGTTACATGATTATCTGGCAATTTATTAAATTAAATTAAATCTGGTAAAAAAAATCTAATAATTTTAGTTTATTTTTGACGTCACATGAGATCATCCATGAGATCATCCAACTGTGTACTCAAACGTGCCTAACATATTACTCTCATCCTTTCAGCTATTTTATTTCTCTAACTAATAGTCATTTTTGACAACTAGCGTTTTGTCACGTACAAGAGCTGGTGTGACTCTACTCGACTGAGCGATTATTTAAAGAGATATATTAATTATTCGGAAGCTGTGTATGCGGTTTCTCGTGGTTTGTTCGCGGTGGGTATGTGAGAGAGTGGACTCCGCCTAGCACACTACAATCCAACCCACAAATATCCGAGATGAATCGCTAGTGTAGAATAATCGAATTAAAGTTGGTAACGATCTTTAAGGGTGCTCTCACTGCACGTCAACAACTTAAACGCAGTGTTTTTTTTTATTTATTTTTCTTTTCTTATTATATAGAAAAAGAAAAATGATTTTAAAAAAGAATTAACTAAAATTAATTTCCAAAAAAACAGAAGGGGGAAAAAAAGAATATTTTGAAAACAGCATCCAAGATCCTAAGTTGAGAGACAAGGCGGTTTGTTCATTTCTGGAACTGAAGAGGAATATATTCGAGAGAGCAATATGGTGAAACGAATGGGTGACATCGACATGAAATGAGAGACACACAAATCTTCTAATACAAACTGCAGTCTGCGAATGCATTGCATTTTAGTCCCATAATGTGCCCTTTATTTATTTAATTAATTAACTATTGATTTATTTATTGGTGTTTAAGGTCGAATATTTCTGCACAATGGCTAAACACGACCACGACAGTCTTACGGGTGGAGGAAGCCGGAGTACCCGGGAGAACGACCGAGCAACGGCGAGCAACTGTCAGCTCCACAACATACTAACTCCACACAAGCAGGGTAAGCATTGGTTGAAGACAGGTGCACATCGACGTGCACTACGTCTTAGTACAAAAAATCACCGTGCCCCCACATGGGCAATGATGGGCAATGGGGGTGAAGTGTCTTGTCCAAAGACACTTCACGTATACTGGCCTCACAAATCACCAGCTTATGACTATTACTATTGTGAGCGCCAAATTGACCTGCTTGTTTGTATTTCCGTAATTTTTGATATAATTCTAGAAACAGTTTGCTGAGTAGTCGGAAAATCTTGCGTTGTTCGAACAGAATTCTGTCTGTGGGAGTCTACTGTTGGAATTTCACGGAAACTATCTTGATTTTTTGGACAAATATGGGGGGAGGGGCTGAGCCCCCCCCCCCCCCCCCCCAAGCTACGTCCCTGTATTTAACAATAACGATTAAATGGAATGCCTGGGGTAAGGTGTCCTTCTGAAGGCTAGCCCTTCTTCCCCTTCCCTACCCATCATAGCTTTCGGCACTCCTGCTTCCTTACGTATTTTATCTTTCCATTCGATCTTTTTTTCCTTTTTCACAAATTAATCCTCACCACATCCTTCCCGTTCCACCCTGCGATTTATAGTCCGGAAAATGCTAACAGGCCTGGTGCTGATACCTACGAAAATTGTGATAATTTTGCCTCCAGCAATATTTGTCTAATAGTTATTGTGAGTGCCTTTTATCCTCGTGATAATCAATTGGGCTTGAAACACAAAGGTTCAGATTTTATAACAAAACCATTCAGAGAGTCGAAGAATGCTGTGTGCTTGCCTATTCTCAGCTGCGCAATTTTTTTGATAACACCACCCTATATTCTCGTTGAGTGAGCTTTCATTCTTAAGCGGTTGGGTGTGATGAAGGAGGTGTGGGGGGGGGGGGGGGGGGGTAAACACATGTCAAAGGGTTTACCATCAACTCTTCCATAACTGCAAACAAAGCTCAAAAGTTGAGCTACCGGAGATATATCGGGGTTGTCTCACTTACCCGGTGAGATTGTTTCGGTAAAATGTGTGGATATTAGTAACATCAAAGGAAGACGGGTTCTAGTCAGTATCTAGTATATTTGTTCGCTTAAAGTAAATTCGTGTTTATCACCAATAACCAACTGGATAGGTGAAAACAAACAAGATTTACCCATAAGTGCATTATATTATTACCACTTGTGCGTGAGTTCTCTAGTATATTAACATAATTTTACCTTTACGGTAAAGGTGCATAATGTGCAGACTCAAACCGGAAGTTGTGTGTTAACATGGTTAACAGCCCGCTTCCGGCTAAATGTTTCGTTAACAGCCCGACTCCAGTTACAGTTTATGTAATCCGTCATACCAAAACGCGCCACTGGTTCCGAGATGATGAAACGTGCTCATCTACAATGAATGTTAAAAAAAGCATGTGGAATTTGTGTGATTTCCCCATTACTTCGGTGATGAAGCATTCGAATTGACAAGGTGAGTGTAATTAATTCAGTACGGTTGGTTTTTGTTAGTAGATTTCGGGAGAAGGCCAATTTTTCGTGTCATATTTTGGTGGCAATCAAAAATATTTAAACTAAGCTATCATGTGATTGCCCACGTGACGTTTTATTTATCTACAAACAGACGACACATGTGTTTTGGTTAAATGTCATTGTGGAAACTCGGGATGTCACAATCAAGTGAACTTGATGAAGAATCTTTGGATTTAACTATTTTAGAAGTGGTATTAATAGTAATAACACGATTTTGTTGGGCGTCTCTGTTATTAACGGCCCTCCAGGAATGATTAACAGCCCTCGCCTTCGTCTCGGGCTGTTAATGGACTCTCTGGCTGTTAACCATTCCTGTCGGGCCGTTAATAAACCGTAACGCCCTCCAAAATCATGTTATTGGTATATTAACATGTCCGAAACAGGAACGCGATACGTTATCGTTGTACGATACGTATACGTCATACGTTTATTAAGTTGGATGGCTTCTTTGTGAATGTGTGATAAATCATACAATATTTTCAAGGTGCAGCCGTAAGGCTGCACGTTGAAAATATTAATTGGACTACCCCCAAATAATGAATATGACTCTTCCAATTGCTGTCATTGAAGTGGCATGAAAGATACCACCAGGGGGATTCACGGGGTTAATTAAAAATTTCTTTATAAATACACTAAAATCCAGTACTGTAGTCCAAATAGTTGAGTTGTCCAATTTGTCCAGCTAGAAATATTCTTTTGAAATGTTCAATTGAATTGCCTGTTTTTCTGTATTTTATTTTTCTGGCTGCTAACTTTCCGCCAGCACTCAACTTTAGATTTCTGGAATGGTTATTCTTTTTGAATAAACTGGGGTGAGAGCCATCAATAAACAAACTCAACTTCCTATGCCACACTTCGATGTAGTTTGTAGTACGCTGTCCGGCGGTATCAAAATCAGAACCTAAAACCCCGCTAAAGGGGACATCTTATTCTCAATAAGCGTACGAAAAGTGTACATTTAATATTTATTCCCAGTTTTCAAATATATACAATTATATCAGTTATAGTAAGTGTGAATCCAACAGTAAGCTGCAAGCTTATACGAGGTTGTTTCCACAAGTAGAACACTTCAACACAATACAGTCGAGAAGACAGGTACACTGCAAAAAATGCCAACGCTCAACATGTTTAAGATGTGTTTGGACATTAAGATTTCGTGTTTAGTTCTTAAACTCAGGTGTTTAATTGTTATACATTTGTGTTTATTTATTATTCACTATATGTTTACTTTATAAATAGGTGGTGTTTATCGCACTTCGTTGTGCGTTGGTTGCTGGAAGTAAACGCGGTCAGTGTTTAATTTGTGCTCGACATCATAAGTTGGATGCAGATTCTGTTTCCATTTTTTAAGCCGTTCAGCAGTTCTCGTGTCACAAACACGGTATTTTCAAATTGACCCCGTTGGGTTTTCGTCTTTTTGTCAGCGTCTTTTTCTCAGCTACGCGTGTTGTTATGGCCTATGCTCAAGAAATTATAACTAAAGAAACGCAAAGATACATTTCCATGCATGATTGTCATTCCTGGCCCTGAACAATTGAGCGTTCATACTGTGTCTCTAGTATTCAGAGAAAATTGTTGTAATCATTCATAACTTTCGCCATGTCGATGGAAGAACGCTGAGTTTGAGATAACAACTGTTGTGCCAAATACTGACTTGAAACTGATTTACCCCATGAGTTGGGCGGAATTGTATTACGTCTGAGTGTCATTTATCTCCACCCCTTGCGATCGATACGCAATGTTTACAGGATATTCCCAAAATTGTAATGTTGCCATCAACAGTGCTTGCTATTCTCTTATGTTATTGGAAAACAATTGATAGTAGGCCCATTTGAAAATTAAATACTGGTGTTTAATAAATGAGATGATATTCCCAGCAAAGTAAACGCATTATGTTTAACGAAATTAACACACGTGTTTAAAAACTAAACTCTGGTGTTTAGAAAATAAGCATGGTGTTTAGTAGACGTTTGAAACCTCTTGTGACGCAAGATATTACGAAATGTGACGTCAGCGACTTTACGTCTCATCTTCGTTCTACCATTTTGAATAAAGATAGTTTGAACAATTTTAGGTTAAATTCCATTTCATTCGTTATTATGTATCTCAACATTTCTTAAGACATGCATAGTTTGTGTTTAGTCATAATGTCGTGTGTTCGATTGATAGTGAAACGCATGGGAAATATCAACCATTTTCCTGACTATTTCAACAACAATAAAGTGGTCTTAAGTGGACACATTCAATCACAGGTAATTGGCATTATTATTGTGGATATACAGGCAAAAGCGAGCGTTTTGCTTATTATGAAAGCTTCATTTTGGTGACACTATAGGGAAAGATATTGACAGTTTCGGACAATTTGAGGGTATTAATATCACCGGGACCGGCATACTATCTTTTTTCGTAATAGTTATCTTTCAAATCCAAGCGTTTGTTTTGTTTTTGCGGATTTCTTTCAAGTTTTTTGTTTGTTAGAATTTATTTATTTATTGGTGTTTAAGGTCACATACTTTTGCACAATGGCTAATCATAACCACAACATGGAGATAAGGTCAAGGTCAGTCAATCGTTTATACCCCATGTTGCCTATTTTAGAGGACTCGCACCCCAAGCATTAGTGACTGGGCCCTATTTTACAGTGAAAAAGAGGTTGTTTAACACAGTAAACAAGCACTGCTTCACTTCCCAGGGTTCCCGCGGGGGTGTTTGTGAGAAGTTGCATAAAGATCATCTGTGTCTTTTAGCTGTCTTTGAGTGCTATAATGTATGCGTGTAAGATGGAGTGGTGCAGGTATTCAGGTGTGTGGGGTTGGGAGGGGTGGGAGGGGGTGGGCGGAAAAGGGGGATCTCACATGGAGTTTTTGTCGGAAATGTTGCCTAGCGTAAAACATAATATATTAGACTATAGCCTAGGTGCTATGTCGCAATGTGTTATTCTGAGGTTGTGTTTGATTGAAGCTGAGTGCACTGGTGGTACAGTCTTTGCCGCTTTTTATTAAACATTGTGATGGCCAACCTGACGCCTTATACTATACCCCAAGATGGGCGTTATATCGTAGTTACGTAAGTTGCATTTGTTACGTAAGTTGCATTTGATTGAAGTAGTATGAGTTGGTAGCAGAGTATACGTTGTTTGTGTGCATGTCGGTTGATTTTTAGCTTTCCCAGTATGTTTATAAGCTTAATATGGCAATTCCTTTTTATCGTTAGACCATAGCAATCACGACTTGCTTGGTCCACTCAGGTTAAATCTCTAACCCAGACCTCTTCTACAATGCAACCTTAGCGCCGCACACTATCAGGTCATACGGGTATTAAAGTTTAACGTGAGCAACTGCATGCTTAGATTTTCTCAACTTGAGACTGTAGCAATAAGCTTAGAAATATTCTTAGATGCCTTGACAATATAACACCCATCTGGAGGTTTAGTATAATGATTGAGGTTGACCAACAGGTGGAGAAAGCTAATGTTAAAACAAAATGGATATTGATTGTTTATACTGCCGACACTCTTGTCTAATCAAACACAACCACAACACAACAGAATACTGCTACATAACACCCATGGCCTAGTGTAGTATAGCGCTTCGGGTACAAAGCAACGAAGTCGCGGAAGAGCAAAAAGATCAACTAAAGCTGATATAGAAGGTACATACCATTCTACTACATCAAACTCGAACATACATATCAACGCCACGTGATTTAGCAATACGTGTTACCTATAAAAATATACGACGAACGGCGTTAAGCAGGCCGACAGACTGTGGAAACCAAATAGTAACAAAAAAGTTAAAGTCCACACTATACTACTAAACAACGAGTCGTAGCTATTTCTTTAGCTTTTATAGATAACCCACCATGCATTCTAGTAATATGTCACTGATTTTATCACTGTTGATGTTAATAATAATGACATTGATGGAGACACTGGTGACTTCATTGATGATGCCACAATAGAGCAACCATTACCACAGAAGCACATGCTTAACAACACTTTCCATGGCAGCAGTTTACGCCATTGATATCATGATTGATGCCATATTTCAGGACATCACAACACATTAATTTTTATCATATCAACTGTATCCACACAAATGCTTCCATGGCTACATGTTCTATCTATGGGCACTATTACCATGATAACCAATGACGCAAATGATGGCGTAACCATGTGAATTGCAACAACAACCAACATGATTTCACTGATCATGCCAGTGAATAAAGATGTCCCTTCCGAGGTCACATTGAAATGGGCGATACAAACATTACATGCTACTGCCATCTGCGAGGTTCTGGCGTTTGTTCACTTTGCTGGTCGCCAGGATGAGCACTTCAACATTCCCCACCGCCCAACCCCCCCCCCCCCCCCAAAAAAAAAACAGACACGGGGTGAGTTGGTTGACCTGTTCCTATCTACCTATGCCCTTTCCAGGTTCGTCACTATGATTTATTCTTGAAGTAAAGCTAAAAAAAACCCACTACGAATCCGTTCTGAGAGCTTTCAAAATTCAACGGGGGAGTTTGAGAGGAGGTGCCTCCTCCCGATAAGGGAACATTTCTCCCCCACCCCCACCCTATCTCGAGCCTTCGGCCTTGGTGACATGCATGTTTCAGCATGTCATAGCGGGGCTGCTAGCGCGAGTAAATGCCCTTTTCCTGGGGTCTGCCCTCGTGCCCTGAAATGCTTTCGGCGCCCCTGGGCCTGACAGTGCGCTGTAATGCCACGAACTCTCGGGTTATTCGGATCCATGACAAGCTCCAGCTTGGTTGGTAACTATTACATAATATCCTAAACTACTGTTTCACTGTTCTTCGTCCAAATTTACGTCTTGCAAAGATGCAACCGAGTTCACGAAAACCTATGAAGTGGGTAACCCCTATTCCATAACACTGAAACCACGTAACTGTGATAAATCAAGTGTGGAATTGTGTGAATGATTGAGCGATTGAGTGTGTATTGGTGAATGTGTGAATGAATGATTGGTTCGCTGGGTGGTAGGGGTTAGGTGAGTGGTTAATGGGATCCAGTGAAACCGGGTCGATGGAGAAGGCGGAGCTGCGTGAGCGCGGCAGGCAGAGCAAGAGGATGAATATGTGAGTTTGAAAGTGAATGAATGTATTTTTTGATCACGCAGATATTTTAAACTACTTTACAAATGGTGAATTGTAGATCCAATAGGCCGGGGGTGTTTTCATATTGTGCTTAAATACTGCTGTTTTAAAATTATAATGGCACGCGCCCCGGAAATAAAGATATACTTATTCAATTACTTACTGTCGGGACACTCGACTAGAGAGATCAGCTTCACGGGTGTAGGCTTCTGGACTTTGAATACAGACAAATAACCTATCTCCGGGAATGGTGGCTCACGAAGGTGAGATATATATTTTGATACAGACCGTAGCATGAAAAATACGCCCTTATTAGTAAAACTTGTTTGATACCTGTATATCAAAAATATATTTTCTGTAATTGAATGTGTTCTCTGCTCGCTTAATAGTGCTGGACCAGCAGGAAAATGGCTCAAATCATTTACCGAAACTAGCATATTCCATATATCATATTTGGGGTTTCTTTTAAACACCAGCGTTTATCCAATCTCTCATGATATTTAACACAAGGCATTTAAAATATAAATAAATATGTTTATGTGTTTAAAAATTAGTATTTAAACATGTTTAAGTGTTTATTATCTGTTGCATCTATTAAACGCGTTAGGTGTTTAAGTAATAAACACTGCAGGTGTTTAAAACATAAACACGACGTATTTAAATAATGTTTAAATAATAAACAGCTTAAATTTAAAAATTAAACGTGTGTAAGTGTTTATTATCTGTTGCATTTTGGTGTTTAATTTTTAAACACTTCGTTTTTGCAGTGTACACACATAATCAAGATTACCGTCCAAACCCAATAATGGTGAATTATTCATGACACTTTCAAGTTATAGTTTGATAGTAGGTTTGGTTTAGAGGAAATAAGAGATAACTGTGTATGTTGTTAACTAAATAATGAAGATAAGAAGAAAATGGGAAGAAATGATAGAAAAGGGTTTTTGTTTAAATGGGTATTAATGTCAGAGGCTGGTTTTGAAGTGAAATTCAAAAGAACAACATTCCAAGATGCTTTTCTAAAATTATTATGAAATACCCAGGTGCTAATTGTTTTGGTGATTAAGCAGTAATTTCAGTGTTTGTATTGTTGTCAAGTATATTAGAATGTATACAAGAAGGAGAAGGCATAGAGCCATTAGAGGGTGAGGACAAGAGAGTCAACAGGAATGGAAGGAAGCGGTTGAACTTCACCAATGAGCTCAGTCTGAAGATTCTGAACAGGGACGCGAGGTGTAAGGGGAAATGGACCTGGGAGAGAAACGACAGAAAATCAATAATCGACTACATTCTCACAGATATTTATTTATGGAGGGAGGTGATAGGAGTAAAAGTGGATGATGAGGGCAAAATGGAGTTGGATAGTGATCACAACTTGATTACAGTGACGATCAGAGCCAAAAACCTAGATAAAAGCAAAGGAAGCTTCAAGGAGTTTTGGGAACTCAAAAAGGATGCTGACTGGGCGAAGTTCGAAGAAAAACTGAAACCAAAGCTTGCAATCGTACACAAGGGGGGCAGTGTCCAGAAGATGGCCGACGCCATAGTTGCAAGCCTAGTGGAGGCAGGGAAGGAAAGTGTAGGAAAGATTAGGGTGCCAACACGGGAACTTGGGTACAGAGTGAAGGAAGAACTGAAAATGGCCATTAAGGGTAGAAAAGCTAAATGTGCTGCACACAGGAGAAGCAGAAAACTTAAGGGGGTGGAAAGCAATGAGGCCATGGTAGTAAAGGAAGAATACCAACAAGCACGAAATAAAATGAATAAGATTAAAGACGACAATCGGAGAGTGCGAAATAGCAGTCTTATTAGAACGATAAGAACGACAGGGGGGGGGGGGGGGGGGTCGAGTTCGAACGTATCTTGGAAATGGGTGAACAAACGTAACAAAGAAAGTAACCCACAGAGTATTAAAGTAGATGGCAGAGTTACAGAAGAGCGAGATCAAATAGCATTAGAACTAGTCAAGCACTGGGAAAAGGTAAACGATAAGCGATGGGGCATGGGGAACCCACCAGAGTGTCCGAACCAGGTCGAGGAAAATCTATCGAACTTCGTATGCAGCGAAATCAAAACGGAGGAGGTGCGAAGGGTGATCTCAAAATTAAGGAATGGAAAAACGGGAGGAGTGGACGAAATTCCTAACGAGTTTATCAAAAAAGGGGGAGAGGAACTCTTGGAAAGCCTAACTGCCCTATTCAATTTGGCCATAGAAAAACAAGAGGTCCCAAAGGAGTGGAGGAAAAATAAAGTGACATTTATTCACAAAAAGGGTGAAAAAGACGTCTTGGATAACTATCGAGGGATCTCTGCCTGCAGCAACATTGGAAAAGTGTTTTGTAAAGTCCTGTATGGGAGATTAGAGGTGATTGAAGAGAAGGGTTTTTTGTGAGAAATCCAGAATGGCTTCGGGAAGGGAAGGAGAGTCACTGACCATCTTTTCACGCTATCCCAAATGATAGAATCCGCGAGAGCAAAAAAGAAAAAGATGTTTATGGCCTTTTTGGATGTTAAAAAGCCATACGGTAGAGTATGGGGGAGGGTATGTGGCGCAAGCTGGAGGCTCTGGGCTTGGGAGGCGAGTTTGTTGGGATTATGAAAGCATTATATAAAGATGTACAGAGTGAACTTAGCCTGGGAAACATTACAACAAAACGTGTGCCTATGGAGATAGGCCTAAAACAGGGGTGTATCCATTCGCCAATTCTTTTTGCATTGTACATCAAAGGTTTTGGAGATGAACTTCTGCATAGCGACGAGGGGATTGCAGTTGGGGACTTGAAGATCCCAGGGCTTTTTTTTTGCAGACGATATGGTGCTAGTGTCAGAAAGCAAAGAGGGGCTAGCGAAGATGCTGAGAATTGTTGGGAAATATGGGAGCAAATGGAGACACGAACTTAATGAAAGCAAGAGCAAAGTTATACCTGTGGGCCGCAAAGTGGACCCCACTCGAAGGTGGAGAGTGGGGGAGTTCTGCATTCCGGAAGACAGCAGCAAACTTCTTAGTGTAGGAGAGACTAGTGTCTACGAGTACCTGGGGGGTAAATATAAACATCACAGGAAGAGCCATCTACCGAAACCACACATATAAATTGATTCTGAAGGGGGAGCGAATCCTTAACCAAATGAAACTTATAGGTCGAAACAGTTTCAATAAGGTTTTCGTGGGTCTGCCAAGTATAACATACGGTACGGAAGTTGTACCCCTAAACCAGACGGCTGTTAAGAGCTTGGAAATCCTGCAGAACGATGCAGGACGATGGATAACAGGGTCGAGTAATGCCGCAATGCTAGAAGCAATCAGGAGTGAGCTTGGGTGGACGAGAATCAAGGACAGGATAGACCTATTGAAACTCGGTTATCTTAATTATCTGGTAAATCTCCCAGATAGCCGATGGTGTAAAGTAATGTTCCTGAGGACTTTCAGCTCAAATATCAAGACGGGGTGGATGGTCCAAGTGAGGGAGCTAGTAGAAAACTACTCATTGGAGATCTCGGACCTTGACGTTGGGGCAAACCAGGGTAAGAAGATCGTCAGAGAAAGGGTCATGGTGGATTGTAACCGTAATTGGCGAGAGGGGGTCAATTCAAAGAGATCTTTGGGTGGCCTGCGTGAAAAAGAGAAGCCTGGTTTTGAAGAGTACCTTGATGGCACCTTTGGTGGGGTCACGGTTGTTCAAGCTGAGGTCGCGGTCCCTGGAGCTGAGGGGAAAAATTGTGAAAACAGTGAAAAGGAGTGCCAGATGTGTAATTTGGGCGTGGTGGAGACCCTGGAACACTTTCTTCTAGAATGCCCAAAATACCAGTCTGAAAGAACAAGATTCACAGGGGTAACCAAGGCCTTCTCATACGAGAACCTTATTATTATTATTATAAGCTGGTAATCAGCAATTGTCCTTCAAAATAGTACAAGCTGCTTGATAACAGGTCCTGTTCTCCAAAAGGGTTTAATTATTGTTTAGAATTTATGTCAATAAGTAACCGTTGTTATGAGTAACTGTTTTACTATAAAATGTATGTATTTCCTGAATTCAACAGCATCGTTTCATCGTTTTCATTCAGAAGCAACAGAGAAGTAGAAGCAGACTGACAGAAAAATTAAGAAAAGTGATTCTTATCATATTCTTAATTGTAAAAGAGTTTAAACTTAATGTACACTGTCTGTCTATACTGACTGTTCAAAATCATCCGACAGGAGAATAGAAAATAGAATGGCATCTTTCATGAAAAAGTCAACTTTAAATACCCAGGAAAAGAGGCGGGAGGAGAATAAAAGAAGGAAGCAGGACAGGAGGGATAAAGAGAATACTGCAAGGAGGGTTTCATCCCAACGGAGCAAGGTAAGTCCTAACCTATTTACTGTTAATAACTCCAATGCGGGGGGTGACGATGTGACAAATCAAGTCAGAGTGTGGGCTGTACTCTCCTGCCCAGTTCATGGAGGAACTCAGAGGACTTAGGGAACAGACAGTTCACCTCACTAAGAAAATAGAAGAAACGGTCACGTGATGCAAAGGAGGTAGGACGTCTCTTCTGAAATCTTTCACTTGGGGTGCTAAATATGTCGTTTAATTCATCATGGACTGGATGTGTGTAACATAAAATTGTTTTGTCTGATTTCTGATGAAGCATGGCAATACATGGATATTTTCTTGGGAAGTTTTGTTTCTGGATTATTTAGATGAACTTGGATTTGAATATTCGACCTGAAATCTACTGTTGACTGCTGTCTTCATCAGTGTTCAGCGCTCGCATGTGGGCTGTGAACTTTGTTCAAAACTATTAGCGTGTTATGTGTTCTGACTTTCGTTATTCTGCTGGAAGGTATTGCTAGAGAAGTAATTCTGTCATACTTCTGAGCTTCTGTTGGAAAATAATAGAAACCTAACGCCTGGATTATTACATTTCTAATATATTAATGGCATACAAACTTTATTTTGGCCAGTACTGTACTCGTCCTATGGATTTCGTGTGTGCTCGGGCTGTCTGTCCTAATCATAAATAGAGTGAAATATTGAGAGGAGTTACCAAAACAATATTAACTGTGTCTGTATTTAATTTATAAAGCATGGATGACCAATCTTCCCAGTCAATGCTGGATTATGGAATGAACCTGGAGGACAAAGACGAAAAGGATATAAAGAAACGAAATGCTCTTCAAATTGACAAAACGCCATCCCCGATGGGGAACAAAAAGTCAAGGACAACTGACGATTTCTTAAATTCAGATTCGGAAACTGAAGTTACCGGTGCCTCACCCCTCCCTGCTCATTCTTTCACATCGTAACTTGTGGAGGCATTTAAGAATGAGGCGGTTCAAAATGTACTGGCATCTATCTTCATAAAGGTTATGCAGTCTGCCCAAATACGAATCAACACTCTAGAAGAAACTGTGAAGAGCCTTGAAGAAAAGGTCAACGAACGTGATAATTCTATTACAGAACTGAGGGAAGAGCTCGAACAAAGGGTCAACGAACGTGATAATTCTATTACAGAATTGAGGGAAGAGCTTGATGATCTCCAACAGTATGGTCGCCGAACAAACCTTCGTCTCACTGGAAAAAAGGAAATGCCAGGTGAAAATACGGACAAAATAGTGATCGACGTTGTTCAGCAAACTGGTGTTAACCTGTCCATTGATGATATTTCACGAAGTCACCGCATTGGACCCAAGTCAATAAGTGGTGTTCCTGTCAGGGATCGTGCTATAATTTATCGATTGAATAACTACCGATTAAGAGACAAAGTATTTAGAGCTCGCTCCAAACTCAAACATGCCAAAGTGAACTCGGTCATAGCTAGTGCATCGTCGGGAACTCCACGTACTTCAGGGATATACATAAATGAGGACCTTACGAAAACCAGGTCGTCTATTGCACGACGAGCACGCAAATTGGTAAAGGACCAGAAAATTGGTGAAACCTGGACATTTGATGGTGTGATTTATGTGAAAAAAGGGACGGAACTGTTCACAGATTAACTACGCTTTCACAGATATCCGACCTTGAGTTATCATTTCGTTTGAGAGTTAATATTGACTTGAATCGATCGCAAATTGTGGACAGCCAAAACTCATAAGGGTAAATAGTACTATAATGTAAATACAAACTGGAAATAATACAATATTGAACCTCGAACCCTTCCAAATGGTCACACCCTTACTCCATTGAAAGATTATATTGCATTCCCACCCACCCCCACCCCCCCAAAAAATCCCAAAATAAAACAAATGAACATAATAAAAAATAATAAATAAAAAATTATAACAGAATAACTACATGTATAGTATAGTATAGTCTAAATGGAAATGGGTCCTCTCCATAATGATGCGCGTCGCGTAACTTATATTCTGTCCCACCCGACTGGCTCACAAAATACCAATTTAAATTTTAAAATCAACCATTCCTTGACAGCCCGGGTGAAAACTCCACCCCTCGAGTGACCACTCGAGTGACCACTTATATTGTCTAGCTAAATGTGACTACCAATACGTGGTCTTTCTGGCATTGTGTCACACAATTAATATCCCCCTTCTGGTTTTCCAAATTAAAACGCAATTTTTAAAGAAAATGTGTCTAAATTGTTCAAGGGGAAAATGACCACTTCAGGTGCGACAGCGCATACTGTCATTTCTAAAGTGATAGATGAATTACTGAATCCCAAGATCAAGAGAACAACTACTAATGCTCTGCATACTTAATACCATCTTCAGCAGAATGACATTTAATCACATTAACCCTTTCTATACTAAATGGATTCTCCCACTTGTTCCAAAGGAAAATCATTGGAATAACCTATTATTCATCCGGAGGTGGGTTCAGTCAGCAGATAGGGGTCTTATTTATAATGAGGGAAGTGTCCGTGTTGTAAGTTCAACAGGCGACCCATGGTCGCCTGTTGGGCTTATTATATGAACATTTCCCATGGGATATCTAAACATCAGTGATGTTCCAGAATGGAAAGGGTTAAGCCGTGTGAGCCTCTGTTGGAGGGAACTTTCAGAGTATTTTCCGATGGTGTGCCCCCACCCCTCCCCCACCCACACGTTCTCCAAACAATAATGCAACTTTTAAATCCAGTCATTCCTTAACGGTTTAGGTGGTAATTCCACTTCTGGTGTGTCAGTTACATGTATGTGACATATTATTTGTTGAATTTCAAAAGAACTACTAATGTACTGTGTGCCTAACTTTCTTTAGCAGAATAATATTTAATTTTATTATGTTGTATGGTTCACTGTTGGTGGGTGCTATTGGAGAGCTCTCTGGCAGACTGGAAGGACCGGCGTATGGGTTGCGTGTGTGAGCCTCCGTTGGAGGGAACTTTCAGAGTATTTTCCGATGGTGTGCCACAAAACTCATACTCTGCCCCCCCCCCCTCCCCACCCACCCGTTCTCCAAACTCTAATGCAACGTTTAAATCCCGTCATTCCTTAACGGTTTAGGTGGTAATTCCACTTCTGGTGTGTCAGTTATGTGACATATTATTTGTCGAATTTCAAAAGAACTACTAATGTACTGTGTGTCTAATTTTCTTTAGCAGAATAATATTTAATTTTATTATGTTGTGTGGTTTACAGTTGGTGGGTGCTATTGGAAAGCTCTTTGGTAGACTAGAGGGTCCAGGGTATGGGTTGCGTGACACACCGCTACCGGCAGTGTGTCGCGCGGCTCATATTCTGCCCCCTCCCGTTCTCCTATTGTTAATGCAACTTTTAAAGTTATGACACTCTTTAGCGGTTCAGATGGAAACTCCACTCCATGTGTGATATTCATGTCGAATTTCAAAAGAACTACTAATGTGCTGTGTCCCTAACTTTCTTCAGCAGAATAATATTTACTTTTATTATGTTGTTTGGTTGACTGTTGGTGGGTGCTATTGGAGAGCTCTCTGGTAGACTAGAGGGGCCAGGGTATGGGTTGCGTGACATACCGCCACCGGCGGTGTGTCGCGCGGCTCATATTCTGCCCCCTCCCGTTCTCCCATTGCCAGTGCAACCTTTAAATTTGGACACTCTTTAGCAGTTCAGGTGGAAACTCCACTCCAAGTGTGATACCCTATTCAACCTATATTGTCAGTTCTCGTGTAACCAATAATTTTACTTTTCAAGTGGGTGCTATTGGAAATCTCTTTGGCAGCCTGGAGCGGCCAGGGTATGAACTGCGTGACACACTGCCGCTGGCAGTGTGTCGCGCAGCTCATATTCTGGCCTCTCCGGTTCTCCATTTTTGATGCAACTGTTAGTTAGCCACTCTTCCTTATTAGTTCGAATGTGACCAATAATTTTGCATTTAAAGTGAGTCATTCCCTAACGGTTTAGGTGGAAACTCTGCTGCAGGTGTGATAACTTCAAACTCATTTTTCGTGTGACCGATACTTTGTGAATAGTCCAGGCACATTAGACATAAAAATGAGAAAGTAAGGAAAAAAATCGGAGAAAGCTGATTTTTTTATATGTTTCCGGGACACACATTGCGGATAAAGTGTGAAAAGTCCCCGCGAATCCGAGTTGAGCTTTTTTAGTTATAGCGTTTTTTTGATGAAAAAAAATTTTTTTAAAAAAATTCGACCCAGCTCCATATTTCTCATTCTTATTCGCCTTAGTAGGGTGAGAATCATAAATATAGTGCTGAATTATATTGAGAATACATATCCCCAACAGAAAATGCCAACTTTGTACCAATCCTCACACTCAATGGTGAAATATTCACGAAAACGTACAAAATTACGAAAAAAAATTTATTGTTTTCATACACACAACGGTACACAACGTCCATTAAATCAAATCTACGACTACTTTGGGAGTTAAATTATATATCAAAAATTGCAGAAAAGCAGTGGCTTTATAATGATATATAACAATAGTCATTTATTCCATAATGAACTGGTGAAACGTGTGAAATATTAACCATACCCCCTAAACTCAAATTCAAACGGCATCGACTTTTCTCATTCAAATACCGTATTATAGCATCATTGTTTCAATTTCCATGTTCGATTAAATCACATAATGTGGTGTTCGCCAACACTCAAGATGCATTGGCATGTAATGTGTGCACGCCCTTGATGTGTACTCATATCAAAGCAGTGGAGATTGTGTCTTCGTCAGATAAGTTGACAAAAGTTTTCGTTAGACTCGGCGGCTTCCATATGATTATGTCATATTTAGGGGCAATTGGTTCGATCATGGCTGGTAGCGGCTTGGATGAACTTTGGGGGACTGTTTATGCTGGTGGGTCAATCCATCATTTGATCAGTGGTCATGCATATTCAAGAGCAGTTCGTGCCCATTTGCTAACACAAATTGCCATTACAAAACTTGTGTTTGAAGAAAGCCGAACACTAGATAACATAGACTGCACAGAAGTCAATGAAATATTCTGTGGACTTGCCAGAGGTGACTGTACAACAGCTGACGCTGTCAATCAAGAAAGTGTCAACCATCTACTGTCAAAATTACACGAACTGCTCCAGAATGCGTCCGTAGGACGCACAGGAAAGCTTTGGGTACAATACTACGAGCAAATAGGTCTTCTCCAGTTGTTCTTGAGAGCAGAGCGCACAGGCGACTGGGAACTCCACACATATTGTGTTCGCAATATGATTCCAGTATTTCACGCAGGTGGTCATTTTGCATACGCAAAAAGTTCTCATCTCTATTTGCAGCAGATGAATGAGCTAACAGAAATAATGCAACAGGATGATTTGAAGTTGTTCACTGGGAAAGGTTACTTTACCATAAGGCGCTCAGATAAATTCTGGGACGGGATATATTCTGATCAGACCATAGAGCAGTGTTTAATGAGAATGTTCAAGCTCCCTGGTGGTCTCACACATGGCAGGGGAATAACCGATAGCACTGTTGCGAAATGGGTACATGGACTACCTCTTTGCCTTCCGATATGTAATGCTCTCGAAAATTTTGTTCATGTTCACACTGGTCATGGCGAACAACATCGGGATCTCCGTCAAAGTTCACAATTGACTGATGCCAATGATATCACCAAATTATTGAACTGGCTCAGAGTGCATTCCCCCTTTCAGAATAGAGATCCACTACAATTAGTCTCTATAGCGACCGGGCTTGTGGCCGACGAAACTGTGAACTGTGACCAAGTTCGCAAAATTGGTGAATGTTGCGTATCGAATGTTGTAAGCAAAACGTTCAACAGCATCAAACTACGACGTGTTGACACTGTGAAGTCTTTCGCATCGATGGCAAATAGCATCAAAGTCCGTGGAAGTAAGGTAGTGATTGACCCCACAATTCTGTTCAACCGCATCACATGTGTTATTCAGTCACAAGCAGAGATGGAAGAGTATCTCAAATATGAACTCGCCCCGAAACCACCAGCATTGTCTGATTCTGCTGGAATGAGGAAGACACAGAAAAGCACGCTCGGTAAGATCCTCAAAACATACGGTTCCGACAAAACTAAAATCCCAGAACATTCTCTGTTTGTTGTAGATGGTGGATTTTTATTGAGGGCAGTTGTATGGCCTAAACAGTCGTCATATAAGGACATATGTACATCATATTCCAATTATCTAGTGAGACATTTTGGGACGAACGTCGTGGTTGTTTTTGATGGTTATGCTTGTACAATGTCGACAAAGGGCATGGAACAAGCCCGTAGATCTAAAGACAGGTATTCCATTGATATCAATATCTCACCCGAGTTACCAGCCACCAAACCCCAATCCGATTTCCTTGCAAATGCCAAGAACAAAACCCAACTGATCGATCTTCTAATGCAGGAGCTATCTGCTATCAATATTCAGTCCAAGCAGGCCGAGGCTGATGTACTGATAGCCTAAACTGCACTTGACATCGCTCAAGATGACAACAATGTTGTCGTTGTGGGAACAGACACAGACTTGTTAGTCATTCCTACCTCTCGAGTCCAACCGGGATGTAATATTCACATGATGTATTCCATTACCCAAAACTTACTAGTTTCAGTTAGTGAAATAGCAACCAAAATGGGTGACCATAGAAGCAACCCCCTTGTAGCACATTCTATAAGTAGTTGTGACACTACTTCTGCACTCTTTCGAGTTGGTAAGAAGAAAGTATTCAGTACAATTGTCTCCGATGTTACTAGCGACTCACAACAGTATGTCAACACAATTTTGGCGGATGACAGTACACCAAGTGCAGTAGCCGCTGCCGGGGAACAACTTCTCCTGATCTTATACGGGAGTAAAACTGTTTCCTCTCTCGACCAATATAGATATGTCACTTACAAGCGTTATGTAGCAAAATCTAAACTGAATAAACCCATCGACCTAGCCTCACTCCCACCAAGCAGCGATGCTGCACAACAACATGTCTACAGATGTTATCTCCAGGTCCAACAATGGCTGGGCACTTCGCTTCCTCCGACGGATTGGGGGTGGTCGCTAGACAATGGACTTCTTGTACCGACTGCAGCCACAAAGCCATGTGCCCCCGATAACCTACTGAATCTGATCAGTTGTGGTTGCAAGAGTGCTTGTACAAAAAGGTGTGGGTGTAAGAAGGCAGGACTCTCTTGCTCAGGTTTGTGTAATTGCAGTTCGGATTCTTGTAACAACCACAGAAACACTGTCCTGTCGGAAATTTCTGAGTTCGATGAATAATATGTATATAGGTCATGTCATTTCTGTATATAGCGTTGATAATAGTCAATGTAACTTAATCCATGTTGATTGATTTGTACATTCTGTAAATATTATTTATTGATCTAATGCTGCCAGACACAGACGTGTCTGTTCGGTCCCAAGCCCGAAAATAGTTGAGTTCTCATGCTGACGAATTTTATGCCAAAAGGGGAACTCGGCCAGAAGCAGAGGGGGGTCTTCCATAATGTCTATTTTGTAAGGAATGATAAAAGTCTTCAAATGGTGGTGGACTTTTTATCGTCTGTCCAACTAACATCCCGTTCTGTACTACGACCCTTTGGGCAAATCCGTTAGGAAAATCGTCATTTTTTGCGTAAATCCGATACTTTTTTGTGAATTTTCAATAATTTTTCGCAGAAATTGTCACAGAATGCACATTTTCCTCTAGGTAAATGTATATTAGACATTATGTAGCTCGAAATACGCGTAAACAAAAAATACAGTTGGATCAATTCGAGGTTACAACGTGCGATTTTTTTTGATTTTTTTCAAACGCGTTTTCGAAAAAAAGGCTGTAGAAAAAAAAGCTCAACTGGGATTTTAGGGGACTTTTGTCTAATCGTTCAGTGACATGTACTCGACATTCCCTGAAAAAATCAGCTTTCTCCGATTTTTTTCCCTAGTGAAACCTAATGTTCTTGGGCTAGAAGCTTCAAACAACTATTATTGTACTGTATGAGTACTAGCGCCATCAGCGGAATAATACTTATTTTTTATTATGTTGTGAGAACCCCTGTTGGAGGGATCCTTTACGGGCACTTTCCGACAGTGTGTCCCACAACTCAACCCCCCCCCCCCCCCACACACACACACACGCTAACTTTTAGTTAGCCACTCCTTAATATCAGTTCTAATGTGACCAATACTTGTGTTTTTAAAGTGAGCCATTCCCTAACGGTTCAGGTGGAAACTCCACTGCAGGTGTGATAACTTCAAACTATCATTTTTCGTGTGACCGATACTTTGTGAAACTTCAAATAACTACTAATATATTGTATGCGCACAAGCGCCTCCAGCAGAATAATAATTAAGTTTACTATGTTGTGAGAACCCCTGTTGGAGGGATCCTTTAGGGGGCACTTTCCGATAGTGTGTTTTCCAAACTCCAATGTAACTTTCAAGTCTGCCATTTACTAACAGTCCAATTGGAAACTTTACGGTATGATAACTTACAGTATCGGTTCTCATGTGACCGATAATTTGCTTCTAAAGTTAGTCATTCTTTAAAGATCTAGGTGGAAACTCCACTCCAAGTGTGATAACGTATACTATCAGTCCCGTTAACACTCTCCAGCTCTGCATGTCCTAATATCGTCCCCGCCAAAATAATATTTATTTCTACTATGTTGTGTGGACCGCTGTCGCGGGAGCTTTCGGAACACTTTCCAACAGTATGTCGCACAACTCATTCTGCCCCCCCCCCCCTCCTCCCCCACCCACCCGTTCTCCAAATTTTAAGGTAACTTTTAAAGACAGTTCTTCCTTAACGGTTTAGGTTGGAATTTCACTTTTGGTGTGATAACTAAAACTATCACTTATGTGACCGATTATTTGCCGAATTTCAGAGGAACTACTAATGTACTGTGTGTCTAATTCTGTCTTCAGCAGAATAATAACTTGAAAAAAATGTTTTTATTATGTTGTGTGGTTCACTGTTGGAGGGTGCTAGTGGAGAGCTTTCCGGCAGTGTGTCGCGCAACTTTTATTCTGGCCTCTCCCCCTCCCGCTCTCCAGTTGTTAATGTATCTTTTAACGTTAGTAATTCTTTAGCGGTTCAGGTGGAAACCCCACCCCATGTGTGTTAACCTACATAACCTATATTATCAGTTCTCGTGTGACTAATAATTTTGCTTTTATCATTTCTCATGTGATCGATACTTTGTTTTTAATGTCAGCCATTTCTTAGCAGTTCAGGTGGAAATTCCACTGTCAGCTATTTCTTAGCAGTTCAGGTGGAAATTCCACTCCAGGTGTCCTAATTTATACTATCAGTTCCCGTGTGGCTGATAATTTGCTGAACCCCGACTGATTTACAAATGTACTGCATCCATGTTCATTACCGTTCCAAGCGGAATTACACTTAATTTATTATGTTGTGTGAACTACTGTTGGAGGGAGCTCTCAGAGCACCTTCCGACAGTGTGCCTGACAACTTATATTCAGCGCCCCCCCCCCCCCCCCCCAGCTTCTCCATATTTAACTGTTCAGTTTTAATGCAAGTATTTCAATAACGCTTCGGGTGGAAACTTAACTTAATGTAACTTTTAAGTGAGTCCTTCTTTAACAGCTTGAGTGGCAACTCCACTCTATGAGTTATAACTTTATTACAGCTCGCAGATAATCATTAATTTGCTAAACATTATGAGAACTACTAATTTACTGTATATCCATGACTGCTTTAGCAAAATGATATTTAGTGTCAATTTGTTGTGCGAACCACTGGTGGTGAGAGCTTTTATGGCATCCTCCATCATTGCCTTGAACAATTCATATTCTGCACCGCCCCCCCCCCCCCCCCCCACCGTCACAGAGTGCAATCCTATAGTCCCCTTACGGTTCCAGAAAAGCAACCAAACGTATAAATTTACTAAAAATGCTAAAGGGATCTTCCTGGGGAGCCAATCAGACCACTCTACTTAAACTATACAAAGTCTTTGTGCGCCCAGTACTCGAGTATGTGGCCATCATCCTAACTGAGCTAAAAAAAAAAACAAATATGGGGAAACTACAGAAGGTCCAGAATCACGCGCTTAGGGTCGTCCTCCGTGCCCCATGGGATACACCTATCAAAACACTACATGATAGAGCCGAAATCCCCACCATAAAAGACCGCCTTGCCCTCCTAGCCGCGAAAAATCACGACCGGTTAGCCGACAGCCAACTAATATCCGAACTACTGACAATTTGCGAAAGCAGACAAAAAATCCAAAACGCAGCTACTTAAGGGAAATACTAACTAGGACTTATAACTGAGGGCAAGACAGGAAAGTAACACCTCTGGGTGTGGCTCTGTGTGTAAGCCTGTTCTTCGCTACCTCAATTTATCTAAAATAGACCGATTATAAAACCGGTGAAACGACTAAATTGGTAAATGGAAGGTGAACCAACAGGCAGTGAAAACAGCGAAAGCTGTGACCTTCTTCCAGGAAGGGCTGTCTTCACCTACCTATCTAAAAACAATCATAACTGAGGGCAAGCCAGGAAAGTAACTCCTCTGGGTGTGGCTCTGTGTGTAAGCCTGTTCTTCGCTCCCTCAAAATATCTAAAACGGATCACAAAGCAGAGGCAAACAGGAAAGTAACACCCTCGGGTGTGGTATTGTGTGTAAACCCGTCCTCTGCCTTCTTCTAACGAAACCACCCAAACTAGGAAAGTAACACCCCCGGGTGTGGCTCTGTGTGTAAGCCTGTTCTTCGCTACCTCAAAATATCTATAATATGCAGATTATAAAACCCGTGAAACGACAAAAGTGGTTTAAGGGAAGGTGAACCAACAGGCAGTGAAAACGGCGAAAGCTGTGACCTTCTACCAGGAAGGGCTCTCTTCACCTGTCCAACTAAAAACCTCTAATAACTGACCGCGAAAATAAATCAAAACTGGTAAGAGAAAAATGGCAATTATTTAACTTTTTCCTAATTTATATATGTCATACTAATTCTGCCTTCTTCTTTTAGCAAGTACACAGAGATGATTTCTTTTTAATGACCAGCACTCCAATAACCGCTATGGAAACAGTAACCTCCACGGATCCTGAACATCCTTCACTCCATCCCTAGAAGTGGTCACCCACCTCAAGGGAGGCGAGTGTTGGTCCTGCGTCCCGCCTCGGCCCCTTTTTGTAAGTGTCTGAAGAGCGCATTTTCTGACCCAGCCAAATAGGATCACAATGCAGGCCTGCCTCCGAACCAGGGAAGTTCGGGTCTTTCTACTGGTGGTCCCCGAAAGGGGTCGTTGTTGTCAGCTATCCAAAGAGACGTCCTACCGCAAACCTGAAAACCAAGAAAGCCTGAGGCAGACTATACTTGCCAATGATGGCCCTCCACGCTATCATCTCCGAAGTGGCAGACTATACTTGCCCGAAAATATAACTCCACAGCACCTTCGGGGAGAGGTAGTACCTTTGTGAGAGGACCCAACCTCTCACCACCCGAGGGATCAGTCAACATCAGTCAACGAAATCAACCCTACATCCGCGACACCCTATCCAGGGAGAACTGTCGAGAAATCGAACCTCTTCCTCCTTCAACACGCCCGAGACATAATAATAATAATATATACACTTATATAGCGCACGTATCACAATTTTGAAAGAGTTCCAAGGCGGTTTACAAAGATATTAGTAGGAATAAAAATTTAAGTATACAGTCCTTCCCCCATGTGTTCTTTAAAAATATTTTTCAAAAAGTACTGTTTTCAATTTGGATTTGAAGGAGTTAATGGAAGGGGCAGACTTGACGGATTCAGGTAAGCTGTTAAAAAGTTTAGGACCACTAATGCTGTAACAACGGCCTCTGTATGTTGACAAAGTATACGATTTTTCCTTCAAAAGGGTTTGACCTGCTGAACGAAGGAGGCGTTTGGGTCTGTAAGTTTCAACTAGCTTGGAAATATACTCTGGAGCTTGATTCAGGCATGATTTGTAAGTGAAAAGGAGAATTTTAAACTCTATTCTAGCCTTAATGGGGAGCCAGTGTAATGTTTTTAATTTGTGAGAAATGTGGTCCCTTTTCTTTGTTAAAGTAACGATGCGAGCTGCCGTATTTTGTATGACTTGTAATCTGTTAATCTGTTTACTGGTAATAACATAGAGGAGTGAGTTGCAGTAATCGAGTCGTGATGATATAAATGCATGCACAAGACATTCTGAGGCATTTTTCGTTAAGATTTTCCTCGCTCGACCAATTTTTCGAGTATGTAAATTAGCTGACTGACAGATTTTTGAAATATGAGGTGCCATGGTCAAATGATTGTCAAAATAAACGCCAAGGTTCCTAACAGTTGTAGATGGGTTTATTACCTTGTCGCCTACTTTAAGGCAGGGTAGTGTATCTGGAGCGGGTCTATACCTAGACGTAAACACTATGAGTTCTGTTTTCTCGTCGTTCAGTTTTAATTTGTTTACCAGCATAAATTTCCTAATGTCAATGATACAACGATCCAAAATTTGAAATTTAGTTTCTATGTCCAAACTATCTGTCGGGTCAATGTCTGTGTAGATCTGTGAATCGTCGGCATAGAAGTGATAATTTATACCATGGGAGCGTATAATTTCCCCCAGGGGCTGCATGTAAAGTGTGAAAAGAATGGGGCCTAGGACCGATCCTTGAGGTACCCCGAATCTGAGTGGCACAAGTTCCGACCGAGTGCCATCAATGGTAACACATTGAGACCTATCTGATATGTATGACTGAAACCATCTCAGTGCTGACTCACCAATACCTAATTGAGCGAGCCTATCGGATAGAATCGTATGGTCAATGGTGTCGAATGCAGCTGAGAGATCTAACAAAATTAACACAACTGCTTTTCGATGGTCAATGTATTGAAGAATATCATTTTGGACACTAAGTAGAGCTGACTCAGTAGAGTGTCCAGGACGATATGCTGACTGCTTAGGTTCCATTAGTTGGTGGTCATCTAAATACACCCTTAGCTGTTGAGCTATTACCTTCACAAATAACTTTGGATATAAATGGCAGGTTAGAAACAGGTCGATAATTTTTCAGTTCACAAGGATCTAATGAAGCTTTTTTGAGAAGAGGTGTAACTAGAGCTGTCTTGAGACATGGGGGCACATAACCATTTGATACGGACTCATTAACAATTTTTGTGATGGAATCAATGAGAGCAGGTAGACAAGATTTTAACAACGAAGTGGGTATTGGGTCCAGCGCACAACTCTTGCTTGGCGAGGTCATGATGATTTTTTCAACAGTACCCTTCGGCACTGTTTCAAATTTGAACAGACTTCCAGACATATTGGATGATGTGCTGGGAGAGGAATTCACGCTTATAGCCTGCGTTTCATCAAGTAGGTTCCTTATTTTCTCAATTTTAGAAACAAAAAAGTCCGAGAATTTGTGAGCAATTGTAGCATTTGAGAGCTCAACTGAGAATTTAGGTTTATGCCTTGTTTCCATAGACTGTAAAATTTTAAAAAGTTGCTTTTCGTCAGATTTGCAAGCTTCAACTTTACTGCATAGAAACTGTTTCTTAGAGAATATTATGAGATGCTTCACAACTTTACACTGGGCAATAAACATTTCACGATGTATTGTTAATTTGGTACGTCGCCATTGCCTTTCTAGCCTATGCCGCTTTTGCTTGGATGCAACAATATCATCGTTCATCCAGGGTCGGGCAGCATTTGCTGAGATAGACTTTGAAAGTAAAGGGGCAGCATCATCCAATAAGCTTTCTAAATTACAATTATAGGTGTCAAACATATCATCTAACGGCAAATTGTTTTTATCGATTTCAGCTTTTACAAAAGTTTCAGAAATCCTGAGCATGAAATTCTCAATATTTATATTCTTCAGTTTGCGGAACAGTACTTTTTCCTTGACTGCAACAGGTTTTTTAACATGCAGTTTGCTAATCACAAGGAAATGATCAGAAAGAGATGGATCATGAACATGAACATCCTTGACAAGGCTCTCATATCGTTGAGAGATAATGGGGTCCAGAGTATGTCCTCTATTATGTGTTGGTTCATGAACATGCTGAATCAAGTCCAGTGAATCCAACAACTCTATGAAACGACGTGTATCAGGATCGGAAGGTATGTCTAGATGGAAATTTAAGTCGCCAACAATAAGTATACGGCCAGCTTCAGCACAGTATCTATTTAGTAGTGGTTCAAATTCATCAAAGAACATAGCACTTGTGATTTTTCTCTTTTTACTAGGGAGGAGTCGATAAACAATCAAAAGGCTAAAGGAAGATTTCCCATCAATGGATAAAGCAGCTTCAAGATATTCAAATGTTATATAGTTGTTTTGTTTTGACTTCACATTTACTTTTGTGTTGTTTTTGAACAACAGTCCAACTCCACCACCCCTTGATTCCCGAGGAAAGTGTTGGAACGAAAAACCAGTGGGTGTCATTTCACCAATTGTAGAATGATCATCTTGGTATAACCGTGTTTCTGTTATGGCAAGGCATCAAGATTATGGTCCGACACTAGATCTACAATAAAGTCAGTCTTTTCCCTGACAGACTGGGCATTGATACTGCCGAAACTCAAGTCTGGTAGACTTGGCGACGGTTCTACTTTACATACTGAAGTTTCAGGATGAGATATAATTTCAGTTAGATTGGAAAAGTTAGCAGCAGTCTGTTGTTTTAATTTAGGTGAAGGTTTGTGACTTGTTATTAAAACAGGTATTTTCCTTTTGAAACCGCCCCTTTTACCACGATGTGTTGTTGGAATTGCTGTGATTCCAGCACTCTTTATGATTTTCCAGGTAGAGTAATCTAGTTGCTCCATGCAGCTGGCGGCTGTTTGAAGGGATAATAGATAGTTTCTAGAATATGTGATAGGCATCTTTGCTGTCATCGGGGTTAACAGTGTGTCTGAGTAAGTCAAATGTATTTTGCCGATCACAGCTGTACAATTCACAGCTAACAATTGATTTTGTGTAGTGGATACAAAGGGTGAGTTCTTCTCAGTCACTATGTTTCCCACACACAGAGTCAACAGGAGTCTATAATGAATATTAATTGTTTCCATGATGCATGAATGAACACATTATGTCAAAACTGGGTTTAAATATTCCAATTCTATCCAAAAACTTCAAATTCAGGAAAAATGTTCAGAAAATTATTAGTCCATCAGAATCACCAAGTATTTACAAACAAGTCTATATAAGAACTTATGTTACACATTGAAAGATCACTTGAAAAACTGAGAAAATTTGAAGAGCTCACAAACAGTGTGGCTGCCATATACAGGCGCTCATACAAGAAGAAAGTATGTATGAAAGTATCACAGGCCTGCAACCAGGGTCGGTGAGCCATGTAGGGGGGGGGGGGGGAGGCACCTCCCCAATCTGGACATAATCCCACCATTTTTCCATCGAGAATCATTTTACGCCCCCCCCCCCCCCCCCCACACACACACACAAGTGACTAAAGTTCACTAATTTGGATACATCTTGCCAAGCACATGTGCGCCGGGCCGACCATGGTTCGGCCCGGCATGGAAAAATTTTAAAATTTGGCATTAAAAGGAGCAATTTCCTGCCTTCTGAAGGATCAATTCCTACTTCAACATATCCCAGAAAGTTTTATTTTTTCTGCTCAAATAACAAGATTCATTATTTTAATTTTTATTTCTGAGAACTAACTTTTGAACTGACTATCCTGGATCACCCCCCCCCCCCCCCCCCCACACACACACACACACCTCATAGCGACTAAATTCCACTAATTTGGACTCGCCGTGCCAGTTTTTGCCGGTGTCATGCAATTTTTTGCCAAATATCATTTTACAGACAATTACAACCAAAGTGAATTCAAGTGCTGAGATTCATAACTTAGAACAGAATAGAGCATTGATAATGTGTTGAATTTTTTCCCCATGTTTTACACTTCATTATGGGGTGGGTCCTGTTCTGGGTCTGGCAAATATTTGCAAAACAAAAAAGTGATTCCCAGCTATTTGGTCATGATTTTAACTCCTTTATATTTCTACTAAAGCAGTCTGCCTCTTATTAGTGCTTTGTAGCTCCTATTAT
Organism: Pictodentalium vernedei; assembly: GCA_031216915.1. Taxonomy (NCBI): domain Eukaryota; kingdom Metazoa; phylum Mollusca; class Scaphopoda; order Dentaliida; family Dentaliidae; genus Pictodentalium; species Pictodentalium vernedei. Next base: position 556,163,121 of record CM062295.1, on the reverse strand, counting down.
TTGATTCTTCTGTAAGCCTCAGGGTGCCTCATGCCATTGGCCTAGTGTGCTTCCATGTATGTAATAATTGGAAAGATTGATAGAATAAAAATCTTGATTGTGGAAAACGTGTATAATTTCCACGTAAATATGATTCTATATTCTAGTGACACTAACATAAATAAATAAATAAGAGGCAATTCATCTCTGACTGACATGGGTCAAAGAACTTCAGTATTAGGTCTCTCTCAGACCAGCTGTACAAACTAAACATTTAACCGAAAAGTGATGAAATGAAAAACAACTATTTCTTGTGGACAGTTGAAGATATCCAGGTGGGAACAATATATTTTGGGTAGGGCTTCTTGGTGGTGGCATTCGACTGGTGTCCTGAACAGCATAGACATGTTGTACATCGGGGTAAGGGTTGTGTTGCTTGGAACATGAATGGGTGTATATCTGCAATTCAGTTGGCGGAGGCGGGTTCCAGTGGTTACCTGGGGGTCTGATGCTGAATTTCCGTTGTGGCTTCATATGCAGAGAGATTGTTTTGGGGCCATCTGTGGCTAGGAGTGCCTTGGATACCCAACAGCAGGGCTGGGATATCGGACAAGTTGGTTTGCGGCACCTTTCATGATTGGTAAAAGTATTTTTTTTTTTTTTTTTCGATTTAGGTAACTTGAATACTTCGTTTAACAGATTTTATAAATTGGGGTGGATCACAAAACTGTGCGGGAGTGATGGGTGTCCAAGGCATGACTGGCAAAAATTTGAATTACGGGGGTGGTGGGTCCCAAAACTTGAAAATGTAAAAATTTCCACCTTATATCCGTAATTTCTTACCTGCCCCCCCCCCCTCCTCCCCTTGCGCTAAATGTGAATAAATGGATAAAGTTAACAAGCGCTTTGAGTCGGCTAATTTTCCCCACACTATACGCTTTACGACATTAATAACATGCTGCTGAACCACCTCCGTTCCGTACTTTGTTTCGGTTGAAGTATCTGGATAATTGTCGGTTTTTACGATAGTTATTTTTTTAGGTAAGTAACTTTCAGTAATGGTGATCAAGAAGTATTGACTGCTGACTCAGGACAGAAACATAAGAATAGGGATGTCAGAATGAGACAACAGTATTCAAGTGGGCACGTATATTTACATAGGAGAGAAGTGCCACGAATTTCAAAAAACTAAATGTACTTTTCTACCATTTGCAGTGACAGTCAAGAACTACAATCCAACCATCCCAGGTACAAAGGTCACATAGAGTAACTACCACCCGGCCAGGTCGAGTTAGGTATTCTGTGATAGACCAAAACTAACAGCCATTTGTATGTAAAGTATCAGGAACGGAGTGCTTCAGCAAACCAGCTAGCATTTTACCAGATAACTACAGCACGTGGAGAGCGAATCGCAACCAAACCACCCGCAGAGCGGAACTATATTTATTTATTTATTGTTGTTTATGGTCAAATACTTCTGCACAATGGCTAATATCATGATCACAACATGGAGATAAAGTCAAGGTCAGTCAATCGTGTATACCCCATGTTGCCTATTTTCGAGGACTCGCACCCCAAGCATTAGTGACTGGGTCCTATTTTACCAGTGAAACAGAGCTTGTTTTCCACAGTAAACAAGCACTGCTTCACTTCCCGGGGTTCTCACGGGGGAGAGCGGAACTATCATCCAATGTATCACTTTCAAGTTATGTACATTACGACATGCAGCACAAGCAATACTCCGGCCAACGGGACTCAGGGTTCAACTAGGAGGTCCGTCGGCCGGAGCCTTGCCTGCCTTTACCATGCTTTGCAACAGATTTGTAAATATTGCTTGGACGGAATATCCACTCCACGGGCGATCCATCCACAACACACCCTCCACGCACTGTCATGTAACATAAGTATAATGAAGACAGTTATTTGAAAATACCCAGTTGATTTGAGTTACTTTTTAACCCAACGGATTTTAGAGTATAAAACACATTAGGGTACTTATTGAATGTTCCGTCACAAAAGTAACTTTCAGCACATGACATATGTCGAAGGTTGTTTTCAGTTTCAAAGATCAGTATTTTATTGCTGTAACCATCACATGCTATGAGAAAATGAATGAATGTTTCAGCGCGCTAAAGGCGCCCAGCAACGATGTGGGATTGAAATCCCTTGCGACCCGAGTAACTGAATTTGCTTTTGAAGCCATGACAAACAGAAGTGAGGGCCAAGCATCTTATTGGTTTGACTGTGCGCACTGATGGTAGGGTCGTGGTGTCAGACTCCCGATAATCTCGAACTGGAAGGTGACTAGGAATTGTACACAACTATACGAGACATTTGCTCTGGTATTTTATTTAGAAACATTGGGGTATTTATGGTAATACTGTAATATCAGTTTGATAGTTTGTTTTAGAGAGAAGATAAAGAGCCCCAAACAAGTCGCTGGTTTGGGAGCAGCCCAGCATATTATCCGTAACGGTTATACAAAAGGAAAAAGTCCACCAAAATGTGTTTTTTGAAAGATGGGAGCCGCCCATCAGCCTTTAAGGGAGAGTGTCAGTGAAAAATCACTGACAACCATTACAGACAGTGCAATAAAACGGAACATGTTCAAAAAGATGGAAAATCATAAAAAGTCAGGAACGGTAACAATGCATGATAAAATTGAGTTAAAAGAAAAATTGATTGAAGGACCAACTAATGCAACACCCGCCTCCCCCCCCCCCTCCCATGACACCCTTTTTGGGGGTCCGATTGACCAGACCGGGTCAATCTGAGCTTCCATCTGCATCTGAAAAGGGCCAAAACAGTGTATTGGACAGGTATCTCCAACATGGAGACTGCCCTAACCGGGGCACTGTTTGTCCTCAGCTGCCAGGATTCCTTCCCAGGCCAACGGTATGCACCTCATGTAGAACAAGGTGTTTGCAGTATGTTATATCAGGATAGTACCATTTTGGTCCAGGGCTGAAAAATATTGCATAAAACAATAATTGAAGAAAATTGTCTAGTCACACCAAAGCATTTTCAGGTTTTGGGCTCTGGCAGTGATCACGGTGGACCGATCGCGACCAAAAGGGGACGTTCTCATCTAGACATGACCGCAAACCTGCATATGAAATTTCGTGACGATCGGACAAGAACTACAGGGTGTTGCTTATGCTAAAGGTTTTCGGGTTTTGGGCTCGGGCAGCTGTCACAGTTGAACGATCGCGACCAAAAGGGGACGTTCTCATCTAGACATTATCTGGAACCATCCTACCAAGTTACAATGAAATCCCTTCATAAAAACGACCTGTAAACTGTGCTAAAGGTTTTCGGACCCCTATATTATTTATTTATTTATTGGTATTTAAGGTCACATACGTATGCACAGTTTTACGGGTGGAGGAAGCCGGGGTACCCGGAAAGAACAACCCAGCATCGACGAGCAACTGTCAGCTCTTCAACATTCTAACTCTGTTCAAGCTCCGATCAAGCAGGGTTACCGCGGTTGAAGACATGTGTACCATCGACGTGCAGTACGCCTTACTACACGGCGTCATCGTGCCCCTATGTAGGCAACCAGGATGAAGTGCCCTGCCCAAGGACACAACGCGTGTCATCCCGGACGGGGATCGAACTCGGAACTTCTAGCATAATAGTCCGTCTACCACTGAGCCATCGCGCTCCATCGGACCCCTGTAGCCGACGCATTTGACCGATCGCGACCAAAAGGGGACATTCTCGTCATTATATGGAGTCATCCTACCAAGTTACAATGAAATCCCTCTATAAATAAGACATGTAGACTGTGCTAAAGATTTTCGGGTTTCGGGCTCGGGCAGCAGTCACGGTTGACAGATCGCGACTAAATGGGGAAGTTCTCATCTAGACATCATACAGAATCATCCTACCAAGTTACAATGAAATCCCTCCATACTAAATATGGCCTGTAGACAGTGGTAAAAGTTTTTGGGTTTCGTGCATGGGCAGCCGGCACGGTTAATAGATCATGACCAAAAAAGGACGTACTCATCTGGACATTACACAATCATCCCACCAAGTTACAATGAAATCCCTTCATAAATACGACCTGTAGTCTGTGCTAAAGGTTTTCGGGTTTGGGGCTCGAGCAGCAATCACGGTTGACCGATCGCGACCACGGTTGACCTCAAACCTGCATATGAAATTTCGTGACGATCGGACAAGAACTACGGGGTGTAGCTTGTGCTAAAGGAAAATGTGCACAGACTAACAGACTTCCGCAGGCGTGATGGCAATGGCTTATCTTGACTTTGTCAGGTTAAGCTAAAAATTGGAATTTGGTGACAGTAATGGCTACATGTGTCATGTAGAGCAGTATCATGAGTGAAAAGGGTTCGCTATTGACGCTATTGGCAAGTATGAAGGCCAAGCACATGCCGTGCCAAATCAGTCTTACTGGTTGTGATTCGCTAAATAAGGGTTATCTTTTCACTGACATTTTTTATCTGAAACCAAAATTAGCCGATGTATTATTTGAGAAAAAATTCCTGACTGCAACTGTTCGATCAGTTTATCAAGTAAGATTGCCACCGCTAAATCGATTTAATAGCTTATCGTGGCGAATAAATTCCGTACGATGTGTGAATACATTCGTCAATATGGGGACGAATGCCAGCACGGGGGATAGAAAGAGAGGCACAACCTCAGGTTCTATCTTCCGCGGTGGCATGTGTTCCGTCTTGACGAACGCATTCACACATCGTGGCGTTCTGTGTTTATTACACGCCTCAATGTAATAGTATCCATTAATTCAAAAAATCGGTCTCATTTGTAGAATTAAAACAAAACTTCGGTGTGATTGGCAAACACGTGTGACTGATCGGTACATAAACAGAAAAATGTAAATGAAAAGTGTATCCAAATTGGCGATTTATTCATATTTTAAAGATATTAGCTGCCGTTATCTGAGAAATATTCGCTTCAAAGTCAGAACTTGGTTGTGTTATAACCCCCCCCCCCCCCTCCATTTATGGAATATGTTTAATTTCGTTAATTTTCCAATTGGCATGCGGGGTTTCTATTGACCGACTACGAAAATGGAGACAGATTTTAGTTCTTTTGATGGGTCCGTGACGTCAGTTGGAAAAGTAGTCCGCCAGCAGAAATTCGTATGGATCATATGTTCGGTAATGATTTGTAAATATGTAACTGAAGGAAAGTAATAGGCGCGTAATAAAAAGCTAGCCACCCTCCTCAGTACTTTCATCCTAAAGTGAATGCAGAAAAGGAAACAAGAAAAAAGACTAGAGGCTCAAGAGAACCTAAAACGCTCACCTGGACCAAGTTGTCCTAAACTGTAATGGTTATGAGTATTGAGAAAATGTAATCTGAATGAACCATATGACAGATTCGCCGGCAATTTTTTGTGCAATTGTTTCAACTGCTCAAAAGAAAGCTTCATACCAAATACAAAACCTCTAGTCCGTGCAGTTTGGGAAATATTAGACATTTCATTTTTTTTCCATTTTTAGCGCCAGGTGTTGCCACGGGAAACCGCGAAAAATTTTGGGGGCATGAATGAAGTAGTTAGGGTCAACTAATGCCACATATGAAATTTGGTTCAAATCGCTCCATTGGTTCTTGAAATAGAAATTTTCAGGGGAGCTCAAACATGAGCCCATCCCCTGGAGAGCCCAAATATGGACCTATCAGCTTTCTTTGAACAACTTTTAATCTTGAACACCTGTAGCGGTCGAGGTATAAAGGCCATTTACCAACCAGCCTGGTTGGTCCGGATCTCTTAGTCTCGTGGTAAATCGGTCGCTTTGTGTGCAAGAGGTCGACGGTTCGAATCCCGGCTCCCCCACTTATCTCTCCTCCTGTTACATTTGGGGGCTCGTCCGATCCTCAGCAGTAGGTGGCACTGCGGGTGTTTCGACCGCTCTGAGGGAGGAACCTAGGTGAGATTCACATATAGTGAATCTCAAAAGAAGGGGCGAGTAGTGTAGTGGTCGAGGTATAAAGGCCATTTACCAACCAGCCTGGTTGGTCCGGATCTCTTAGTCTCGTGGTAAATCGGTCGCTTTGTGTGCTAGAGGTCGACGGTTCGAACCCCGGCTCCCACATTTTCTCTCCTCCTGTTACACACCAGAGGAAGTTTCATACCAAATATCAAAGCATTCCCACTTGTGGTTCATGAGATGATTTTTAATGAATTTCACGATATTTGGGCATAAGCTCAAGCCCCAAAAGGGCAGAGACCCCATTTGAACAAAACAAAAACAGAATACCCCCAAGATGATGTGGCCCATTTATGTTTCAATTTGGGCCATTTGTTTGTGAGGAGGAGATATTTTTAAAAAGGTAAACATGTAATCTTTTTCCCACTGACTTCAGTGTTAAATGAAGTGTCAATGACACTGTAGCTCAACGTGTTTACGACATGTACACGTATAGTATGTGACACAGCAATGACAAACATCTAGGTAATGACCTGATAACAAAGGTACATGTAAAGTATTGTAACGGTCTGTACATAAATGTTGATCGTTGCCTGTAACAAATGTGTAGGTAAAGTATTGTAACCGTGGGCGACAGTTAGATGCTAAACTAGAAAAGAAATCTTTGAGTCCCAGGTGGGTCTGACTGAACCCAAAAATATTTGTTCTCATAGCACAGTGATACCAAAGGCACCCCAAAATACTCGTTCCTGTCACAAGGTGATAACAAAGGTACCCCAAGAAGTTTCATGAAGATCAGTTCATAAATAAAGACTCCAGCCCAAGCCGTATTGAGATGTTCACTTACTGTGTATAAATAGCACTGGACAAATCAAAGTTCATCTAATTTGCATATTTTCTGCACTAGAAAAAAAACCGGTATTTTATGTGATGTATTCCATGTTACTAAACATTCCTACAAAAATGTATTCAAATCAGAACTTTCATACAGAAGTTCTGTACAAAAAACAGATTGCACTAATTTGGGTACAAAAAGGCTGCTGGTGGCCATCTTGAACTTTGGACCGCACCCAAAAACACTCGTTCTCATCCCACGGTGATAACAAAGGTACCGTAAAGATCGGTTTATCAATACGGCCTCTAGCCTGAGCCTTATAGAAGTTGTGTACAAAAAACTGATTGGATCTAATTTCGGTACAAAATGGCCACTGACAGCCATCTTGAATTTTGGACCGCAACCAGAAACACTCGTTCTCATCCCAAGGTGATAACAAAGGTACCAAAGAAGTTTCGTCAAGATCGGTTCGTAAATACACACTTTAGACCGAGCCATATTGGCATGTGCACTTACTGTGTATAAGTAGCACTGAATAAATCAAAGTTCATCTAATTTGCATAATTTTTGCACGAGAAAAAAACCTGTATTATATGTGATGTATTCCATGTTACTAAACATTCATACAGAAATTTATTCAAATCAGAGCTTTCATACAAAAGTTCTGTACAAAAACTGATTGCACTAATTTTAGTACAAAATGGCCGCCGGCAGCCATCTTGAATTTCGGACTGCACCCCAAAACAGTCGTTCTCGTCCCAAGGTGATAACAAAGGTACTCAAAAAGTTTCGTAAAGATCGGTTTATAAATACGTCCTCTAGCCCGAGCCGTGTTGGCATTTGCAGTTTCAGTGCTGAAAGTAACATTAAATAGAACAAAGTTAGTCTAATTGGCATAATTTATGCACGAGAAAAAAAACCCTGCATGATATGTGATGTATTCCATGGTACTAAACATTCACACAGAAAATTATTCAAATCAGCGCTTTCATATGGAAGTTCTGCGCAAAAATCTGATTTCACCTAATTTTGTACAAAATGGCCGCCAGCGGCCATCTTGAATTTCATACCGGACCCCAAAACACTCGTTCTAGTCCCACGGTGATAACAAAGGTACCCAAGAAAGAAGTTTCATAAAGATCGGTTCATAAATATGGCCTCTAGCCCGAGCCGTATTGGCATTTGCACTGACAGTGCTGAAAGTAACACTAAATAAATCAAAGTTAGTCTAATTTGCATAATTTACGCACGGAAAAACACCCCGTATTATATGTGATGTATCCCATGGTACTAAACATTCATACAAAATGAAAGTGTCAATGACACTGTAGCTTAACTTGTGTGTTGTGTTTGATGAAAAGGATAATGTTCAATGTTTATGAAAGGATTATGAAATAAGACAAAAATTGTGATAATTGGGAATATGTTAATTTCTGTTCCCTGTATGCTATGTTGCCAGGTCAAAACGTCACACAACCAAAACGTCACATTTCAAAATGGTCAAACCGTCACATTTTTGGTCAAAACTCCGCATACTTTTGGTCAAAACGCCTCACACTTTTTGTTCAAAACATCACATACTTTTGGTCAAAATGTCACGTATTAATTATTTCAAAGCTGACAACTAACCAAATATAAGGGACTCGAGCCATTCTCTCAGATTGTTCATATTTTAAAAGGGGAGCCGAACAGTAGTATTTATACATGTATCTTTCGAATATTTTCATGGAAACACTATTTTACCTCGAAGAAAATGTTTGAGAAATGTTACACTGTTTCATTGATCAGAGGGGGTGGGGGTGGGGGGAATATATCTACCTATTCGCCAGGGCGGGATCATTTGGGTGTTGCGAGGTGGTTCGTACCTCTCAGAAACTCTTGCCCGATAAAAACGTACTTAACCGTTGAAAGTTTCCATGCTTAGCTCGATGATACGAGGAAATTCCACACTTCATTAACTACCCGTTGAAAACGGCACCGTGCGAAAATGGCACCAAGTGTTCGAAAACGGCACTATGGGTGGCGAAAACGGCACCAATTGCGCTGGCGAAAACGGCACCATGGGTTGGTGAAAACAGCACCAGTTCGGATAGGGAAAATGGCACCAGTACCTACTTAAGTTTCATTCTTCTCTTTCCTGTTTTATTTTAAAACAGAGTTTAAGCTTGAGGATGCATTTTTAGTTCTTTAATAAATGTTGTGAAAAATAAAAAGTTAAAAATGGGAGCATACCACCCCCCCCCCCTCCCACACACACACACACACCACGACTCTCTTAAATGAATTTATTGTTGTTTGGCAATGGCCTCTAGGCATTAGAAGCAAGAACACTCCACCCCTCCAAAATAAAAAAAAATGCGGAACAAAACAACAGACGACCAACAGGAAAGGTAAGTACTTTATTATAAACTAAAATTATTTGATTTTTTTTTTTTTACCAGATTTCCTTCAATTTAATAAATTGCCAGATAAGTCTGTACATTAATTGTTATATATATTTGTCTCCAATAATTTCGCGTAATTATTCACTGAAAAGGCTCCACTTGAGCTGATAATATCTGATAAAAAAGTACTCTTCTGACCAGCTGTTCTGACGTTACTTTGTTGTACGAGTCGAAGATTATTTTTCACTAATCCACATGAATATAGGCAATTTATAGAGACAGAATTTACATATTTTATTTAAAAAAAAATTCAACTAATGAAATTGGTGTAATTGTTTCTGCCTTTTTGGAATGAGCAATGTATAGTCTATATAGATATCCTTTGTTTAAAATATCGATTTAATGAAATACTGCTGGGTTTCTGCCAATCTTTTCATATTTATCTGCAAGGCTTTCGATTGCCGAGCTTCTGTCGCCTAAACCAGCCTTTCAATCCACTCCTTTCGAAGAGTACTCAATTTCGTTGAACAAGTATTTGTGTTGTCAGATAGAAAATCGGTGAACACACATTGTCGGGGCATTCTTCAGTTGAATCTATTTTATTTATAAAAGAATTCAGCCTAGTACAAGCTGTTTGCCTGTGTACATATTCGATATTATTGGAAATATGTGAGTAAAGACAAAATAACTTGTAAAAAAAAATCGTCAAAATCAAAAGGACAATCTGGTGAAAATTAAATTTTTGATCGTGTTATACAGTGTTGTTCTTTTGATTTGGTTCCGTTTTCACCAGCCACACTTGGTGTCGTTTTCGCCAGTTTGTGCCGTTTTCGCCTGCACCCTTGCAAACTAGGATCGAAGGTATGAGAAATTTCCAAACTGCTTTGTAACCCTTGTTTTATGATTTTAGGTCTCCCAAGCTATATAGAGGGGTAGAAATGTCAAGGTGTCGAAACTTATCATTAACCACCTGCAGCTGGATGCTGAAAAAATACTTCCTTAACTCAGCGCGGGATTCCCTATATACCGAATTTGACCTAATCTGACTTCAAATACCGAATCTGACCTCAAATAAATTAATTATACGTTTTTCCTAATGGAATTGTCGGGTTTGAGTGGGCATATAATTATTTTAAAATAAAACTATCACAATAAATGTCTATGAATTTCATGTAACGGTAGTTATTAGTGAAACGGCGCAAGTTCAGTTTTCGAGTATCACCTAATTTTATGGTACGCCTATCTGGTTGTCCTAGAATTCTAAATACCCTCCCTCCACCGTTCCGAAAAAATGATGGTCAGTTAGTCAGTCATTTCCCCCCGCCAAGTAGAGAAAGTTTTTTTTACGGCTGTGTGCCTGTGGGGAACGAAGTGGTGCTGTGCGCCCCTTGCGAACCCCGTTAGCGATATTTCACTGTTTCGGTTTTTGTCAGCTAGGCTTGTGGGACGAATATCTGCAGCTCTGCTCTAGTCTACCAGAGAGAGATCTTTAGCCTGCACAGGGTGTGTCTCTCCCTGCACAGAAGACAGCCATTTTACGTCTCCACCCGATAGTACGGTGCGCGGTGACAGCATCAACCCCATCCACTTCATGTTGGATTTTATAAGAAAATAACACGTTAAAGCAAATAGTTTGATTTATTATCTTTCAAAAATAACTTGATATGGAATCATGTAACAATAAACTACATCTTGTATGAATAGTTCACTGAAACAACATTAAACAACAGGTTGTAATCGGTACTAATCTGGTGAATGTTTAATAAATAAATAAAACCTGTCGAACAGAAATATTTGGCTGCTGAAATTTACTCCCCTCCGGCGGTAACTGTTCCTGAGAATTCAATGAAAATTGATAAAGGCGAGAAAAAGACACATTTTACAAATTATATAGACGAGAGGCAAAAGGGGTTAAAGGGTATGATTAGTGTGTTGTTATGGTGTGCAAACATTGGAATAAAGTTTATTCACTTGCGTGGATTAATGCGCTTTCTCTCTGTTCTTGGATTCCTGAGTTAGGTACCCGTTCCTGTTCCACATCCTGTTCCTGAGAAAATTAGGTGATGATCGAAAACTGAACAAGTGCCGTTTCATCAATAACTACCGTTTACATGAAATTCATGAACATTTACTATGCCAGTTTTATTTTTAAAAAATTATATACCCACTAGGTCCACTCAAAACCGACAATTCCATTAGGAATGAAAGTGTCAATGACACTGTAGCTTAACTTGTGTGTTGTGTTTGAAGAAAAGGATAATGTTCAATGTTTATGAAAGGATTATGAAATAAGACAAGAATTGTGATAATTGGGAATATGTTCATTTCTGTTCCCTGTGTGCTATGTTTATGATAAAAATAATATGAGGTGTACACTGTACTAAAGAGCTGAGGGGTGGGTTAATATGACCTCACAGTTAATGTATCTGGCCCTCACAGTTAACGTATATCAACAAAAGTTACCAAGTTACAGTGAAATTATTCCAAAACGAGTCATCCTATCAAGTTACATTAAAATCCCCTCATAAATATGGCCTGTAGACTGAGCTAAAGGTTTTCGGGCTTCGGGCCCCTGTAGCCGTCAGTTTCCCAATTGCGTCCAAAGGGGGCGTTCTCATCTAGACATTGTATGAAGTCAATCTACCAAGTTACAATGAAATCCCTTAATAGATATGACCTGCAGACTGTGCTAAAGGTTTTTGGGCTTTGGGCTCTGGCAGCCATCATGGTTGAATGATCGCAACCAAAAGGGGACATTCTCATCTGGACACTATTTGGAGTCATCCTACCAAGCTACAATGAAATCCTTCATAATTATGACCTGTAGACTGTTCTAAAGGTTTTCAGGCTTTGGGCCCCTGAAGCCGTCACAGTTGCCCAATCGTGTCCAAAAGGGGACGTTCTCATCTAGACATTATATGAAGTCAACCTACCAAGTTACAATGAAATCCCTGCATAAATATGACCTGTAGACTGTGCTAAAGGTTTTTGGGCTTCGGGCTCGGGCAGCCATCATGGTTGAATGATCGCAACCAAAGGGGACAATCTCATCTGGGCATCATCTGGAGTGATCCTGCGAAGTTACAATGAAATCCCTTCATAAATATGACCTCTAGACTGTACTCAAGGTTTTCGGGCTTCGGGCACCTGTAGCCATCACAGTTGACCAATCACGACCAAAGGGGGATGTCATCATCTAGGCATTATATGGAGTCAACCTAACAGGTTACAATGAAATCCTTCTATAAATATAACCTTTTGCCTATGCTGAAGGTTTTTGGGCTCGGGCACCCTTCAAGGCTGAATGATCACGGCCAAAATGGGACGTTCTCATCTAGACATTATTTGGAGTCATCCTACCAAGTTACAATGAAATCCATTCATAAATATGACTTGTAGACAGTGCAAAAGGTTTTCGGGCTTCGGGCACCTTTAGCCGTCAAAGTTGCCCAATCATGTCCAAAAGGGGACGTTCTCATCAAGACATTATATGAAGTCAACCTACCAAGTTACAATGAAATCCCTTCATAAATATGACTTGTAGACTGTGATTAAGGTTTTCGGACTTTGGGCTCGGGCAGCCATCATGGTTGAATGATCGCAACCAAAGGGGACAATCTCATCTGGGCATCATCTGGAGTGATCCTACGAAGTTACAATGAAATCCCTTCATAAATATGACCTGTAGACTGTGCTCAAGGTTTTTGGGCTTCGGGCACTTGTAGCCATCACAGCTGACCAATCACGACCAAAAGGGGATGTCATCATCTAGGCATTATATGGAGTCAGCCTAATAGGTTACAATGAAATCCTTCCATAAATATGACCTTTTACCTATACTAAAGGTTTTTGGGCTCAGGCACCCATCAAGGCTGAATGATCGCGATCAAAATGGGACGTTCTCATCTAGACATTATTTGGAGTCATCCTACCACGTTACAATGAAATCCCCTCATAAATATGACCTGTAGACTGTGCTAAAGGTTTTCGGGCTTCGGGCACCTTTAGCCGACACAGTAGCCCAATCATGTCCAAAAGGGGACGTTCTCATCTCGACATTATATGAAGTTAACCTACCAAGTTACAATGAAATCCCTGCATAAATATGACCTGTAGACTGTGCTAAAGGTTTTCGGGCTTCGGGCTCGGGCAGCCATCATGGTTGAATGATCGCAACCAAAGGGGACAATCTCATCTGGGCATCATCTGGAGTGATCCTGCGAAGTTACAATGAAATCCCTTCATAAATATGACCTTTAGGCTGTGCTCAAGGTTTTCGGACTTCGGGCACCTGTAGCCATCACAGCTGACCAATCACGACCAAAAGGGGATGTCATCATCTAGACATTATATGGATTCAACCTAACAGGTTACAATGAAATTCTTCTATAAATATAACCTTTTGCCTATGCTAAAGGTTTTTGGGCTCGGGCACCCATCAAGGCGGAATGATCACGGCCAAAATGGGACGTTCTCATCTAGACATTATTTAGAGTCATCCTACCAAGTTACAATGAAATCCCTTCATAAATGTGACCTGTAGACAGTGCAAAAGGTTTTCGGGCTTCGGGCACCTTTAGCCGTCAAAGTTGCCCAATTGCGTCCAAAAAGGACGTTCTCATCTAGACATTATATGGAGTCAACCTACCAAGTTACAATGAAATCCCTTCATAAATATGACCTGTAGACTGTGCTAAAGGTTTTCGGGCTTCGGGCTCGGGCAGCCATCATGGCTGAATGATCGCAACCATAGGAGACAATCTCATCTGGGCATCATCTGCAGTGATCCTAAGAAGTTACAATGAAATCCCTTCATAAATATGACCTGTAGACTGTGTTCAAGGTTTTCGGGCTTCGGGCACTAGTAGCCATCACAACTAACCAATCACGACCAAAAGGGGATGTCATCATCTAGGCATTACATGGAGTCAACCTAACAGGTTACAATGAAATCCTTCCTTAAATATGACCCTTTGCCAATGCTAAAGGTTTTTGGGCTCGGGCACCCATCAAGGCTGCATGATCGCGATCAAAATGGGACGTTCTCATCTAGACATTATTTGGAGTCATCCTACCATGTTACAATGAAATCCCTTCATAAATATGACCTCTAGACTGTGCTAAAGGTTTTCGGGCTTTGGGCCCCTGTAGCCGTCACAGTTGCCCAATCACGCCCAAAAGGTGACTTTCTCATCTAGACATTGTATGAAGTCAACCCACCAAGTTACAATGAAATTCCTCAATAAATATGACCTGTAGACTGTAGTAAAGGTTTTCGGGTTTTGGGCTCGGGCAGTCGACACGGTTGGCAGATCATGCCCAAATGGGGAAATTCTCATCTAGACATCATAAGGAGTCATCCTACCAAGTTACAATGAAATCCCTTCACATTAAACATGACCTGCAAACTGTGCTAAAAGTTTTTGGGTTTCGGGCTTGGGCAGCCATCACGGTTGATAGATCATGCCCAAAAGGGAACGTTCTCATCTAGGCATTATACAGAGGCATCCTACCAAGTTACAATGAAATCCCTTCATAAATACGACCTGTAGACTGTGCCAATGGTTTTCGGGTTTTGGGCTCGGGCAGCCATACTGGTTGCCCGATCGCGACCAAAAGGGGACGTTCTCATCTAGACATGACCCCACACCTGCATATGAAATTTCGTGACGATCAGACAAGAGCTGCGGGGTGTAGCTCGTGCTAAAGGAAAATGTGAACAGACGTCACAGACTCACAGACTAACAGACTTCCGCACGCATGATGGCAATAGCTTATCTTGACTGTGTCAAGTTAAGCTAAAAACGTAAAATTAATTTATTTGAGGTCAGATTCGGTATTTGAAGTCAGATTCGGTATGTAGGGAGACCGCTCAGCGCTGTGTGAAAAGGTGCTGAAAACTGAGGAAACTTCTATTACACCAATACAAAGGGCCAAGGTTTCAATGTCTGTTCATTCACACTTTACTGAAGAGTGCCCATGGTCAATCTCCAATAAACTGTAAGAAAACAGCTCTGTCTCAACAAACGATCATTCTACCCATATAAAATGCTATTGTTTTATGACAAACATGTTAGAGTTACAGTCAAAACTAGAAGTCCTGTCATGAACCGTGCGCTTATCTGGGCTTAACTGCGCGCAGTAATTACGCGCAATTGTCATATCGAATGATATCCAAAGCATGGCAGGTTTTCCTGGTTGCTCATAGCAAACACAGGCAATGTTTCTGCCAATGGATCTCCGGGTTACCCGGAGGTCCATTGGCTGAAACATTGCTTGTGCACAGGCCATATGGACAGAATTTGATAGCCTTACTATGGTCATAACGCGTAGATTAACGCGCAGATCGTTCGACGTGCTATTTGTGCGCATTTCATGACAGGAATTCTAGTTTTAACTGTACATACATGTTCATCATCCCTGTGTAGTTTCGGCGTGCTGAAACTTTCATTCATTCCATCTTTTGCTTGGACAGTGTACTGTTTTATGACTAACATGTTAAGAGTTACCGTATCCCTGTGTGCCTTCGGAGCACTGAAACTTTCATTCATTCCATCTTTTGTTTGGACATTGTACAGGAAATAGTTTGCAATGGTAAATATCTTATCTTGCTTCTGAGTGCGTGACGTTTTGACCAAAAGTATGTGACGTTTTGACCAAAAAGTGTGTAATTGACTAAAAGTATGTGACGTTTTGACCATTTTGAAATGTGACATTTTAGTCGTGTGACTTTTGACCAGCACCCGATCTTTTTTCACTCAAGTGAATGTCATAAATATGATAGCATTTGTTTTTGATCACCTTTTCATGGCATTGTCTCAATGTCTGTTGAATTAAAACTGATTTCATGGAAGGTAACTATGAATTCAGGAGAAAAAAGTCATTCTTCAGTTTTCTTCAATGACGGATGAGAAAATCGACAGTAGAACACCGGTCTGTTTTGTGTTCTCGCTATTTGGTGGCATATACAGGTGCTGGTCAAACTATTGGAGTAAGTTAAATCAGGTATAATCGATGGACTAGAGTTGAATAAATTGAACCCAACCCCTATATGGATTCTGTATGGCATATATTGAAAGATTCTGATTTGTGTTTCTGGAGAAGAGTTTTTAAGATTATTCCTCATATTGGACTAAGTTAAAATTTGGACTCCAAAAGGGAACCGAAATATCAAGCGTGGGACTTGGTTTGAATAAAATGAGATCCAACCTCCCTAAGGATGCTGTATACCAAATCTCAAAAGATTCTGACAGGTGAATCTGAAGAAGATTTTCAAAGATTATTCCCCATATTGCCAGATACTGTACTCAGTTAAAGTTAGGGGCACCCCAGAGGGAGCCCAAATATTAACTGAGGAACTTGCTCTGAACAAACTTGAATCTGACCCCCTTAAAGATATTGAAAACTCAATATCAATAGATTCTGAGTTGTGGATCTGAAAAAGAAGAATTTTAAAGGTTATTCCTCATATTGCATTAAGTAAAAATTCAAGCTCCCATAGAGAGCCCAATTATTAACCGAAGGGCTTGATTTGCACAAACTTGTTACTGATCCTGAAGGATTCTGTATACCATATATAAAAAGATTCTGACCAGTGGTTCTGGAGAAGTTTTAAAGATTATTCCTCATACTGGACAAAGTAATAATTCAGGCTGCAATTGGGGGCCCAAATATTAACCTAGGTTCTTGGTTTGAACAAACTTAGATCTGACCTCCCTAACAATGTTGTATACCAAATATCAAAAGATTCTGACTGGTGGATCTGAAGAAGATTTTTAAAGATTATTTTCCACATTGCACTTACTTAAAATTTAGGGCTCCCATAGAGAGCCCAATCATTAACCGATGGACTAGAGTTGAACAAATTTGAATCCAACGCTTGATATTAAAAGATTGCAACTAGTGTTTCTGGAGAAGAAGAGTTTTAAAGATTATTCCTCATATTGGACTAAGTTAAAATTTGGGCTCCGATAGGGCATCCAAATATCAACCCAGGGACTTGGTTTGAACAAAATTAGATCTAACTTCCCTAAGGATGCTGTATACCAAATATCAAGAGATTCTGACTGGTGTATCTGAAGAAGATTTTGAAAGATTATCCCCTATATTGCACTAAATTAAAGTACCAAACTTTAAAAGATTCTGACCGGTGGTTCTGAAGACGAAGATTTTTAAAGATTATACCCCTTATTGCCCCTTATACCCCACCATACCTCATGCCCCCCAGGGATGCTGTATGCCAAATGTCGAAAGATCCTTATCAGTGGTTCTGGAGAGGAAATTTTTTAAAATTTCTGCAAATATGCTGACTCAGCATTTTTTTCAATGCCACCACCCCTACAGAGCACCCTAAAACAAACGATGGCATTTTTTTTAACCATTCCATTGTACTGGTCCTTAGGATGCTTTTTAATGTTAACCATCAGAAACATCAGAAAAGTTATCAGTCAATGAATTTGATGACACCTTTTAACACCATGTTATGTTGACAAAAATCAGAAACTGTGAGGGGAGTGTGGGTTAAACTGAAAATTTATTTATTTATTGGTGTTTAAGGTCACATACTTATGCACAATGACTAATCGTGACTGTAAAAGTTTTATGAGTGGAGGCAGTCAGAGTACCCGGACAGAACCGAGCATCGACGAGAAACTGTCAGCTCCTCAACATTCTAACTCTGTTCCAGCTCCGCTCAAGCAGGGTTACAGTGGTTGAAGACATGTGCCCCATCGATGTGCAGTACGCCTTAGTACACGGAGACATTTTGCTCCCATGTAGGCAACTGGGATAAAGTGCCTTGCCCAAGGACACAACGTGGGTCGTCCCGGACGGCGATCGAACTTTGGACCTCTAGCATAGAAGTCCAATAGTCTATAACTGAGCCACCATGCTCCGAAAACTGAGTTACGAAATAGCATTTTCAAATAATTTCTGCTCTAGTAAATTGCAAGCACTTACTGGTGTCTGTAAGCTTTTATTGGTATTATTAACTAATAATAATAGTTGGAGATAGCTTAACAATTCTAATTGGAGTTTCACCATTCGAAGCGCATTAGTCAGTGTCAAAATCAATAAAAAGTCAATAAATTTTATTGACAATTTTCATAATTTATTTCAAAGTATCACATATATTTTTCATGATACAGTTGAACCCTGTTAATTGAATAGCCACATTGCCAATGAAAATTATTCAGTTAACAGGAGTATTCAATTAACAGGGATTGTGTCACTTTCCTGTATTCCAGAAGTAAACTTAGCATTTATTCTATTATATCTTGTTTGACAGAGCTCCATGAGCTCTGTCAAACAAGATATAATCGATTAAATGCCTGTATTGGATGTACTGAGGCCAAATTGTTCTATAAACAAAGGAAAACTGGGAACAGTCAGGTAATTTCTCGACATGTTACAAGATTTTTTATTCAATTGACAGGAGTTTACTCTATAACCTATATTCAACTAGAAAGTGTTTTAGCACACTAAAACATATGTCTCCCCTTCCTTTTGAGGTCAGAGGTCAAGGTCACATGCAGTTCATCAAGGTAGCGGACATGCAGTTTCATGGTGACACATCCACATGTCAAAAAAAAAAATTCTGATCTGGACAATTACTCCCTATTTAAAGTACATCAATTTGACCTTGAGGTCAAGGTCACATGGAGGTCATGATAACATGTGGTCTCATTGTGATACATCCACATGTCAATCATCTAAGTCCTAGGTCAAAAAACAAAAAAGTTCTGATCTGGACAATTATTCCCTATTTGAAGTACATAAATTTGACCTTGTGGTCAGAGTTCAAGGTCACATGCAGTTCATCAAGGTAGCGGACATGCGGTTTCATGGTGACACATCCACATGTCCAAAAAAAAAATCTGGTCTGTTCAATTACTCCCTATTTAAAGTACATAAATTTAACCTTGAGGTCAAGGTCACATGAAGGTCATGATTACATGTGACATGCGGTCTAATTGCGATACATCCACATGTCAAATATCTAAGTCCTAGGTCAAAAAACAAAAAAGTCCTGGTCTGGATAATTATTCCCTATTTGAAGTACATAAATTTGACCTTCAGGTCAGAGGTCAAGGTCACATGAAGGTCATCGAGGTAGATGACATGCGGTCTCATGGTGACACATCCACATGTCAAATAACCAAGTCCTAGGTCAAAAAACAAAAAAATTCTGGTCTGGACAATTACTCCATTTGAAGTACATAAATTTGACCTTGAGGTCAAGGTTGCATGAAGGTCACGACATGCGGTCCCATGGTGACACATCCACATGTCAAATAACCAAGTCCTAGGTAAAAAAACAAAAAAATTCTGGTCTGAACAATTACTCCCTATTTGACGTACATAAATTTGACCTTGAGGTCAAGGTCACATGAAGGTTGCAATGGTATGTGACACACCGGCTCATGGTGATACATCCACATGTCAAATATCTAAGGCCTGGCTCAAAAGACAAACAAGTTTTGGTCCGGACAGTTTCCTTGAAAAAAGCACAAATCTGACCTTCAGATCAAAGGTCAATGTCGCATGAAGGTCACAATGGTACGCTACACATCGGCTCATGGTGATACATCCACATTCCAAATATCTAAAGCCTGACTCGAAATACAAAAAAGTTCTGGTCCAGACAGTTTACCTTAAAAAAGCACATAAATCTGACCTTCAGGTCAAAGGTCAAGGTCACATGAAGGTCACTATGGTACACTGCACACCGGTTCATGGTGATACATCCACATGCCAAGTATCTAAGGTGTAGGTCAAAAGACAAAAAAGTTATGGCCCGGACAAAGTTTGTGTGATGTTTCCCTTAAAAAAACACATCAATCTGACCTTCAGGTCAAAGGTCAAGGTCACATGAAGGTCACTATGGTACCCTGCACACCGGCTCATGGTGATATATCCACATGCCAAGTATCTAAGGTGTAGGTCAAAAGACAAAAAAGTTATGGCCCGGACAAAGTTTGTATGAGAAGAGGAAGAAGAAGAAGAAGAATATGCACTAAAACAATATGTCTCCCTTCTGGAAAGGGGAGACATAATTAACAGGTCAACTTTGTACTGGAGGCATGGTAAATGGTTTTGTGTTGGGTAATTATATTCAATTAACAGGGATATACAATTAATAGCTATTCAATTACGTGGGCTCCACTGTACCACACAAATTGATGTTTTTAGGTTCAGAGTTTTACTAGAAATAAACATTTCCACAAACACATGAACTTAAGTTCTCCGAAAAAATTATGATGGTTTCTTTGAGGAAGGTAAAAGATCACTCAAGTATGCAAAAATACTGAGGTCACATGACCACAACTGTAGCACCACCTATATGATGTTATGTCAGATGTGTAGAGGACATCATACCCTAAATAAAATAGTATAGTTGAAAAGAGCAAGTCTGAAACCACTTGTGTAATTCCTGTTTGTTTCGAGCCGTGTAGATGTTTGGAGGCAGAAAGAGGTAAAAATTTAAAAATTATATTTACAATTTTCATGATTAATCGACTATATGTCACAAATAATTTACATAAAACCATATAAATTAATTTTGTCCATGTCTTGTTTACATTACATGTATTTACAAGAAACAAACATCACACATACATATGACCATAAATTCTAAAAAATTTGTTGGGGAAGGTCAAAAAATCACTCAAGTATGAAAAAAAAACTGGGATCGCTTGGCCACTACTGTAGCAACACCTATATAATTTTATTTTCAATCTGTAGAGGGCAACATGCCTCAAATAGAAAAGTATAGTTGCACAGGGCTAGTCTAAATTCGACTCCTTTTATGCCTGTCTGTATAGACCTAAAGTATATGCCACCCCCACCTCTAATGGATGCTGTATATCAAATATCAAAAGATTATGATCAGTGGATCTGGAGAAGATTTTTAAACAAGAGGCCCCAAGGGACCTTAAATCACTCACCTGACAAAGTAGTTCAAAGGAGCATTTTAGGTCACATTCAGCTAGTCATGGCTTATCAACACTATAGAGATATAAAGTCATGAAATTTTTCATAGGTCCTGCTGACTGGGTCCAATTCCACCTGCTGTAGACAAGCACTGTCATAATCCAAGGGTTGTTATGTCACTACAGTTTGAAAGGCATAATTGATGGAAAAATACTGAGGAATGGATTTTAAAACTAGATGAAGCGATTGTGGCCACACAATACACAGGATTTTCCTTCTATTTTCAGTTCCTGCACTTTTACGTCCCAAAATTGCGATAAACGCATAAAAAACAGATTTTTTTTTTTATTTTTGTTCGGAAATTTTCGAAGTCCCAAACAAATTTTTTTTTTTTTTTTTCTTAAACTTAACCAAAACGCATAAAAAACAAAAAAAACTAATTTCCAGATTTTGGTCCAAAATTTCTAAGTCCGGACCGGGACCCCAAATTTTCAGCCCAAACATGAACCCAGGGACTTGGCTTGAACAAACTTGAATCTCACTCCCTAAGAATGCTGCATACCAAATATCAAAACATTCTTATTGGTAGATCTGAAGAAGAAGATTTTTGAAGAATATTCCTCATACTGCACTAATTTAAACATCTGGTCTCCCATAGAGAGCCCAAATATGGACCCAGGAAATTTATTTCCAGAAACATGTGAAACAATCTTCCAAAGATGTTATATGTGAAATTTGAAAGCTGTTGGAGCAGTGGTTTGGGAGAAAAAAAGTCTTAAATGTTTTTCCCATTACCCACAGTGTTAAAAAGTGCTGACTCAGCACTTTTTCAAAGTCCCGTAAAAGTACCCCATGATGAAACCGATAGAAGTTTTTTTTACAATTACATTCTGTTGGTCCTAAGGAAGCTGCACACCAAATAAGAATTCTCAGTGCTGTGTAGTTTTGGAGATATGAGCGTTTTAATTTTGTTCTATTTTTATGTGTACCCATACTATGTATGGGACACATAATGCCTGCATCCGGGGTGGTCATCCGTCATTCGTCCATCCTTTGTCCATCCGTCTGTCTGTCCATCCATCTGTCCTTCCGACATCCGTATCCATTTCTTTGTCATTCGATAACTTGAAAAATATTGCTTGGATTGTCAAGTTACTTTATATTTGTGTTCAGGTTACTGATGTGCCAAGCTGTATAGTTTTTGGTGTAAATCTGATGATTTGATCCCGAGATATTAACCCTTTATCCTTCAAATTGAAAATTCCTCCAATCCCTTTGGCATTCGATAATTTGAAAAATATTGCTTTGATTGTCAAGTTACTTTATATTTGTGTTCAGGTGACTGATGTACCGATCTGTATAGTTTTTGTTGTAAATCTGATAATTTAATCCTGAGATATTAACACTTTATCCTTCAAATTGAAAATTCCTCCAATCCCTTTGGCATTCGATAACTTGAAAAATTTTGCTTGGATTGTCAAGCTACTTTATATTTGTGTTCAGGTTACTGATGTATCGAGCTGTATAGTTTTTGGTGTAAATCTGTTATTTTGATCCTGAGATATTAACCCTTTATCCTTCAAATTGAAAATTCCTCCAATCCCTTTGGCATTCGATAACTTGAAAAATATTGCTTGGATTGTCAAGTTACTTTATATTTGTGTTCAGGTTACTGATGTGCCGAGCTATATAGTTTTTGGTGTAAATCTGATAATTTGATCCTGAGATATTAACCCTTTATCCTTCAAATTGAAAATTCCTCCAATCCCTTTGGCATGAGATAACTCAAAAAATATCAATCCGATTGTCATGTTACTTTATATATTTATTCAGGTTACTGGTGTGCTGTGCTGTATAGTTTTTTTTATGTAAATCTGATAATTTGATCCGGAGATATTAACCCTTTATCCATCAAATTAGACACTCCTCCAATCCATTTCTATATGTACCCATACCATGTATGGTGTACATAATGTCGGCATCCGTGGTGGCCCTCCGTCATACAGCTTTCTACTAGTTGCGCGTATGGGTACACATCTGACGATTTCATCAGCCTATTTTTAGCTCCTGTGGCTCCCATGGGGCAACGAGAAAAATTTTTTTGGCATAAATTAAGTACTTATGACCCAATAAGCCCTCATGTCAAATTTGGTTCAAATCTGCCTCTCTGTTTGGAAAATAGAAATTTTGGGTGGGGCGACAATTCTTGCGCCTCCCATAACGAAGGCAAATATACCTACTTGAACTTCTTCTCTTGAGCAAATCTGAGTCTACAACACATAAGGAAGCTGCACACCACATATCAAGTCTCTGCTACTGCTGGTTCATGAGGAGATTTTTTTTAAGATTTCGGTCTCCCTTGGGGGTGTGGCACCACCCAGGGGGAGGAGCAACTTCATTTGAACAAATCCGAATTGGCATTGGGTCATAAACATTTACCCAACATTTGAATAAAATTGGGCTAGTGGTTTTGGAGGAGAAGTCGGTTTTGTAAAGTTTACGACGAACGACAGACGGAAAGTGATCAGTAAAGCTCCCCTTGAGCTAAAAAATTTTGCAAATATGCTGACTCAGCATTTTTTGGATTCCCCCTGCAGTACACAATGACACAACCAATGACAATGTTTTTATCATTCCATTCTACTGGTCCTAAGGATGTGTCACACCAAATAAGTCTCTGATTCATGTGGTTTGGGAAATATGGGCATGTGAAATTATTTCTATTTTTACCTAGTGGGGGTTCCCACAGATGCAGGAATTTTTTGCATGGATTAAATACTTATGACACAATAAGACCACATACCAAATCTGGTTCAAATCAGCTCATTTGTTCAGAACAAGAGGCCTCCCCCACCTCCCAAGGGACCTGAAGTGCTCACCTTGAACAGAACCTGATATAAACAGAGGCCAAGAATGAATATACATTAAGCAATCAGTTTCCATAGGATCCACTGTCAATCCTTCAGCCCCTCATGAGTGATTAAAATAGTCCAAGCATCATGCCTTTTCGTCATTTAATCATAATGTAAAAAGTAGAGCTCCCTTATGAAGCCCCATGATACAACCTAAGTGGTTTAATCTTAGTCACACACCTCTAGAGGGTACTTAATAAAATAATTCTTCAGCTACATGACCAATTCCGGTTCCCATAGGGAGCCCAAATATTAACCTAGGCACTTGATTTGAACAAAGTTAAATGTGACACTCCCCACCCCCCTGGAGATGTTGTATACTAAATATGAAAACATTCTGACTGGTGATCTAAGAAGATTTTTAAAGACATTTCCTCATATTGCACTAAGTTAAAATTCAGGCTACCATAGGGAGCCCAAATATTGACCCAGGTACCCGATTTGAACAAACTTGAATCTGATTCCCTAGAGATGTTGTATTACCAAGTATGAAAGGATTCTGACTGGTTAATCTGAAGAGGATTCCCATCAGATCACCGAAGTTAAGCAACGTCGAGCCCGGTTAGTCCTCGGATGAGTGATCATCTGAGTGATCTATTCAGACTCCTGCGTTGTATCCTTGGGCAAAGCACTTAACCCTGATTGTTCACATGGGGGCAGGATGATGCCGTATACTAAGGCGTACTACACGTCGATGGTACGCATGTCGTCAACCAATCTAACCCTGCCTGTGCTGTAGTGCGGAGTTACGATGGGGAGCTGGCAGCTGCTCATCGTTGCCCGTGGTTCTCTCTGGGTACTCCGGCTTCCTCCACCCGTAAAACTGTCATGGTCATGATTAGCCACTGTACAGAAGTATGCGACCTTAAACACCAATAAATAAATAAATAAATAAATAAATAAATAAATAAATAAATAAATAAATATAAATAATCTGAAGAAGATTTTTGAAGAAATTCCCTCACATTGCAAAAATTTATTCGGGCTCCCATAGGGAGCCCAAATATTAACCAAGGCACTCGATTTGAACAAACTTGAATCTGACCCACCTAGAGATGTTGTATACCAAATATGAAAGCATTCTAACAGCTGGATTCGAAGAAGACGATTTTTAAAGAAATTTCCTCATATTGAATGAAGTTAAAATTCGGACTCCAACAGGGAGCCCATATATTAACTCAGGCACCTGATTCGAAAAAACTTTAATCTCAATGGCATGGCAGGGAGTTCAACCCATGCCGCGAGAGTTTCCTATGGCACCAACCGCCTAGCGAAACTATATTGAACCACGCACACCACACGGCCACCAACAGACCCTAAATGAAAGTGTCAATGACACTGTAGCTCAACTTGACAAACTTGAACTTGGTGAGTTATAAGTGAAATGGCAAAATTGAAGATCATTGGTACCAATGTTATTTGGTGAAATTTCAATATAACAGCATTGTGTGTGCACAACATCAAGAGTAATCCATGCATTTTTAAATGTAAACTGTAAGACTGGGTAAAGGAAGAATGTTGATACACAAATGCAGTAAGTTCAGAGGTTATTGTAATGGCAACTTTTTTCACAAAAATGAATGCTAATCAATAGCTCTTATCTAAAGGTCTCGCCCAATGAACACACAAAGTTCAAAAACAATCCTATGATAAATGTGGCCCACAGGCCATGTCATTGAAGAATGTTGATGCACAAATGCAATAAATTCAAAGATTGTTGCTAACAGCAACATTTTTTGATGGAAATGAAAAGAAAATCGATAGCTCCTATCTTTGTCACCCTGCATAAGCATACAAAATTTCAAAACAACCTGATAATGAATGTGCCCAAATGCACTAAGTCTGAAGGTCATTGCTTGTGGCAATGTTTTCTTCTCTCTTTTTTATGGTAATTCATAAATATACCCTGCAGAGAGTGCAAAAGGGATAAGTTGCTACACAAATGCAGTGAGTTCAAAGACTGGTGATAACGACAATAATTTTGTAAAGGAAATGAAAAAAAATCAATAGCTCACATCTAGAGGTCACCCCGAACACACATACCAAGTTTCAAAGTGATCCGATCAAAAATGTGCCCTGAAGGGTGTGCCAAAGGGAAATATTGAAGCCTGACCAAACTAAGTTGAAAGGTTGTTGCCAGCGACGACACTTTTTTACAGAAATGGAATAAAATCGATAACTCCCACATAGATATCACCCCACACAAGCACTCTAAGTTTCCAAGTGATCCAATTGTAAATATGCCTACAGGGTTTGTCAAAGGGAAATACTGATGCATAACTGCACTAAGTTTTTACTAAGTTCATCAGAGGTTGTTGCCAATGGCAACTATTTTTGACGGAAATGGAAGAAAATCGATAGCTCCCATCTAGAGGTCACCCCAAACAAGCATACCAAGTTTCAAAGTGATCTGGTCAAAAATGTGCACTGCAGGGTGAGCCAAAGGGAAATATTGATGCATAACTGAACTAAGTTCATCGAAGGTCATTGCCAGCTGCAACATTTTTTGATGGAAACCAAAGAAAATCAACAGCTCCCATCTAGAGGTCACCCCAAACAAGCATACCAAGTTTCAAAGCGCTCCGATAATAAATGTGCCCTTCAGGGTGTGCCAAATGGAAATTTTCATGCATAACTGCACTAAGTTCATCAAAGGTCATTGCCATCGGCAACATTTCTTGGCAGAAATCGAAGAAAATCAATAGCTCTGATCTAGAGGTAACCCCAAACAAGCACACCAAGTTTCAAACTGATCTGATCAAAAATGTGCCCAGCACGGCATGCCAAAGGAATATATTGATGTCTGACTAAACTAAGTTCAAAGGTCATTGCCAGCAGCAACATTTTTTGACGGAAATGGATGAAAATTTATAGCTCCCATCTAGAGGTCACCCCAAACAAACATGCCAGGTTTCAAAGCGTTCCTATCATAAATGTGTCCTGTAGGGTGTGCCAAAGGGAAATATTGAGATCTGACTAAACTAAGTTCTACGAACGTTGGCCGTGGCAACATTTTTTGACAGAAATTGAAGAAAATCGATAGCTCCCATCTAGAGGTCACCCCAAACAAGCATATCAAGTTTCAAAGCGATCCAATCATAAATGTACCCTGTAGGGTGTGCCAAAGGGAAATATTGAGGTCTGACTAAACTAAGTTCTAAGAACGTTGCCAGCGGCAACATTTTTTGACGGAAACTGAAGAAAGTCGATAGCTCCCATCTTGAGGTCAACCCAAACAAGCATACCAAGTTTCAAAGCGATCTGATCATAAATGCGACCTGTGAGGCGTGCCAAAGGAAATTGTGGACGTTCGTACGTATGCCCGGACGTAAGTACCGATGGACGAGAAGCGATGGCAATAGCTCATCTTGTCTTTGTCAGGTTGAGCTAAAAAGGAATGATAGTTAACCAAGTATATACAAGATCAGTACATATCACACAGAATTCTCTCTCAGTTATTTTTAAGTCATTCATCTAGTAATTGCATCAGTTCTAGATACTGTACTGCAAGGAAATCAGTGAGAACTTCTCTATCAAATTTCAACATGCCATAGAATCAAGGACGCTGGTTTTGTTTACAATGGCATGACAGGGGTTCGGACCCATGCCAAGAGAGTTTCCTAGGGCACCAACCGCCTAGCAAAACTATCCTGAACCACGCACACCACTCGGCCACCGACATACCCTAAAAAGGAATGATAGTTAACCAAGTATATACAAGATCAGTGCATACCACACGGAATTCTCTCTCAGTTATTTTAAAGTTATTTATGTAGTAATTGCATCAGTTCTATATACTGCACTGCAAGGAAATCAGTGAGAACTTCTCTATCAAATTTCCGCGTGTCATAGAATCAAGGACGCTGGTTTTGTTTACACTGGCATGGCGAGGCGAGGCCGCGAGGGTTAGGGCTGCACAGCATTACGGTATACCGGTTGGTACCAGTACTAAAATCATCACCGGTTAAAACCATCCATCAAAAAAAAATACTGGTATACTGTGAGTAACGGTATACAATTTTTGGGCCCGGTGAAATGATTTGAGATTCACGTTTTCTTGAAATAAAAATATATATAATGCGCAGAAATAGGGAAAACACATATTAAATGCAAGGGATATCATCAATAAATGAAAGTATCAATGGCACTGTAGCTTAACTTGTCTGTGTGTTGTGTTTGATGAAAAGGATAATGTTCAATGTTTATGAAAGGATTAGGAAATAAGACAAGAAGTGTGATAATTCGGAATATGTTAATTTCTGTTCCCTGTATGCTATGTTTTTAATAAAAATAATATGAAGTGTAGACTGTACTAAAGAACTGAGGGGTGGGTTAATGTGGACCTCACAGTTAATGTATGTGGACCTCACAGTTAATGTTTGTGGCCCTCACAGTTAACTTATGTCAACAAAAGTTACCAAGTTACAGTGAAATTATTCCAAAACGAGTCATCCTATCAAGTTACATTGAAATCCTTTCATAAATATGGCCTGTAGACTGTGCTAAAGGTTTTCAGGCTTCAGGCCTGTGTAGTCATCAAGGTTGACTGATTGCAATTAAAAGGGGATGTCTTCATCTCGACATTATACTGAGTCATTCTACCAAGTTACAATGAAATCCCTTCATAATTATGACCTGTATACTGTGCTCAAGGTTTTTGGGCTTCAGGCCCATGTTGCCGTCACAGTTGACCAATCACGACTAAAAGGGGGTGTCATCATCTAGGCATTATATGGAGTCAACCTAACAAGTTACAATGAAATCCTTCCATAAATACGACCTATAGACTATGCGAAAGGGTTTTGGGCTCGGGCAGCCATCAAGGCTGAATGATTGCGACCAAAAGGGGTCGTTCTCATCTAGACATTATTTGGAGTCATCCTACCAAGTTACAATGAAATCCCTTCATAAATATGACCTGCAGACTGTGCTAAAGGTTTTTGGGCTTCAGGCCCCAGTAGCCATCACAGTTACCCAAATGCGTCCAAAAGGGGATGTTCTCATCTAGACCAGGGACCAGCCGTGAGGGCGACTAGGGCGATTATGTTGCCCTTCTATGCCCAAAGTTGCCTAGAAAAATAGTCGGGGCGATTACAAGTTGCCCTCTAAAAACTGGCTAAAATGAGGAAAGGCTGAAATGAGTGATGCGAAGTTTGTAAACATGAAAACGATTATTTTCAAAAATCGAATGTGCTCGAGTGTGATAAATGGGCATTTTAATTCGTCAAATAAACGTCCATTTATTTGAAATCAAATGACAATCAATTGTCCATTGTTGCTTTTGGCTGATTTTTTTTATATCTATTTTGTTGCGTTTCAGTCGGAGCTTAAGTGTCGAAACGAAAATAGGTGACTTACGCGACTCAACAAAATAACGGCTATCATTAAAAAGTGTATACCGAGTCCGAGTCCGGAACTGGTGTATACAGAAATCAATTATTCAAATATCTCATTATACAATACAGGGACAATTATTTAAATTTTGGGATGAATATCGGAGAGGTGAAATTAGTACAAGTAAATTGCTGAGGAGATGTGCTGAAATCTATGGGCCATAAAAATCATGTAATTTTATTTGTCCTGTAAAGTTAGACATATTTGTCATTTGATGTTTATGCTTAACACTTTGTGCTAAAACGATATGTGATATTGTGCTACCACTAAACTGAATGTCAAAAATATTATTTGTTGTTATTTTCATATATTTGAAAGATATCTTAATAAAACTTTAAATTTAAGGCAAGTTTTAATTGTTGTTATGTTTTTTTCTAACCCCGCAGGGCTAAAAAATCTAGGTGCCGAAACGACTTACCTTTGGTGCCGAAACGACTTGGTGCCGAAACGACTCGGTGCAGAAACGACCTGACCAGGTGCCGAAACGACTTACCCCGGTGCCGAATCGACTTGGTGCCGAATCGACTCGGTGCCGAAACGACTCGCACCCCTCCTAAACACCGGAATGACACCGGAATACCATAAAAATGATGCGGAATGACATTTCTTTTACAAAATACTCCCCCCCCCCCCCAGAATGTATTTTGTTTATTAACGAACAAAGTACCTCCCAAGCAACCTTCTTACATCTGGTCCTGTTCACACTTTCAGACTTATTAGCTTCGTAGACTTTGGTGAAAGGCAACCACAGGAGAGTGCTAGGAGATTGGCACAAAGAAGAGGGGAGGGGTCATGAAGGAGAGGTAGCAGTGGAGGATTTTCAGTCAATAATTATTTGTGATTTTTCATCCTGGCATAGATGCATCATAGCCAACTGGACCTGGATTATTTGGATGTTAATGGAGGACCACAAATTGAAAATATGAAGGGGGGGGGGGGGGGGGAGGGTGGTACATGAATATTCTTAATTTTCCCCACTTGCCTATGAAGTCTCCCTACATGACTCTGCAGACTCCCTATTTTTTCTGGAGGGAGACATGAAGTCTCCCAAAAATTGATCCCTGATCTAGACATTATATGAAGTCAACCTACCAAGTTACAATGAAATCCCGCCATAAATATGACCTGAAGACTGTGCTAAAGGTTTTCAGGTTTTGGACTCGGGCAGTCGTAACAGTTGACAGATCGCGACCAAATGGGGCAGCTCTCATCTAGACATCATACGGAGTCATCCTACCAAGTTGCAATGAAATCCCTTAAACAATATGACCTTTTGACTGTGCTAATGGTTTTTGGTTTTGGGCTCGGGCAGCCATACTGGTTGATCAATTGCGGCCAAAAGGAGACGTTCTCATCTAGAGATAACACCAAACCTGCATATGAAATTTCGTGACGATCAGACAAGAACTGGGGTGCAGCCTGTGCTAAAGGAAAATGTAGATAGAAGTATAACTTACTGCCCTGGGGAAATGAGTGATTTGAATGGACTCAATTGAAGACTAATCCATGTCTGCAAAGTTATTGAACCTAGTATTATGAAAATAAGCCATAAAATTATTAGTCGGTTTACTCGCTTTCATCGATAGAAACTCGGATACAAGTAAATTAGTCTGTCAGTTTAACTCCTGTAAAAACAAGGTTGACCTCACGTCTCGATAAACGTTTAATTATTGAGCCAGTTATTGTTACTAACACTGTGTCAATTGCGTGTGTGATATTCGATTCTAATAATACCTACAATAGGAACAAAATGTTGCGGAAAATTTATTTGTGCATTTTTGTGTTTTCTGTGCTTCAAGTAAAAATTTTGAGTCTTCAGTGCTTCCAGTAAAAAATTTTCACCAACGTTTTGTTCCTATTGCAAGTGCCATTAGATATTCGTATCTAATGATACTCACAATACAAACAAAACTTTGTGGAGAATTCAATAGTGCATTTCGTTTGTGTTCACTGTTCAGTGCTTCAAGAAAAAATCTTGTGTCAAGGTTTTTGACTGAAAAGACGATTCTCGTCTTAGATAAAAAGTGTTCTCATTGTAGATATTTTTTTATTCATTGTTATACATTTATCATTTATTCGTGTCAGATTCTGATCTTGTCAGTGCTGGAGCAGCAGTTTACTTAGTTTATTGTAGTTATGCTACAACTTATTTTGACTTGTACTGTATACACAATATTTTGGTTAACCAAGTATATACAAGTATATATTCTCAGTGGAGAAAACTGGAACGAACCCATACCAGATTCTCAAAAAAACAAGTATGTTGCTGACAGTACCGATCTTCGTGCAGGCAGGAGAGGCATTGGGTTAAGCATTAGAATATAGCTTCTGGCGGCCTCATATTTCCATCCTCATAGACCATTCCTGCTAAGTTTGGTTCACGTTGGCTCAGTAGTTCCAAAGATGATGAAAATGTGATTTCCCATATGGTTTCTATAATAACTATAAGCCGCAATTGCAGCCATGTTTTCAACCAAATCAACATTAAATGTGGGTCGCTGGTAGAGGGTGTCCCAGTTTTGCTCCTGTTGTTCAGAGGAGAAGATTTTTCAAAATGCACCCATCAGAATCAAAAAATGCATCTGGCAGGCATGTTTTTCAATGCACAGTAACAAAAATAAGGAGCATTTGTAGAAGACCTCCCAAAGACTATCGCTGCCGGGTTTGCGTCACGTTGGCTCAGTAGTTCCAGAAAATAAGATGAAAATGTGATTTCTCATAAGTTTCTATAGTAACTATAAGCTGCAATTGCAGCCATGTTTGCAACCCGCTCACATTAAATGTGGATCGCTGGTAGAGGGTGCCCCAGTTTTGGCCCTGTTGTTTCAGAGGAGAAGATTTTTGAAAATCCACCAACCAGACAGCCACGTTTTCAATCACGGGAACAAAATGAGGATCTTTTGTAGAGGACCTCCCATTGACCATTCCTTCCAAGTTTGGTTCACGTCAGCTCAGTAGTTTCAGAGAAGAAGATGAAAATGTGATTTCCCATAGGGTTTCTATAGTAACTATACACCGCAATTGAAGCCATGTTTGCAACCCGATCAACATTAAATGAGGATCGTTGGTAGAGGGGGTCCCAGTCCTCAACCATGCAAAGTTTCAAAACATTTGGCCCTGTGGTTTCAGAGGAGAAGATTTTTTCAAAATCCACCAATCAGAATCAAAGAATGCCTCGGGGGAGGGGGGGGGGGGGGGGGGTTCAATCCCTAGGGACAAAAGTGAGGACCATTTGTAGAGGACCTCCCATAGGCTATCCCTGCCAGGTTTGGTTCATGTCGGCTCAGTAGTTCCAGAGAAGATAATGAAAATGTGTTTTCTCAGACGGTTTCTATAGTAACTATAAGCCACAATTACAGCCATGTTAGTGACACGATCAACATTAAATGAGGACCGTTGGTAGAGGGGGTCCCAGACATCATTTATGTGAAGTTTCAAAACATTTGGTTTTGCAGTTTCAGAGGAGAAGATTTTTGAAAATTCACCAACCAGAATCAAAGAATGCCCCTGGAAGCCATGTTTTTCATCCAACGGGAACAAAATGAGGATCGTTTGTAGAGGATCTCCCATAGATCATTCCTGCCAAGTCTGGTTCACACCGGCTCAGCGGTTACAGAGAAGAAGATGAATATGTGAAAAGTTTACGGCCGCCGGACGACAGACGACTGATGCCAAATGATAAGAAAAGCTCAGATGGCCGTCTAGGCCAGGTGAACTAAAATGGAATGATAGTTAATCCAGTATATACTGGGAGAGAACTCCGTGTGATATACTGTGATATGTACTGATCTAGTATATACTTGGTTAACTACCATTCCTTTTTAGGGTCAGACAGTGGCTGAGTGGTGTGAGTGGTTTAGTATAGTTTCGCTAGCCGGTCCTTGATTCTATGGCACATGGAAATTTGATAGAGAAGTTCTCACTGATTTCCTTGCAGTGCAGTATGTAGAATTGATGCAATTACTAGATGAATAACTTGAATCTCACCCCATAGAGATGTTGTATGCCAAATATGGAAGTATTCAACTGCTGGATTTGAAAAAAAGAAGATTTTTAAAGAAATTCCCTCATATTGCACTGTTAAAAAATGCGCTACCACAGGGAGCCCAAATATTGACCCAAGCGCACAATTTGAACAAACTTAAATCTGACCCACCTAGAGATGTTGTATACCAAATATGAAAGGAGTCTTAACTGGTGAATCTGAAGAAGAAGATTTTTAAAGAAATTCCCTCATATTGAACTTAGTTAAAATTTGGACTTCTGTAGGGAGCTCAAGTATTATTAACCCAGACACTCGATTTGAACAAAATGGAATCTCAACCCTTTAGAGATTTTGTATACCAAATATGAAAGCATTCTGACTGGTGCATCGGAAGAAGAAATTTTTTTAAAGAAATTTCCTCATCCTGTGCTAAGGTGAAATACCATAGGAAGCCCAAATATTAACCAAGGGACATGATTTGAAAAAAACTTGAATCTGAAAGCCTCCCCCCCCACCTCTCCAGAGATGTTGAATACAAAATGTGAAAGGATTCTGCCTGGTGGATCTGAAGGAGATTTTTAAAGATTATCCCCCATATTGCAATAAGTTAAAACCCAGGCTTCCATAGGAAGCCCAAATATTAACCAAGGGTCGTGATTTGAACAATCTTGAATCTGACACTCATAACAATGATGTATGCCAAACATTAAAAGATTCTGACTGGTGGTTCTGAAGAAGATTTTTAAAGATTATTCCCCATATTGCCCTAAGTTAAAAATTTGGGCTCCTTTATTGAGCCCAAATATGAACCAAGGGGCTTCATTTTAACAAACTTATACCTGACACCCCTATGGAGGCTGTATACCAAGTATCAAAAGAATCTGACCATTGGTTCTGGAGAAACGTTTTTTGAAATTTTTGCAAATATGCTGATTCAGCATTTTCACGATGCTTCCCTACAGAAAACCCTGACACAACCGATGGCAACTTTTTTTTTTATCATTCAGTTCAACTGGTCTTAAGGATGCTTCCAACCAAATAACAGTTCTCTGTTCCGTGGGGTTTGGGAAATATGGGCGTTTGAAAATATTTCTATTTATTTTAGCCCCTGGTGTTCCTTCCCACTGGGACAGAGATTTTTTTTTTTGCATGAGTGAAGTACTTATGACTCAATAGTACCACACACCAAATTTGGTTCAAATCAGACCATCGGTTCAGAAAATAGAAATTTTGTACGGGCCCAAAAATCTTGCTCCTCCCATTACAAAGGCAAATTTTGCTCACAAACAAAGGCAAATATTGCTCCACAAACAAACTTGATTCTACACCTCAAAAGGAAGCTCCATACCAAGCACCACGTCATTGTATTCACTGGTTCATGAGAAGATTTAAAAAAAAATTTAGATCATTTTGCCCCACCCTCTCCCAATGGAGCTGGGCATATTGAGTTGAACAAAAATGCAATCACTTTTTGGGACCATCACTCACACAAACTTTCACTTGAATTGGCCGAGTGGTTTTATAGGAGAGGTACAAAACATAGAGTTGATGGATGACTGTTATAGCCCCCATATTATATTGAGATTGATGTGTCCTTAGTAGATAATTATATGAGAAAGATGTTTTTTTTTTATTGCTGCATTTTCTGACTGGTCTAACTCTTTTGCACTCAGTGACCTTGTTTACATCTTTGTTACACTGATATATTGTACATATAGCTGTTGATTGTTTAATTGTTTAAATAGGTCAATGACCTTGTTTACTTGAACTTTAACAGAATCCCCCAGAAACTAATAGAACATTGCAGAAACTTCCTCTTCTGGGACATTCTATCTGGTTACTATATAAAGGTTTGTCAACAGAATTCAAAAACTCATTCTTAGAAAGCCTTTCAAAAAGACTCGCTTCAGTTATTTCCATTGGAGAATATTATTGTTTCAGAACAGTGCATTTATTATAGAAGCAGTGCTTCTTTGTGAATTTGGAGATTGATTCCAAAAGAGAATTTTGAAGAGAATCTGTTCGTCTTGGAAAAGAGAATTTATACTTTCTGTGAAACAGAATAATATTTTGTGAAAAGCCAGGATTCTACTGGATTGTTTGGAAATTACCTGCGGCGCCAATACTTCTTGGATTTTTACTCCATTTGAATTTTACGGAGAATTTTATTATATCTTATTGGAGACTGCTGAAATTTCTAAGTGAAAATTTTATTACAAATTTATGGGATACTGTTTCTGAAGAGACATTCTTGGATTTAATACTACATCTACCAGCTGCTAGCTTTCTTCAGAAGATACTTCACCACTGGATTACTGGATTCTGTCAAACTGTACTTTGGACTAATTCAATATTTGATAAGTACCACTGTTTTTATTTTCTGTAAACCAATTAGTGTAAAAGATCTTTGTATCATTTTTTTTTTATATATTAATTCTTTTTAATTAAATTTCAGAATAGTTAAATTCATAGTTTTGTTGCTGATTCTCAGATTTCTTTCTGTTACCAATATCATTAATAATTCCACACCGTAACAATGACAGACGACGGATGGAGAGCGATAAGATAAGCTCAGCTTGACTACGTCAAGTTGAGCTAAAAAAAACAAATTTTGGGCGGAGCCAAAAACATGCCCCTCCCTCCCATTACAAAGGGAAATATTGCTCTATGAACTTTGTTTGAACAGACTTGATTCTACACCTCAAAAGCATTGTACCCATTGATTCATTAGAAGATTTTTAAAAAAAATTGGGAGCATTTTCCCTCACCCCATCATAAAGGAGCAGGGAAAGATGAATGGAACAAAAACAAAATGCGATGTCAGAACAAACAAGTACCTCAAACTTAATTTAAACTGTTTCAATGGGTTTTTTTTTTTTTGAGAAGACGAAAACACCATGTTGATGGACGATGATTGATCAGTCAGGTGAGCTAAAAACATTCACACGAAAAGAAAAATTTATACCAAATTTTATTTTTTATTATTCTTATCAAAGCAATGTGCCTTGTCCCCTTTAAAAAATCCTGGTTGGAAAAGTGGCAGATTTTGAAGGGTCCTAAGAGAAGACTTTTAGGAGATTTAAAAATTCAAAAGACAAAAATATACCCAAACCTGGTTCACCAGGGGCCAATTTGTGTATGGTACACAACACCCTAGTGAACATAACTAACGAGTCATTCACCAATTGTCCATTTCCCTTCAAAACATGCTCAATAAATCAATTTCTGATTTACCAATAGTCGACAATTATGCATGTATACAGATAGGGGGGGGGGGGGGAGGGGGCTGCAAGCAAATATAGGTAGTATATTGCAGGGAGGGCACTAGTTTTGTATTACTTTGATAAGTATAATAAAAAATAAAATTTGGAATAAAATTTTCATTTTTGTGATCCTTACCAAAGTAATACAAGTGCCTAATGAACAATAGGTGGTGGGGTATAATCCATATTGTGTTGAGAATATGTAGTATGGTATAAGCATGATAGGGAAATGAAACCCTCATGACCAAATTTCAGCAATTACCATATTTAGCATCTTAAGGTAACTGATGAAGGAAAATAATAAACAAAGAATAAGAATACTGAAGCCTTCCAAAAAGGAAAAAAAAAATATATATTGCCAAAGGGATTGGAGGAATTTTCAATTTTAGGACAAAGGGTTAATATCTCAGGATTAAATTATCAGATTTACACCAAAAACTATACAGCTCGGCACATAAATAACCTGAACATAACTATAAACTTGACAATCCAAGGAATATTTTTAGAGTTATCGAATGCCAAAGGGATTGGAGAAATATTCAATTTGAAGGATAAAGGGTTAATATCTCAGAATCAAAATAACAGATTTACACCAAAAACTATACAGCTCGGCACATCATTAACATGAACACAAATATAAAGTAACTTGACAATCCAAGCAATATTTTTCAAGTTATCGAATGCCAAAGAGATTGGAGGAATTTTCAATTTGAAGGATAAAGGGTTAATATCTCGGGATCAAATCATCAGATTTACGCCAAAAACTATACAGCTCAGCAAATCAGTAACCTGAACACAAATATAAAGTAACTAGACAATCCAAGCAATATTTTTCAAGTTATCGAATGCCAAAGGGATTGGAGGAATTTTCAATTTGAAGGATAAAGGGTTAATATCTCAGGATCAAATTATCCGATTTACACCAAAAACTATACAGCTTGGCACATCAGCAACCTGAACACAAATATAAAGTAACTTGACAATCCAAGCAATATTTTTCAAGTTATCGAATGACAAAGAAATGGATACGGACGCCAGACAAAGGATGGACGAAAGACGGATGGTCACCCCGGATGCCGGCATTATGTGTACCATACATAGTATGGGTACACATAAAAATCCAGGGTTATAAATCACCAAACTAAAAAGCGATTTATCCATCCTTGACTGAATATGCCACACAAACCAAACCATCCTGGTGTGGTAACAGGTATGCCTAGTCTTCACAATAAAAAAAAACTGTACATAAACAGAAGACAACAAGAGC
Source organism: Pictodentalium vernedei (assembly GCA_031216915.1). Classification (NCBI taxonomy): domain Eukaryota; kingdom Metazoa; phylum Mollusca; class Scaphopoda; order Dentaliida; family Dentaliidae; genus Pictodentalium; species Pictodentalium vernedei. Next base: position 556,125,247 of record CM062295.1, on the reverse strand, counting down.
TCACATATCGCTGAAGCCATAAAATGTCCCCTACCGGACTAATGAGCATTAATAATTATACAAATGTTATAACCTAGATGTGATCAGCATTACGTGTACACTCCATATAAAACTGCACTTCGCATACCCCACTTTTTGTGTAGAAAAGTGGGGTATGCAAGTGCGGTTAGGAGAGAAGCATTACATAATCAATTAGCGCTCGACGAGAAATTTCTTCCAGAGTCTGAACCTGATCAGCAATATTAGTCTTCAGTCAGCGAATCTCTAAAACCTGCATTTCATAAAATAATGACATAAAAATACCTTATCTGTCTTTTCCAGATCATTGTATCCCGGAATAATGTCCGATTTTAAACAATTCGTCCAGTATTTTTCGAGATATTGAACTTGTTTCCGTATTAAAATAAAATGTTTTGCCGATATGTCATTTGGATTCACCCCTGTATAATTAAAGGTAAGTTTGTCGCCATCGAACATGATCTTGTCCCACTTCATTCTTGAAACAGTTCAACACATTTTTAAAGTAGAGTGATGTCACGCATGCAGCCCGACTGTCCCAGGAATGGCAATGCTTAGATGCAAAATAGTCGGAGCCATTTTTTGTTAACAGTTTACCTAACAAATCTGCCATATCTGCACTCGTGATATACAAAATTTGCTATTCAAATTTTATTTTTTCATTTCTCTACTTCAAAACATACCTCATGACCTTAATATTAATGTAACAAACTTGATGAGCTTGTTCCAATAAGGAGTACTAAGCCATGGTTAAAAGTAAATAAAAAATGAAAAAATCTGATGTTTCAGAAAAATAATTTGTACTGTTGGCTTCAACTTGTGTTAGGTAAAGGATTAAAGATGCAGTACATAAAGCAATGTTGGGCTATATGAGTCAATTTTCTTTTTTGCATGTAAAAATATAAATGCATCAACATTGATTCCTTGAAAATGGATATAAGTTCATCAACACTGTCTCCAAATTATTTTTGTAGTAGTCATGGATCATCTGAGCAACTGTTATCTTTATTTGAAGAAACTCTTAAGGGCATCATGGCTGAACATGCACCACCAAAGTCAAAAGTTATAACTCATAGGGAAAAAGTGGAGTGGTTTACAGAAGATGTTAGAGCTGCTAAACAACAGCGTCGCAGACTTGAACGTCTATACAACAAAACGAAGCTTGAGATTCACCGGTAGATATTCTGCCACCAAAGAAATACAACTAATAAGATCATCAAAAAAGCGAAGAGGGAGTACTACAATTCTCTGATAGAGGGGTCATCAAATACTAGGGTGTTATTCTCGGTAACCAGTAGTCTCCTTGGTAAAGAACAAAAAGTCATTCTCCCAGATCATCTAAATACCAATGAAATTCTGGAAAAATTCAGTGATTTTTTCATAACCAAAATTCAGTTAATCCTGGATAGTATACCATCACGTGAGCCACCAAAGTTTGATCAACTTGACATAAAAAGAGATTTTTCCAGTTTTCACACTGTCTTGGAAGAAGATATTCGAAAAATGATTTTGTCATCATCCAATAAATCCAATGATCTAGATGAAATTCCAACATTCCTTCTGAAAGAGACAATTGATCATCTTCTGCCAGCCATATCATCTATTATATCTGCATCCCTTCATGAGGGATTTGTTCCACGCCCACTGAAAAAAGCACTTGTTACTCCACTCATCAAGAAGCCATCTCTTGATCCTGACAACCTGAAGAATTATCGACCAATATCGAACCTCTCCTTCCTGTCTAAATTGTTGGAAAAGGTTGTTGCTTCACAACTCAAAAAACATCTGCATGAAAATGGTCTTTTAGAGCCTTTCCAGTCTGCATACAGAGCCAATCACAGTACAGAGACAGCTTTACTGCGAGTCAACAACGACATTGTTAAATCAGTGTCTGAGGGTAAGGCTGTACTGCTTGTTCTCTTGGATTTGTCAGCAGCATTCGACACAGTCGACCATGATATTCTTTTGCAGACATTGACACAGCACGGCATATGTGGAACTGTCTTATCATGGTTTGCATCATATCTAGAAGGTCGCAGTCAACAAATATATATCAACAAGACCGGTTCAGAAAGCAAGATGTTAAAGTGTGGTGTTCCTCAGGGCTCAGTTCTTGGTCCACTTTTGTTTACTCTGTACACTTCTTCTCTGGGTTGTCGTTCTTAAAAGGCATGGCATATCATATCATCTGTATGCTGATGATACCCAACTGTACATTACATTTAATTCATCTCTTCAAAGTGACTCAATCACTGCAGTCAGCAACATGGAAACTTGCATAAATCTGGTGCGGGAATGGATGATAGATTTTAAACTGAAAATGAATGACTCTAAAACAGAATTCTTAGTGATATCCGGGGTTCGCATGCCTACACCCACTGTTACATCAATTCAGGTTGGAAACAACATCACCATGAAAAGTGAATCGGCCAGGAATATTGGACTGATTATGGACTCAAATTTAAAGCTAGACATCCATATCAATAAAATATGTCAAAAATGTTACTGGCAGCTTCGGAATATTGGAAGACTGAGAACTTATCTTAACCAGTCAGCACTTAAAAAAACTTGTGCATTCTTTCAACACCTCACAACTAGACTATTGTAATTCAGTGTTAGTGGGGCTGCCACAGTATTTGATTCAGAAGCTTCAAAAAGTTCAGAATATTGCTGCTAGGATAATTACTGGTATCAAATGCTCTGAACACATAACACCTGTTTTAAGACAATTACATTGGCTTCCAGTTAAACAGAGAATTAATTTCAAAATATTGATCTTAGTATTTAAATGTATCCATCCATGGTGTTTGTTTGGGTTTTTAACCACAAAATTTGAGTCACCCTACCACGCTACAATGAAATCCCTTCATAATTATGGCCTGTGGAATATTCTAAAGGTTTTCGGGCTTTGGGCCTCTGTTGCCATCACAGTTGCCCAAAAGGGGCCATTCTCATCTAGACATTATGTGAAGTCAACCTATCATGTTCCAATGAAATCCCTCCATAAATATGACTTGTAGACTGTGCTAAAGGTATTCGGGCATCGGGCCCCTGTTGCCATCACAGTTGCCCAAAAGGGGACGTTCTCATGTAGACATTATATGAAGTCAACCTATCGAGTTACAATGAAATCCCTCCATAAATATGACGTGTACACTGTGCTAAAGGTTTTCGGGCTTGGGCAGCCATCATGGTTGAATGATCGCAACCAAAAGGGGACATTCTCATCTGGGCATCATGTGGATTGATTCTACGAAGTTACAATGAAATTCCTTCATAAATATGACTGTAGACTGTGCTGAAGGTTTTCGGGTTTCGGGCACCTGTAGCCGTCAAAGTTGCCCAATCACGTCCAAAAGGGGACTTTCTCATGTTGACATTATATGAAGTCAACTTATCAAGTTACAATGAAATCCCTCCATAAATATGACCTGTAGACTGTGCTAAAGGTTTTCGGGTTTTAGGCTCGGGCAGTTGTGACGGTTGATAGATCACGCCCAAATGGGGAAATTCTCATGTAGACATCATTCGGAGTCATCGTATCAAGTTACAACGAAATGCATCCATATTAAACATGACCTGCAGACTGTGCTAAAAGTTTTTGGGTTTCAGGCTTGGGCAGCCATCACGATTGACAGATCATGCCCAAACAGGGACGTTCTCATCTAGGCATTATACAGAGGCATTCTATGAAGTTGCAATGAAATCCCTTCATAAATATGACCTGTAGACTGTGCTAATGGTTTTCGGGTTTTGGGCTCGGGCACGATCACGATCGAAAGGGGACGTTCTCGTGAAGACCTGACCTAAAACCTGCATATGAAATTTCGTGACGATCAGACAAGAACTACTGGGTATAGCCTGTACTTGAAGGTTGAATAAAAAACTTTAACCCCAAACTTTAACCAAAACTCCAAATGTCAACTAAACAGGAAAAGAGAAAAAAAAAACCAAAAAAAACCCCCACTTGAACCTTCAGTAAAAAACTTTAACCACAAAATTTAACCAAAAACTCTAAATGTTAACAGACGGACAGACAGACGGACAAACGTCATTACTCTACCCCTTACTGTAAACAGTCGGGCTAATAAAATTACCAAATAGAGGAAGTATTTTAAAATAAAAAGTATTCTGTGTGTTGTTAGTTATGTTTTTTAGAACAATAATGTGACAGTCTCGGCGATACATCCTGTCTTTACGAAGTGCGGCCCCTGTTTTTCAGGCTCGGGATCATTTCGAACCCGGCATATGATTTAATATCATTGCAGATAAGCTGCTTCACATTTACCTCAGTAATTATTTTTGACGAACTAAATTGAGAATGGAACAGAATTAATAAATAAATCCATCTACTCCTTCCAGTCATTTTCGTAACAACTCGGGTTGATTTTTCAAATTAAGTTCAATCTTCGGAATCATGAAATTTTAGAAGCAAGGGACGGACGAATCACGGCCTCCGGTAAACAAATTTATAGTGCAGGATAGGAAGTGAATTGATACTAAGACACCCACAATGGGATTTTCTTGTCAACTTCCAATATCTGAAAAAAGGCAGGAAAAATTGGTGGTGTCACTGGGGGCCGGGGGGGGGGGGGGGGGGGGGGGAGCCATTTGCCCCTTAAATGTAGGTTTAGCCCACATTTGCTTCCCATGTAAATAACACACACTCTCTCTCTCCCCGCACCCCCCCCCCCACCCCGTCACCTTGGCGTATTCATCATGCCTCCCATGAGTCAGCGATCAACAGTATGGTCTCTCCACTTTTAAATCTGATCCGCCGCGCCTGGAATAATTCTCTCTCAAAATTTTATATATTTTCCCTTTTTTACAGCTTGTGGCCCTCATCAACGGAGGAGGGGGAGCACTGCAATGAGGGCCCATAAACTATGTGACTGAGACAAAATATGGAAATTCACTATAGCCCTACATCCAACGCCAATGGCCGAATTTGGCCGGCACTCAGGCTATACAAAAATCTACATTCAAATTTTATTACGTTTAAGTTTTTGTTTCAAAAACATAGCTTATGACCCTTCATTGGAACGTGCTAGTGGATATTGAGTCGTTCCATTGAGGGGTCCCAAGCTCTGTTTTGAGACAAAAAATTTCAAATTTTTAGCTGTAGGCCGGTGGAGACTAATGAATCACCGGGTTTATCTTCCTAGCATTTGGTATGTTTTTTCTTGGAAATAGTATGTTTATTTTCGTGGCTGGAAACTGAGTGGACTGATACCATTTTGGCAAGACGCTGTCATCTGTATGATGGTGTTTTGGTAATTTTGTTTGTTGTTAATCCCCAAAGCCTACGCCAAAATTGACATTTAAAAAGACACACTTCATCGATCGGAATGGTCCAGAGTTGAAGTTTGATACCGTGTTTTAAAGTAGCTCCGGGAAAAAGATAAGAGAAGCACGGACCGGTTTTACCCGAATTGGATCTGATCCGTGTTGTGAAGATAATCTCCCCCGTGCCTGGAGTTAAATAGCGGCTGTCACATAGAATAAAAAATGTGTTTTAATTTAACATTTGGGCGGATTATGATGTTATATCCCAGGCGAAAAGCAGATAAATTGCCACTATGTTCAAAAAGAAAAATGTGTAGTTATCTGTACCCGTCCGTTTCGGTTGAGAATCAGAATGTTCTTTTCAACAACAATGACCTCGATTAAGCAAGTTCAGACTATTTTATGTCATGTAAATCCAATAGATGGAAGAGCCACACTGCTTCACGGAATCGTCAAAATTCGCATTTTTTTCAAGATTTATTAGAACACAAAACGTGAATTATTGGACCAATTTTCACATTTAAAGGATTTTTTTGATACAGAAAATTATTGGACCGATTTTCACATTTAAAGGATTTTTTTGATACAGAAAATTCCCCCCCAAAATATTTCAGGCACAGAAAAAGGATTTAGTGAAGAGAACTTATTATGTAAATTGCGAGGTGTTTTCCCAATCAACACTGATTGGTGAGTAAATATCTGCTGTTATATAATCATACATAACACACTCAGTCGATATTGGGATAAATTTTTTATATGGAGTGTACACGTAATGAGCATGAATTCCATTGAAACGTTTCCAAGAAAAGACTGGAAAACTGATATTTTGGCGCTTTTCCATATTTCCAAGGACAATAACTCACACAAGAATAATGCAATAAGCATGAAACTCAAACTTGATTTGTAAGTCATCGTTCTATAGTAGGTTACCCAAAATGAAATCATTCGGTTGAAGCATTTCCAAAAAAAGTTCGAAAAGCTAAAGTGTGACTGACAGACTGACTTACAGACTGGCGGATGGATGGAGTTCAAATGAAACTTGATCTATAAGTCATCGTTCTATAGTAGGTTCCCAAAAATGAAAACATTCTGTTAAAGCGTTTCCAAAAAAAGTCTGGAAAACTGATATTTTGGCACTTTTTCATATTTCCACGGGCCATAACTCACACAAGAATAATGCAATCAGCATGAAACTCAAACTTATCTGTAAATCATTGTTCTATAGTAGTTTACCAAAACTGAAATCATTCCGTTGAAACATTTCAAAAAAAAGTCCGGAAAGTTAAAAAATTTATAGTAATTTATATATTTTTTATACTTACCAATGACCCAGACTAAGCTGGTGCTAACTCTTAAATTCTAGGGCCAAACACAAATTTTGCCCCCACAATCCCCAAAATTTGCATCAAAATCCAAAAATTAGATGTCCTATGTGGTCCTCCATACTTTTATCCACTGCTCATGCGCAGTGTCAAGGAAGTCTGAAATTGGAGCCAAATCCTCATTCTTACAACCAGTGCCTGGTAAGCGTTATGTAATCAGCGGGGAGGTATGAGTTCCCAACTCATGGGAGGGCCATCCCCATCTGGGTCATTGGTAAGTATAAATGAAAGTGTCAATGACACTGTAGCTCAACTTGACAAACTTGAACTTGTTAAGTTATAAATGAAATGGCAAAATTGAAGATCATTGGCACCAATGTTATTTGATGAAATTTCAACATAACAGCATTGTGTGTGCACAACGTCAGAGTAATCCATGCATTTTTAAATGTAAACTGTAAGACTGGCTAAAGGAAGAATGTTGATACACAAATGCGGTATGTTCAGAGGTTATTGTAAATGGCAACTTTTTTTCACAGAAATGAATGCTAATCAATAGCTCTTATCTAAAGGTCTTGCCTAATGGGCATACCAAGTTCAAAAACAATCCTATGATAAATGTGACCTGCAGGCCATGTCAAAGAATGTTGATGCACAAATGCAATAAATTCAAAGATTGTTGTTAACAGCAACAGTTTTGGGTGGAAATGAAAAGAAAATCAATAGCTCCTATCTTTGTCACCCTGCATAAGCATACAAAGTTTCAAAACAACCTGATAATGAATGTGCCCTCTGAGGCATGCCAAAGGAAGATGTTTATGCACAAATGCACTAAGTGGAAGGTCATAGCTTGTGGCAATGGTTTTTTTATGGAAATTCATAAATATACCCTGCAGAGAGTGCAAAAGGGTACGTTGATGCACAAATGCAGTAAGTTCAAAGGCTGGTGATAACGACAATAATTTTTTATGGAAATGAAAAAAGAGCAATAGCTCACATACAGAGGTCACCCCGAACACACATACCAAGTTTCAAAGTGATCTGATCATAAATGTGCCCTAAAGGGTGTGTTAAAGGGAAATATTGAGGTCTGCCTAAACTAAGTTCAAAGGTCAGCGGCAACATTTTTTGACAGAAATGGAAGAAAATCGACAGCTCCCGTATAGATGTCACCCCACACAAGCACACCGAGTCTGCAAGCGATCCAATCATAAATGTGCCCTGCAGGGTGTGTCAAAGGGAAATATTGATGCTTAACTGCACTAAGTTTTTACTAAGTTCATCGAAGGTCATTGCCAGTGGCAACATTTTTTGACGAAAATCGATAGCTCCCATCTAGAGGTAACCCCAAACAAGCATACAAAGTTTCGAACCGATCTGATCATAAATGCGCCCTTTATGGCATGCCAAAGGAATATATTGATGCCTGACTAAACTAAGTTCAAAGATCGTTGCCAGCGGCAACATATTTTGACGGACGGAAATGGAAGAAAATCGATAGCTCCCATCTCAAGGTCACCCCCAAAACAAGCATACCTGGTTTCAAAGCAATCCAATCATAAATGTGCCCTCTAGGGTGTGCCAAAGGGAAATATTGTGGTCTGACTAAACTAAGTTCTAAGAACGTTGGCCGCGGCAACATTTTTTAATGTAAATTGACGAAAATCGATAGCTCCCATCTAGAGGTCACCCCAAACAAGCATACCAAGTTTCAAAGCAATCCAATCATAAATGTGCCCTGTAGGGTGTGCCAAAGGGAAATATTGAGGTTTGACTAAACTAAGTTCTAAGAAACGTTGGCCGTGGGAACATTTTTTGACGGAAATTGAAGAAAATCGATAGCTCCCATCTAGAAGTCACCCCAAACAAGCATACCAAGTTTCAAAGCGATCTGATCATAAATGCGACCTGTCAGGTTTGCCAAAGGAAATTGTGGACGTACGTACTAACGTACATACGGACGTACGCTGACGGACGAGAAGTGATGGCAATAGCTCAGCTTGACTTTGTCAAGTTGAGCTAAAAATATATAAATTACTATAAATTTTTTAACATTTTTATACTGTACCAATGACCCAGACTTAGCTGAATAGAAAGAAGAGGCCCCAAGGGGCCTGAGGGCGCTCACCTGACATGGTAGCCTAAATATCACCTCAGAGAATTGATTTCAACAAGTTGCATCTGCTCCTCCTAAGAAAAGCTTATACCAAATATCCAAAGATTCTGACCAGTGGATCTAAAAAAAAAGATTTTTAAAGAATATTCCTCATACTGAACTAAGTTATAATTCGGGCTCCCACAGGGAGCCTATATATGAAACCAGGGACTTGGCTTTAACAAACTTAAATCTCACCCCTCTAAGGATGCTGCACATGAAATATCAAAACATTCTGACTGCTGGATCTGAAGAAGATTTTTAAAGAAAATTCCTCATTTTGAACTAAGTTACAATTCAAGCTCCCACAGCGAGTCCAAATATGGACCTAGGGACATGGCTTGAACAAACTTGAATCTCACCCCCCTAAGGATGCTGCATACCAAATATCAAAACATTCCGACTACTGGATCTGAAGAAGATTTTTAAAGAAAATTCCTCATTTTGAACTAAGTTACAATTCGGGCTCCCACAGTGAGCCCAAATATGAACCCAGGGACTTGGCTTGAACAAACTTGAATCTCACCCCCCTAAGCATGGTGCATACCCGATATCAAAAGATTTTGCCTGCTGGATCTTGAGAAGAAGATTTTCAAAGACATTTGCCTGAAATGCACTAAGTTCGAATTTAAGCTTCTATAGTGAGCCCAAATATGAATCTAGGGAGCCGATTTGAACAAACTTGAGTCAGATCCACCCCACAATGTTGCATACCAAATATCAAAAGATTCTGCCTGCAGGATCTGGAGAAGAAGGTGTTTAAAGAAATTTGCCTGAAATGCACTAAGTTAGAATTCGGGCCTCTATAGTGAGCCCAAATATGAATCCAGGGGGCCGATTTGAACAAACTTGAATCAGATCCACCCCACAATGTTGCATACCAAATATCAAAAGATTCTGCCTGCTGGATCTGGTTAAGATTTTTGAAGAAATTTGCCTGAAATGCACTAAGTTCGAATTTGGGCTTCTATAGTGAGCCCAAATTTGAATCCAGGGGGCTGATTTGAACAAACTTGAAACAGATCCACCCCACAATGTTGCATACCAAATATCAAAAGATTCTGCCTGCTGGATCTGGAGAAGAAGATTTTTTAAGAAATTTGCCTGAAATGCACTAAGTTTGAATTTGAGCTCCTATACTGAGCCCAAATATAAATCCAGGGGGCCGATTTGAACAAACCTGAATCAGATCCACCCCACAATGTTGCATACCAAAAATCAAAAGATTCTGCCTGCTGGATCTGAAGAAGAAGATTTTTGAAGAAATTTGCCTGAAATGCACTAAGTTCGAATTTGGGCTTCTATAGTGAGCCCAAATATGAATCCAGGGGGCCGATTTGAACAAACTTGAATCAGATCTACACCACAATGTTGCATACCAAATATCAAAAGATTCTGCCTGCTGGATCTGGAGAAGAAGATTTTTGAAGAAATTTGCCTGAAATGCACTAAGTTCAAATTCGGGCTTCTATAGTGAGCCCAAATATGAATCTAGGGAGCCGATTTGAACAAACTTGAATCAGATTCACCCCACAATGTTGCATACCAAATATCAAAAGATACTGCCTGCTGGATCTGGAGAAGAAGATTTTTTAATCTTTTTCCCATTGCCTACAGTGTTAAAAAGTGCTGACTCAGCACTTTTTCAAAAGTCCTCAAAAAAGTACCTTGTGATCAAACCGATAGGGATTTTTTTTACCTCTCTATTCTACTGGATAAAAGTAAGCTTTATACAACATAAGAATTCTCTGTGCCGTGTAGTTTTGGAGATATGGCAGTTTTAAGGTTTTTCCTATTTTTAGCTCCCGAGGTTCCCACAGGGCAATGAGAAAATTTTTTTTTGCATTAATCAACTACTTATGACCCATTATCATCTCATATCAAATTTAGTTCAAATCGACCTCACGGTTCTGAAAATAGAAATTTTAGGCGTCGCCAAAATTTTTGCCCCTCCCATAACGAAGGCAAATAATGCCCGACAAACTTCTCTTGAACAAACTTGATTCTACACCTCAAAAGGAAGCTGCATACCAAATATCAAGTCTCTGCAACTACTGGTTCATGAGAAGAAGATTTTCAAAGATTTTGGTGCCCCTTGGGGGCGTGGCCCCACCCAGGAGGAGTGGCAATTTCATTTGAACAAATCTGAATTGACATTAGGTAATAAACATTTACCCAACATTTGAAAAATATTGGGCCAGTGGTTTCTTCGGAGAAGTTGGTTTTGTAAAATTTACGCCGGACGACGACTGACGGCGGATGGAAAGCGATTAGTAAAGCTCCCCTTGAGCTTCGCTCAGGTGGTGAGCTAAAAAGGCTGGAGGGCCTAGGACATAAAGGATAATCCAATAGACTCAATTATATGTAAACAGAATTATCCCCTCAAGGAGAAGAGGAGAATAGGCTTTACATGTATCTTTCTTGTTTATACCAAAAAAGAAAGACACAATACAATTCCGTAATTGAGCACAATAACATCAATGATCTCTATTAACATCCAGTATAACCCATTATACTAATTTATTAAAGGAAAGCCAATAAATAAAGATAGTCCAGAGAATGAGACTCTTTATACTCATTTAAAAGTGTCCGAGGATTGTATATTAACGCTCGTATGAAACGTGACATATACAAATGCTTCACACCGAGCTACACTTTAAAAATATTACATAAATGAGATAGACTTTAGCTTTAAACTTTAAAACCATCCCGGCACCGACTCGGAATTACTGATTCCAGCTGAGGTATTCCCTTGCTTTTCACTATAAAGCAGGTGATATAAGGGAACACACCCCCCCCCCCCCCCCCCCTCCCACAGAACGAAGAGGGCAGCAGGACAGAGACGCTGCCGGAACAGAAAGCCTGCATAACTATAGTTGCAACTATTTAGTGGACGACATTCTGAGCAACAGATAACAGACCTAAACAACGCAGGTTGCCAGAAATGGACTCAATATTCTAAGATAAAACTTCGTGAAAGTGGAAGGCTGAGACCAATATGCAGCCTTCATCAAATCGGTAATAGCAACACTATTAGCATAAGCCCAAGATGTAGACAGCGCTCTTACTTCATGCACCAAAATCTTAAGCACAGACTGCTGAGATGAAGATAATTTTTCATAAGTAGTACGGATAGTTAATTAAATCCACCTTGCAATAGAATGGACCATAATGTCCTTTCTATTAGGCAGCAAAGACAGAAAGAAATGCTAACGTCCCTTTCTGATAAACTCAGATCTACGTTTGTAAATACGCATAGCTCTGACTGGACAAAGCAAAGGCCTATGACCGTCTGAAGACGGAAGAGCCTTAATAACAATAGGTTCAGGGTACTTATTAGGAGCCTGATTCTTAGCCAAAAATCCAACATTAGCAGTCAATGTAACAGTATTACCAACACTACGATAGTGAGAATCATCAACAGATAGTGCATGAAGCTCAGTAACTCTTCTAGCCAAAGAGAAGGCTAAGAGAAAAGCTGTCTTATAAGATAAGTAGTTGAAATCCACTGTATCAAGAGGTTCAAATGGCACTTCTTTTAGCTTCAGAAGAACTCAAGCTAAATTCCATTTGGGAATTAACCTAAGGGTTCTAGGTCTATTTATTGAAAAGTTTTTCACTAACTTAGATATAGAGACATTAGATCCAATCTGTAAGCTATCATGATGAGCATATGTATCCGATAGCATAGACCTATAACCCTTAATAGTTTTTGGCTGCAGTTTGATCTTGTCAAACAAGTAGACCAGAAAATTATTAATGTCTGGAATGGAGGGATCATAAAAATCAACAGAATGATCCCTACACCATGGAGAGAAAACCTTCCAATTAGCAGCATAATTTAGCGAAGAGGAGGGCCTCCTACAGTTAGAAATTGCATCCACTGCTCGTCCTGCAAAATGCTTGCCATGCAAGAAGGACCGAACAACGGAAATACGTGAAGGTTGAGACCTTGCGGGTTGTGATGCAGTGTGCACGATTTCCCCTGCGAAAGAAGGTCCTCCCGTGGAGGAAGCTTCCGCGGAATGTCCCACAACAGACACCCGAGTAGATTTATCCATGGTCTCTGGGGTGACAGAGATGCTACCAACAGAATCTTGCAATGAGATTGCTTGATATTTAGCAATATCCGTTGAAACAACGGAGCTGGAGGATACGCGTATCCTATCATCGAGAGGGCGTCTACTGCAAATGCTCGAGGATCTGGGCATGGCGATATATACGTCTGCAACTGATTGTTGAGATGCGTCGCAAATAAGTCTATCATAGGAAGATCCCATTGGTAGCAAATCTGATTGAATACTCGTTTGTTGAGAGTCCATTCTGACGTCAACATCCGACCTTTCCGAGAAAGGGAGTCCGCTCTAATGTTCAGACGACCCGGAATATGACGGACCGATAGAAGAACTTGATGCTCTAGGACAAACAGAAGGATTCTTTACGTTAGATTGAACAATGGAATGGAATGAGTCCCTCCCTGGTTCCGAATATACGCTACTACTGTCGAATTGTCGGACAGAATTTGAACATGCGAATTCTGAATAATGTTCATCCACTGACGCAGCGCAAGCCAAATTGACATCATCTCTTGATGTTTATGTGCTTGTTTAGGAACTGCGGATCCCAAAGACCCTGGCACCTCGAATCTGTTGGGCTCAAAGTTGCGCCCCAACCTGTTTGACTTGCATCCGTCATTATCATAAAAATCGGATCCGGCAGTTGCAGTGGTACTCCCTGAGTTAACCACTGAATATCTGCCCAAGTCTGAATCTCTTGATTCACTTGATTCGACAGGACGATGTTCGTTTCGAGCGAATGAGTCTTCACACTCCAATTCTGAGTAAAAAATATCTGGAGTGGACGAGTGTGTAGCCACCCCATCGGAATAAGATCTGCAGCGGCTCTGCACAAACCTGTCAGTCTCATGAATTCTCTCGCTGTTACTACATCTGAGTGAAGACAAAAGCGAGCGTAACAACTGACTAATTTCGCTCTGGTTAACAGCAGACGAACAAGATTGTTGTGCGTCTCGAAGCTCGTTCCCAGGTGGGTGAATGACTTGGACGGCACTAGATCCGACTTCTTCCCGTTTACTATGAAACCGAGACGTCGGAGCAATTGAAGCAGACTCTGAACATCGTTCTGAAGCGTTAACTTGTTGCCGTACCTCTGAAGAATGTCGTCCAAGTAGGCCGACGTTACCACAGACGAATGAGCTCGGAAATGAGTCATTACCAAGTTCATTATTCGAGTGAAGGTCCAGGGCGCTAGATTCAGACCAAAGCACATTGCTCGGAACTGATAAACGACTCCTAGGACAGCGAAGCGAAGATACTTTCTGAACGCCGGATGTACCATGACGTGAAAGTACACATCCTTGAGATCTATGCTCGCAGCATAATTGTTCACTCGAATGCTCGCCCTGGCCGATCGGATGGTCTCCATATAAAATTTCGGAGCCATGATCAGCTTCCTGGTTTTCTACGACGTCTATAGCATTCTTGTCCAGAAGAGACTGAACTTCTGATAGAAGTGAATCTCTCTTCTGAACGTCTGACGGAAGCTGAGTCCAACGTGGACTTCGAGTTAACGGAGGTTTTTCCATGAAGGACAGTTTTAGACCTTCGGAAATAACCCCTTGCACCCATGGGTCGTCTGTAATAGACAACCAATTGGTTAAGAATCTCGACAGTCTTCCGTCCAGTGGAACGCAAAAGAGGTTTAGACCATCACCTCCTGGCCCTGCAAGGCTTGCGGGAGGAGAAACCACGTCCTCCATGACCCACACCTCGCCCAGTCGACCTATGGGCGTCTGACCGGTATCTCGGCCAGCATTACGACCCCTACATGAGTCGCTACTCTGACGGTCTCTGGAGTAAGACGTAGAGGCCTTTTATATATAGGAACTTCCCTTGGACGTATTCACCCCCGAAGTGCCTGCCTTACTCCTCTCTGCTGAGTACAACTTTTTCAAAGCGGATTTAAAAGCAGAGAAACCGAAGCTTTCTTAGTAATCTGTTGATAGATTATTGAAAGCTTACCGTTGAAGAGAAGCTCTCCTGAGACCGGAGCGACTGGAAGAGAGTTTTTCACTTTACTATCCACTCTTGTAGATGCAGCCAGGGCAGCATCACGTCTGACTAACTCCAGACTGCCACTGAAAGGGCGGAGTTATACGTAGAATATGCTATGGCCCTCAAAAGAACTCTCAAGGAAGTTTTGAACATCCTGGAATTCTTTTCCTTCGAGACGTAATGATAACGCTCCGGTAAGGTGATCTGCGTAAAATGCGTCTAAACTGATTCTGTTAGACGAGACAGTCGTCACCAGCATACTGGAATAAATCGACATAGACGCCGGCAATGACAACTCCAAGTCGTCTGCCTGGTCGTCTAAATGCAGAGGAACTCTCGGCATGCCCTGTCCTGCCATTTCAAATCTATTTCTATGATTGATGAAAGGCAGCTGTAGAGCATGAGACGATAAGAAACCGGATTTGCCAGACTTAGCGGGTAGCTTGAATATAGCGTCATAAAGAAGTTCAAATGTCTGCGTGACATTTCTGGACTGGGTCGGAAACTCAGACGCAATGTCCCTATTCTGGCCGAATAAGTCTGATTCCAGTGACGCTATCAGTCTCTTATCAGGTAACGCAGCATTTTGGTCTGGAGAAACAACTTCTGAAAGGTGTTGCTGGATGAAATCTACGGCCACCTTAAGTTGTTCGGAAAGGGAAAATTTCAGCTCTGCTGATTCCCTTTCATCATCCGACTGAACCACATGAGAACCACGGTCGTCCCTTTCTGACTCTGCAGGGGAGCGAACCGACCCAGCTTCCTCAGACAGTTTCTTTTCTGAAAACGTTTCTGATGGCTGCTGGGATGCTGCGATGAATTGAGCTATCTGTGATAGCAAGTCCGTCACGGAGGCCTGAGGAGCCATGGTCTTACGTAATTTAGCCGCTGGAAGCTCCTGGGACGTTACTTCCTGCATATTTCTCCTATGGGAACGTGTCCTTGGCTAGCAGATGGCATGACCTGGTCGACGTGGAATTCCTGGTTGGGGAAGCAGGCTGGATATCTGCGGTCACATAGCCAAGGTGTGGTCGTGTGTGCCGACGTGAGGATGAGGAAGCCAATAGATAAGCCGCGTCGGACTGTCTATGCAAAGGAATGTCCCGAGCAGGAGGAGTGGACATATGCTTAGACTGACGAACGTACATACAACAACATCTGGGCCCAGATGTTGTTGTAAGAGAGAGGGGGCCTCTCTCGCTCGCGGTCCGGGTAGATCTGGATGAGCTAGCTACCGGACTGACTGGCTTCCTCCGTTCCATCCTCCGATCCGCCGTCGCCGGGTGTGCGTGATCCGAGATTACAGTGCTCGCAACACCTCTTCTCCTCTCCTGGATCGCAATGGACGAACCTGGCGTCACAACCATTTCGTGAATGATTGCTTCACCAGGGGAGCTAGTGGGCGACAAGTGACCGTCGATCCTACTAGGGACCTCTTAGGCACTTGCAGCATTTCCTTGAGCACTTTGCCGCTAGCTCATTATTGCAACGACGGAAGCACACTTTTGAAGACATCACGGAGACATCACCCTGTTCTTGTTCCTCTGAAAAAGAGACTGAAAAAACTAGAGTGACCCTGTGGAGAGAGGACCGGCATGGACCTCTCACCACTAACAACATATCGTGACACACGTCTCCAACATATGTCATCCGAAATGGCACACACTGAGCAAGAATTAGTGTGATTACACAGACTACAGCAAATACAATGAACATGAGAATCAGAAGGAGACTTCCTTGATTTACAATTGAACAATATTCTTTCATTTTGAAAAAATATTTAACAGTCATCGTACTCGCACCAACCTTTGAAAATAAAGATACATAATAATAATAATCCATCATAAACATTTCGAAAATTTAATTCAAAAGAAAAAAAATTTTTCGAAAATTTTTCAAGATGAGCCCAAGTTCCCAATGGCAACGATGAGCCCAAATGGATCCCAAAAAAGCCTAAGTGTGGACAAAAATTTTAAAACATGTCTAAAAATTAATGTTACACTTACGGACAATATCTTGCTATGAGCAGAACTAATAGAAGACAAGAAATCACTGTCAGAAGTAACCGCTGTCAACGTAAACAAAAGTTAATATAAACTGGAAACAAGACTCCAGGCACTGAAAATATGGCCTGAAATCAGTAACCAATTTTAACAATCCGATGTAAAACAGAGGCATGACCGAAACGCCTAACCACCCTAGGGTGAGGACGTAACCATCTGGAAAAACAGAATAAACATTCTGTTACCAAGCCAAAGCTCCCAAGAAATTTCAGTAAAAATAATTACAAAAATAATGCCAAAAGCATGGGAGAATAGCAAGGGGGTATTAAGGAAAGGGAGAGAGGAAACACTGAACAATGGAAATTTTTTAACAAGAATGTACATATCAGGCCCATGCCCCGAAGTTAGGGAACATGAAATAATTTTGCATAAAAATTATAAGTTACAGCCCTGAACACATCCTTCCACTCCTCCTCTTATTTCATCCTTAGATCCACCATTTCTTTCATGATTTTGTGTCTGGCATCATTTTAACTGAGATTATAAGCACAGATATCAGTGAGATGTTACTGATTGAAGGGCCAAACAAAGAATGAGGATTTGGCTCCAATTTCGGATTTCCTTGACACTGCGCATGTGCAGTGGATAAAAGTATGGAGGACCACATAGGACATCTAATTTTTGGATTTTGATGCAAATTTTGGGGATTGGGGGAGGGGGGGGGGGTGGCAAAATTTGTGTTTGGCCCAGAATTTAAGAGTTTGCACCAGCTAAGTCTGGGTCATTGGTACAGTATAACAAGAAGGACGCCAACGCCCTATAGCTCACCAACATTCCTCTTTGATAGTAACTTTGGCAAACACAAGAACTGTATCAAACAGGCTCATAACATGTGACAAAGCTTACCTAAACACAACCTCTTAAAAGTAAAACACAGAAACTGACATAAACACTAAGTTAAGCATGAAATTCTGAGCTAAACAGAAAACTAAACGCAACTAAAAATGTCAAGAAAAATGTTTAAAATGCAGGGTATGAGGGGTTAATCATGGAACAATGATACTGAGGAACATGCATGATGAATATAAGTGTCATGGGAAGAGAAGGAGCACAGCAGCTGACATAAACACTTAGTTAAACATGAAATTCCGAGCTAAACAGAAAACTAAACGCAACTAAAAATTTCAAGAAAAATGTTTAAAATGCAATGTATAAGGGGTTAATCATAGAACAATGATACTGAGGAACATGTATGATGAAAATAATTGCCATGGGAAGAGAAGGAGCACAGCAGCTGACCTAAACACTAAGTTAAACATGAAATTCCGAGCTAAACAGAAAACTAAATGCAACTAAAAATGTCAAGAAAAATGTTTAAAATGCAGGGTATGAGAGGTTAATCATGGAACAATGATACTGAGGAACATGTAGGAGGAATATAAGTGCCATGGGAAGAAAAGGAGCACAGCAGCTGACCTAAACACTTAGTTAAACATGAAATTCTGAGCTAAACAGAAAACTAAACGCAACTAAAA
This sequence comes from Pictodentalium vernedei, assembly GCA_031216915.1. Lineage (NCBI taxonomy): Eukaryota > Metazoa > Mollusca > Scaphopoda > Dentaliida > Dentaliidae > Pictodentalium > Pictodentalium vernedei. The sequence goes on along the minus strand of CM062295.1, from coordinate 556,106,854 downwards.
AAGTCAAGAAAAATGTTTAAAATGCAGGGTATGAGGGGTTAATCATGGAACAATGATACTGAGGAACATGTATGATGAATATAAGTGACATGGGAAGAGAAGGAGCACAGCAGCTGACCTAAACATCAAGTTAAACATGAAATTCTGAGCTAAACAGAAAACTAAACGCAACTAAAAATTTCAAGAAAAATGTTTAAAATGCAGGGTATGAGGGGTTAATCATGGAACAATGATACTGAGGAACATGTATGATGAATATAAGTGTCATGGGAAGAGAAGGAGCACAGCAGCTGACCTAAACACTAAGTTAAACATGAAATTCCGAGCTAAACAGAAAACTAAACGCAACTAAAAATGTCAAAAAAAATGTTTAAAATGCAGGGTATGAGGGGTTAATCATGGAACAATGATACTGAGGAACATGTATGATGAATATAAGTGTCATGGGAAGAGAAGGAGCACAGCAGCTGACCTAAACACTAAGTTAAACATGAAATTCTGAGCTAAACAGAAAACTAAACGCAACTAAAAATGTCAAGAAAAATGTTTAAAATGCAGGGTATGAGGGGTTAAATCATGGTATAATGATAATAATCATCATATAGCAGCATTATAAAGGCCATGATATGGAAATAGGGTGAGTAAGTGACCTAAACATAAGCTTTAACATTATTGGACACGTACGCTGACGCCGACGCCGACCGATCGAGCCATGCCATAAGCTCACACAACTAAAGTTGGTGAGCTGAAAATACTGATATTTTGGCGCTTTTCCATATTTCCAAGGGCCATAACTCACACAAGAATAATGCAAACAGCATGAAACTCAAACTTGATCTGTAAGTCATCGTTCTATAGCAGGTTACCAAAAATGAAATCATTCAGTTGAAGCATTTCCAAAAAAAGTCCGGAAAACTAAAGTGTGACTGACATTTTCCATATTTCCAAGGGTCATAACTCACACAAGAATAATGCAATCAGCATGAAACTCAAACTTGATCTGCAAATCATCGTTCTATAGTAGGTTACCAAAAATGAAATCATTTGGTTGAAGCATTTCCAAAAAAAAGTTCAGAAAACTAAAGTGTGACTGACAGACAGACTGACAGAGTGCAAACCTATAGTCCCCTTCGGTGATACTGGTAGGGGACTAAAAAAGGGTAAGAATAATGTGTTAAACAAGAGGCCCCAAGGGGCCTGAGAGCGCTCACCTGCCACCGAAAACTATCAACCGAGAGTCCTGATTTGAACAAACTTGCATCTGCTCCATTAAGAAAACCATATACCAAATATCAAAACATTCTGACAAGTGGATCTGAAAAAAAAATGATTTCCAAAAATATTCCTCAAATTGAACTAAGTTATAAATCGGGTTCTCACAGGGAGATGAAATATGAACCCAGGGACTTGGCTTGAACAAACTTGAATCTCACCTCCCCAAGGATGCTGTATACAAAATATCAAAACAATCTGACCGGTGGATCTGAAAAAAAGTTTTACCCACAGAGTTAAAAAATTATGACTCAGCATTCTTTTCAAAGTCCCCGAAAAAGCACCCTGTGATAAAACTGATAGCATTTTTTTTGACCACATTCTGTTGGTCCTAAGGAAGCTTCACACCAAATAAGAATTCTCAGTGCCGTGTAGTTTTGGAGATGTGGGTGTTTGAAATTTGTTCTATTTTTAGCTCCTGTGGTTTCCATGGGGCATTTGGAAATTATTTTTTTTTTGCATAAATCAAATACTTATGACCCATTAATAATTCATATCAAATTTGGTTTAAATTGGCCTCTCGGTTTGGAAAATATAAATTTTTGTCAAAAATTCCTGCCCCTTCCGTAACAATGACAAATATTGCATCTCGAACTTCTCTTGAACAAATTTGAGTCTACACCTCAAAAGGAAGCTGTATACCAAATATCAAGACTCTGCTGCAGCTGGTTCATGAGATTTTTTTTAAATATTGGGGCATTTTGGCCCCGCCCCATACTCAATATGAGCAGAAACCCAATTTGAAGAAAAACCCAAATGCCCCTATAACCACTACTCATGTGAAATTTCATTAAAATGTGTCCAGTGGCTTGGGAGAAAAAGACCCAAACACCACTATCACAACAGATGAAGAGTGATCAGACTTTCAGTCAGGTGAGCTAAACAAGAGGCCCCAGGGGGCCTGAGGACACCCATCTGACATGGTAGCCTAAATGTCAACCCATGGAATTGATTCCATTCCATTCTGTTGGTCCTAAGGAAACTTCACACCAAATAAGAATTCTCAGCAGTGCCAGGTAGTTTTGGAGATATGGGCGTTTGAAATTTTTTCTACTTTCAGCTCCTGCTGTTCCCATGGGGTGATGGGAAATGTTTTGGGGCATAAATTTCGAACTTATGACCCAATAAGCCCTCACATCAAATCTGGTTCAAATCAGCCTCTCGGTTTGGAAAATATAAATTTTGGGTGGCCGAAAATTTTTGCCCCTCCCATAACAAAGGGAAATATAGCTCCTCGAATTTCTCTTAAACAAATCTGAGTCTACACCTCAAAAGGAAGCTGCACACCAAATATCAAGTTTCTGCTGCTGCTGGTTCATGAGAAGAAGATTTTTTATGATTTAAGCACACTTTTTGGGCGTCGCCCTACTGAGGGGCAGGGCAACTTGATTTGAATAAAATCAAAATGCGATGTCATATCAAACTACAATCTTAAATTTCAATTAAATTGGTTCAACGGTTTTGGAGGAGAAGACCCAAACACCATGTTCATGGATGCCGGACAACAAGTGATCACAAAAGCTCTCCTGACTGAACGTTAGGCGAGCTAAAAACTGATGAGAAGTCAGTAACTATTAGAGACCTGATATATGACAGATTGAGCAGCTACAGTAGGACCCAAGGAATAGAGGTCTGTGGCCTGTTCCTGTAGGTCTCTACGGTAGAAGGATAAAAAGTGGATCTGCTTCTCCAATAAGCAGCAGACATAAGGTCACTAATAGATAATGAGTTAGGATATGCTCATGAAGTAGCCAGGGCTCTAACTTCATGAGCAGAGATATTATTGATAACTCAATCATTGCTAGTGAGGTGATCATAAGACAAACGAAAGGCAGCTTGAATCCACCTAGAAATAGAGTGCGGAGAGATGTCTTTCCTACCCGAGATGAACTTGGATTTGTTAACATATATCCTAATAGCTCGAACAGAACAGAAAAGAGGTCTTGAACCTGTCTGATCTTCAGGAGGAAGAGCTCTGATAACAGGTAAAGGGTAACATACGGAACCTGATTCTTAGCAAGAAAAGAAGCATTAGTAGTGAGTGTAACTGAATTCCCAAGCTGTGATAGAAATGAGGATCAATAGAAAAAGCATGGAGCTCACTAACTCTCCCAAGCGAAAGCCAAAAGGAAGGCCATCTTGTAAAGCAAGATTTAATATTAGTATCAGAAAAATGCTCAAAGGAGACCTCTGTGACGCAATGCAGAACCCAAGATAAATTCCACTTGGGTTTGACTCTTGAGAAATTTAGGTCTCTTAAGAGTAAAATGTTTCAAAAGGTTACCCAAAAGGGAACGGAACCAACAGAAGAATTTGTGGCAAACAAGAAAGTCTCAGAAAGCATAGATCTATCTATAACCTTTAATAGTGATGGGTTGAAGCCCTTTTGTGTAAAACAAGCAAATTCAGTGAATTCATGTCTCCCGCTGGGCAGCAGTTTCAAGGGGGAATTAATGCATCCAGTGGAATATAGTTGAGTTGCAAGTGGAAGTTATTTAGAAGAGATGGAGTACAACTGTGAGAATCACTAAATATTACGACTGTATGATAAGACATATTACATTAAACTGATGTGAAAAGTGTTAACCAACCTGTAAAGACTGTGACTGGAAGTTAATGAAACCTTGGAAGTGATGTCCGGATAATTTGGTGGTCTGTATATGGTACTGGGAGAGTCTGACTTTGTAGAGTTGCAAAAGAAGTAATGATGAAGTCCAAAATGTTGCCATGAAAATGAGTAGGTTCATTCACAATCTGCAGAAAATTATACCGATGAAGGAAAGTGGTAAAATGTGAATTTGACGGATCCATGTTGAAGTCACCAAGAATCAGTAGATTGTCAGAGTGTGATGTCAAATGACTCATAAGACTGTCCAGTTGACAGAAGAAGGTGGAATTTTGTGCTGTCGGCTGTTTATAAAGCACCACTTGTACAAAAATCTGATTACACCCAATTTCGGAACAAAATGGCCACTAGTGGCCATCTTGAATTTTGGACCAAACCACAAAACACATATTCTGGTCTCACATGATAACAAAGATACCCAAGAAGTTTCGTGATCGGTTCATAAATACGGCTTTTAGTCCGAAGTGAGTTGATGGATGGGCAGACGGACAGGCAGACGGACAGATTTTCCCACATTCGAACCTGACCTATGTATTGATAAAAGTAATCCAAATATGAAATTTCATTGAAATCGGTTGACTCTAAGGAAAGATAGAGTCTGGAAACCATCAGTCAATCAAATTTAAGCAACCTAATTAAATATGCACGGAAAATGTCCATGTTTGAACTTGGACCCACAATTGATGAAAGAGATCTACTACCCAAATTTCATTTGAAATCGACTGACTGTAAGGAAAGTTAGAGTCTGGAAACAAAAAACACGGAAGGTGTGCACTTACTCTGTATTAGTAGTAGCACGGAATAAATCAAACTTTCTCTAATTTGCATAATTTTTGCACGAGAACAAAACCCGTATTATATGTGATGTATTGCATGTTAATAAACATTCTCACAAAAATTTATTCAAATCTGAATTTTCATATATAAGTTCTGCACAAAAAACTGATTACACCCAATTTCGGAACAAAATGGCCGCTGGTGGCCAGCTTGAATTTTGGACCAAATCCCAAAACACATATTATAGTCTCACAATGATAACAAAGATACCCAAGAAGTTTTGTGAAGATCGGTTCATAAATACGGCTTTTAGTCTGAGGTGCGTTGACACATGGGGCAGACGGACAGATTTTCGGTACATAATTTCCCACATTCGAACTTGACCTAGGTATTGATAAAAGTAATCCATACATGAAATTTCATCGAAACCGGTTGATTTTAAGGAAAGTTGGAGTCTGGAAACCGTCAGCCAATCAATTTCAGCAACCTAATTAAATATGCGTGGAAAATGCCCATATTCAAACTTGGACCCACAATTCATGAAAGTGATTTACTACCCAAATTTCAAGGAAATCCGGTCACTGTAAGGAAAGTTAGAGTCTGGAATTGAAAAACATGGAAGGATGGAAGGAAGGACAGAAGTACACCCCGAATTTAATATCTCCCGTTTTTTTAAAAAAGCGGGAGACAACAAATAAACAAAAAAATCCTAGGAGCAGAAATGCACTCCACAGCTCATCTAGAAAAACCTCTGTGTTCGAGACAGGACCGGATAAAAGATGGGCGTGAAGGAGCAACTGTCGGACATTGAAGGAAACCTGTGGGGATGGCCCTGATGTAGAAGATCCCCACGAAGAGGTAATCTGATTGGTGTGACCAGAAGTGGATGAAGTTGATTGATCCACACCTTTTGAGGAGATAAAATGCAGCAATCAGAATGACCCTGCAACAAGAGACCTGAATCTTGTTCAGAACTAGCTGGATGATTGAAGAGGGAGGAAAGGCATAGCTATCTATCTTGTTCCAGTCTAATGACAGAGCATCTACTGCTAAGGCTCAAGGATCCAGACAAGGGGAGATGAACATTCCAACTGATTGTTCTACCTTGTCACAAAACACTGAGGCAGCCTGGAATGTGTCTGATCAGAACTGAAGCATTTAGCTGTTGAGCTAGTAGATCCTTTGCTAGCCGATACAGGGAGTCCCTCCCTGATTCCTTATGTATGCAACTACTGTCAAATAGTCTAAAAACATTAGAGCATGATGACTAGACAGAAGATCTTCCCAGTGTCTAAAAGCTGGAAGAATAGCCAGTGCCTCTTTCCAGTTGAAAAATAACAGAGACAGGTTCTTTGACCAGTAGCACTCACTTGAAGGTCTTGAGGATTGAGAGTACCTCCCCATCCAGATTGCTGGCATCCATAGTCAGAATGCGATCTGTAGAGGTAATGTCCAAAAGAATTCCCTGGTGAAGCCAATCCAAGTTCTGCCAGCCTGATTCTAAATGGTCTGATCCAGAGAAATGCTCATATCTAATGGGTCAACATTCGGTTTCCAAACGTTGAGGAGATAGAAAGGTTGAAGATGCAGCCTGTCCAACAGAATTAAGTCTGTTGCTGCAGAGCAGAGACCAAACAGCTGAAGAAATTCCCTTGCCAAAACGCAGTCACTAAAGAAAATTGGGAAGTGAAGGCCATAATAATTAGAGCCCTCAGAAGAGGAAAGAGCACAAGAGATTTGAATGAGTCTGAAATTCCATGCCCAGGTGAATAAAGACTGAGATGGATTGAGATCCGATTTCTACCAATTCGGCTGGAAGCCTAGCGACTGAAGTAGCAGAGTCAGACAATGAACGTCCTTCCGCAAAAGAGTAGGATAAGCATGTCTCCGTAGAGTATCAACTAGATAAGCCGACGTGGTCACTGATGAGTGAACCCAGTGAAAGACTAATATCTGGTTTGTTAATATTTGAGGATTTCCTGCAATCAGTTAATTAACTGATCCAACCATCATTCCTAATATTTTGACATTGTGTGAAATGTTCCTGAATTCAGTTCAGCATATGATCCAGGTTCCATTCCATGTTTTGGGAGTACCAGTGTATCTAGTGACTGAGAAGGAGGCGAACAAGAAATCACATGTGTGAAGGAAATATGGTGGACAGCATCACTGATTAGAGGTCAGCTGTAATTATTAGAAATAGTAAGTAACATTGGTAGCAGAGCAATGGCACATTACTACAAGATTCCACCACCATTTAAGGAGGATTTGAGTTATGATACTTGGAAGAATGAAATTAAAATTTGGACACTTGTGACAGATTTAGCTCCCAAGAAAATTGCTCCTGCTGTTGCACTTTCACTATCTGGGAAAGCAAGGGAGGTTGCATTGACTCTTGATGAAAGTGAATTGAATTCAGAGGATGGACTAAGTGTATTATTTAAATCTTTAGATAAAGTGTACAAAAAAGATTCTATAGATTGTGCATATGAGGCATACAGCAATTTTGAACAGTTTAAAAAAACAGAAAATATGACAATGACGGATTACATTACAGAGTTTGAGATAAGATACAAGAAATCTAATAAGTACGATATGACATTATCAGATGCAGTACAGGCGTTTAAATTATTAAATAATGCTAATCTTGGAACTAAAGATAGGCAACTTGCACTTACTACCTGTTCAACTATTACATTTGAAAGTATGAAGTCTGCACTGAAACGTATCTTTGGTGACACTCATGGTCTAAGTTCAGCTGTTAATGCAGAAACTACATCAGTCCGCTATGAAAACACACAGAGTGTGTGTTTTACTGACAGGAAACCTTCAAGTAAATTTAGAAGCAATCTTCGAGGGACAAACCCCCTTAACAAGTTTGGAAAAAGAACAAGGTGTGCTATTTGCGAATCCGTATTCCACTGGGCAAAAGCTTGTCCACACAAAGACAAAAGTCAAAATGTAAATGTGTTTGAAACAGAATTATCTGAGAAAATGGAATCTGTAAATATAACATTATATAATAATGATTTGAGTAGAAATGAAATCTTCATGTCGGAGTTATTTGGAGCTGCTGTGATCGATACAGCATGTACCAAAACTGTTTGTGGACAAGTTTGGTTAGATAATTATACAGACCGTCTATCTGAAAAAGAAAGAAATAGTATTATAAGGTCTTCAAGTATTCAAAACTTCAGATTTGGGGATGGAAGTCATGTATCTGCAACAGAAAATGTTGTAATTCCGGCACAAATTGGAACTACGAAGTGTAAGATATCTACAGAAGTTGTTGATTGCAACATACCATTATTATTGAGTAAAGCATCTTTGAAAAAGGCAAATACTATTTTGAATACCAGTAATGATACAGTTGAAATGTTGGGAGATACAATTGATCTTGAATTTACATCAAGTGGACATTATTGTGTGAATTTGTTAAATGGAAGAAATGAAAAAACTGATCAAAGCCGAGAAAATGCAAACATTACATCAGAGGACATTCTAAAAGTGAATATTGACACAGATATTTGTGATAAAAAAATGATTGTTAAGTTGCATAAACAATTCGGACATGCATCTTCAGATCGACTTATTTCATTATTAAAAGATGCTGGAAATGTTGGAAATGACTTGAACAAAATGATTATAGAAACTATAAAAGAGTGAGAAACTTGTGCCCAGTTTACACATACACCTCCAAAGCCTGCTGTTTCATTACCGCTTGCTCATTATTTTAACGAAGTTGTTGCGATGGATCTGCATGAAGTAAAACATTCCATTTGGATTTTTCATATAATTGACTTATTTTCAAGATTTAGTGCTGGCTGTTTAATTAAGAGCAAACAATCCAGTGTGATTGCCAAAAATTTTTTACTAGTTTGGATAAGTGTGCATGGACCACCAAAGAGCTGCCTCACAGACAATGGGCGGGAATTCAACAATTCCGAATTTCAAGATTTAGCAGAGAACTTTAACATTAATGTAAAAACATCGGCGGCTGAAAGCCCATGGAGTAATGGCATGGTTGAGAGGCATAATGGTGTTTTATCAGAAATATTTTTGAAACTGTTAGATGATTCTTGGTGTGCAAAAGACATGGAGTCAGCATTAGCCTGGGCTTTTAATGCGAAGAATACATTGAATAATGTGAATGGATTTAGCCCACATCAGTTGGTATATGGACAAAATCCCAGTTTACCATCTGTCTTCTTTGACAGGCTTCCTGCTTTGGAAGGCAAAACAACAAGTGAGCATGTGGCCATTCATTTATCATCTTTACATTCTGCCCGTAAAGCTTTCATTGAGGCCGAGTCATCAGAAAAAATCCGCAGGGCTCTCAGAAAACAAACAAGATGCTATGACTCATACAGTACAGGTGATAAGGTCTTTTATAAAAGGCTAGATTCTAACAAATGGAAAGGACCTGCAACTGTAATAGGTCAAGACGGTCAAGTTGTATTCATAAGACACGGTGGAACCTACATCCGTGTTCACAAATGTAGACTCACCAAAACAACAACATCGGTCTCGGGATGAGCTCTATCTGATATTAACTCCTACGATGGTACTGTTGAACCTACTGAAGCTGATAAAGAGAATTTAGTAATTTCTGATGAAGATACTCAAGAGGAAGAGTCGGGACAAATTTCCGATTCATTTTCTAGAGATGAATTGAATAGAAATATGGAATTTGCACTAGTTCAAACTTCAGGAAATACTATTTCAAAGACTTTGACACCGAAAGTTGGTCAGTTAGTTCAACTTGATGATTTAAATGAAGAAACAAAAGTTCTGAAAATTTTATCGCGTGCCGGTAAGGTCACAGGAAAAAATAAGTATTGGTTCAATGTTGAATATGTGAAACCAGATTCTTTATCCGGTTTTAGAGAGTCAATCGATTTTGATACAGTGAAGAATTTTCAACTCATTGAAACTCCTAAAGACAGTGACTTTGAAAACAGTGCTAAAAATGTTCTAACTTTAGAAAACGTAACTTTTGATGAAGCTAAGAGACAAGAATTAGCAAAATGGAAAGAATATTGTGTATATGAAGAGATTCCAGACAAGGGACAAAAATGTGTTTCAACTCGATGGATTTGTACTATCAAGGATACTTCACAAGACAGTTAAAAAAAGCAAGACTAGTCGCATGAGGATTTGAAGATGTAGAAAGTCATGAAATAGCTAAAGACTCTCCTACATGTTCAAAAGAGTCCTTAAGAATTATATTATGCATTTTAGCCCCCAAAAATGGACACCACGATCAATGGATGTAAAGACACCATTTTTACAAGGTTCACCCATGTCAAGGAATATCTTTTTGAAACCACCCATAGAAGCAGATAGTAAAGGTATACTGTGGCACCTTAAAAAATGTGTCTATGGATTGAGCGATGCATCTTTATGTTGGTATAAAAAAGTGAAAGAAGTCATGCTTGAATGTGGAGGTAAATTGTCCATTATTGATCCAGCAGTTTATCACTGGAATGAAGAAATATGTGGGCTTCATGGTGTTCTTGCAAGTCATGTGGATGATTTTGTTTGGGTTGGAGATAAAAAATTTGAAGAAAATGTTGTTGAAAAGATTAGGCATTTTTTGAAAATTGGAAATGAAGAGTCTGATTCCTTCAAATATATAGGCTTAAATCTTCACACAAATAAAAACTTTATATCCCTGAATCAGGCAGATTATATGAAATGTCTTCATCCTATTACAATAAATAAAGAGAGACTTAAACAAAAAGACGGTTTATTAAATAAAGAAGAAACAGATGTTATGAGGTCTAAAATAGGACAGATTCTGTGGGTCACTGGACAAACAAGACCGGACATCATGTTTGATGCTTCAATCTTAGCCTCTTCACTCAACAATGCTACAGTGAAAGACATGCTTGAAATAAATAAGGTAATCAAGAAAATAAAATCGTGCTCTGTAAGTTTAAAGTTTCACCAACTTGGGGATGAAAGAGCTTGCAAGCTGATGATATATAGTGATGCATCTTTTGGAAATTTAAGTGATGGTCAAAGTCAGGGCGGTTACCTTATTATGTTGATTGGCTCTAATGGTTTTGTCTCACCTCTTACATGGCAGTCAAAAAAAATTCACCGAGTTGTTAGAAGTACACTTGCTGCTGAGGCTTTGGCATTATCCGATGCAGTAGACACGGGAATTTACCTTGCTCAGATATACACAGAAATTATGTATGGTCATGTTGAGCCAGAATTGTTGCCGAGTGAATGCATAACAGACAATCATTCTTTATTTGATACTATTCATACAAATAACCAGGTTTGTGAAAAACGCCTGAGAGTTGAAATTGCAGGAATAAAAGAATTGATGGCATCAAAGCAAATCTCTTCTGTGAAATGGAGTGAAACTAAATTACAACTTGCTGATTGTCTCACAAAAAAGGGTTCATCCTCATTACTCTTGTTGAAGCTGTTAGAGGATGGAAAATTTGAAATTGAATAATAATAATAAGCAACACTGAACATGTATATAATGTATAAAGGACTACATCTTATGTTTTTGTGTGTAAATAAGCTACATGTACTTTCATAGTCTAAAAAAAAAAGAAAAAAAAAGAAGAAAGAAAGAGGAATTGTTAATATTTGAGGATTTCCTGCAATCAGTTAATTAACTGATCCAACCATCATTCTTAATATTTTGACATTGTGTGAAATGTTCCTGAATTCAGTTCAGCATATGATCCAGGTTCCATTCCATGTTTTGGGAGTACCAGTGTATCTAGTGACTGAGAAGGAGGCTAAAAAGAAATCACATGTGTGAAGGAAATATGGTGGACAGCATCACTGATTAGAGGTCAGCTGTAATTATTAGAAACGGTAAGTAACATGGTTCATTACGTGCATGAGTCGGAATATACCCCTGAGAAAATAAGCTTGATGAGTACTGAGGCTCAAAGAAACCAGCAATATGACTTGCATTACCTGAAGGCTGGATAACAATTGAAGGAAGATTATGAGCTCAGTGATAGATTGTTGGACTTCTACGCTAGAGGTCCCGAGTTTGAACCCCATCCGGGACGACCTGCGTTGTTTCCTTGGGCAAGGCACTTTAGCCCGGTTGCCAACATGGGGGCACAATGATGCTGTGTACTAAGGCGTACTGCACATCAATGGTGCACGTCTTCAACCACTGTAACGCTGCTTGAGTGGAGCTTGAACAGAGTTAGAATGTTGAGGTGCTGACGGTTGCTCATCAATGCTCGGTGGTTCTCTCTGGGTACTCTGTCTTCCTCCACCCATAAAACTGTCACGGTCACGATTAGCCATTGTGCATAGATGTTTGAACTTAAACACCAAAAAATAAATAAGATTATGAGCCATAGTGTGTGAGCTATTATCGTCTTCACCACATACACTATTAGTCTTGGCTAATTTCTGTTGTATCCTTACCAAGTGCAACGCTCACACGAGTCCGTAGACTCTGACCCTTGACGGATGGGTTATAATTTCTGGAGTCATAGACACCAGATTTCCAGATAAACTTTAATGATGAGTATCTTTTAATGCTAAATCCATCTCAGTTACCACAGCAAGTCTACTCACTACACCCATAGCAAGCGAAACAGGAGTGGAGCCATAAGAGAGACCAAAATCCGCAGCGGCACTATTTGTCAAGGGTCACCCTAACCTGAAAAGACCTACACATCTTTGAATCCATTGGGCTGTACAACACAAGCTTGACCTGAAAAAGACAAACTATTATTATTGATAACAACTTCGTGATCTAAAACAAGAGGTTGTGGCAAGCTGCAGACACCTGTAACATTTTCTGGTCTTTCTTAAAAGTCTTAAGAACAGTTTTGTCCTTGGACCAAAGTTTTTTGGACCAACACCACAGATCGTTCAATTAAAATCTTGACGACAGCCGTTACATGAAAGACAATCGGAATGATTGTCGTCCACATGCTTCTTCAGACGATAGCAATTACACATCACAGTGCAAGGCATTGCTGACATGAAAATGGAAGAATACAAAAATGAATGGTTAGTCGTGACATGAAATACAAAAAGCAAAGATATTTTGAAAGCAAATCCTGCAAAAATACAAATACTCTAATGCTAATAAATAGAAAACATCATTATAATCTAACACAATGATGCACAATAAATATTTGGACATGCACACTTACCAAACTGAAAAATAAACTAAGGCCACAAGTGACACTAAGCCTAAAAATAAAAGGCTGACTAGAAATCAAATACCTAAAACAGATATAATGTAATTATAATTCCCAATTGAATAATGGAATGAAATGTTCAGGTAAAGTAAGTGTAATCAAAAATTTACATAGCCCACCTACAGTCCCATAATGGGGTGGGGGGTGGGGTGCATTTTAAAAAGATGTCCAAACTGAGATTTCATACCAAAAATATAGGGAAAATGCTACTAATAAATGTCATGGCCTGCAGAAATTGCCCAGCATTACAAGCGCGAGCAAACAGCACTAGATAGAAACAAACAGGCCAAAACATCTGACATGTTATGAAGAAACACATAAAAAAAACAGGAGGGGAAAATTATCACAGGAAAGTAAAAATCACCTATATAAATGCATAATAATGGATAAATATATTAGGAATCGCAAATGCAACAATAAACCAAAAATTGCATGAAAATAGGTGATCAGAACAGTAAAACGAGACTAAGATTTATAAAACCACTTTCCTGAGAGAAAAATTCTGTAATTCCAATAACACTTGAAAACAGCATCACTAAGGCACAAAATCCATCCATTTCACCTCCGAAATCCTTCCTTATCCACCATTTTTTTCAAAACATCAGCAAATCAATTCCAAACCGAGCTTGTCTACAGGTTTGGAAAACAGAAAATTAATTTATTGAGCATATTTTGGAGGGAAATGGTCAATAGGTGAATGACTCATTTGGTTATGTTCACTGGGGTGTTGTGTACCATACACAAATTGGCCTCTGGTGAACCAGGTTTGGCTATATTTTTGTCTTTTGAATTTTTAAAACACCTAAGAGTCTTCTCTCAGGACCCTTCAACATCTGCCACTTTTCCAACCAGGATAGTTTAAAGAGGACAAGGCACTTGTATTACTTTGGTAAGGATTGAAAACATGGCTTTCACCTACATGTATATGAGTAATCCAATGTGCATTAAGATTGTGTGTCACACTGAAATGGTTTCTCACCTTATGGATATACATATAGCTCGTATATTTCAGCAGAATGGATTTTTTAACCTGTGACAGTTGCTTGATGAGATGCGAGATGAGTTTTGTTTCTGAAGCACTTGGAACAAATGTTCCATGAAAAAGTTTTTTTCACCTGTAAAGTCTTCATATGTATAATGAGAATGGTCTTTAACTTCTTTGTATTTTAAAACTTTGAACCTGTGTCACAGTGGAATGGTTTTCATATCTGTAAGAGTCAACAAATGTCTAATTTGAAACCTGATGGTGTCTTCTTAGTCAGTTCAATTACATCAATAGGAAGAGTCCATATTCATTGCCTAGGGGGTAGGCCATTGAATATTTTCAACGTGAAGCCCAAAGGCTGCACATTGTAAATATTGATTAACCCACAACATTCACAAAAGTCATCGTAATGTAGCATGTTCCTTGGACAGAAAAGTGGCTTTTAGGGTTCAAAGGGTTAAGCGACTTGGAACAAATGTAATACCGGGCTTGTTCTTCACCTCTATGAATCATTGGAACAAATGTGATACCGGGCTTGTTCTTCACCTCTATGAATCATTAGATTCTATCAGTTCTGATGATAAGAACATGATACAAATGCCACACTTGAATGATGTCTCAACCTGCATGAGTAAACTTTGGTGGACTGAACTTTGGTGGTTAAAGATGTAAGAACATCCCATGCTTGAATGGTTTTCCACCGGTGTGAGACACCGGATGTATAGTGAAATACTTCCTGGTGCTGGCAGACTATGAACAAATATTACACTGAATTCTTTCCCCTGGTATGAATTGCAAAGGGTAGTGAGATGAGCCTTACAGCTAAAAAGTGATGAACATATTGTTTTACACCTGTATAAGTAATCAGATGATTATCAAGATACCTCATGGGTACTGGAAGATTCCAAACAAATGTCCCACTTGAATCTTTTTTTTTCACCCATGTGAGTCACTTTTGTGTTTTTTGAGATTTTCAGCAAGTGTCACATCAAAAAGGTTTTTCATCTGTATGAAACACCAGGTGTCTAGTGAGGTCGATCTCGGTGGTGAAAGTTTTTGAACAAATATCACACTTGAAAATTTTTTCTCATGTATGGATCATCATATGTGTAGTAAGACTGGCCTTGGTGCTGAAATTTGTTGAACAAATGTCACAAGAAAATGAATTTTCACCTGTATGAGTCACTTGATGTGCATAGAGACCACTCCTGGCATTAAATGACTTAGAACACATCTCACACTTGAATGGTTTTTCCCCTGTATGAATCAACATATGTGTAGTGAGACTGGGCTTGGAGCTGAAATATGTTGAACAAATGTCACAAGAAAATGACTTTTCACCTGTATGAGTCACTTGATGTGCATTGAGGCCACTCTTGGCATTATATGACTTAAGACACATGTCACACTTGAATGGTTTGTCCCCTGTATGAATCATCAGATGAGTAGTGAGACTGGCCTTTGTGCTCAACAATTTTGAACAAATGTCACACTTGAAAGGTTTTTCCCCTGCATGTTTCCCAAGATGTTTAGTTAAATAGGCCTTGGTGCTGAAAGATTTTGAACAAATGTCACACGAAAATAGCTTTTCGTGAATCACCAAATGTGCTTTGAGGTTGCTCTTGCTGGAAAAAAAATTAGAACAAATGTGACATTGGAATGGTTTTTCACCTATATGAGTTGCTAGGTGTACTTTGCGATTTGACTTGCTTCTGAAAGACTTACAACAAATGTCACACATAAATGGTTTTTCACCTGTATGAATCATCAGATGTGACTTGAGACCGTTCTTGGTAATAAAAGACTTGGAACAAATGTCACACTGCAATGGGTTTTTATCTCTATGCTCTGCCATGTGTGCTTTGAGATAGTATTTGTATCTGAAAGACCCAGAACAAATGTCACACATAAATGGTTTTTCACCTGTATGAATCATCAGATGTGACTTGAGATTGTTCTTGGTGATAAAAGACTTGGAACAAATTTCACACTGCAATGGGTTTTTATCTCTATGCTCTGCCATGTGTGCTTCAAGATAGTATTTGTATCGGAAAGACCTGGAACAAATGCTACACATGAACGGGGTTTCACCAGTATGAGTTAGGAGATGGGTAGAAAGAGCTGACTTGTGTTTCCAATATTTAAAGCAAATGCCACACTGAAATTGTTTTTCACCTTTATCCATTATTAATAATCACAACCAAAAGATTTTTTATGCAAATGTCTTGACCAGTATCACTAACCAAATAACTATCTAGTTACAGAATTTGAGAAAAAAAACATCACACTAGAAAAAGGTTTAAATAGTATACATCTGTTTGGACTTAAGAAAATCTTACAGGAAGTGAACAGCCAACTAAAAGACTTTTCCCAAACAATACAAAATGGGGGGTATTTTTTACCCGTTGATTAGGATGAATTTGTCATCACATGTAACAATTTTTTATCATATTAGGGCAGACTTAGGGCAAAAGACAGCTTACAAATAATACAAGTGGATGATTTTCAACTAGTTTGAACTAGGTTTCTCCTTGAAAAGATTTGACAGACTACCACTAAAGCAGTGTTGTTGGTCGATATAAATTAGTAGATCATGGCAAGATCTGACTTAAATTATAAAACACATACACATATATCATACGAAGTGTTTGACAGTGATATTGAATGATAGTCAGTGAGGTTCCTTCACTCATAGAAAGACTTATCAATGTCATACATACAAAACTATTTCACCAATCAGTATCGGTCACTAGATGGTTGAACTCCTGCATCTGAGTAAGAGACTTGAGAAGTTGCCACAAAGGAATATATTTTCATCAAATCAAATCAGTGAATGTTGTTCAGGTAGGCATTTGCAACTAAAATACTTGCTATAGCTGTCATAATTCAATGACATTTTACCAATATGAATTCACTGCTCTCAGTTTGAATCTTACATGTACTTCTGATCAAAGAAAAATATCACACATGTTACAGATGAATTGTTTTTCTCCTGTGAAAGTTCTTAGATTTTATAGAGAATCTAATCACAAACAGTGCAGTAAAGTACATCCAAACCACCTTCCATGACGCAAAAAATTATTTTCAGAAAGACAAAAAAGGTACACAAGAGCTGCAATATTACATGCTTTTGCAAACTTTGAAACAAAAATGTAGAACTTGCTTCTCAAGAGAATTCTTTGTAAATTCCTGTTGAAATTCCAAGAAACTGGGGATAACTAATGTGAATTTCCACTTCTAACATCTTTTAACATCCAATCCTCTTTCAGTAATTCTGAAATTGAAAATGGAAAAAATAATTACTGACACAATCATTCTTCAATTCAACGGAAGCCCCATGGGGCCTGAGGCACTCTCGTGACCAAGTTGATTAAAGAAGGATTTAATCAGCATCCATTGCTAATCAACACTACAGAACTATTTAATTATTTATAACTCTGTTGTCCATGGCAGATGACTTTCTTTCTAGCATTGAGTTGCTACCAGAAATAACACCCAGATTTCCAGTAATGGAAAACTAGGGAGTCCAAATATCAACATCGGAACCCAATGTAAACACACTTTAATCTGGGCCCTTCCCCTCCATTCCCAGGATGTTGTACACCACATATACCAAGTATTAATAGATTCTGAATGGTGGACTGGAAGAAGATTTTTTTCAAGCTTATTCAGCACATTACACTAAGTTAAAATTTGGGCCCCCATAGGATGCCCAAATATGACTCCAGGGACTTAATTTGAACAAACTTAAATCGGAGCCCTGCTAGGGTTTTGTATACCAAGTATCAAAACATTCTGAATGGTGGTTCTCAAGAAGATTTCA
Source organism: Pictodentalium vernedei (assembly GCA_031216915.1). Taxonomy (NCBI): domain Eukaryota; kingdom Metazoa; phylum Mollusca; class Scaphopoda; order Dentaliida; family Dentaliidae; genus Pictodentalium; species Pictodentalium vernedei. Next base: position 556,089,164 of record CM062295.1, on the reverse strand, counting down.
AAGAATATTCCTCTTTTGTACGAAGTTAAAATTACTAACCTAACAGGCGGTTCTAAAGAATACAATCAGTTTAGCACCATGTTAAAATTTACCCCCTCCCCAAATAGGGAACACAAATATCAACCCAGGGACTTTATTTGAACAAATTGAATCTGAACCCTCTAAGGATGCTGTATACCAAATAACAAAAGATTCTGATTGTATCTCAAGAAGCAGATTTTTAAAGATTATTCACTCAAATGTTTTCACTAATATCTCCTCTAATTTCAACTCTAGAGGTTTGCTGTTTACAGAATTATTTTTTTCAGTTTTATTTCTTTGTTTATAATCTGTTCTTTAACTGGTAGAGTGCTAAATTTTTTGGTTGTCACAATTTTGCTCACATGTTATTGCCTTGTTACAATTTATGGGAGAGTGCCATCAGGCACCCTCCCATAAATTGTAACTGGGTAAGTTTGCACAGACAAAATAATATCACCAAAAAAATTAATTGAAATGCATCCACAAAATATGAAGTCTCAGGCTGTGGTACACACACTTCAGGATAAAGCCCCAAAAATGGGCTTCCAGCACTCAACCAGTTGAAAACAAAAACAAACGTAAGTTAGAATATCAAATAGTTTTTATGTCATTTGTTTTATCACCCAACAGTGAATATAAGGGTTGCATTGAAATGACTCGAGCTAAACCACTTTCTTACGGCAGCTTCTCAAAATCACAAGGCGGCTTTGCTTTCGCCCAAACATAGAAATTAGGCAAAGTCAGTGGTGGCAAGGTAAAGATGTCAGTCACCATCTCTGCCCTCTAGGGTGGTCACTGGTTACCAGTAATAAAACATTAACCACAGGTGCCAAATTTCAGCATAATATACTTTATACTCATAATTCACACCACATGTTTGGAAAAATCACACCAGCAATGTATGAGAGTGTAGGAGGAGTTCATCAGAACAGTTATTATAAAAGACATTTAACCAAATAAAGGGATGTGAGGCAATTTATCCTCCGGGTACCTTTTTCTCTTTAGCCAGAGATCTTGGTTCAGATTGAGGTGCTTATTTTCAGGCTTCATGAGAGATAACCAGTTCACATTCTGAATGTGTGTCAGGCAATGGGAAAGTATGGGGATCTTTACAGTAACGAAAATGTTGAGTACTGGCTAGATTTTATTTTCACTTTGCAAATGTGTTTTATTTAGTTTTTTTCTGATATTTAGTTCTCTATTTAAGGATTTATATTCTATGAAATAGCTGGCCCATGTATATACATCCCGGAAATATTTGTTTCCATCATTTTGCATCCATGTGTGAAAAACAAAAAGGCACAACTGGTTTCAAAAAATAGGCTGATGAAATCGTCAGATGTGTACCCATACGTGCAACTAGTAGAAAGCTGTATGACGGAGGGCCACCACGGATGCTGACATTATGTACACCATACAAGGTATGGATGCATATAGAAATGGATTGGAGGAGTGTCTAATTTGATGGATAAAGGGTTAATATCTCCGGATCAAATTATCAGATTTACATATAAAACTATACAGCACAGCACATCAGTTATAAAACTATACAGCACAGCACATCAGTAACCTGAATAAATATATAAAGGAACATGACTATCGGCTTGATCTTTTTTGAGTTATCTCATGCCAAAGGGATTGGAGGAATTTTCAATTTGAAGGATAAAGGGTTAATATCTCCGGATAAAATTATCAGATTAACACCAAAAACTATACAGCTCAGCACATCAGTAACCTGAACACAATTATAAAGTAACTTAACAATCCAAGCAATATTTTTCAAGTTTTCGAATGCCAAAGGGATTGGAGAAATTTTCAATTTGATGGATAAAGGGTTAATATCTCAGGATTAAATTATCAGATTTACACCAAAAACTATACAGCTCGGCACATCAGTAACCTGAACACACATATAAAGTAACTTGACAATCCAAGCAATATTTTTCAAGTTATCGAATGCCAAAGGGATTGGAGGAATTTTCAATTTGAAGGATAAAGGGTTAATATCTCAGGATCAAAATAACAGATTTACACCAAAAACTATACAGCTCGGCACATCAGTAACCTGAACACAAATATAATGTAACTTGACAATCCAAGTAATATTTTTCAAGTTATCGAATGCCAAAGGGATTGGAGGAATTTTCAATTTGAAGGATAAAGGGTTAATATCTCTGGATCAAATCATCAGATTTACACCGAAAACTATACAGCTTGGCACATCAGTAACCTGAACACAAATATAAAGTAACTAGACAATCCAAGCAAAATTTTTCAAGTTATCGAATGCCAAAGGGATTGGAGGAATTTTCAATTTGAAGGATAAAGGGTTAATATCTCAGGATCAAATTATCCGATTTACACCAAAAACTATACAGCTCGGGACATCAGTATCCTGAACACAAATATAAAGTAACTTGACAATCCAAGCAATATTTTTCAAGTTATCGAATGCCAAAGGGATTGGAGGAATTTTCAATTTGAAGGATAAAGGGTTAATATCTCAGGATTAAATTATCAGATTTACACCAAAAACTATACAGCTCAGCACATCAGTAACTTGAACACAAATATAAAGTAACTTGACATTGAATCCAATCAATATTTTTCAAGTTATCGAATGCCAAAGGGATTGGAGGAATTTTCAATTTGAAGGATAAAGGGTTAATATCTCGGGATCAAATCATCAGATTTACACCAAAAACTATACAGCTTGGTACATCAGTAACCTGAACACAAATATAAAGTAACTAGACAATTCAAGCAATATTTTTCAAGTTATCGAATGCCAAAGGGATTGGAGGTATTTTCAATTTGAAGGATAAAGGGTTAATATCTCAGGATCAAATTATCCGATTTACACCAAAAACTATACAGCTCGGCACATCAGTAATCTAAACACAAATATAAAGTAACTTGACAATCCAAGCAATATTTTTCAAGTTATCGAATGCCAAAGAAATGGATACAGATACCGGACGGACAGACGGACGGATGGATGGACAGACGGACAGACGGACAAAGGATGGACGAACGACGGATGGTCACCCAGGATGCCGGCATTATGTGAACCATACATAGTATGGGTACACATAAAAAAAAACATGAGTCCACTTGGTCCCGAAAAGGGAGAAAATTCGGACACAACCTCAACTACGGGATCCAAAGAATGTGACTGGGGTCAATTGTTTCCAGATGTCAAAAAGGTCCCCTTCTTCATCATGGTCTCTAATTTTGTATTGTCTATTTTTATTTTATATAGCACAAGTACTGGAAGAATGAGGTTTGGTACAGAGCTACCGTTCTTGAAAGCCGAAATGGCAGACTTGTGTATTACTAGCAGTCTTTATAGCAACCATAAACATTAGAGCTCATTTAATTGTACTTCTCTTAATTGAATAATCCTCTTAATTGGATATAGCTTCCAAACACAAAACCATTTACCACACCTTCAGTACAAATTTAACTTGTTAACTGTATATAGGTTATAGAATAATCTTCTATTAACTGAATAAAAAACATTTGTAATATGTACATAATAGATTACCCTGAAAATCAACAAATTCCCTTTTTTCAACTTTAGAGACTGATCTGGCATCAGTACACTGAGTACAGGCATACAATTAATGAGCTCTGTCAAACAAATGTTAATAGAATAAATGCTCAGTTTATCTCTGGAAAGAAGAAAAGTGACCAAATCCTTGTTGACTGTATATTCCTGTTAACTGAATAATTTTCATTGGATAATAAGACTATTCAATTAACAGGGTCCGACTGAAAAGTAAACAAAAATGTGCTGTAGTTCACAGAGGCTGAGATAACACAGAGACAAAAGTGACAAAGACCTAACTAATTAGGGACAAAAAGACTTTCTGGCCAAAAGTACCACAGGCCATTGACTTGAGGGCTGAAATGACCCTAACCATCTGATCCCTCACCAAATATGATTTTCATTGGTCATGGATGACGGTTCAGGCAAGCAATTTTCCCAAAGTTCTGAAACATGACATGAATAACAGGTGGAGCTACAACTTCTGTCTCAATACTGAGTCAATATCATCTGATATTCCCACAAAGATGGGTCATAATGCCCTTTATACCATGACTGCTGCATGTATTCAACATAACCAGATGCAACACAGACACTGAGAAATGTGCTCAGTACACTGAGAATCTGAACTGGAATCTGGCCTACATCTAAGAATGTCATGTGAAAATTGGTTGTTACGCATCTGAGTGATGTTACGATGTGAATGTCAAGCAAGAATCTAAACAAACTTCCAAAGATGATATTTTTCTTAAAAATATCAGTCTCATTCATTTGATTCAAGTTGAATTGTAGTATAAATATAGAACACAACTGCGGTAAAGTGTGAGGGCAGGAATCAACAACCTCTGTTGGAGATTTTCTTGTGTTTCATGAAGCATGAAATACAGGAAAAATGCAACCTCTGGTCGCTGATTCCAGCCCCCCATACTCCCCTCCCATTGTGTTCCATCTTAATCACTTGCCTACAATCCACTTTATGATACTGTTACAAGAACAAACTATTTAGTTTCGAGAAGGGTTAATGATTCTTGAAACTAACCAAATTCAGTTACAAAAAGTTCCAACACAGCTTGTAAACAACTGAAAAAAAATAAGAATCAAATTTAAATATTTTGTTGTCAAACTGTTCAAATAAACAAAACTTATATACTTAGAAACTGACCAAATCTCAATCAGATAAACAAAACTTTTATACTTAGAAACTTACCACCAAGCTTCAATCAGATAAACAAAAATTTATACTTTGAAACCGATAAAACTAAAAAGCATTTTTATATGTACAAAAGATACTGTATCATTCTTTTTTCATATTTTTTTTATAAAATTTTAAAATAGTTAAATTCAAGTCATTGTTGCTGATTCTCAGATTTTTTTCTATTACCATTATTGTTATTTTTACATCATAACACGGTCTCACTTCCAGGCATTCCCAAAGGGAACTTTTTTCAGTTGTCTACAAACACTGATATAAAGAAGTCCAGTCAATTGTTTATACCCATGTTACCTATTTTGGACAACTTCCACCCCGGGCATTGGTTACTGGGTTCTATTTTTACCAGTAAAATGGAACTTGTTTACCACAGTAAACAAGCACAGATTCATTACCTGGTGTTCTCTAGGTGAATGATTTCTTAAATAAAAAAAACTGCGAAATCAAGATAGAAAAACAAACCAGAGGCTCAAGTGAGCCTAAAAAGTTCACCTGGCTCAAATTGTCAAAAGAGATGAGTGTATCAGTAAGTGATTAGCAGCAAAAGCAATTTTTTGATTTGCTATGACACAACCAAAGGCAACTTTTTTGCCCATTCAAAAAAGAAAAAAACAAGCGACTTGTTTTGAACAAACTTGAATTTGACACCCCTAGAAATGTTACATACCAAATATGAAAGGATTCTCACTGGTGGTCCTGAAGAAAAAGAATTTTCAAGACATTTTCTAATATTGTACTAAGTTAAATTTTGGGCTTCAATAAAAAGTTCAAATATTAACCCAGGGACATGATTTGAACAACCTTCAATCTAACCCTCCCAGAGGTGTTGTACACCAAATATCACAAGAATTTGACTGCTGGATCTGAAGGAAATGATTCTCCATATTGCACTAAGTAAATATTTGGGCTCCCTTGGGGAACCCAAATATTAACCCAGGAACTCGATTTGAACAATTTGAACTTTACACCTCTTGAGATGTCACATACTAAATGTGAAAGGATTCTCACTAGTAGGTCTGAAAAAGAAGAATTTTTAAGAATTTTCTAATATTGCACCAAGTTAAAATTTGGGCTCTAATAAAGAGCCCAAACATTCATCCAAGGATCCCATTTGAACAAACTTGAATCTAACCCCTCAAAAGATGCTGCATACCAAATATCAAAAGAATCTGACTGGTGGATCTGAAGAATTTATTTATTTATTTATTACTTATTTATTTATTATTGTTTAAGGTCATATACTTTTGCACAATGGCTAATCATGACCGTGACAGTTTTATGGGTGAAGGAAGCTGGAGTACCCAGAGAGAACCACTGAGCAACGACGAGCAGCTGCCAGCTCCCCAACATCATACCTCTGCACTGCAGCACAGGCAGGGCTAGATTGGTTGAAGTCATGCGCACCATCGACGTGCAGTAGTACACAGCGTCATCGTGCCCCCAGGATCTGAAGAAGAAGATTTTTAAAGAATATCCACCATATTCCACCAAGTTAATAATCAGGCTCCCATAGGAAGCCCAAATATTAACCCAAGGAGTCGATTTGAACAAATTCAAATCTTACCCCTCTAGAGATGTCACATACCAAATATGAAAGGATTCTCACTAGTGGGTCTGAAAATAAAAATTTTTGAAAACATTTTTTCATATTGCATGAAGTTAAAATCCCATTTGAACAAACTTGAATCTAACCCCCCTAGAGATGCTGCATACCAAATATCAAAAGAATCTGACTGGCGGACCTGAAGAAGAAGACTTTTAAAGATTATTCCCCATGTTGCACTAAGTTAATATTCAGGCTTCCATAGGAATATATTAACCCAGGGACTCAATTTGAACCAACTTCAATCTGACCCCTGTAGAGATGTTGTATACCAAGTATCAAAAGAATCTGTTTGATCTGAAAAAGAAGATTTTTAAAGCTTTTTCCCCATAGCGCCCTAAGTTAATTATTTGGGCTCCTCTCTAGAGCCCAAATATGAACCGAGGGGGTCGATTTGAACACACTTGTATTTGACCGTCCTATGGATGCTGTATACCGAATATCAAATTTTTTAATTTTTGCAAATATGCTGACTCAGCATTTTTTCAAACGCCTCTTCAGAACACCCTGACACAACCGATGACCTTTTTTTTTTTTTAATCCATTCTACTGGTCAAAAGGATGCTTTAGATCAAATAACAGTTCTTTTAGCCCCTGGGGTACCCACAGGGCTACGAAAAAAATAATTTTGGGCATCAATCAAGAACTTTGGACCCACTTACATGTATGCTACATGCCAATTTTGGTTCAAATTGGCCCATTGGTTCTTGATATAGAAATTTTGGGCTGAGCCTAAAATGGGTATGTGCCCACAGAGAGCCCAAATATTGATCTACTAACTTCCCTTGAACACACTTTAATCTTCAACACCAAAGAGTGTTACATACCATATATCAAGGCAATCTCCCTGGTGGTTCCTGAGAAGAAAAATTTTAAAGATTTTTAGGCTTTGGCATCATTGACCAGAGCCTGAAGAAGGCAGCCGCTAATGTTCTCCACTTTCTTTCTGATACCCATGCTTTGGACTATGGGGAGACAATTCTCTGTCCATTTTTGTAGTAACGGTACTGAAGGGCATCACTTTTTAGCCCTATCCCTCTCAATCACCAAATTTAAGGAAACACAAAGTAAAATAATTCTCAGACAATTTCAACTCAGTGACTTGGTGTGGGATAGGAGAGGGTTGTACTTCTAATTTTAATTTTTTTCTTCCAGTTAATAAGCAGGCTTTCCACCGACTTTTCACACACAGAATATACAGAAAGCGCATGATCATGCAAATTAATTCATTTAATTTTAACTCTCAAGGTTCTAATTCAGACTTTGATAACTTTTTACTGCAGCAGAACAGGTGCCCTAACATGCGGTCTCCGGGAAAATTTGCATGTTACATTCTATGTGCCTTGGCAGTTGTCTCTAAACAGGCAGCCAAGACATGCCTGGAAACAACAGCTGGGGAGAGCTGCGGCCTGTAAGGTGTACTAAAGGAATTGTTAGACAATTTATATCCAAATCCAAGTTGGCTGCTGGCAGCCACATTTTTCAACAAAATTCAGAAAAATTTATAGATCCCATCTAAACATCACACCAAAGCTACATATGAAATTTGAAAAAGATAGAGTGAGTGATGCAGCCTGTAGGGTGTGCTAATTGAATTGTTGAAAATTTATATGCCAAATCTAAGATGGCCACTAACAGCCATGTTTTTCAACAAAATTCGGAAAGTTTTGATAGCTCCCATCTAGAAATTGTCCACAAGCCACATATGAAATTTTGGACTAATCTGTTGAGAGCTGCGGCCTGAAGGGTATGCTAACGGAATTGCTGGAAATTTATTTCCAAATTCAAAATGGCCACAGGCAGCAATGTTTTTAAATCCAGAGAAATTTGATAGCTCCATCTAGACACAGACCCAAGGCCACGAATGAATTTGGAACTGATCAAGTGAGAGCTGCAGCCTGTAGGGAGTGCTAAAGGAATTGTGGACAGAGGAACTTTCATACGAACTGATGGACGGATGTACAGATGGCTGGATGGATGGATGATGGATCACAAACCATCCCGAAAGCTTATTCTTGATGTTGTCAAGTAGAGGGAAAAAACCTAAAACTAAAAAGTTTTGAATTTTCTGGCTTTGTATTAATATTGAAAGGCCCTGCAAAGCAATAAAAACATCAAATGAGGGGCGTTCAAATTAAGAGAGAGGATGCCCGAGAATAAAAACATTTTAATGTTTGGCCAAAATGCCATAAGCAAACTTACTTCTATACATGTATGTCCTTGTGCATACACAAGGTTCAAAACACTTCAAGAAAAGAATATCTGGGACTTTTGTCAGAAATTTTCAAGTACATGTACATTCTTGGACCTTCATCAAAATTTATTTACTAATCAGTGAAGTTTGTGTACATATCAGTTAAGAATTCTTATATGTATGTATTGCAAAGTAATAACAAGGGCAACATGGTATGATCAGACTCCACACCCACCCACCACCTTCCAAGTCCAACAAAGGCAATAGCTCTCAAAGAAATATTGGGACACAGGTGGTTTGCAATACCCTTCGTCATATTATCACCAAACATCTATATTTTAAATTTGGAGAAAAAATATCTTGAACAGTTCTCTTGGAAATGTGATGAGAAGACATGCTGATGTGATAAGAATATCTTAGTGCAACAAGGGGAATAACTGTCAAAGAAATACTTGGATACAGCTGGTTTGAAATCCCATTCATGATACTATTACCAACAAGAGGCCCCCACGGGCCTGAAGCGCTCATCTTGAACAGAACAAAATATAAACAGAGTGGGCCTGAAGTGCTCATCTTGAACAGAACACAACATCAACAGAGTCCAAGAAAAAATAAATTAAGCAAGCCATCTCCATAGGCTACACTGTCAATCCTTGAGTCCCTCAGGAGTGACAAAAAATACGGGCATCATGCCTTTTCTTCAGTTGATCATAAAGTAAAATGTAGAGCTTCCCTATGAAGCCCCTTGATACAACCTATGTGGATTAATCTTAGTTACACACCTCTAGAGGGAACTGAATACAAAATTTTTAATTCTTCAGCAAAATGGCCAATTCTGGCTCCCATGGGGAGCCCAAATATTAACCCAGGCTCTCGATTTGGACACAGTTTAATCTGACTTCCTTAGAGATGTTGTGAAGAGAAATTTTAAAGAAATTTCTTCTTATTGCACTAAGTTAAAATTTGGGCTACCATAGTGAACCCAAATATTAACCTATGGATCTGATTTAAACAAACTTGAATCTGCACCCCCTAGAGATGTTGTATACCAAATATGAAAGCATTCTGACTAGTGGATCTGAAGAAGAAGATTTTTGAAGAAATTCCCTCATATTGTACTAAGTTAAATTTCAGGTTTCGATATGGAGCCCAAATATTAACCCTGGCACGCAAATTGAACAAACTGGAATCTGACCCCCCTAGTGATGTTGTATACCAAATATGAAAGCATTCTGACTGGTGGATCTGAAAAAGATTTTTTTAAATTATCCCCCATATTGAACAAAGTTAAAATTTGGGCTTCTGTAGGAAGCCCAAATATTAACCTAGGGACTTGGTTTGAACAATCTTGAATCGGATCCTCATAACAATGATGAATACCAAACATTAAAAGATTCTCACTGGTGGTTCTGAAGAAGATTTTTAAAGAATATTCCCCATATTACCCTAAAAATCCGGGCTCCTGTGGTGAGCCCAAATATGAACCCATGAGCTTTATTTCAAGAATCGTGTATCTGACCCCCCCCCCCCCCCCCCCCCCTATGAATGCTGTATACTGAATATCAAAAGATTCTGATGACTGGTTCTGGAGAAAAGATTTTTTTAAATTTTTGCAAATATGCTGATTCAGCATTTTTTCGATGCCCATGACAGAACATCCTAACATAACCAATGGCAATTTTTTTTTACCAATCAATTCTACTAGTCCTAAGGATACTTCATACCAAATAACAGCTCTCTATTCCATGTGGTGTGAGAAATATGGGTGTTTGAAAATATTTCTATTTTTAGTTCCCAGGGTTCCAATGGGGATGCGGGAATTTTTTTTTTTTTTGCATGGGTCAATTACTTATGACCCAATAATACCACCTACCAAATTTGGTTCATACTGGACCATTGGTTCAGAAAATAGAAATTTTGGGCAGGACCCAAAATCTTACCCCTCCCATTGCAAAGCCCAAAACTGCTTAACGAACTTCGTTTGAACAAACTTGCTTCTACACCTCAAAAGGAAGCTCCATAGCAAATATCAAGTCATTGTACACACTGGTTCATGAGAAGAAGATTTTAAAAATATTTTGGAGCATTTTCCCCAACTCCCTCCCTATGGTGCTGGGCATGTTGAGCTGAACAAAAATGCAATTCCCTTTTGGGACCATCACTCACACAAACTTTCACTTGAATTGGCCCAGTGGCTTTGGAGGAAAAGACCAAAACATGGTGTTGACAGACGACGGATGACGGACGGAGAGCGATGAGATTAGCTCAACTTAACTTTGTCAAGATGAGTTAAAAAGCTTTTTACCGAATTTTGGTAAAATATGTTGAATGGTTTTCTGTAAAATGTGATGACAAGAAATGGTGGAGAATGGATGGAGGGAAGGGCAAACAGGTGTATACCATTTACCAAAAAGATTCTGATTGGGGGCAGGGGGGGACAGGGGGAGGAGGGGGTTAGCTGTAAAATGTGATGACAAGAAATGGTGGAGAATGGACGGAGGGAAGGACAAACAGGTGTATACCATTTTTCAAAAAGATTCTGATATTGGGGACAGGGGGGGGGGGGGGGAGGGGGTTAGCGAGAAGACAGTTTGTAAAGAATATACACGGGTAATTACAGTCTTTAAAATCATACCAGATTGACATTCACATTATTTTGAAATTACTGGTTTATCGCTCAGTACTGATTCTGTGTAAAGCTATCAGTGTTAAAGTTGACATATTTTGGAGATACTCTGAACACTAATTTTAACTGGTATAGTATTTATTTAGTGGTGTTTAAGGTCAAATATTTTGGCAGCAAACATACATCTGATTGCGATATAGGTTTTACTAAGTAAAAATGGATCCTATTAGTGCAATGTTTCAACTTGTTGAGAAATTTGACGGGACATCAAGTGTTCATGAGCTAAATTCTCAGATCCCCTTGAATTTCAAAATCCCTCATTTGGCTAAAATCCCATACAGTTAGACATTCCCCCAAAATTCTAATGGTGATAACTGTTTCAATTTCCTGGATTCCCATGGGGAAAATGGTATATTGTGTGTGCGCATGCTTTCTTGTATGTGTGCGTGCTTGCATGCGTGTGAGTGTTTGTGTGCATGCAGCTACATATGAAATGTGAGAAAATTTTGAAATGAGAATTGACTTGTGGAAAGTGCTAAATGAACTGTGATTCTTCTAAATTCAAAATCCGAGATGGCCAGTGGAGGCCATATTTTCAATAAAAATTGAAACTTTTGGTAGAGGCCATCAGAATCAAACAAAATCTGAAAAAGAGTAGATGAGAGATCCGGCCTGTATGATGAGCCACAGGAATTGTAGATAATTTAACTGCCAAATCTTATATAGCCACTGGAGCCACAATTTCTAACCAAATTAAAAACAAGAGGCCCCAAAGGACCTTAATCGCTCACCTGCCAAAGTGGTTCAAAGAAGTATTTGGGGTCACATTCTGTTAGACATGGTTCATCAACACTACATGTACAAAGAAATGAAGTCATGAAAAGCAACGTTTATGGAAAAACACGAAGGAATGGATTTGAACAAACCTGAACCTAACATGCTCCCCCCTGCAACCACTCACCCCAACCCCACCCCACCCATAGAGAGCCCAAATATTAAGCCAGGGACTCAAATAGAACAAACTTGAATCTGATCCCTCTTAAGATGTTATAGACCAAATATGAAAGAAATCTGACTGGTGGATGTGAAGAAGGTTTTTAAAGAAATGTCCTCTCATTGCACTAAGTTAAACTTTAAGGTATAAAAAAGGAGCCAAAATATTAACCCAAGGACCCGATTTGAACAAACTTGAACTTTGAAGAAGATCTTGCTGTTGAAAGGGATGTGGGGGGGGGGGGGGGGGGGGGGGGCTGTCATCCGGAACTGATTGAGAGTTACAGCGATTTGTTGAAAATGGTCCGTCAGGAATTGGGACTGTAAATGCAAGTCAGGCATGGAAGGGCAGACGAAATCCTATAAAGTTTCAATTCAGAAAACTTCACTTCAATACACAAACAGCGCCACGCTTCATTCCAGGGTCCGTGCTGTAGATTTCCCAGGTATCGGGGCCGACTTTCAGAACTGGGAACCCGGGATTTACAAATGGTTCATTTTGTGTGAAATAAATAACCATATATATTAGTTGCTATGTATTAAAAAAGCTTAGAAAAATGAATTCAATATTACTCCACACCGTCAGTGTCCTAAAATCAGTCAAGTTTTTCAAAAGTAGGGGATAGCAAAACTGATGTTGATATTTTCAGAAAATGGTATTGGATACGCGTGATTGGACACATCAATAAGTTACCAAGTTTGGTGTGCCTGTGGATCATCAATGCAACCAGCCCATGAAAATGTTGTGCAGGTTTTTCACACTAGTGCTGCGTTAATGCCTGTAGGGTACGTTTTGAAATATTTATTTGTACTGGATGGGCTTTTTTGAAGGTCTCATCGTTCTTTTCTTGGTATAAACTCGTTCATCAATAGTTTCTGATCGAAACATAACTTTTGAGGTAGGCGAAGACTCTGACACGTGACAACGTTTATGTGCCATTGGCATGTTGGAAGCTGGCAAAAGACAGACTGCAGTAGCTCAAATTCTCAACTATCGCTGAAGTCATTGACCAGATGTCACAGTGCAATGCCTCAACTGTCTTTGATGAAAATATAAATATATTTCTTCATAAATCTCACTTTTATCAAATATCCCCTACTTTTTTTGAATAGTATATTAGAAGCATGTACAGCATTTTCAGACTTGAGATTTGTTTATATGCGACCTCTCAGATCATGCAGATTGTAAAGACTTTGCCACAAATGCACATATGGCAGCATCATGGCATGATAGAATCAATTTTAGTTTTTCATCTGCGGGGATAGACCTAAAATTGTGAAGGAATTCATTTAGAGATAACATACTATTTCTAGGGGTAGTATATTTTTGACATGTTAGTATAAGATGGGCTTCATCTTCAAATTCATTTTCATTGCAGGTATTGCATAATCGATCTTGTTCATCTGTTTACTTTCGCCTCTTATGTCTGCCAGTTTCAAAGTGCAAAGAATGGGCACTGACCCTTATTTTTGTGAGAATGCACCTAGATAATTTATTCATATGTGCTAGATAATTTTCGATTTGAAACTTAGTTTTTATAACTCCATAAGTTCTTCGACTTGACACTGCCACTGATTAACAAAACAGGTTTTTAATGTCTTGAGAATGTGATTTTCAATTATTTTTGGACATTTGAATAACTGATTGTGCCAGATTTGATCGAGCATACATTCCATACAAATTAGTTTAAACACACTGATCCACGTCGGTTGCTATTCAAAAATTGAGTTATGATTGCATAAGTGTGCAGTAGACTATTTTCAGTGGCACTACATGGTCTGAACAAGTATCTAATGACTTGTTTGATAATTGAAAACCATAAGGGGAAGCAGCCCAGTTCCCCATGAACTGCAAGATTACAAGTTGAGTTTATGCCTAAAATTTTTTGTAAAACTTCCTAGCTGTCTTTTCATTCAAAGATATCTTTGTCGAAGTGGTTTGTGAGTGATGATGGATTGAAGCAATCTCTTATATTATTGGAGAATGCCCACAGCTCACAGTCATGTCAACCCCAGGAAGGGCTTTTGTCCCTGAGTGACACAATACCATACCATTTATAATCTATAACAAAGAGATGCACAAAATTCTTTTAACCCTTCCAATCCCCCTGACGGGTGTATGGCAAATGATACTCAATTTGTGTACAATATACGTGTATCACCAAATGAATTTGGATTGAAAAATTCACTCATACTACAATTACAGCCAGAATACTACTATAAAATCAGGCTGCATCGATTTGAATAACAAAACCGCTCATCGGTATTTTGGGATTTCCTAAATAATCACTGAAAAAACTATGACCCACAAAGTGGTGTCTGCCTGTCTGCAAATGTTTGTCTGGACATAACTGTTTCTACTACAGGACAAACATCACTCAATGGAATCCAACCCTTGAGTAAATTCCAAAGCCAGAATAATGCGAAGCTGGTCCTGAACGGAGCATATCTGTTATAGTGATCTGATCTACTAATGAGTAAAATGTAATTTTGGCAGAATTGCCCATGCTCACTCTGAAGAGCTTCCATGGCTTCTTCGGACTACTCTTTGGTGCCTGCCCTCACCCTCCATATCATCCTTTCTCTCCATAGCATACTTGTCAATAAGTGATTTGATAGTAAATACATAGTCGGATGGTCTCCGACCTTTCTCACAGCCAATTTGATAAAATCTTCACTCATAAATTTTGTTAGCCTATTATTTAGAATTGCACCAAATAACCTGCCTACAGGACTGATCAATGAAATACCTCAATAGTTAGATGGATTCTCCAAATCTCCGTTCTTAAAAATTGGTTTAAGGATGCTGAAAGTCCAGTCGTTTGGACACTTGTCCGATTCGAAAATGAGATTAAAGAATTTAGAATGGGTAAAATATATTTGGAGCTACCCTTGAGCATCACACTGGAGATACCATCAATCCATTTCTCTTATTTCTGGGCAATGCTTTGATGGCCAATAGTATTTCCTCATCACTTATAGAGTAGAAGAGCTCGTTGAAAATTGTTTTTTTCACGACAATTTAACTAACTTCTTTCATTACAAGAGGTAAAACAATGTGTGGGGGTTCAGTAGTTTCTTGAAATAATCTACCTGTCAGGGCAAAGCCAGCCTAAATATAGGGGCAAGGGGCCTTATATATAGAGATATTGTAAGTTCAAAAGATATTCCACATCAAGACGAAAAACCTTCGTGAATTGCACTTCTCTGTGAAGCTGGACATGGAAAAAACACACGTACTGTATATCCAGCTTCAGCGCAGGGACCCAGGGGAGAAACGGTATGTTAGATAAGGTCTAATCTCATTTAATTTATACAGTAGTCGCGAGTCTTACGAGACGTAATCGGTTGGTGGCAGGATATCGTCACGGCCAATTGAGAAACGAGATTCTAAAAGATAGAAATGTCCGTGATGACAATGACTGGCAGAAACGAATCGATTCTCTCGACAAGTGAAATCACCGTTAAGTTGCACGTGAGATGACTTGTATTGATTCTGCCTCGATATACGTCATCTCCCACCGTTTCGACAGATGGACAGATGAGCGTCTGTCCACCTGACAGTTTAGGGTAAAAAGTATATATACCTTGAAGAGCAGAGCATTAGACACACACTTTGGGTCACACACAGGTTGGTGAAGTCCAGGGCAGGCGGACTCTGTTTCCTGGCATAGGGGTACCTTCGATCACAGGACCCTGAAACGGCTGGAATCGCCAGAGAGGGCATTCCACAATTGATTTAGCTTAAGGTTGATAGGCGGCTACAGTGCCAAATTCATTGAGAAGGAAAAACCCAAGGTGAAACGTTAAAGTTTAGATTGTTGAGAAGCAGGTATCAGCCTGCAATAGTCAGAAGTGTAGGTTAATTGTATTGTGCATATTAACCCTTTGAAGCGTCAGACTGATTGCGTTGTGAGTAGTTTGTTTTGCTATCGAAGCATCGTAATACCGACTGGAGATCGGTGTGAGTGACAATTTCGCCCCAGCACAAAAAGGGACATTTGTGAATCGTGAATTCAACCAGAAACAGTGAATATTTCAATAGGACTTTCACGGAGGACTTTCAAAAGGCACACAAGGTATGAGTAGACAATATCTGACCCAAATCAGAAGTATGGTGGCTTTATAGATGACCAACATTGCTGGTCGGAACCCTCCGACAGCCAGAGGTACAGTTACGCGCAGACGTTGACATTTGAGCCTAAGCGGGTGAAGCTCTTATGGCAAGCTCACGGTAATAACATTTCAGATTTGTGAAGCTCTTATGGTGAGCTCACGGCAGTAACATTTCCAGTGTGTAGACTATAGTGCCAGTACAGGGCTATAGAATGACTATATAATTGTTGAGAATTGTTTAACCCTAGCAACCCATTTTCTGTGAAAAGAATCGAATTGTTGATTGTTGAAATATTGAAACGGCTTTATTTTTTATGTGTAAATAAAAGAATCGTTGTTACTTTAAATCATTCTTTCCATTACGCAGCCTGAAGTGATTAGGAATCACACCTAATGGAAATCGAACCTATCTTAGGCCAATTTGGCAGAGGAGAAATCACAGTGCCGGTCGAACTCAGCTCCCAGCGCTGAGTTCGCGCACCAGGATTCCGACTCTCCACGTCGGTCTAATTTTCCTGCAATTTCATCAGCGGGACTAAATAACCCCACGTCAGCCCAGGCCTTACGGGGCCTCAGGTGTCCTGACACTACCCATGCCCATGCATTTACATTTTCTGAGGAGTCAATTGACAATTTTGACTGGAGTTTAGATGTAAGATCTCAATATGATTTTGTATCTTTACTCTAGCGAGTGTTAAGATTTTATTAAAAATTTCACTTTTTATCTTTTTCATTTCTATTTTGATTTGCTTTTATAATTGCTTGCGGGAAGTATAGTATTTAAGCCTTGAGCTTTTATCTTCAGGGTTTTTAAACACTTCTCTTGCTAATTTCTTCGTTGTTCCGGAAATATTATAATTCTTTTCCTCCATATGAATTTGTCTGGCAGCGGCCTCAAATTGTAATTTTCTATCTCAGATTCAAGTGAAAATTTATTCACCTTCACATTTACATGACAATGGACAACGATCAGAGAACATTGTTAATTTTTTCACTTTGAAACATATTATCTCCTTAAAAATCTCTGCGTCAACTATACAATAATCCATTGTTGATGGAAAAATGGAATTAGTTTGGTAGCATGTGGGTTTACCAAAAATATCACCAATTTTCCAACCATTGAGTATTTTAAATTTGCATGAAATGCACAACTGTAGCAAAGCTTTACCTCTCTTATTAGGTAGGTGATTATCCATATTGTGATGATAACTATAGTTGTCATCACAACATGGATAAGGTTCATTCCCACTAGACCAATTCCCTTTAGATCAATTCCAACGAGGCCAATTCCCAAAAGACAACTGATGTGTTCTACTTTTAAAATAATTCTATATCAATACTTTGATATATTTAAAAATGTATTTAATGTTATTGATATTCAGGCCTGAAAATAAGCAGTCTGTCATTTGCAGAATGAGGTCCGCAGAGAGCGAATTTGCTGATGCTATCCCATACAGTGGGCCAGTTTATCCTCTGGGTACCTCTTTCTGTTTATGTTTTAGACCTTGATTCAGGTTGAGGTTCACAGAGGGTAAATTTAGTGATACTACCCTGCTGTGCAGGGTAGCATCGCCAAATTCACCCTCTGGGGAACCCATTTTTTGTAAAATGTTATATGTACTGAGCTGTGCTGAAATGTTATAAACCTATATTTTTTTTATGTTATGCAAAATATTTTTTTTATCAAATAAAGTGCTTATCAGTAAATAAATGTTTTCTTAATTATCCTTAATCAACCTTTAATCAATAACAGTATGTAGTTGGTCTAAGAGGAATTGGTCTTTTGGGAATTGGTCTAGTGGGAAGACACCATGGATAATCATAGTTATTATCACTTTGACCATTTGGTAGAGTGATATAGTTACAATCTTTTTCATTTTCCAAATTAGAATCTGGTAAAGTGCCTGTATCTCCATTAAAATCGCCCATTAGAATACAATTACCTTTTTGAGACAGTTTTGCTAAATCATCCACTATTGCAGACAGTATATCATTATCAGAAGTGTAAGTTGAGTTCTGGGGACTATCATATAGGAAACATATATATATATATGTCTTTCTTGGTTTGGGAAAATTCTCGACTCAATTTGAGCCACTGATATTCACTTGAAGTATTTGGAAGATATCGGATCCTAGACTTACCTGTAATAGCCTTTCTGATGAATACTGACAAACCTCCAAAATTTCTACCTTTATTAAATCTCTACAGTATGAAAATGTTGTGACAAGAGTATCCATCCAAATTGACAAATTTGGTGAGCTTTGGTGTTAGAAGTGTCTCAAAAATTGCAAAAATATCATGTTCCTTCAATATATTAGCTACTTCTTTATGACAAATTTTTGAATTCCGGTCGCCTGAATAATTTTCAGTAAGACCTTGTATATTCCAAGCTCCAATTTTTAAGTTATACATTTCAAAAAAAGAAGCAGCTATGTAAAAACAAGTACTTGGACATATAAAGACAAAATGCAATATACCAGAAATTTATCAGTTTCGAATGAGACTTCAGAATCTATTTGAGTGAAAGAATGGCTTTCTGCCAAAACTTTGCCCATATCCTTAACTCCTTTGATAATTTATGGCTGCCATTATAATTGTCATGGTAACCACAAAAGTTTTGTTTGTTAGCGATGATTTGGTTTCTGCCAAGGGGAAAGGGTTTCTGTGAAACTGAAGGCTTGTGTTGTTGAGTGCCAAGCAATTTAAAGGCCACAGATTTTATTCCTTCAGTAATGATATGTGACCCGTATTGATTTGGATGCTTCGGGTCTTCGTTGAACAGGTCCCTTCGATTCTTTAATCCTCTATTGTGAAGTATATTGACATTTTGTAAGTCACACAAACTCGCTTCTACTTCTAGATTTGCCATCTCAAGGTCATATTTATTTATTTATGTTTAAGGTCACATATTTCTGCACTATGGCAAATGCAAATCATGACCACAACAGTTTTATGGGTGGTGGAAACCGGAGTACCAGGAGAGAACGACCAAGCTACGGCAAACAAATGTCAGCACCTCAACATACCAATTCCACACAAGCAGGGTTAGCATTGGTTGAAGACAAGTGCACCATCGTCATGCAGTACGCCTTAGTACAAAACGCCACCATGCCCCCACGTGGGCAATGGGGGTAAAGTGTCTTGTCCAAGGACACAATGCACTTGCAGCAGGAGGGATTCGAACTGAGGACCTCTCGGCTTGCAGCCTGCACCTCTACCTACTGAGCCACCGTGCCCCCATCTCAAGATCAATCTTCTTGTTAGTTAACACTGCAGGTTGTGAAACTATACACTTTGTCTGAGACCAATGATCTACAGACCTTCTGCAGCTTATTCGAACGTACATCATGAGTAGTAAACTTGATATCATGGATTGCCGCACATTTGGGAGCATCTAACTGAAGGATGTTCAAAATTTCTCTTTTAACATCTTCCTTGGTACATGTATATGCTGTGATTTTATCATAGATAAGATCAGATGAGAATCTGTTTTCATCTATCATGTTCAGTTGCGAACTCCCCATAATTAGTAGATCTTTCTTGCAAATTGGATTTCAAGATGTTGTGGATTGAGAACAAATTGTGGGTTCTCGAACAACTGAATTACTAGAAGGTTTCTCCAATGAAGCACTTGTTCTTTCATCACAGTGTTGATTTGCATCTGTAGATTCATTTCTCTTCTGATGATTCATTTGGTTTAATTCATTTCCATTTAGTTTATTCATTGAACCTAGTTCATTACCAGTTTTCAGAGTGCTATCCAATAGCTTGATACCTTTATTCCAATAATTCCCGCATTTAGCATTTAGTTCATCAATTTCAGTAAGCCTATAAATGTTCCCTTTTTCCAACAACAGTGTGCAAAATTTCAAAAATGACACTAACCGCCTGATCATTCACATGGGTTGGAGATGGCTAACCGAATGCTCGGCTATGTAAAATTCTTTGGAAAGTGCTTTTTTATCATTAACAAGTATTCATATATTACATGGAACTGAAATCTATATAGCCTCTCACAGCAAAAGTCGAAAAAACTATCAAGACACAAGAAAGACTGCATAACTGGTAGAGTGCTGGAAGCCCATATTTGGGCTTTATTCTGAACTGCAGGTACCTCAAGTTAAAGGCATCATATTCTGTGGATGTCTTTCATATTTTCTTGAAAGTAAAATTACTTCATCTCCATCGATTTGCATTATTACAAATCATGGGAGAGTGCCTATGGGCACTGTCTCATGAATTGTAACAAGACATAAATGTGTGAACAAATCCTGAGGTTGAGAAAAATTTGAACACTTAATCAGTTAAGTGACTCAGACTTTACCATTCAAGATGCAGCTTTTGGCTAACCAGTCATCCGTTCGCATTGATTCAAATTTGCGGAACCATCATGCAAACGAAACGAGCATTCTCTTCAAATTTTGCGCACTGCAACAATGCAATACGCTGTTGAAGAGAAGATAATTCGCTCTTTTGTCCTTCTAACCTTATACTGAGCATCCTTTCCATATTCACTTTTTCTGATTTCAACAGCTCAAAATACAATAAAGCTTGGTTTAAAGAAACTTTGCATTTCCCCAATTCCTTGGCACCAGTTATTTCGATATGATTATTCTGATTATTTGGATTTCTTTCGACATTTAGTGTCTCACACCCTACTGGTACTTTGCTGATTTCCGCTCCCAGTTTCAACACTTCATTGCAAAGGTGGTTAAGTACTTCTCGAGTTTCTCCGCTAGATTTGTTTATGAGTTCAATGATTTGTTCTTCAAAATGCATTATTAAATCCACAGATACACATATATTTTTAATGGTTGGACTCTTCACATTTATGGTTAGTGTCAAAATATCTGCTGATTTTTTGTCAACAAAAATAGTTTTAGCATCAGGCATGTTCATGTTTTCTATCTGGGTAGAGATCTCTGGCATTCTCCGCTGATTGTTTGTCTTTGTGAATTAGTTCAAGATTAGGCACAGACAATGGTTGTGAAATTGAAACTGGATTATTAACATTTTTACATGGGTTTGAAGCATGCGTAAAAGTTACCGCATCATCCTGTGGAATGTCATTAATGAAACCATTTTGTCAAAAACCATAACGTCTTCTTCCCTTATACCAGCCGCTTATTAGAACTATATTGCTTGAGTCAATGATGTAAAGCCTTAGTGTTTCTTCACTGCAAAACCTACCACCTCTGGTTGAGCAACAGATCATAGCAGGAAAATTCTGGTAATCCTACCTTTTGAGACTGCATGGCATTTCCTTTTTGGACGCGTAGTTTTGATGCTTTAACTTGTTTGAATATTCGTCATCATAGAAATAGCTCGAAATTGGGAGAATGCAATTAAAAACTTGGAAAATATACCTTGTTTACTATGTTGTTTTCCGGTAAATCATTTGGATTAAGGTATTTAGTTAGGCATTTGTCCATTGTTCAATTCTTGATTAAAGATCCATTGTGAAGTCTAATTCAATATTTTTTCTTATCAACAGATTTTTTTGTTTATCGTAGTTACCATTACCGGAAGTTTTTCGAAATTTTAAACTGAACGAGTGCAACCTATAGAGTGTGCTAAAGGAATTGTGGATGGACAGAGTTACACACGTAGATGGATGATGAATCGCAACCCACCCCCATACTTAATTCTTGACATGGTCAAGATGAGCCAAAAGTGATTCTGGGGGAATGATGGATTGGATTGTTAGATAACAAATGCTCACATTTTTATGATGAAAAATAGCTAACAATATCAAAATGTGGTGACAGAAAAATTCCTTCTCTTAGTGCATCAGCATTAAACCACTCATTCACATCTAGTTTGTTGATTTAGTTCACACTGAGTGTTTTTGTATACATTTGCATTCTTTTTGTGACAGTCACAGTTCTCAGTATTCCAGCTAAGCATTTTTGGGCTGGGGGGGGAGGGGGGGGGGGCACCTGCTTGTAACTTTGTGCAAGTTCATTTCATGCTGGTGACCGGGTTGAGCAATTTTGGTTATGAATGTCATTTCAGTTGAAACTTTAACATTTGTTCCGCTTCATTCTGGTTGAACTTTGGTTATTTAAAAAAATTATCTATCTAGAACCGTTTCATGTTCTAAGAATAAATAGCTGAACAAGAGGCCCCAAGGAGCCTTAATCGCTCACCGGCCAAAGTGGTTCAAAGAAGTATTTGGGGTCGCATTCAGTTAGACATGGTTCATCAACACTACAAAGGAATGAAGTCATGAGAGATAAATTTTATGGAACTAGAGACATGGCTTGAACAAGCTTGAATCTTTTACCCCCTAAGGATGCTGCACACCAAATATCAAAAGCATTCATCTGCTGGATCTGAAGAAGAAGATTTTTAAAGCAAATTCCTCATTTTGAACTAAGTTATCATTTGGGCTCCCACAATGAGCCCAAATATGAACCCAGGGACTTGGCTTGAACAAATTTGAATCTCACCCCTAAGGATGCTGAATGCCAAATATCAAAACATTCCGACTGCTAAATCTGAAGAAGAAGATTTTTAAAGAAAAATTCCTCATATTGACTAAGTTATAATTTGGGCTCCCATAGGGAGCCCAAATATGGACCCAGGGATTTGGCTTTAACAAACTTGAATCTCACCCCCCTAAGCATGCTGCATACCCAATATCAAAAGATTCTGCCTGCTGGATCTTGAGAAGAAGATTTTTAAAGAAATTTGCCTGAAATGCACTAAGTTCAAATTTGGGCTCCTATACTGAGCCCAAATATGAACCCAGGGGGCCGATTTGAACAAACTTGAATCAGATATACCCCACAATGTTGCATACCAAATATCAAAAGATTCTGCCTCCTGGATCCGGAGAAGAAGATTTTTTTTAAAATTTGCCTTAAATGCACTAAGTTCGAATTCGAGCTTCTATAGTGAGCCCAAATATGAATCCAAGGGGGCCAATTTGAACAAACTTGAATCAGATCCACACCACAATGTTGCATATCAAATATCAAAAGATTCTGCCTGCTGGATCTTGAGAAGAAGATTTTTTAAGAAATTTGCCTGAAATGCACTAAGTTCGAATTCGAGCTTCTATAGTGAGCCCAAATATGAATCCAGGGGGCCGATTTGAACAAACTTGAATCAAATCCACCCCACAATGTTGTATACCAAATATCAAAAGATTCTGCCGGCTGGATCTGGAGAAGAAGATTTTTTAAGAAATTTGCCTGAAATGCACTAAGTTCAAATTAGGGCTTCTATACTGAGCCCAAATGTGATTCCAGGGGGCCGATTTGAACAAACTTGAATCAGATCCACTCCACAATGTTGCATACCAAATATCAAAAGATGATTCTGCCTGCTGGATCTTGAGAAGAAGATTTTTAAAGAAATTTGCCTGAAATGCTCTAAGTTTGAATTTGGGCTCCTATGCTAAGCCCAAATATGAACCCAGGGGGCCGATTTGTACAAACTTGAATCAGATCCACCCCACAATGTTGCATATCAAATATCAAAAGATTCTGCCTGCTGGATCTGGAGAAGAAGATTTTTTAAGAAATTTGCCTGAAATGCACCAAGTTCAAATTCGGGCTTCTATAGTGAGCCCAAATATGAATCCAGGGGGCCGATTTGAACAAACTTGAATCTGCCCCCCCCCCCTAGAGATGATGTATACCAAATAGGAAACAATTCTGCCTGGAGGATCTGAAGAAGATTTTTTTTAATTTTGGAAAGAAATTCATGGGTGCTATCAGAGTTATGCCCCTTGTGGTGCCCCCTGTGGGTGCGGCAAGTTTATTTGTACAAGTTTGAATTGACATATGATGGGGAACATGCAGACAAAATTGGTTCAATTTGATCCAGTAGTTTGAGAGGAGTAGTCGATAATGTAAAGTTCACGACGGACGATGACGGATGGCGGACGGCGACAGACGGCAAGTGATAAGTTAAGCTCCCTTCTGTGAGCTAATAAAAACAAATGGTTATTTTTTAAACTGTTTCTCAGTTGTATTAGTGCTCATGCCATCAACAATGTAAGAGTATTCTGAGAGTGTATTATAACTATATGCAAGGAGAGGTTCCATCTGTCTTAACATGTAGATTTTCAATTTCAAGACAAAAGCACAGGTACTCGGCACAAGCTGTGAAATTGAAAGAAAAATGATATTTGATACCATTTTTGAATCGATGCTGATCTGCCCCTATAATGGTATTCAAATATTAACAAGGTACACAACTTGCTTTTCGAAAACGATAGCACTCATCTTCGTTATACCTCCCCCCCGCAAATTTGATTCACACAATGTATCCAACAGTACCTGGTATCAGAGGAAAGGGGAATGAATAAGCTTTACAGTGGTGTATTATATGACTGTTGGGTGTTCTTGGGTTGTTCAAGATAACTGGGAGAAGTCGCAGAAAGGGCCGAAAAACATTTAGTCGGACAAGATAGTGCACAGTGGAAAGTGGGTTACAAGCGACAATTATCCAATTTTTTACAAATAAAATCGAGGTCCCATTGTCTATGGAGGGCAGATTCAAATATTAACCGTACACCGTTATCAATTTTCAATCTTGGGTTGACATTTATTCATTTCTGGAGTTCACATTTACCGTTTATACACTTTTTAGCCGTAACTTTGAAATCTTTTCAAGTTGGTATCCAGTCACTTGGGAAACACCCAAACCGTCCTCTCGCCAAACCATCCTCTGCAATTTGACCCAAACCGTCCGCTACTTTTGGACCCAAACTGTCCGCTAATGGACCCACACCATCCTCTAGTGAAAATTATTTATTTCCCTCTTTTCTTAATATTTTAAACTGAATTTTTATTATTTTGAGTAATTAATGAGTTATTTTCGAAAAGTTTACTTATCACTGAGTAAGCATTATTTGAGTACATTTGAGTACATTTAATTAGCTGTGATTAATTGTAAAATGTTTGTTTTGTTTTGTTATCTCTTCGTACTTGTTTGTATTATCCTAGCAGTTATTGAGGTTCCCAACTGGGTAAAAATCGCCTGGTCGAAAATATGGGTTTTTCATACGCCAGAAAGGAGGAGAAGAAAGGTGTTGTCTACTGGAGGTGCTCTGTTAGATCAAAATCAAATGTGTGTTTGGCAACAGTGAAACAGGCCGGTGACAATTTTACCCCTGGCCTAAAGCCACACGGTCACAAGGGAAAGCCCGGAATAGACACTTTATCCATTAAGACTGTGGAGATAAAAGATGCTGCTAGAAAAATCTGTATAGACCAGTCCAGCGTATAGTGGAAGAGCTCCTTAAAAGTGACAATGTTTTGAATCTGAATAATGCGGCTCTCCCTACAGTGACTGCAATGTGTAAAAGGGCTAACAGGTATCAGCAGTCCGAGAAACGGGCTATGATTTTAGACCATTGTATTTCCCACCAGATTTCTTTGGGGATGATATTCATGTGAGTGATGCTAGACATTTAATTTTTGCCACTGAGGATCATCTCGATATGCTTAAGAATGTCAAAGCGTGGTACATGGATGGACATTTCGTGTTGTGAGAACACCCTTTGTTCAGTTATATAGCATTCATAATTTCTTGCTTTCTGAAACCGGTGAGATGAAACAAGTTCCAGCAGCATTTATCTTCAAGTCCAGGAAACGACAGTGTGATTATCATGCAGTGTTCAAATGTTTATTATACAAAATGGATGATCAAATGACTCTAAAGGTTCAATGGTGTATGGCCGACTTTGAAAGAGGTGTTTGGTTGCCTGTTACGAGACTTTTTACCAAACGTTGAGTTCCGTGGCTGTACGTTCCACTGGCAGCAGGCTGTGTATCGGAAAGTGCAGAGTTTGGGCTTAGAAGTAGATTACTGTAAAAAATCTAATGTTTACCATTTGATTAAAAACTCATGGCACTGCAGAAAATCAATGGGTGTGTTTTAGTGTGTGGCCAGTACACTCTTGGTCTCTGTTTGGTCTAACTTTATAAATAAATTTATAAATATCATTTTATTACCAAATGTTGAAGACATTTTTCAACATCTGGTAGTAAAATAATATTCATAAACATCTCTCCGACAATTATTTAAAATTAAACATGTTACTTATTCATTTATTTAAAATAATTATTCATGTATTCACTATATTTTTCAGAAAAAATTTCTTCACAACATATAATATACATATATATAATAAAAAGTGTTAAAAATAAAAGCCAATACTGTGAAAATATTGTTCCTTCTTCTTGTTTCCCACATAGTATGGGCGAAATTGCATAGAGGATGGTTCGGGCACTGTAGAGGATGGTTTGGGTGCTGTGGAGGGCAGTTCGGGCTAAATATAGAAGCCGGGTTTGGGTCAAATTGCAGAGGACGGTTCGGCCAGAGGACAGTTTGGGTGTAATTCTGTCACTTCGGCCCCAAGTCAAGTCAGCCTCTGGTCACTTTGGGCCCAAAGTCATTTTGGCCTTAGTCACTTCGGCCCCAAAATCATTTCGGCCAAAGTTATTTTGGCCAAATATATGGGCAAGTTCAATAAACAACAAGACATAATTTTTGTTCAGAAAATTGGTAATGACCTTTATTACCGGTAAGGTTCACCATATGAAAGATGGATATATACAACAACCATTATGAAAGATCAAGCTGTTACAAATACAGATGCATTACATAAACAAATACAAATATATACATATAGTAAATATACTACAATTTAATCATCATCGTTTTCAAAGTTTGGAATTTGAGTACAATAAATATTACTTATTTCTTGAAGAAATTCTGAGGTTCTCATATTTCTCCCATAAAACATGCAGCTTTTCTCTTAGTTTCCTGGTATCTCCTCGTTATCGAGTCATGGATTGTTCCTCAACAGCTCTCATTGTGATGGTAATGCTGTTTCCTTCTTTCCTCAGGAGTGGTACAAGTAAGTAAAAATGTAGCTTAGACTTCTCTGCCTTGCTGTTTAGATATCGATGCCATCCTAAAAAGTAATACAAATGAAAATGAAATGAAACGTTTGATGTAGATATAAATAACACCTGAAAACTTTGAAATGCTTTGAACTGAGACAAAATCAAGAACAGTACTTGATATATTTCCTATTGCCCTATTTTAGTAATATGAAGCACCCCCCCCCCCTCCCACCCCCACAACCTTCTCCGGTATTCCAAAGTCGAAAATCCACCTGCATTTATGTCCAATAAGTATCAATATAGTCATAAAAAAAGGATTAATAAAAGTACATGTACATACCCTCAACATAATTGTTGGTGCAAATTGGGTTCTGAAAAACTGACCACTGGGCATGAATCCAGTGTGGGCTATTCATCCAGGTATTGTTGATGTATGTTATCAAATCTTGCAGTGGCTGCGTATTGGCAGACTGTGCGAGTTGTCGAAAAGCTGCAGGTATATGTTGCTCTGGTAGAAAGGCTAATGCAAGGAGTTTCTTGATGTATAGATGAACTCCTTTCCTTTGATTGAAGGTAATGTCTTCAGGCCAAGAGAGGCCAAGCTGATGGCGTCCATAGATATGCGACTCGCGCTAAAATTTTTCCCATTCTCCCATTGGCTTATTTTCATTGATGATTTTCATAAATAGTAGCCAATGGGATGTTTTTGTGACTATCTTCGCTCAGGGACCAGCTGTGAGGGCGACTAGGGCGATTATGTCGCCCTTCTAAGCCCAGAGTCGCCTAGAAAAATAGTTGGGGCGATTACAAGTCGCCCTCTAAAAATTGGCCAAAATGAGGAACGGCTGAACTGAGTATCCGCGGTTTACATAAAAACGATTATTTTCAAATCGAATGTGCTTAAGTGTGAAAAATGGGCATTTTCGTTTGTCAAATGAACAACCATTTATTTGAAATCACACGACAATCAGTTTCCATTGTTGCTTTTGGCGGATTTTTTATTTCTATTTTGTTCCATTTCAGTCAGAGCTTCAAGTATCGAAACGAAAATAGGTGACTTAAGCGACTCAACAAAATAACCCAGTTTGAAAGTAGGTTACCTCGCTTAGGATGCCGCAAATGTATACACAACGGACATATTTTCTAACACTGAATTTTTATTTCATTTTGCTGACGACTGTTAACTGTTGGGCCGTCTATTCCCAGAAAAACACGAGTGGAATTGAAACACATGAAAAAAAGGTTTAGTGATGACAAGAAAAGCTTTGTACAGGACACAAGTGTGCATGTGAAGGATCTTGAAAAAGGGGTCCTCCTAAACACCGGAATGACACAAAATGACGCGGAAAGACACTGGAATGCTATAAAAATGATGCGGAATGACATTTATTTTACAAAATACTGGACCCCAGAATGTATTTTGTTTATTAACTAAAAAAGTACCCTCCAAGCAACCTTCTTACATCTGGTCCTGTTCACACTTTCAGACTTAGGAAATTATTAGCTTAGTTGGACTTTGGTGAAAGGCATCCACAGGAGGGTGCTGTGGGATTGGAACAAAGAAGAGGGGAGTGGTCATGAAGGAGAGGGTAGCAGTGGGATTTTCAGTCAATAATTACTTCGTGATTTTTTAACCTGGCATAGATGCATCATAGACAACTGGACCTGGATTAATCAGATGTTAATGGAGGACCACAAGCTGAAAATATGAATGGGCGGCAGGGGGTGGTACATAAATATTCTTAATTTTCCCCACTTGCCTATGAAGTCTCCCAACTTGACTTTGCAGTCTCCCTATTTTTTCTGGAGGGAGACATGAAGTCTCCCTAAAATTCCCCCCTAGGCTGGTCCCTGTCTTCGCTTCTATGGATGCTGTTAGCTAGTTTAGTTTCCAAGATAAGGTTCAAAAATGTATAAACGACAAATGTTATTGCCAGAAATGAATAAATTTGGATCTGAGATTAGTAATTGATAAAGGTATATGGCTAATATTTGAAACTGCCCTCCCTAGACAATGGGACCTCAAATTATTTATAATAAATCGAATAATTGTCGCTCGTAACCCACTTTCCACTGTGCACTATCTTGTCTGACTAAATGTTTTTCGGCCTTTTCTGCAGCTTTTCCCAGTTATCATGAACAATCCAAGAACACCCAATGGTCGTGTAATACACCACTAAAAAACTTATTCATTCCCCTTTCCACTGATACCGGGTACTGTTGGATACGTTATGTGAATCAAATTTGAGGGGGGTATAACGAGATGAGGGCTATCATTTTCGAAAAGCGAGTTGTGTACCTTGTAAATATTTATATACCATTATGGGGGCACGTCAGCATCGATTAAAAAATGCTACCAAATATTTTTTTTTCGATTTCACAGCTTGTACCTGTGGCCTGCACCAAAATGGTGGACATCTCCCTGTAGCAGTCTTTCAATTTTAAGGTGAGCTGTCACTCTTGCCTGCCAGCAATGCACCTACATTTTCTTTACTTTTTGTCTGTAGACGGTTCCACCTAGCAAGCGAATAAACCTTACCTAACAAATCGGCTGCATTTGCTGCATAATATTCAAATTGGGAAGTAGGAAAAGTTTTTGAAATTTTCAATTTCAACATGCTTGTTCCAAAAGGGGTTCACATGATATGGTTTTGTTGAAATTTTTTTTAGAATTGGGGTAAAAAATTAAAATAACAACCTTTTATATCAAGTGTTTTCTGTTATAAATTCTGTAAAGGATTAAAATCTGTCCATGGGAGATGGGCCAAATAATACAATGCCTGCACAAAAATATGAACAAAATACCATGAATTATAAGCTGTGGTATTCCAAGACTTCAAACTAATCAAACTTCACTTTCGGAGAATTGGTTCGAAAAAAAAACAACAACATAATTCAACAAACTTCAAAGGCCAGTAATGCTACTCACTGTCTTTGCTCACTTGCATTCTGTGGAGAATCATCTGATTGACTTACGATTGCTCCAGTGAAGTTGCATTTAATGTTTTATTCTGAACTCAAATAAATTTCATTACGCTGTGAAGAGCTTATTCAAAAAATTGTGTAATACTTTTGGAAGCCCTACTAACTGGGAAACAGTGGAGTGAATGATGTGCAGATGTTTGTTGATGTTTGTCTTGAAAATATTTTTCAGATGCCAGACTCAACAACAGCATGCTTCACTTCAAATTGGAGCAAGAAAAATACAGTATGCCTCGCATTTTCAAAATCTGATGCTCATTTGTAACAGAAAATCACAAATATAGTAGCAAATGGAAAATTGAACAAGCAAATTTGAAGTTCAAGGACAACTGGGTGGACTAGCAAAATGTTTTGTTCTATTTGCATCAGAAAAGCAGATAATAGTGTGATGCCCACTAATTGGCTGAGTACCAAATTACCCTCTCAGTAATGTTGTGTATGCAGGTGTAGACCCGTTCATACAAGAGGACTAGTCTATATACGAATATGTACATTCTGTATGTGCAGGCTTGGCAATTTCAGGAGAGCGATTTTTTAGCTCTCCTTACTGCCCTACTGAAAGAATTAAGGAGAGCGATAAATTGCCCTCCTAAATATTTTGGTCTGGGATGATTGAGATTACATGTATTATGCTCACATTAA
Organism: Pictodentalium vernedei; assembly: GCA_031216915.1. Classification (NCBI taxonomy): domain Eukaryota; kingdom Metazoa; phylum Mollusca; class Scaphopoda; order Dentaliida; family Dentaliidae; genus Pictodentalium; species Pictodentalium vernedei. Next base: position 556,058,358 of record CM062295.1, on the reverse strand, counting down.
ATTTTTGTTGTAAAGCAAAAATGTAATTTAACTTCGAAGTCACATAACATCACGTAATTTCATTTTAAAAGTGGTTTAGTGGTAAAAGGTAATGGCTGCAACCATACCCAAACACAGTTGCAATCATTTGAAGCAAAATGGGTCACAGCAATATTTTTTTCCGTCAGTTTCAAGTTCAACAACTGACATCACAGTTTGAGGGGTAATTATTCAAGGAATATTGACACTATAATATACTACCATTACTACTATCCTGTCACTTGAAGCACTTGCACCAGGATGTGACTGTAGATTCAAGCAGACCTGTTGTCCAAGAAAGTCATACGCCTACCACTACCACCTTCAACCCCCTTGGTCTGGGTACACACACAGGTCTTGTCAAGTGTGTGTTCGGTTGTTGAGTGAGACATCCAGATGTCTAAGAGATTTCGCTTTACCTTAGTAAAGTTAATAAAATCACTGATGTAGTCTGTTGGTTTCAGTTTCATTGAGTTCGTTCAACTGGATACTTAAAATGCTGTGTAAAGCTAATTGCTCTCCTAAGCTGATTGAGGAGAGCGATTTTTTGCCCTCCTGCATTTTTCAGAATGCCAGGCCTGTATGTGTGTGTAGGAAGGAGAGGTGGGGGTTAGGATTTAAATGTATCAAACTGGTTTGTTAAGATTGTTTATAACCTACCACTATTGTGATGTTGTGGCCCAAATAATATTATGGGGCAGAATACTAGAACTGGGTGAAAAATTAGGTGAAATGAAATGAAATAATATTAAGGGGTGGTATAATAGTACACTGCATGGTGGAATAATTATTGCCGAATACTGAGGTTTCAAACTGATTTTAAAACATTTCAATGGGCCAAATTCTGAATATATTACCTCACAAAATTCTCAAAAAACTCTAACTTTGTACAGCTATGGCAAAATTTTTAGAATCTAGTCCAAAATAGTACATCCTGATGATCGGCTGACAGTTCAACCAGGGGAAAATAAATCAACAGTGAGGCCCACATAAGAATCATATGGGTGGAAAAGGCAAAATTAATAATGGTAAAGATATGGTTAGTCAGAACACAATAGTAAGTGGGGTAACAGAATACACATAATATTTAGAAAATTTTGGTGACCCTGGCAAGGTTGAACATTTTACTAGTTTTATATGTTTCAGGGTATTGCTTACCATGGTTGCAAACTAACAATTCCTGCTCAGGACTCAACACAAGAATGTGTGTTAGAGTGAGTGCAGTCTAGATTCAGATACAGTTGTGAAAAATATATACAATACAAAAAAAGATGTGAACTCTCAAGGAGCAGTTTGCATGTTCAATTCCCCCCCCCTTCCAGAAAACGACGGCGGGGATAAAAAAAAAATCCTTTACTCATTTTGATGTACCATATGCCGCTAACATAATAGATGTTAGTGTTGTCTTGGTCTGAAGCAAGAATAGTCATCATTTCACACTTTCTGTCAATTATTATTGACTGTTTCGTACCAATTCAATTGTTTTGATCAAATTGTAATCTAAACAACATTGTTTGGATTTGTTCCACATATTTAAGGAATAAATTAATAATCACGACGTGATGTCTTGCAATCTCTATATTTCTATCTCCTTTTTCGAGTTGTGTTTTACAATATGGAGTAGTGCTTTAACCGGGCATGGCAGCCACAATGAAGATAGAGACTATTAGAGTGCACCAGAAGTTTTATGTACTTGGTTTTTTTTTTATATTCACACTTTTTATTTTCAACTGTTTTCTCGTTTCAAAGTCGTTTGGGGGTCAGTTGGGATTCGTTTTGGGTCCGTTTTTTGGTTTGTTTTGGGTCCGTTTTGGGTCCGTTTTTGGTCGTTTTGGATCGTTTTGGGTCAGTTTTGGGTAGTTTTGGGGTGAATCGTGCTGCCGTTCAGGGGCTCAGTACATCAACCAGGTTTGTCATAAAAGTAATCTGAAACTATGAATCTGATATCATGAACTCAAAATCATTAGTCAGTAATTTGGCAGAATCGAACCATTCTTGCAAGAATTCTTACTTCAATTTCAACAACAATTTCTTTCAAAGAAACATCCAACGTTCTCTGTCGTCGATAAGATTTGTCTACCTTGATGAAAGTCCTCCAGTCACACTAAAAAGAGCGATACGACGTCCAGGAACGCCCGGAGAAGCCCCAGGACCCAACGGGCGCGTGACAAATTCTGAAGAGACCCAGCCCCCCTCCCCCCCCCCCCCCCCACTCCGCATGCGAAGGACACTGATGGAACAGTGTACTTAGAAGGCAACTACGTCTTCTACCCCTACAAGTTACAGAAAAGTATACAATAAAATCAATGTGCACGGGGTCAGTGAGAATTGCCTCGCTTCTCATTGAGAACTCTAGGATCGAGTATGTGAGGACAGCCTCGCAACTCTGCGGGTGGGGTGTGGTACATAACTCTAGTCTGTTCCGAAGCGATTTTCTGAAGAGATACGCGTCATATACTGAGTTTTTGAGAAGTGTAAATCGACTGCCCAGTGGTGCAAATCGACCGCAAAAATTGTGTAAATCGACCGAGACGGTGATGCAAATCGACCGTGGTGCAAATCGACCGTTGTGCAATTCGACCATTCCCCTTCGCATTCCACCCAGAAAGAAACAGTATGATTGTACTTCATAAACAATAGGCATATTCCCGCGTCCATAAGAAGGGGTATGTTCTGTACAATATGTTATGTACTTATCATGAATGGCGCGTGGGACAAGAGCTCCACGTCGGACAGGCTGTTATCTTTATTTTGAGCTTGTTCGAGGATAGCCTACATTTCTGCCCGGAAGCACGCGCTCCCTTGTCGGGGAAATCCTGTTGCCACGGCTGTATTTACTCCCCCCCCCCCCCCCCCAACAGACATGACTGACAAGTACAACACATTTTTGTTTCCAAGCAAGTAGGCCTACGAGACACGAACATGGATGATTATCTGCATACGGGCTGATATCGCTCAATGACGCATCCCGACGATAATTATCACGTTCAGAAGCACCTAGTCTTTGTAAGACTGTGACCCGGGGCCCTCCTGGCCCTCACAGTCTTTGAGAGACCCGTTCAAATCTAGTCTGACTAAAAATGAAAGAAACTGACCGCATTTGGGTTGACTCAGTTCACGCTTCATATCGAAGACACAAATCACATAATCAACATTCTACTTGTCGTACTCAGCCCAAATATAATTTATTTATGTATCTGCATCATTTTTTAATGCAAACACAGCATCAAATTCAAGAAATGTTGAAAAATATCCGACTTCAACACGTAAAATAACATCATGTTTCAAAGATAAACAAATTGTACTACGCATGCGCACAGATACTGTGCGCATGTGTAGTACAATTTGTATATCTTTGAAATCGGTGTTTTTTGACGTCGTGAAGGCGGATATTTTTCAACATTTCTTGAATTTGATGTTGTGTTTGCGTTAAAAAATGATGCAGACACGTAAATAAATTATATTTGGGCTGAGTACGACAAGTAGAATGTTGATTATGTGATTTGTGTCTTCGATTTGAAGTGTGAACTGAGTCGACCCAAATGCGGTCAGTTTCTTTCATTTTTAGTCAGACTAGATTTGAACGGGTCTCTCAAAGACTGTGAGGGCCAGGAGGGCCCCGGGTCACAGTCTTACAAAGACTAAGAAGCACCATGACCTCATACCGGAAACAAAAAAGGTAATGTATTAAAAGGTCAAAATAATCCCCGAAACCAAAAGAAATGAAAGTCCGTTTCTCTCATTATTTTCTTCGGCATACCCACCCCCTCCCTATCTCACTGTCTGGGATGGCAGTTGAGGCATTGGAGATCGTAAATAAGTGTTCTTGACAACATCTTGAGTCAACTCATTCTCATGTCAAAGAACAAAATAGTTGTTAGTGAAATGTGCTTCGTTTATCTATCCCGATACCGTGTGACTGCTGAGCGTGCGGTCGATGGGTTATGACCATCTCTTCCTGTTAACTTTCGTGTTTTCAATCTTTCGCGACAGGAAGTGCTTGTCCATCTCATAAAAGTCTGGCGCCGGCATTAAACCGCACGATGAATCCAGCGTAACCGAAGCACAATCAAACAACACCAAAATCTTATTCTCTTGTCTCTTAAAAGGTAGATGCGCTATCTAGAATATTCAATTTCTAGTTTTATTGTTGTTACTGTTTCACTTACAGTGTACACGAAACATGATATTTTCTCCTTAATGACGCATTGTCAATGAATGTTCTGCCACTAGCATCAGAATCAATTCATCTTACTTTTAAACATTATTGACTTTGAAGTACTTGTAGATGCGAATAGTTTATACTTTCCTGTTCACTGGATATTCCTATTTATTGAATATTAGCAGCGTCTAATTCACTTTTGTACATATGTTATAGTACGGCCGCCGTGGAATGGTCAACAACCCGGTGCTTCATTAATTGAAATTTTACCGATGATGATTTTTTTTACCTGATGACCACGTACGTGGACATCACTGCCCACGCGTGGATTTCAACCAGTCCACGGCGGCTATACTGTAATTTCTATATATATAACATCTCAATTCTCACTCAACCTGGAAACTTTAAACAGCTTATGCAAATAGCAGTTTTTTTTATTTTATTTGTTTTTGTTCTGGCCAACTTGAATCGAGACAGAATTTATATTACATTTCACAGATTATGAAATGTGTAGCATTGATTTATATCGTGCTCATATTGGTACCGGTACATTATTTATTTATTTAGTCGTATTTTACGCCACATCAGCAGCTAAGGCCATATAGTAGCGATAATTGGTACATTCATTGCTGCAATTTGTGCTGGACGCTTAAAACACAGTTTACCAAGCCATCCATCATTATGCGTTGTAGTGTACCTCTACCTACGATTAAGTGGTGCTGGGCTACATAACAGTTTCGCTTCACTGCTATGGTTGCTCTATATTTTTATTAACAAATAATCTGTCACTCTGCAACAAGTGAATCCAGCTAACTTCGAGCGATACTCTACGGCGCCAAAATCTTACTTTAAGCCATGCAAGCAAGCGGGTCTTTCGAAGAATGCAAACTCACTAATAGTAATGCCCACAACCCTTACTGCCGGCTTGCACTTACTTATGATTCTGCTGGTGCCTGGAGACAAAGAAGCAAACCCAGGTCCAGTCCCAGTTAACTCCGAAAATACTTTGAACATTTCAAAAACTCTCCGCCTGAATATATAAAGCCTGAGGCCTAAACTAGATCTTATTCAATGTAAATCGACTGAATTTGTCTTCCTAGCTTTTTCAGACTTGGCTTCAAAGTGCAGATTCAACATATGAAATTCTGATCTCTGGCTTTCAGAACCCTTGCAGTTCAATCGAGCGACAAGAGGAAGTGGAGTTGCTATTCACATTAAAGATGTTATTTGTTTTCGTCACAGCCCGATCTGGAAATCCCGAACGCTGCATGCTTATGGGCATAATTCATTTAAGGAGCCACACATCGCTATTACTAGGGGTATTCTATCGCCCTCCTAACAGTATACCAGAGATATTGAATATAAGATTGACATCTATTGAAAACGCTGAAGACACGTTAACTTGTGATTTAATTATAGTTGGTGATTTTAGTGATAACCAAACTGTTTCTCCAAATGGCCATTTCACGGACATTATTAAATATTGTAACCTTACGTCAGCATGTGAGTAAGCCCACATACTTTACCACATGGTCTGCTTCGATGACTGATTTATTCGCTGTTAGCAACACAATTAACATATTGGAATGTGAGATTTTATACCCAATAATACCAGACATGATTCGCTACCACTGTCCAGTATCCATGGAGGTGGATTTTTCAAAACCGTCACCCTCAGGGGGAATTATGAAGCCTTAAACGCTGCTTACAGTATCGGTAATGAGCGAGGGGATATTCTTTTCAATAAGTCAAGTCTTGATAGGATAGCTTCCAGTTTGAAAGAAAGGTACTGGATACTGAAGCCAAAAACATTCCTACTAAACTCATTACTTCAAGGGCGACATAACCCAAATGGATGCACAACGAAATAAGTCTCCTGATCAGACAGAGAGAACGGTTATATCGCATAGCCAAAAGCAATGTGCTCTCGCAAGCATGCACTGGAAAAAAACAAACACAAAAGAAACAAAGCTGTAGCTGCCATGAGAAAATCTCTCACGTATCCACTTAAACAATCTATACTTTACAAGTGCATGGAAAGCTGAAGTCTTCAACAAATACTTCTGCTCCATGTCCACAGTAGACGATTCTGATGGTTCCATTCCAGGGCAGGTTTCTAGCACTCCACGAACCATTGACCCTATTACTCTTCATTACAGTTATATCTCTCAAAGGTAGACTGTTGGACTTCTATGCTAGAGGTCCCGAGTTCGATCCTGTCCGGGAGGACCCGCGTTGTGACCTTGGGCAAGGCACTTTATCCCGGTTGCCTTCTTGGGGACATGATGACGCCGTGTACGAATGCGTACTGCACGTCGGTGGTGCACATGTCTTCAACCGCTGTAACCCTGCTTGAGTGGAGCTTGAACAGAGTTAGAATGTTGAGGAGCTGACAGTTGCTCGTCGATGCTCGGTGGTTCTCTCCGGGTACTCCGGCTTCCTTCACCCGTAAAACTGTCACGGTCATGATTGGCCATTGTGCATAAATATGTGACCTTAAACACCAATAAATAAATAAATAAATAAATAAATAAATAAATAAATAAATAAATAAATAAATAAATAAATATCTACGAAGCAATGAAATCTATCAAAGCCTCCAAGGTATGTGTTTTGGACCTCGTAAGCCCTCGTCTCCTTAAAGAATGCACATCCTCTTTGTGTGAGCCACTCCTCATCTTGTTCACCATTTACTGAAGAACTCCTACTTTCCATGAAAAAAAAACATGAAAAAGGCTCATCTTTCCCCTGTTTTGAAAAGAATCCATCAAATTAGTCACAAATCATTACCCAATCTCTGATAAGCTGCGTTGGTAAGATACTCGAGAAATGTGTACTTAGGCGCTTCTCTTTTTAAAATCTTATTTCACGGACAGATCTCAACGAGTTGTCACAGCCTCTGAAGCATCCATGATCCTTCTGCTGGAAACCTATCATTTCGGGTGTCCCCCAAAGTTCTAAGGTCCTGTATTTTGTTTTTTATATATCATCGACATAACTGGGAACTTACTTAGTTCTATACGCCTTTTCGCGAGTGATACTCTCTCCTCTTATATCTAATACTGGAGAATCCTGACAAGCTTCCGTCTTGATAATCCATGATTGATCAACAATTGAACATTGGGGTAAAACATGGTTATTTGAGTTCAACCCTCGCAAAACCTGGGAGTGTTCTGATCTTACACAAATGTAATCCCACAGTGCATCCGCCATTACATTTCGGCGGTACTCAGATTTCAGAGGCCACTAACCATCACCATGAGCTTCAGTTATGTTCGTAGAATAGTATGCGTCCGTTCGTACAAACATTTCAATGATTTCATCTTGCAGCTCGGGTGTGGAAAATCGAATTTGGACCTCAGTTGTATGCTGATAGAGCAATAACAGAGAAAGGATCTCCACATAGGACGGCTTCTGCCCGCAATTTGTTACCAGAGATGTGGCCCTTGTTAGACTCAGAAAATAGTGACATTGCGTCGGGATCATATGTACACGCTTCTTGTTGCACTTGCTACTGACTTTTACGTCTACCAAAATAAACATGAGTCCAAATATTCACGGAATGTGCACAGTACGTACATTACGCGCATAGCATACCTGCAAATTCCACCATGGCCAGGCCCACCACGACCAGTGATAAGACTGCTACCCACTTCTTTCAGCTAAGTGGCATCAATGTTGTCACCACTACTACTGATTTCGACGACTGCTACTAGGTTCTACCATAGTGATGTTCTGCCACTGCCCTTCTGTCTTGTACAGCTATTATTATTGAACCTTACCTTTTCTATCATATTTTTGACTTTTCGGTACTGCCACTACAGCTAGAATCATCTATAGTAGAATATCATGTGAAAATATATTTGGTGAACTCCTGAAATGCCAACACGAGTCACGCGATTAATGACATCATGTGTTACTGTGTCAAGGCATGCTTTGGTAACACTTACCAAACACGGATTACAGTGGAAACATTTGCTATGGTAACATATTGCAGTATTCTACACCCATCTCTGGTCTACTATTAACCTGCTTTTCTAAAACACGGGTTGTTATTGTAGCAGTTACTAGAGTGGGGATGAGATGTTACAACTCCATCAGGAACGTCATCAGTGTCATCAGTGTCATCACAACCATACGGTACCATAAGCAGCCCATAGTGAAATCGTTACATTTCATTGTAATTTGTATTGTAGTTTAGAATCGTACCTTTGTACCCCATTAGATATTCCTTCAGACTTTTGGTCTTTTCAGATCTGTCTACGAAATAAATCTTTTTTTTCGCGTGCATGTTCATAAATTATGACCCTTTCCCCAGTTTCACTTGGCCTTGGGAGTGAAATATTCGTGGACCAAGGGTGAAACGTTGGAGACAGTAAATGGAAAAAATAAAAGATTGGTTTCAATTTTATTGCTGGTTTCGTTTCGATTCTGTTGCAGCTTCTATATTTTTAAACAGCGTTCTACAATCACTTCCGGTTGAGGTTGCAGAAAAAGCAACGAGAGGATGGAATTTGATTTCTCTTTTGTGACATTTTAGGAAAAGCAGTGCATTTTCAAACTTTAAACAACACCTGTCCGATTAAACACTATAGTGTTCAAAAGATGGGCAATCAAAATTCTTCCAACTCCACGCGAGGTGAGACCTTTGAAGAAGGCAGATTGTCAACCCACTGACACTGTTCAGTGTTCTGTCATTGTCAATGTCGCTATATTATAAGTAACACTAAGGGTTATATAAGTAATAGAATTTTATTTATTTTGAAATTCCCACCTCTGATATTAGGGATTTTACATGAAAATTCCATAATGGTTTTTTTGTGATAAAACTGATTGGAAAATATCCCTTATGTGGTTAGTCCAATAATATTAGCCTTCGCCTGTGCTTCGAATTTATTATTTTTTGATTTTTAATATGTCGCACCGTCGAAGTCTAATCTGATCTTTCGTTTTTCCAGCAGCAAAGTACGAAATTAGGCGACATAACACTAATATGATGAATACTCATTCTCCATACATGTTCCCACATTTGACAAGAATAATATGCCTTCACATTCACATTAGATGTATAAATTTCCTGTACTTACTGTCGAATTACGTATTAAATACCAATAATTAAATAAAAACATTTTTTCAAGCGGTAATGTTACAGCGGTTGGAAAATTGTTAAAAATCGTATCCCATTTCCGGGAACGGACCTCAGCGGTATTGCAACGACTGCCGCGTCGTTTGACTTGGTGTGCACTACATTATCGGTATTCCGTTTTTCACTCCACGTTTCCCTATCAACCCATCTTCCAGTTCAACAGTTTGTTTTGAGTTGAAAAAATTGCAGTGCAAATGACGCCTAAATAATTCAAAATAGCGATTTATTTGCAAGAAAATGACCACCAGAATGAAGAAAAATGTGTTTTACACAACTGTAAATCGGAAGTAGGAACCAGGTGGGGAAATTTGATCTTTAATCGAGGTCCAACCGTTCAGCGAAAGTCTCTCGCTGAACTTTGCTGCTGGAAAAACGAAAGATCAGATTAGACTTCGACGGTGCGACATATTAAAAATAAAAAAAATAATAAATTCGGAGCACAGGCGAAGGCTAATATTATTGGACTATTATGTGGTGAGAAAAAGAAATCTTTTTACAGAATCTAAATATTCCATGTAGTTTTCGAATTATGGTAGGGACGTCACGATAACGTTGTGCAGTTTTCTGATTTGCGTAAAAAATGGCAAATATACGCCTTTTTCAAACTTCTCTTATTCATTTATTTTTAAATATTTGCACCAGATAAAAGGTGCAGGTTATTCACGGGTTCACATTCCACCTAAAACGAATTGGATGACATCGATACGCAAATTATTTAAAAAGAACGACGACGTCAAAGTCGAAGCAAAACACGTATATTTTTATACTGTACCAATGACCCAGACTTAGCTGGTGCTAATCTCCATAATTCAGGGCCAAACACAAATTTTGCCCCCCCAATCCCCAAAATTTGCATCAGAAACCGAAAAATACATGTCCTATATGGCCCTCCATACATCGACTCCTCTGCGGATGCGCAGTGTCGAGGAGGTCCCGAAATTGGCGCCAATTATCATTCTTAGTTTGGCCCTCAAAACAGTCACACTTCTCCGTTATTTGTGCTTTCAAATCTCAGTTTTTATGATGCCAGACACATATTCATGAGTGAAATGGTGGAAATAAAGAGGATACATTAGGAGGAGAGGAAAATATTTAGTGCAAGAAAATGTTCAGGGCTGTAACTTAAAATTATTTTATGAAATTATTTCTAGTTGCCTTTTTTCAAGGCATAGCCCTGATGTTGTCATTCTTGCTATGAAGTACCATTGTTTGATCAGTGTTTCCTCTCTACCTTCCTTATTCCCCCCTAGCTATTCTCCCATGTTTTGGCTTAATTTTGTGTAATGTTTATTACTAAAATTTCTTGGGAGTTTTGGCTTTGTAACAGATTTATTTCTGTTTTTTCCCCATGTTTACGTCCTCACCCTAGGGGTGTTTAGGCGTTTTGGTCTGCATCTACCATCTGATGTTCTACAGTTTCTTCTGTGGAAGCCTCTGTTTTGCATCAGATAGTGTTTTAATTGGTGACTGATTTCGGGCCATGTTGTTTCAGTGCCTGGAGTCATGTTTCCGGTTTCTTGACACTTTTGCTTAGGTTGACAACAGTTACTGCTGATAGTGATTTTTTGTCCTCTGCATCTCTTATTCATAGTAAGATACATTATTATTGTCCGTAAGTGTCTCATTAATTTTTTCAAAATGAATTTAAATTTTTGTCCACACTTAGGCTTTTTTGGGATCCATTGGGCTCAGGGTTCCCTTTGGGAACTTGGGCTCTTCTGAAAAAATTTTTTTTTAAAAATTTTTTCTTTTCAAATCATTATTTATTAATGAATATAATGGATTGTTGTATTATGTATCTTTATTTTCAAGGATTAGTGCGAGTACTTTGATTGTTTACATTTCAACTATGAATGATTATTGTTCAAATTGTAATAGGAGGAAGTCTTCCTATGATTCTCATGATCTCTGTATTAATTGTTCTCTCTGTACTTGCACTGATCTTTGTTCTGTGTGTTTCAAATGGGATGAAAAACGTTGGAAACGTGTGTCACGGTATGTTGTTCCTGGAGAAAGATCCATTCCGGTTCTTTCTCCTCAGAGTCAGTCTAGTGTTTCACTCTCTTTTTCAGAGGAACAAGAACAGGGTGATGTTTCCGTGATGTCGTCCAGAAGTGTGCCTCCGTCGTCACATACAAGTGAAGAGCTAGCGGCAAAAGTGCTCATGGAGATTCGTCAATTCCCTGAAAGGAACCCGAAGGGGTTGACGTCCGCTAGCTCGACCGGGGTTGCGTCCATTCACCGAATGGGGCAGCACTCTGGTTCATCCGTTGCAGTCCAGCAGAGAGAGTCGGGTGTTGCGAGCACTATAAAACATCCACGTGCACACCCAGTGACGACGGAAAGGAGGATGGATCGGAGGAAGCCTGACAGTCCGGTGTTTAGCTTGTCTAGTTCGACACGGGCTGCAAGCGAGAGAGGTCCCTCTCTCAGACAACAGCATATGGGACCAGATGTTGTAGTCCGTAGTGTTACGCAGTCGGAGCATACGTCCGCTGCTCGGGATGCTCGGGTATATAGGCAGTCCGCCGAGGCTACCTATAAGGCTTCCATATCCTCTCAGCAGCACACTCGACCGCACCTTGGCTATGTGACCAGTGAATTACAGTCAGCTTCGCCGACCAGGGATTCCTCGGCGATCAGGTCACGCCATCCAGTAGCCAGGGATTCGAGGCCTTCTTCATCCGGACGTTCGCATAAAAGATGTATGCAGGATGCAACGTCCAGGGAGCTTCCGGCGGCTAAATCCAGTAAGACCGCCGCTCCCCAGGCCTCTGTAACGGATGTGCTATCACAGATAGCAAAGTTAATCGCAGCATCCCAGCAACCGTCAGAACCTCTGTCGGAACATGAAATGTCAGAAGATGCTGGGTCGGTAGGTTCCGCCGCTGGATCCGGTGCGGACGACCGAGATTTACATGATTTACATGAGGTCCGGCAGGATGGCGAAAGGGATTCTGATGAATTAGATATTTCCCTTTCGGAACAACATAAAATAGCCGTAGAATTCATCCGGTATTATCTTCCAGAAGTTGTTCCGCCAGACCAAAATGCTGCACAGCCGGATAGGAGGGTGATAGCGCCACTGGACACCGAGTTTTTTAATCGGTTTAGGGACATTGTCCCGGAATTTCCGTCACAATCCAAGAATGTCTCTCGGATTTTTGAGTTATTGAATGACGCTATTGATAAACTTGCCAACAAGACGGGCAGGTCAGCCTTCCTACCGGCATCTGCTCTACAGCTGCCGTTTATTAATCAAAGGAACAAGTTTGATACGGCAGGTCAGGGCATCCAGAGAGTTCCTCTGCGTTTAGACGACCAGGCTGAAGACCTTGATATATCCATGCCGTCGTCTATGTCACTTCCGTCGTCTACGATGGAAACGACGATATCGTCTAACAGAGCTAGTTTAGACGCTCTTTCCTACGCAGATCACCTTACTAGAGCGTTGTCATTACGCTTTGAAGGACCTGAATTTCAAGACGTAGAAACGTCTTTAAGAGTTCTGTCCAGGGCCATAGCGTTTTCCACTTATAACTCCGCCCTTTCAGTGGCAAATCTGGAGTTAGCTCGACATGACGCGGCCTTGGCTACTTCCACACGCGTGGACAGTAAGGTGAAAAACTCTCTTAGAGTCGCTCCGGTCTCTGGAGAGTTTCTCTTCAGTGGCAAGCTTTCTGATATATATGATAAATTAACAAAGAAAGCTTCGGACTCTCTGTTGTTTAAGTCTGCTTCCAAGAAATCGGAACCAGCAGACAGGAGTAGGCCAGGCACTTCCGGGACGAGTTCGTCCAGGGGAAGTTCTTATAGAGGTTCCTATGCGTCCTCTAGGTCTTACTCTAGAGACCGGCAGAGTAGCGACTCGACTAGGGGCTGTTATGCTGGCCGAAATAACCGGTCAGACGCCCCTAGGCCGACGGGGCGAGGTGCGGGTCGCGGAGGACGTGGTTTCTCCTACCGCAAGCCTCGCGGATCCAGGAAGTGATGGTCTAGACCTCTGTCGCGTTCCGGTGGGCGGAAGACTGTCGAGTTTCTCAAGCAATTGGGAATCAATTACGGAGGACCCTTGGGTTCTAGGGGTTATTTCAGAAGGACTAAAACTGTCCTTCAAAGGCAAGCCTCCGTTAACTCGAAGTCCAAGATGGACTCAGCTTCCGTCAAATTGTCAGAAAAGAACGGCACTTCTATCAGAAGTCCAGTCTCTTTTAACGAAGAACACGATAGAGGTCGTAGAAAACCAGGAATCTCCAGGTTTCTACAGCCATCTTTTTCTGGTTCCGAAGCCAGACGGCTCGTTCCGTCCAGTGATCGACTTAAGCTGGATAAACAAGCTGATCGTGGCTCCAAAGTTTTATATGGAGACCATTCGATCGGTCAGAGCGAGCATTCGAGTGAACGACTATGCTGCGAGCATAGACCTCAAGGATGCATACTTTCACGTCATGGTACATCCGGCGTTCAGAAAGTATCTTCGCCTTGCTGTCCTAGGTGTTGTTTATCAGTTCCGAGCGATGTGCTTTGGTCTGAATCTAGCGCCCTGGGCATTCACTCGAGTAATGAACTCGGTAATGACTCATTTCCGAGCTCATTCGTCTGCGGTAACGTCGGCTTACCTGGACGATATTCTTCAGAGATACGGCAACGAGTTAACGCTTCAGAACGACATGCACAATCTGCTTCTATTGCTCCGACGTCTCAGTTTCATAGTAAACGAAGAGAAGTCGGATCTGGTGCCGTCCAAGTCATTTACCCACCTGGGAATGAGCTTCGAGACGCACAAAAATCTCTTTCGTCTGCCGTTAACCAGAGCGAAATTAGTCAGTTGTTATGCTCGCTATTGTCTTCACTCAGACAAAGTGTCAGCGAGGGAATTCATGAGACTAATAGGTCTGTGCGGAGCTGCCTCGGATCTCATTCCGATGGGGCGGCTACGCACTCGTCCTCTCCAGGTCTATCTGACTCAGAATTGGAGAGTGAAGATTCATTCGCTCGAAACGGACATACTCTTGTCAAGCCAAGTGAAACAAGAGATTCAGACTTGGGCAGACATACAGTGGTTATCTCAGGGAGTTCCACTGCAGTTGCCAGATCCGAGCTTTACGATTATGACGGATGCCAGCCAAACAGGCTGGGGCGCGACACTGAGCCCATCGGATTTGAAGTGCCAGGGTCTTTGGGATCCGCAGTTTCTGAGCAAGCACATCAACATCAAAGAGATCATGTCGATTTGGCTTGCTCTACGTCATTGGATAGACGTGATTCAGAATGCACATGTGCAAATTATGTCCGACAATACGACAGTAGTTGCGTATATTCGGAACCAAGGCGGCACTCATTCCATTCCGTTGCTCAATCTGACGGAAAGAATTCTTCTGTTTGTACTAGAACATCAGATTCTTCTCTCCGTCCATCATATTCCGGGTCGTCTGAACGTCTTGGCAGACTCCCTTTCACGGAGGGGTCGCCTGTTGCCATCAGAATGGACTCTCAACAAGCAAGTATTCAATCAGATTTGCTACCAATGGGAACGGCCAATGATAGATTTATTTGCGACACATCTCAACAATCAGTTGCAGACGTATGTGTCACCTTGCCCGGATCCTCGAGCGTTTGCAGTAGACGCTCTCTCGATCTCTTGGGACGGAATGATAGGATATGCGTATCCTCCAGTGCCGTTGATTCAGCAGATATTGCTCAAGATAAAACAATCGCAGTGCAAGATTCTGTTGGTAGCATCTCTGTCTCCACAGAGACCGTGGATAAATCTACTCAGGTGTCTGTTGTGGGACATGCCGAGGAAGCTTCCTCAACGGGAAGATCTTCTTTCGCAAGGGAAATTGCGCATCCTCCATCACAATCCGCAAGGTCTAAACCTTCACGTATTTCCATTGTGCGGTCCTTCTTGCACGGAAAACATTTTACAGGACGAGCAGTGGACGCGATTTCTAACTGCAGGAGGACCTCCTCTTCGCTAAACTATGCTGCTAAGTGGAGGGTCTTTTGTCAGTGGTGTGAGGATCATTCAGTAGATATTTATGATCCCTCCATTCCAGACATAGCAAATTTTCTAGTATACTTGTTTGATGAGATTAATCTGCAGCCTATCACCATTAAGGGTTATAGGTCTATGCTATCTGATACATATGCACATCATGATAGCTTGAGGATTGGAACTAATGTCTCTTTATCAAAGTTAGTTAGAAATTTTTCGATAAATAGACCTAGAACCCTTAGATTAATTCCGAAGTGGAATTTGGCCTGGGTTCTTCTTAAGCTAAAAGAAGCGCCTTTTGAGCCTCTTGACACAGTTGACTTCAAATTCTTAACATATAAGACAGCTTTTCTCTTAGCTTTCTCTTCTGCTAGAAGAGTTAGTGAGCTTCATGCACTATCTGTGGAGGATTCTCACTACCGTAGTGTCGGTAATACTATTACCTTTACCACTAATGTTGGATTTTTGGCTAAGAATCAGGCTCCTAATAAGTATCCTGAACCTATTATTATTAAGGCCCTTCCATCATCTGATGGGCGTAGGCCTCTACTGTGTCCTGTTAGAGCAATACGTATTTACAGACGTAGGTCTGAGTTTATCAGAAAGGGACGTAAACGTTTCTTTCTGTCTTTGATGCCTAATAGAAAGGATATTATGGTCCATTCTATTGCTAGATGGATTCAATTAACTATTCGAACTGCTTATGATAAATTATCTTCTTCTCAGCAGTCGGCACTCAAGATCTCAGCCCATGAAGTAAGAGCTCTTTCTACTTCTTGGGCCTATGCTAATTGTATTGCTATTACTGATCTAATGAAGACTGCATATTGGTCTCAACCTTCCACATTCACTAATTTTTATCTCAGAAATATTGAGTCCATTTCTGGAGACCTCCATTGTTTAGGTCCGTTATCAGTTGCTCAGAATATCGTCCACTAATCAGTTGCAACTATAGTTATGTAGGCTTTCTGTTCCGGCAGTGACTCTGTCCTGCTGCCCTCTTCGCTCTGGGGTATTTAACCCAGGGCAAGGGGAAGGGGGGGGGGGAGGGGTGTTCCCTTAGGTCACCTGCTTTATAGTGAAAAGCAAGGGAATACCTCCCCCAGAGTCAGTAATTCTGAGTCGGTACCCGGGATGGTTTTAAAGTGTAAAGATAATGTTTAATCATCCATGTAATATTTTTAAAGTGTAGCTCGGTGTGAAGCATTTGTATATGTCATGTGTCAAACGAGCGTTAATATACAATCCTCGGACACTTTTAATGAATATAAAGAGTCTCATTTCTCTGGACTTCTTTTATTTATTGGCTTACCTTTAAAAATATTAGTATAAAGGGTTATACTGGATGTTAATAGAGATCATTGATTATTATGCTCAATTACTGATCGGTGTTGTGTCTTTCTTCTTTATTATAAATAGGAAAGATACATGTAAAGCCTATCTCTTCTTTTGTCCTGGAGAGGATATTCTATTATACATAATTGAGCTTATTGGATTTTCCTTTATGTCCTAGGCCCTCCAGCCTATTTACTATTCAGCTAAGTCTGGGTCATTGGTACAGTATAAAAATGTTAAAAAATTTATAGTAATTTATATATTTTTTATACTTACCAATGACCCAGACGGGGATGGCCCTCCCAGGAGTTGGGAACTCATACCTCCCCGCTGAGTACATAACGCTTACCAGGCACTGGTTGTAAGAATGATAATTGGCGCCAATTTCGGGACCTCCTCGACACTGAGCATGCGCAGAGGAGTCGATGTGTGGAAGGCCATATAGGACATGTATTTTTCGGTTTCTGATGCAAATTTTGGGGATTGGGGGGGCAAAATTTGTGTTTGGCCCTGAATTATGGAGATTAGCACCAGCTAAGTCTGGGTCATTGGTAAGTATAAAAAATATATAAATTACTATAAATTTTTTAACTTTCGAGTCAAAAAAAATCTTTGTAACTTTTTTTCAACCATTTTCAAGATGCTGTCGACTGGGAGATATTTTTCACAGGAAAACGTAAGTACCACCATTTTAAAGATCATATTCTCACCTTCACAACGGTCCATGATACTTTGGAATTTTTCAATTAGGTCCTGATTTATTTTTCGAAGGAAAACTTTGATCGCGCATAACTTTTTAACCCATAAATGGACGCAAAAGTATCATGCATATTTAAATAGAGGAGATTCCAGCCTATCGAAAATACTGGATGTCGATTGGCTAATGTTAAGATCTTCCAGTCGATGACTTGTCAAAAAACGGTGACAAAAATAAACCGCCTTCCAAGAATTCCGCTCCACGAGAGCACGTAATTTTATAAACACGTGCACAGTGCAGCATTCGCTTGTGCAAGTAAATTCAAATTTCCTCTCGTAACGGAAATGAATAAACAACTGAAATAATTTGGCTTGCAATTCACCATAACTGCAAATAGTAAAACACTCAAAAAAGTTATCAAAACACATTTATTTGATTGTCTTGGTTGTTTGCTGAAAACTCCGCCCATATTCCCGAAATTTCCAGCAGGCCACGTGCGTTTTCAAGATTTCGAATTTCAAATTTTCGTTCCCATGTTGGGCGGAGGCTTTCAAGTTTCAATTTCATCGGAGGAGTTTCGAGTAATTGTTTACGGGGGGGGGGGGGGGGGGGGGGGGGGGGGGGGGGGGGGGGGGGAGCTATAGCTTCTTTTGGGGAAGCATTTGTTGATTTAGCTTATTTTAATATTTTCATTATTTTACGTTCACTCTGGTCTGGGGGGAAGAGGATTTATATCATTTGTTTTTCACTGATAGGTGGGGTGCAGGGGAGCAGTGGATATTAAAAGGGACATTGTTGGGAACATCCTCTCCCTGGGCAAACTCCTTTATTTTCTGTGGTATTGTGAGGGGAATACCCCCCCCCCCCCCCCACACACCCCACCCCCATCATAGAGCCCAGACTCTCATGTAGGAAATCCTAGGGTCTTGGGGGGGGGGGGTGTAACTGGTGTAGCAGTTGATTGTGCTTCTACCTTCTTTTGGGGAAGCATTTGTTGATTTAGCTTATTTTAATATTTTCATTATTTTACGTTCACTCTGGTCTGGGGGGAAGAGGATTTATATCATTTGTTTTTCACTGATACAGTTAAAACTAGAAGTCCTGTCACGAATTGTGCGCTTATCTAGGCTTAATTGCGCGTAGGAATTGCGCGCAATTGCCATATCGAATGGCATCCAAAGCATGGCAGGTTCTCCTTGTTACTCATAGCAAACATAGGCAATGTTTCTGCCAATGGTCCTCCGGGTTACCCGGAGGTCCATTGCCCGAAACATTGCTTGTGCAAAGGCCATATGTATAGAATTTGATAGCCTTACTATGGTAAAAAACGCGTAGATTAACGCGCAGATCGACGTGCTATTTGTGCGCATTTCATGACAGGACTTCTAGTTTTAACTGTAGGTGAGGTGCAGGGGAGCAGTGGATATTAAAAGGGACATTGTTGGGAACATCCTCTCCCTGGGCAAACTCCTTTTTCAGTGGTATTGTGAGGGGAATACCCCCCCCCCCCCCCCCCCCCCCACACCCCACCCCCATCATAGAGCCCAGACTCTCATGTAGGAAATCCTAGGGTCTTGGGGGGGGGGTGTACCTGGTGTAGCAGTTGATTGTGCTTCTACCTGGAACAATATAGTTCCAATACCCACACTTTCATTCTCTAGCATACATGTTTTTGGAATGTTAGGACCTGTCTGTTCCCCAAGAGAAGCACTGTCCATCACCTTTGTATTAATTTGTGTGTTAGAATACTTAAAATAAAGAAAGCCTTTCCAATTTTGTTTTTATTGGCAGTTTCATGTGTTTCCACTATAATAAAACTTTGGCCAGCCGCTGTTTTGTAATGGTTCTCAGGTTAGAAGGTCTTATTTATTGGGGTTTAATGACACTTTCAACAGCTAGGGGAACCTCGTCTCAGACAGTTCTATGTGTGGAGGAAGCCAGAGTACCCAGTAAGAATTAGTAAGCAATGGCAAGCAGACTCCCAACATTAGAAGGCCTTAATTAACCCTGTACTCCCAAATGCATCCCTATCCCCACACTTCATCTCTCCTCCAAACACCCAGAAACAAACTGATAACACTCCGCACCTCATTCTTTCCAATCTTTCTGAAAGAAAAAAAAATACTAACCCTCTCCTTTGTGTCGTTCAATACTCACATATCCTTCATTCTTCCATCCCAATATAATAAAAGATTGAACAAAATATTTTATTGTCTTTTATTTAAATTTCTAATATCAATAACATCCATCTACAAGCATATATATAACGGTAGTTTATACCAACACCTAAAAAATTAATTATAATGTGAATCTGCTTAAACTATTGAGGCCAAAAATTGAGTTCTTGCTGCATGGCGTAACTAACTGTATACATAGAATATAGTTTGGTGGAATGTGTCCAAGGAAAGTTTGGACGTGGTTACTGCATATAAGGGTAGATGAAGAGGGCACAGAAATAGCAATGATGATCTATTTTACAAAAATAAATATCTCCTGTGAGCCACCAGGAATTTTTTTGGTGTCTACAGGGTCAAATGTGAACCCCTTTCCCAAAGGTATTTGGGCATGGTTTTCTCAATTGAAACCAAAATTTCTCAAGCCTACTCCCCTTTCAAACAAAATTTTAATTCACTATTGGTATCCTGAACTTGCTGAGTTGTCACAAGCCCCCAGATAGCATTAAGCAATATTAATCAACCTACCGAAGCACAACAAGTTTCTAAAGTTAGGGCAAACAGCAGGTTCTTTAAACCTTAAAGGCCTAATTCTGAGAGTGAGCACATTTTTCTGCAACCAAAGTCCAAACAAGTGCCCCAACAAGCAGTCGTTAGATGCAAGTTACATTCCGAGAATCTTGTAAGTAGTTTCTAGACATGTCTTGGCTGGCTGTATAGACTGCCAAGACTTGTCTTGACACAACAGCAAAGTCATACAGTGTAAAAGTGTTCTCAGTTCATATTGAAGGTAATATTTCTTATGCTCTGTATGTTTCTTCTCCCCCAAAACAATTCCAAATTGGAGCCTTCGAGCTGAGAATTTTCCAAATGCATGGGTCCCAGGCCCTTTCCCAAAGAGGGTAGATGATTCCCTGGCCACAAATAACAATTTTTAAACAATCAAGATATCAATACCAGAGGTGTCAATTAAAACAAACACTCGGGGGATGTGGTGGCTCAGTTGGTAGAGTTGCAGGCTACAAGCCGAGAGGTCCTCGGTTTGAATCCCACCTGCGACAACTGTGTTGTGTCCTTGGGCAAGACCCTTCACCCCCATTGTCCACATGGGGGCATGGTGATGTTGTGCACTAAGGCATATTGCACATCGATGGTGCACCTGTCTTCAACCAATGCTAACCCTGCTTGTGTGGAGTTAGTATGTTGTGAAGCTGAAAGTTGCTTGCCATTTCTTGGTGGTTCTCTCTGGGTACTCCAGCTTCCTCCACCCGTAAAACTGTTGTGGTCATGATAAGACATTGTGCAGAAATATGTGACCTTAAACGCTAATAAATAAATAAAACAAACACAACTCCCCCCCCCCCCCCACCCCCCCCCACTATATCCCTGCCACACTGACAGGAAATGTTTGTTCAAGAAACAATCTGCAGGGTGTAAGTTACAGTACGTTCATTACCCAGAGTGGATTTTCACCCAAACATCCATGGATTGCAGTTTCCAACGCGTGCAATAAATGTAAATATCTATGAACAAGCACAGTAGAATAAGTAGATGCATCCATGTTCCAGCCCATGGACATTCAGGCCAATCTCCGAAATACTTAAGTTTCCGAAACTCTTTTTAGTGGAGTTACTGCATGGGTGGAAAATCCACTTCAAAAGTGTTTTAGCAACAACAAAAAATCCACCCAACACATACTGTATTAGTTAAATGTATACATAATATTGATAAGTGTACAAAAAATATGTTACTTCAACATACCATCTCACGGTCTTGTGAATGTTTTATGCTGAATACTTGGACCTGTTTCAGGCCTCCATTTCCCAAAACCTTTCCCCATTCCTTCTACCTTAAGAGAATTTACTACATTACATATTTTTAATTTTACAGGCTCCATTTCTGTTCAGCATGCTGGTAGTAATTCCTGTTAAAAGAGTATGCAGACTGAAGGGATGTTAGTTAGAAATTGTTGGTCACAATCAATATCTTCAAACTTGTCGCTCTGAAAATGAAATTTATTTGAGAGAATTCAAATCTCAACATTTTAGGGGGTAGGGGTAGGGAAAAGCAGAATATATGTTCTTTAATGAGAGGATCTTCTTAGTTGGTTATTGTATTATCTGTAGTATACATTTGGCCATCTTATGTCACTTTTCCTGATTTTCTATCCATCACATTACTCAAGTTATTGCCAGTAGAGCGTAAAAACATGCCCAAATCCATATATTTTAAATTTCACAAAAATAACACAATTTACTTGTTAAAAGTAACTTAAAACAATACACAAGTCCCAGAGTGACATTTAATGCTCACACATTCCTTCAAAGGGGTCACCTACACAAATGCGTAAGGCTAACTTGCAAGAATATAGCTCAACTTTAGAGTTATTTACAATATTATCATCTCTCGGTTACAAATTAACATTGCCGTTTTTCACTACAAAGTGTCATATAAAGAAGGATATAAACACTTTGTTCGTGTAAAATTATTCTAAACAGTAATTTTTCAAGACACATATATCATATTATCATAATGCAAACTGGTTCTGGGATGTTAAGCCATTTTATATTCTGATACAGACAAAATAATTGCAATTTCAGGAAAAATCATCGAAAAATATCTGTATTTTTCACATTGGCCTTCCCCCTACCTTTCCAACCTCCCAAAAAATCAAGTTAAGTCCAACTGAAAGGAAATATTTTGATTTATATACTCTATCAAGTATGGACATTGATAATATGGGGACATACAGGGTTTTTTTTGACCGACGAGAGGGGCCGAATATCGGCCCCATTCCCAATCGAAAATAGTCACTTTTTTTCCCAATTTGCTCCCAAAAATTCCCAATTCACGGCAGTTGAGAATTCATTTCTGTGTGACCAGTCGATTATTTTTAAGTGACCAGCACCGAATAATATTTGCCAGTGGACTTCGCAGTGTGAATTGTTCCAGTACGAAGGGTAATACATGGCAGTTTACTGTATTTTCTTATGTTTTATTTTTGAAAAACACACGCTTCCGCAAAAAACAGTAAACACGGTTGCTGTTAAAGTCCGTCACACGGCTATGAAAATAGCCTAAACTATCCCAATTTTATATTTTTGAAAAGAATTGCAATGGCGCAGTCGTTCGAACAATTCGCCCCAACTGATAGCAACCAGCACAAAATGGCTATTTAAAAACAAAGTACCAGACAAAACAACGAATCACACAAGAGTCAAGACACGCATCGAGTTAATTAGAATTTATTAAAGTTAACCACCGTTTCAAAACAAAAAAAATGTATTGGAGACAGTTCGTCCATATCGAAATTGCTTGCGGTTACGCTCTGTTCCACTGAAAAATTGGCTGCATTGAAATTCGCCCCGCAATTTGCATTGAATGTTTTTCTTTGAAAACTTGTGAAGTTTGTTGGAAGGGGTTAAATGTAATAAGGCTACAATAGAAATCACAGGTATTTGGATGGATAAGAATGGCAGACCTTCAAAGCACCAATCGCACGTGTCAGTGAAAGATGGTTGGCAGAAATTGTCTGTTTTCTGAACAGTGTATTATTACCCAGCGCAGCCGGGAAGGGAGACAACTGAAATGTTTTGTCATTTACCAAAGAAATTAATTAACTCAAATTGTTAATAACGCTTAATTTACGAAGGATATCGAAAACTTTTTTAACTACGCTTTTCAACTCAGTTAGGGTATTCAGAAACCATGAATGACCCAGCTTCTTATATGAACTTGAAATTTATTTTAAACACTTTAAATATTTTTTTAAAAAGAATATACCTTCTGTTACAGAGAAGAACACTCTCACCATGGGTCATACTAAATTTCAAATCCACATCGTTGAGGCAAATACAAAATCAACTGCACGGTAACCTTAGTCATCACTGTTAGGCAAAGAGTTAGGGGGTATTCAGAATCAATCCTTTTTCATCACTAGGATTGATTAATTACCAGTACAATTTAATAATTCTAAGCAGCCAGTGGGTAAATACAATTATACAACAGGTTTTCATTGATTAATAGACTGATTTCTCACAAGGATATGCTAGTAAGTTTATATATTTCTTGTTGATAATCGCTGAGATAAATTCCCAATTTTGGCCTCTGCGACGCTAATTTTCCCAATTAGAAAGGCCCCTGGACCCTTTCCCAAAAAGGGTAGAAAAATCCCTGACATATCTGGAATTAGAGATGATAATTTTACATACTGACATCAGATATATGGGTACTTGAGCTGCGATAAGGATGTTACAAAGGAAAAATAAACTAAGTCCACAAAATGAGACCCCATATTCTGGATCATATAAAAAGAGAAATACGTCCATTATAAAGGTAATTCCTGCTTTATTATAATGTACAAAGTTGATTTAGTATACAGAGAGAACAAAGGTTGTTATTGCACTTCACTTTAACAAGTTACAGGTCCTGGAATGTAGGGTGTTGTTACATTCTGTAAATTGCGTACTCGCGTGTCGGAAAAAAGGCCCATTTTGGGGGTATAAAAATGGAGATAACTTTGCAACTAGTTGTCCGATTTTGAAAAGGTTTTCAGTTTTGTAAATGTCATGACCTGCCCTATAATAAAAGCTAAAAAACAATCAGATTCTTGTGGATTGAAATTTTGAGTGTCAACCCTAGTTATGGTCATTAGAAGTTTCAAAATTTGTCGAAAATTTTGTCACTGGGCCATAGTACTTTCAGTATAAATCTCAGAACCCAAAACGCCCCCAAAAGTGGTGATTTTAGCACATTTTTTTTCACGTAAATAAAGACATTAACACTCATAAAAATGAAAGCAGTAATCACAGAGCCTTGAGATTTCACACAGTCATGCCTCTCATGGGCCATAGGTTGGCCCAGAAGTTAACTTTAAAATTTTTTAACATGACCGAACTGTCTTCAAGTTAATTTGCATATAATTTGCATAAAAATGTTAATTTTTTCCTTTATTTAGAGAATATTCCCACATTTTTCCTACTAGACCTGAAATTACATCACAGGAGTATTGCAGCAACTTGCATAACATGGACAGTTTGTTTTGTAACCATATCTGATTTTAAAAAACAGCTAAAATTTCTTAATTTGCATATTTAAGCCCCGCCCTCTTTTTAAAATTCCACTATTAAGGAATGAATTGAACACTGACAAGCACAACTGACCACAAAATGGCATAAGTAATGAATCCATAACATTTTGAACCCCTGAAACTAGTGATGAGCCGATATGGGTGTTATGGGTATTGCCGATATTCGATATTTAAAAACATCACCATGAAAAGTGAATCGGCCAGGAATATTGGACTGATTATGGACTCAAATTTAAAGCTAGACATCCATATCAATAAAATATGTCAAAAATGTTACTGGCAGCTTTGGAATATTGGAAGACTGAGAACTTATCTTAACCAGTCATCACTTGAAAAACTTGTACATTCTTTCATCACCTCACAACTAGACTATTGTAATTCAGTGTTAGTGAGGCTGCCGCAGTATTTGATTCAGAAGCTTCAAAAAGTTCAGAATTTTGCTGCTAGGATAATTACTGGTACCAAATGCTCTGAACACATAACACCTGTTTTAAGACAATTACAATGGCTTCCAGTTAAACAGAGAATTAATTTCCAAATATTGATCTTAGTATTCAAATGTATCCACAAACTGGCTCCAGTTTACCTGCAAGAGCTCATCACTGTATACACTCCATCACGCAGTCTGAGATCTAAAGATCAAATTCAGCTAGTCATACCTTTTAGCAGATCTAATCTGGCTAATGATCGTGTGTTCTCCATCGTGGGTCCAAGATTGTGGAATGCGTTGCCTATTAGTGTCAGAAATTCAGAAACTATCAACTTCTTCAAAAGAAATCTTAAAACTTTCCTATTTACTGAAGCGTTCTCCTGAACCTCCCAAGAGGAAACTGAAACATGTGACTCTTTATTTTCAGAAAAGTGTATTTTATTTCTGTGAAGCGTTTTAGGGCACTCTTCGTGGTTTTACGCTTTTACAAAATCAATTATTATTGTTATTTATTATTATTTCAATTCAATACCGGACCAATACCGATACCGATGTTAGTTTTTCTGGCGACACAAGCTTGTGTATAAATATGATGACATTCAGACAAGACTAACGAGACATGGGGTTGTTCAGCAGTCAGCATTACTCGACACGCGTCCCGGGCGGATCTCAATGTAACGTACATCTGTGATGATGTATCAAATTCAATATCATTTCCGAACCAACCCGCCAGGGAGCCCAGGCATGTGAAAAAAATGGGGGTGGGCTTATCCACGAAAGAGACTGAACATAAAATGAAAACTTGACATAAAGTTTTATGTGTGTTTTATTAATTTTTTCCATCGGAATCATCACTCATTCCAAAATACATTTCAGTAGAAAAACATCAACAAAATGATGTCAAAATCAGCACGAAATATCAACAAAACATCAATGTTAACAAATGAGGTCAAAAACGCACATGGTCAATTTGTTTTAACCTGAAACACGTTCGTTCAGTCATTACATTTCCATTTTGAATTGTGTTTATTAAAAAGTATTTGAACTGTGTTTTGTATTACTCACGCAAGAGAAGGTGCCCTCAGTATTCAAAACTCCCATCCATTGTGAAAAAAAACAAACGAAATAATCCATTCACGTGTGAGCATTTACATGTACATGCATTGGTGGACCGCTTCTCAGTGAATTCTGTTGCGTTCACTTTCTCCATGTGCAAGATTAACAAGGGGCAGTTCGCAGCCAACACTTTTGGCACCAGATAACTATCTGCACTATCCATTTCCCAGTTATTGACGTATTGACACTGAACCTGGCTGTTATTGCCAGAAAAGAAAAAAAATTGGCGGGGGGTGGGAGGTGGGGGGGTCAGACAGGCAGGCCTATCTGTACAGGCCAATACGTTGCAAGATAGTCACAAAGAATTTCCTCACATTTTTTCATCATTCATTCTTTCAAAAAGCATCAGCGATGGAAAATCCGGTGCAAATGTCCTTGTGGTATCATGCAACGTATTCGTATTTTCACTGGTAGTGAATTGACCAATTGTTGGGGACGTTTTGGCCAACTCGGCAGTCTTGGGGACGTTTTGGTTCCGGGACATTTTGACCAGCACCCGTAGTGGTAAGGTCATAGTGGTACTGCATTTACTAAAAAAAAAATCATGAATCATTGTCACTTGTCCGTGATCTGCTTCCTGTAGAGTGCAGAAGTGAGGGGGGGGGGGGGGGGGGGGGGAGGGGGGATGCATTGATAAAAACACGTGGGCACGTTTCATAAATTAAAAATCTATATTTTTATACTGTACCAATGACCCAGACAACTCTTAAAAACCTAGGGCCAAACACAAATTTTGCCCCCCAATCCCCAAAATTTGCATCCAAAACCAAAGAAATCATGTCCTGAATGGCCCTCCATACTTTGCCTCTACTGCGCATGCGCAGTGTCAAGGAGGTCCCGAAATTGGCGCCAATTATCATTCTTTGTTTGGCCCTTCATCAGTTCACATCTGACTGATCTTTGTGCTTGTAAATCTCAGTTTAAATGATGCCAGATACATAAATATTAGAGAAATGGTGGATCTAAAGAGGAAATAGAAGGAGGAGAAGAAAATTGAGTGACAGAAAATAATCAGGGCTGTAACTTAAAATTTTTTTAAAATAATAATGTATCTTGTTATGATTACTGATAGCATCATTGGACACAGAATTTGTTTTTGATCGGTTCAGGGACATCGTCCCTGAGTTTTCCGAAACAGTCCAATAATGTCACAAGAACATTCGAATTATTGAACGACGCTATATATAAGCTTGCTACCAAAACATGCAAGTCTGGTTTCTTGTCCGCAAATGCTCTAAATCTGCCTTTCATCAATTCAAGGAATAAATTCGAAACGGCAGGACAGGGCATACCGAGAGTTCCTCTGCATCTAGACGACAAGGCTGAAGACTTGGAATTGTCTATACCGTCGTCTATGTCAATTCCAACCACGACGTTTGAAACGACAATAATGTCTAACAGACTTAACTTAGATGCTTTATCATACGCAGACCACCTTACTAAGGCATTATCATTACGTCTTCAAGGGAAAGAATTCCAGGATACAATCCTCATTGAGACTTCTTTCAAGGGCAGTAGATTATTCCACGTATAACTCCACCCTTCAGTGGCAAACCTGGAGTTGGTTAGACATGACGCAGCCCTAGCTACATCCACGCGCGTGGATAGTAAGGTGAAGAACTCCCTCAGAGTTGCTTCGGTCAACGGAGAAGCTTCTCTTCGACGGCAAGCTTTCAGCAATTTTTAGACGTTCTCTTGTATAATCAAGTGTAACAAGAGATTCAGACTTAGGCAAACATTCAGTGGTTGACTCAGGGAGTTCCACTGCAGTTGCCGGACCCGAGTTTTACGATTATGACGGATGCCAGTCAAACAGGTTGGGGTACAACATTGATCCCAACGGATTCAAAGTGCCAGGGTCTTTGGGATCCGCAGTTTCTAGGCAAGCACATAAACATCCAGGAAATGATGTCAGTTTGGCTTGCACTACGTCATTGGATGAACATTATTCAGAAAGCACATGTCCAAATCCTGTCCGACAATACGACAGTAGTTGCGTTTATCCGGAACCAGGGAGGCACTCATTCCGTTCCGTTATTCAATTTAACGGAAAGAATCCTTCTGTTTGTTCTAGAACACCAAGTTCTGCTTTCGGTCCGTTAGTGTTGAAACGATTAGCCGACTAATCGATGTCGACGCGATTATTAAATTAGTTGATCCCTAAATCTGCTAGTCGATTAGTCAGAACATCTGCCCCAACCATACACCATCCCCTTAAATTCACCCAACATTGTTGCGAACGTCACAAGTAAACACCCGAAATCAAAAAACAACCCACGTAAATAATGCGTTTGATGTTTCCGACTGCATGAATAACAACCCTAGTTGGCCAACTGACCAGAGATTGAATAAGACCAGGGGTGCGTGAAGTAAACAGGGAAAATGTATGGGTGAGCTTATTCTCGAGGGAGCAGCCTGCAGGAAAATTAGGACCCAAAGTTGACATGAAATTAGGCCACCTTCGGACATCAATTTGTCCACCAGGTACTGGTAAGTTCGAAATGTCTTACAGAAACATCAAAGAGAAGTTATGGAAGAACACATACCAGTTCGTATTTGGAACAATTTGTTATCACTAAAGAACCAATTACAAAATCCATGTGCTTTTTATTTTCATTTTGTAAATACATGCGGACAAATTCCTGGAAATCTGTGAGTTTCCGGGAAATTGAAAGTGAAACTAGCTTTTCCTCGAACTGCAACTGAGTTAAGAGGAAACCCAATCAGGTCAGGTGATGATTTTCAAAGCAGACAGTATGGAAATTAGTAGGCGTGTTCGATGTATGCATAATTATGGACAGATAAGAGGTTAAGTCATAAGACGAGAAGTTGGGTGGGAGTGTTCAGTGTACAATTGTTGACTGATGACTGCTGTGGGCGTTAACTGTGCTTAATTTTCGACAGGGGATGTACATCACGCATGCGTAAAGAGCACTTCCTTTTGTTAACATTCAATGGGATGGAACGAATAATATAAAAAAAACCTGAATAATGATTTTTTATTTTATTAAAATATCAGAGAGTATATTGAGAAAAAATGATTTTAAACAGAAGCTACCAACATTAATTCTCTCTCGAAACTGAAAGAGGTTTTGAGGACTTTGAAAGCTTCACTTGCCATTGTTTCATTACAATTATTACTGTTAGTTTTAACCAGGGAAGAACGGCGGTGCATGTGTTTGATAACAGTAACATGGGGGCTTCGACTAGTCGATTAGTAATCGATTACTGCTGGCGACTAGTCGATTCCTGAAAATCACTAATCGTTTCAACACTATGGTCCGTCATATTCTGGGTCGTCTGAATGTATTAGCAGACTCCCTTTCACAGAAGGGTCGCTTGTTGCCGTCATAATGGACTCTCAACAGACAGGTATTCAATCAGATTTCCTACCAATGGGAGCGGCCAATGATAGACTTATTTGCGACACAACTCAACAATCAGTTGCAGACGTATGTGTCACCATGTCCGGATCCCCGAGCATATTCAGTAGATGCTCTATCGATCACGTGGTTCGGAATGATAGGATATGCGTATCCTCCAGCGCCGTTGATTCAGAAAATATTGCTTTAGATAAAACAATCACAATGCAATTCTGTTGGTAGCATCTCTGTCTCCACAGAGACCGTGGATAAATCTACTCAGGTGTTTGCTATGGGATTTTCTGCGAAAACTTCCTCCACAAGAGGATCTTCTTTCGCAGGGGAATCGCGTCAACTTCATCACAACCCGCAAGGTCTCAACCTTCACGTATTTCCGTTGTGCGGTCCTTCTTGCACCGCAAGCATTGTACAGGACGAGCAGTGGACGCGATTTCTAACTGTAGGAGGACCTCCTCTTCACTAAACTATGCGGCTAAGTGGAAGGCCTTTCATCGTTGGTGTAGGGATCACTCTGTTGATATTTTTGATCCCTCCATACCAGACATTGCAAACTTTCTAGTATACTTGTTTGACGAGATCAACTGCAGCCTGTTACTATTAAAGGTTATAGGTTTATGTTATCTGATACCTATGCACACCATGATAGTTTACAATTGGATCTGATGTCTCTTTATCTAATTAGTTAGAAACTTCTCGATAAATAGACCTAGAACCCTTAGATTAATTCCTAAATGGAATTTAGCTTGGGTTCTTCTTAAACTAAAAGAAAAGCCATTTGAGCCTCTTGGGACAGTAGATTTCAAATTCTTGTCTTATAAGACAGCATTTCTCTTAGCTTTCTCTTCTGCTAGAAGAGTCAGTGAACTTCATGCACTGTCGGTGGACGATTCTCACTATCGTAGTGTCGGGAACACTATTACCTTTACTACTAATGTTGGATTTTTGTCCAAGAATCAGGCTCCTAATAAATATCTGGAACCTATTGTTATTAAGGCCCTTCCGTCTTCAGACGGGCATAGGCCCTTACTCTGTCCGGTTAGAGCTTTACGTATTTATAAACAAAGATCTCAGTTTATCAGAAAGGGACGAAAACGCTTCTTTCTGTCTCTGATGCCTAATAGAAAGGACATTATGGTCCATTCTATTGCTAGATGGATTCAATTAACTATCCGTACTGCTTATGATAATCTATCTTCAACTCAGCAGTCTGTGCCTAAGATTTCGGCTCATGAAGTAACAGCTCTTTCTACATCTTAGGCTTACGCAAATAGTGTTGCTATTACAGATTTAATGAAGGCTGCATATTGGTCTCAGCCATCCACATTCACAAATTTTTATCTCAGAAATATTGAGTCCATTTCTGGAGACCTGCATTGTTTAGGTCCGTTTTCTGTTACTCAGAATGTCGTTCTCTAAACAGTTGTAATTATAGTTATGCAGGCTTTCTGTTCAGGCAGTGACTCCGTCCTGCTGCCCTCTTCGCTCTGGGCTATTTGACCCAGGGCAAGGGGAAGGTGGGGGGAGGGGGGGAATGTTCCCTTAGGTCACCTGATTTATAGTGAAAAGCAAAGGGATACCTCCTCCGGAGTCAGTAATTCTGAGTTGTTACCGGGAAGGTTTTAAAGTGTCAAGTTAATGTTTAAAAATTCATTAATGTCATATTTTTAAAGTATAGCTTGGTGTGAAGCATTTGTATATGTCACGTGTCAAACGGGCGTTAATATACAATCCTCGGACTCTTTTAAAAGAGTATAAAGAGTCTCAATTCTCTGGACTATCTTTATTTATTGGCTTACTTTAAAATAATTAGTATAAAGGATATACTGGATGTTAATAGAGAACATGAATGTTATTATGCTCAATTATGGAGGGTGTTGTGTCTTTCTAATTTATCATAAAATAAGAAAGATACATGTAAAGCCTAATGCTCCTTTTCTCCTTGAGGGGATGACTCTATTTTATATAGTTGAGCTTATTGGACTTTCCTCTATGTCCTAGGCCCTCCAGTCTTTTTACTATTCAGCTATGTCTGGGTCATTGGTACAGTATAAAAATGTTAAAAAATTTATAGTAATTTATATATTTTTTATACTTACCAATGAAACAGACGGGGATGGCCCTCCCAGGAGTTGGGAACTCATACCTCCCCGCTGAGTACATAGCGCTGTCCAGGCACTGCTTGTAAGAATGATAATTGGCGCCAATTTCGGGACCTCCTTGACACTGCGCATGCGCAGTAGAGGCAAAGTATGGAGGGCCATTCAGGACATGATTTCTTTGGTTTTGAATGGAAATTTTGGGGATTGGGGGGCAAAATTTGTGTTTGGCCCTAGGTTTTTAAGAGTTAGCACCAGCTATGTCTGGGTCATTGGTAAATATAAAAAAATTAAATTACTATAAATTTTTTAACATTTAAACTGACCGCCCTGATGTACATAATGTGTCCCCAGTGTTGTAAACAATATGGCTTTGGCTTTCCCTTGTTTTGTTTTCAAAACAGCCTTTCATGTAGCATGGATCAAACTGGATATTACAACTCAGGTTATTAATTCATATTTATTTTGGAGTAGCTATTTTTGCAGAGATCACATCAGGTAATTTCTCAACTCATTTTCTAAAGTAATAACATGAACATTTTGGGTCACTGAATACGCTGTCGTTAATAATTTAAGAACTGGGAATTTCCCATTTGTTTTCACCATCAAGTTGATAAACACGAGGGCTGACAATAGTAAGTAACACGAAAGTATGTAGTTTGGTAATTTTATTTTTTTAGCTGAAAATGTGAAAAGATCAAATTGACAAAAAAAAAACAACTCCAAAACACATTCATATAATTTTATTTTGATTGAACAATTGAAATATTTTTATACTGTACCAATGACCCAGACATAGCTGGTGCTAACTCTTAAAATATAGGGCCAAACACAAATTTTGCCCCCCAATCCCCAAAATTTGCATCTAAAACCAAAGAAAACATGTCCTGAATGGCCCTCCACACTTCACCTCTACTGCGCATGCGCAGTGTCAAGGACGTTCCGAAATTGGCGCCATTAATCATTCTAAGTTTGGCCCTTCATCAGTTAACATCTGACTGATCTTTGTGCTTGTAAATCTCAGTTTAAATGATGCCAGACACATAAATATTAGTGAAATGGTGATTCTAAGGAGGATAGAGAAGGAGGAGAGGAAAAATGTGTGACAGAATATTATCAGGGCTGTAACTTAAAATTTTTTAATGAAATTATGTTAAGTTACCTATTTTCGAGGCAGCAGCCATTTTGTTGTCATTCTGGTTATTTAGTTACACTGATTTTTCAGTGTTTTCCTCTCTCCCTTTCCTTTAAGTCCCCTCTTGCTATTCTCCCATGCTTTTGGCATAGTTTCTGTAATTATTATTACTAAAATTTCTTGGGAGTTTTAGCTGAATAACAGAATGAATTCTGTTCTTTTCCCCATGTTTACGTCTTCACCTACAGGTGGTTAGGCGTTGTGTTCTGCATCTACCATCTGATGTTCTGCAGTTTCTTCCCTGGAAGTCTCTGTTTTGCATCAGATAGTGTATTTTTGGTAACTGATTCCGGGCCTGGGTGCCTGGAGTCTTATTTTAGTGTTTTTACACTCATTGTTTACATTTACAACAGCCCTCTGTGTGAGGGGGGGATTTCTTGAAAATAATATCTTGATGTTATTTTAATCATAACTAGATACATTATTATTGTTCGTAAGTGTTGAATAAATTGTTTAAAATATTTTTAAAATTTTTTCCACACTTAGGCTTGGGATCCATTGGGGCTCAACGTTACTTTTCAGAAACTTGGGCTATTCTGAAAAAATATTTTTTCAAAATATTTTGATTTCAATTATTTTTTCTATATTAATGGATCATATTATTATTATGTATTTTGATTGCCAGGGGTTGGTGCGAGTACCAGGACTTTGTTTTCTTTTCACATTGAAAGGATTTTGATCAATTGTAATAAGAGGAAGTCTTCCTCTGACTTTTATAATCATTCTATATGTGGTCAGTGTACTCGCATTAACTCCTGTTCTGTATCGTATGATTTCGATGACAACATTTGAAGCGTATGTCATGGTATGTTAGTGGGGAATTGGACACTCCGGTCCTTTCCCCGCAGGGTCACTCTACTTTATCAATTTCTATTTCAGACGATCAAGATTAGGGTGATGGATCTGTGATGTCTTCCAACAGTGTGCCTCCGTCGTCACAATTAATGAAGGGCTAGCGGAAAAGTGCTCATGTAAATACGCCAATTGCCTAAGAGGACCCTAGTAGGTTCGACGGCCTTTGACGTCCGCTAGCTCGCCCGGTGTAGCGTCCATTCATCGAATGGTTCGGCAGCCGGGTTCGTCCGTTGCGGTCTAGAAGGAGTTTTGGGGTGATGCAAGCACTATAAATCTACCAAATGCACACCCAGTGACGGCGGATTAGAGGGAGAATGGAGGAAGCCTTTTAGTCCGGTTCATAGCTCATTCTGGTCCATCCGGACGACGAGCGAGAGAGGCCCCTCTCTCGTACAACAACATCTGGCCCCAGATGTTGTGGTACAAAATGTTTCGCATTCGGAGCATACGTCCGTCGCTCGGGACGCTCCGACATATAGGCAGTCCGGAGTAGACTGTCAATAAGGCTTCCTCATTCTCATGGTAGCGCACACGACCGCTCTTGGCTACGTGACCTCGGATATCCAGTCAGCTTCGCCAGTAAGAGAATCATCGGCGACCAGGTCACACCATCCGGTAGCCAGGGACACGAGGCCTGCAGACTCCGGATGTTCGCATAGGAAAGTGTGCGGGAGTCAACGTACACGGAGCTTCCGGCGGCAATGCATCGTAAGACCGCTACTGCACAGGCTTCGGGAACGGACGTGCTTTCCTAAATAGCACAGCTTATCGCAGCATCCCAGCATCAACTGAATCTGTCGCATATTTTTTATCCGACGATGCTGGGTCGGGACGCTCCGCGGAAGCGGATACGGACATCCGAAAATTTCATCCGGTCCGACGGGATACCGAAAGGGATTCGGAGGATTTCAAGCTTTCCCTTTCGGAACAACATATGCTGTTGTGTATGTCATCTGACTTGATCTTCTACAGCTTCTTTCGTCGGACCAGAATGCTGCGATGCCGGATAAGAAACTGATAGCGTCGGTGGACTTAGAAATTTTTGGTTCGGTTCAGGGACATCGTCCCTCAGTTCCGACATAGTCCAATAATGTCACACAAACTTTCGAATTATTGAACGACGCTATATATATATTATTATTATATGCTTGCTATTACCAAGCATTTCGGGTTTCTTGTTCGCAAAGTTACGGAGATGTCTTTCAAAAGTGTGCCTCTGTCGTCATAGTTAATGAAGAGCTAGCGGCAATAAGTGCTCATGGAATATGTCTATCGCCTAAGAGGTCCCTTGTAGGATCGACGGAGTGACATTCGCTAGCTCACCCGGTGTAGCGTACATTCATTGAATGCTTCGGCTGCCGGGTTCGTCCGTTGCGGTCTAGGAAGGAGATTTGGGTGATGCGAGCACTATAATTACTTTAGTACTCACCCAGTTACGGCGGATTGAGGACAGATCGGAGGAAGCCTGTTAGTCCAGTTCCTGGCTTGTCCAGGTCCGTTCGGGCTGTGAGCGAGAGAGGTCCCTCTCTCGTCCAACAACATAGGGGACTGCATGTTGTGGTTCAGATATTTTACATTCGGAGCATATGTCTGTCGGTCGGACGCTCCGTTATATTGACAGTCCGAGAGACTGTCGATAATGCTTCCTCATCCTCACAGCAGGGCACACGACCGCACATTGGCTACGTGACCTCGAGTATCCGATCAGTTTCGTCATTCAGTGATTCCACGGCGAATAGGTCACGCCATCCGGTAGCCAAGGGACACGAGGCCTATACACTCCGTTCGCTCACATATTAGTAGTATGCACGGGGTAACGATCACGGAGCTTCCAGCGGCAATGCATTGTAGGACCGCTTCTCCACAGGCCTCAGTGACAGACGTGCTATCTGAGTTAGCACAGTTTTTTCGCAGCATCCCAGCAATCGACAGTTTCTTAGTCGAATCAGGAATTATCTGACGGCGCTGGGTCGGTGCGGTCCGCGTTTGCATCAGGTATGGATGACCGAACGCTTTATAGGGTCCGACAGGATGGCGAAAGGGATTCAAAAGATTTCGAATTTTCCCTTTTGTAGCATCGGAAGCTGCCATTCATATCTTCTGGAATTATCTTCCAGTGATTGTTATTTCGGACTACATTGCTGCGATGTTGGATAAGAGACTTATAGCGTCATTGGACACGGAATTTTGGATCGGTTCAGGGACATTGTCCCTGACTTACCGACACAGTCCAATAATGTCATTAGAACATGTGTATTATGTATCGACGCTATATATGCATGTAAGCCTGCTACCAAGCATGATAGTTTAGTTTCTTGTCCGCAATGCTCATTTCTGCCTTTTTATCATTTATATGAATAATTTATTTTGGCAGAGCAGGGCATACCGAGAGTTCATATGCGTCTAGACGGCGTGGTTAAAGACTGGAAATATTCTTTTTCGCCGTCTATGTCTTTTCCAACCACAATGTTGGAAACGACAATGATGTCTAGTAGACTTAACTTAGACGCTTTATCATACGTAATCCACCTTACTGAGGCGTTATCATTACGTCTTCAAGAAAAGAATTACGGGATATTATCCTCAATGTGATTTCTTTTGAGGGCAGTAGTTTGTTCACGTATAACTCCGCCCTTCAGTGGCTGATTGGAGTTGGTTAGACGTGACGCAGCCCTAGCTACATCCACGCGTGTGGATAGTAAGGTGAAGAACTCTCTCAGAGTCGCTTCGTTCTCGGAGAAGCTTCTCTTCGACGGCAACTTTTCAGCAATCCATGAATTGCTCGATTTACACATTCTCTTGTCTATCTAGTGTTGCAAGAGATTCAGACTGGGGCAAACATTCGGTGGTTGACTCAGAGAGTGCCACTGCAGTTGCCGGATCCGAGTGTTATAATTATGACGGTTGCCAGTCAAACAGGTTGGGATATAATATTGATCCCAATGGATTCGAAGTGCCAGGGTCTTTGGGTTCCGCAGTCTCTAAGCAAGCACTTATCTTCCGCGGAATAATGTTTTTTAGGCTTGCTTTATGTCATTGGATGAACATTATTCAGAAATGCATGTCCAAATCCTGTCCGTTAATTCGACATTAGTGGCGTATCCGGAACCAGGGAGGCACTCATTCGTTTCCGTTATTCAATTTAATGGAAAGAATCCTTCTGTTTGTTATAGTACACCAAGTTCTGTTTCGGTCCGTCATATTCCGGGTCTTCTGATTGTTTTACCGGACTCCCGTTCACTTATGGGTCGCTTGTTGCCGTCAGAATGGACTCTCAACAAACAAGTATTCAATCAGATTTGCTATCAATGGGAGCGCCCAATGATAATTTATTTACGACACAGCTTGCTAATCAATTGCAGACGTATGTGTTTGCTTGTCCGGATCTCTGAGCTAATGTTGTTAACGCTCTATTGATCTAATAGGACGGAATGATAGGATATGCGTATCCTCCGGTGCTGTTGTTTCAGCAGGTATTGCTAAGATAAACAACCACAATACATTTCTGTTGATAGCATCTCTGTCTTCACAGAGACCGTGGGTAAATTTACTCTGATGTCTACTGTGGGTCTTAACGCGAAATCTTCCTCAATGAGAGGATCTTTTTTCGCTGGGTAAAATCGTGTCATCTTTATCACAACCCGCAAGGTCGCAACCTTCACGTATTCCGTTGTGTGGTCCTTATTGCATTGTAAGCATTGTACTGGACGAGCTTTGGACGCGATTTCTTACTATAGGAGATCCTCTTCTTCGCTATTCTATGCGGCTAAAGTGGAGGCTCTTCCGTCATTGGTGTAGGGATCACTATGTTCATATTGTTGATCCCTCCATACTACTCATTGCAACTTTTTAGTATACTTGTTTGACAAGATCTACTGCAGCCTGTTATTATTAAGGTTATAGGTTTATGTTACCTCATACCTATGCACTCTATGATAGTTTACAATTGAGTCTTATGTCTCTTTATCTAAGTCAGTTAGTAACTTTTCGATAAATAGACTTAGAATCATTAGATTAAATTCGTATATGGAATTTAACTTCGGTTCTTATTTAGCTAAGTAATCATTTGAGCCTCTGGAAACAGTAGTTTTCAAATTCTGACCTTTTAGACAGTAATTCTGTTGGCTTCTCTTTTACTGAAGAGTCAGTGAGTTTCATGCACTATCGGTGGATGATTTTCACTTTCGTAGTTTCGGAATCACTACTTCCTTTACTATTTAGGTTGGATTTTTGCATAAGAGTTAGGCTCCTAATATCCGGATCCTATTGTTATTAAGGTCCTTCCGTCTTCGTACGGGCATAGGCCTTTACTCTGTCCGGTTAGAGTTTATGTATTTATAAACAGATATCTGTTTATTACTACGGGCATAAACTTCTAATGTCTTTGATGCCTATTAGAAGGACGTTACGCTCCATTCTATTGCTAATGGATTCAATTAACTATCGATACTGCT
The DNA here is from genome assembly GCA_031216915.1 of Pictodentalium vernedei. Lineage (NCBI taxonomy): Eukaryota > Metazoa > Mollusca > Scaphopoda > Dentaliida > Dentaliidae > Pictodentalium > Pictodentalium vernedei. Next base: position 556,020,210 of record CM062295.1, on the reverse strand, counting down.
TATGGTATATCTTTGACTCAGCAGTTGTGTTTGAGATTTCGGCTCATGAAGTAAGAGTTCTTCTACATCTTGGGCTTACATTAATAGTGTCGCTATTATAGATTTTTGAAGGCTGCTCATTGCGCTCAGCCATCCACATTCATGAATTTTTTATCTCAGAAATATTGAGTCCATTTCTGGAGGCCTCTATTGTTAGGTCTATTATCTACTGCTCAGAATGTCATTCACTTAACAGTTGCTACTATAGCTAGGTAAGCTGTCTGTTTCGGCAGTGACTCCATTCTGCTGCCCTCTTCGCTCTGGGCTATTTGACCCAGGGCAAGAAAAAGGGGGGGGGGGAGGGTGTTCCCTTGGGTCACCTGTTTTACTATGAAAACAAGGGGATACCTCCTCCGGAGTTAGTAATTCTGAGCTGTTATTGGGATGGTTGTTTAGTGAGAAGTTTTTGTTTTAAAAATTCATTCAAGTCTTAGTTTTTAAAGTATAGCTTTTGAATATAGCACGTGTCAACGGACATGATTATGCAATCCTCAGACACTTTTAAGGAGTATAAAGAGTCTCTATTCTCTAGACTTACTTTATTTATTGGCTTACTTTAAAAAATTATTAGTATAAGGATTATACTAGATATTAATAGAGTACATGGATGTATGATGCTCAATTTTGGAAGGTGTTGTATCTTTCTAATTTATCATAAATAAGAAAGATACATGTAAGGCCTAATACTTCTTTTTCCCTAGAGGGGATGACTCTATTTTATATTATTGAGCGTATTCCATCTTGCTCTATGTCCTTGGCCCTCCAGCCTTTTTACTATTCAGCTATGTCTGGGTCATTGGTACAGTATAAAAATGTTAAAAAATTTATAGTAATTTATATATTTTTTATACTTACCAATGACCCAGACGGGGATGGCCCTCCCAGGTGTTGGGAACTCTTACCTCCCCGCTGAGTACATAGCGCTTACCAGGCACTGGTTATTAGAATGATTAATGGCGCCAATTTCTGAACGTCCTTGACACTGCGCATGCGCAGTAGAGGTGAAGTGTGGAGGGCCATTCAGGACATGTTTTCTTTGGTTTCAGATGCAAATTTTGGGGATTGGGGGGCAAAATTTGTGTTTGGCCCTATATTTTAAGAGTTAGCACCAGCTATGTCTGGGTCATTGGTAAGTATAAAAAATATATAAATTACTATGAATTTTTTAACTTTTGTGCACATTTTCGTGATGACATGTGTGTTGAAGAATGCTTCACCGGTACCGGTAGTCAAAACTTTAATTCAGAGAAATATGGGGTGGGCTTATTTTGGGTGATACCCCAAAAATACGTCTTCTAAAAAGCCCTAATCTGAGTAACTAGTACTATTTAGTTGAGATTATCAGCGATTTGCCTGAGAACTTGATTTGGAAAAAAAAAGACATATCGGCTGCCAATATCGGCAGAATTGGTATTTTTTGCCGATACCGATAAGCCATTTATCGACCGATACCGATAACCCGTACTGATAATCGGCTCATCACTACCTGAAACATGTCAGGATGCCACCAGCTAGATATAACTATAAATAGCAGCACAATTAAAATATTTAGGCCACGCCCACTTCTTTGGAAAAATAAGAAAATGTTTGTAACTGTTTGAATATACAACCAAACTAAAGCTTACTAAGAAAACATGTGTCTACTAACAAACTGATTCCAATATTACCTTGAAGACAAAGTTCATAGAAGCCCAATTCAGGTTCTAATAAAATTTAAAACTAATTAAATATGCAAATTTATTCTGTGATGTTATGTATTTCAAAATATTCATTCTTATCTCAATCCATCATTTTGTCTGGCTTCTCAGTCAAAATCAGTCAGCATGGTGAGAATAAAATCTAAACCCTCTTGTATTGAACTAATGGTCTCCAACTTCATGAGGTGATAAAATATAATTAAATTATTTTAATTATTTAATAATTTATATAAATATGCATAGTTATTCATTTCAGTTTGATTTTTTTACTATTATTCATTGCTAAAACCAACAACTATTTTTTCTTCTAATTTTCCGCGTAACTCAAGCAGCACGGTGGGGAAAAGAATGTTGAATGCTTTCGACTGAGACTACCAAAAGGCCACTCAGAAAGCTAGCCAGCTTTCTTTCAGCTAGCTGGACAGAAGAGTAGTGTGCTGCTTGAAATGTGTAACACTCATTGTATAAGAAAAGTTTTACAGCTTTGATCAGCCGTGCAAAATCCAAGAGGCCACTGGCTGGGATTGACAATAAATCTTTGAGTGAAAAAGACAACAGAAGAATGAAATGTAGCATCAGTCAGGAAAAAAAGTATTTGATTCCTGCACTTGTGTTCCATATAATCCTACCTGTAATATTCATATATTTTTTTTATATTTTCTACTCCATATTATTCGAATTTGAGCCCCTATTTTTTATTCATTTTCACTAGGTTGAACTTTGAGCTAATCATTAGAATACACTATTTTGGAGTTTGGACTAAATTCTTAAAATGTTTCCATTGCTGTTGAAAGTTGGAGTTATTTTAGAATTTTGAGGTTATTTATCCAAGATGTGGCACTTTGAAGTATTATAAACTCAGTTTGAAACTTCAGTATTAGGCAAAAATATTCCACCCTGTACTATTATTCCAACCCATAGTATCATTTCATTTTACCAAATTTTCCCCTTTACTATTGATCCTCACCATACTATTATTTGGATGACAGGAGTATACCTCCTCTCACATAATTCACAGTAAAGAAACATGAGGACAATGGTCAGTGAATGAAAATACATAGAGAATTAGAATATGGGATGAAGATCATCCTCACCAGTCACCAACTTTAACAGCCTCCCCCCCCCCCCCCCACCCCATACACAATTCTTCATTTTCACTGTGAACTGTAACCTACCGAGAGATCCTGACAAGCTGAAGGCTTGTTCGTATTCAAGTTTTGAGACTAACCAGTAAGGAATTAGAGAAGCATGTAGTTGGAGAAGAGATACAGCCTGGAGAGAGTGGCTCACCATTAAACCACAAAACGTTTATGACAATTATCATGAATTATGCACCTTTTGAGAACAGAAAACAAAAACAGTTACAGCGCAAAACAGCTGGGGGTGCAAGAGGTCCATGAGTGGAAAAATTTACATTTATTATACTTCTTTGAAAAACAGTACCCGCAATAATTGAATAAACTCAAGACTGCTGTTCTTTGATTTCACTCATGTACCTGGTTAGGAGGATTTAGACAGAAGCCACATAATTCAGCCCCACCACAGCCCTAGAATTTTCTACCTATGACACTAATAATTACAATTTGGTGAAAGTCCTGTTGCCCACCCTCATAACATTCTTTTCAATTATATTTGTTATGGGCATGCAATATTTTAGCCTCCACTCCCCCCCCCCCCCCACCACACACCCAATATTTTTCCAATTAGTGTTCACAGTAATTACTATTCACCCAAAATCTAGTTACCTGCCACTACCCCTTATATTTTTTATGGCCTTGTGTAATTCCAGTTTATCCCTTATTACCCCCCCCCCCCCCCCCCCCCCCCCATCCACCCAGAGGTTTTCTAACAGTGCTCTCAGTAGTTACAATTAACAACTGGAAAGCAAGGTGAATGCTATTACTACCCCTTTCAAATATTTCTCATGGTCTTGGAAGTGTGAATTTCTTACTGCATCTTTTCTTGTTGTGTTTGACTATTTCCAAATCATGTTGAATTGTCATCAGTGAGAAAAGATTGTTTTCTTGTTTTCCAATATTTTTATACTGTACCAATGACCCAGACATAGCTGGTGCTAACTCTTAAAAATCTAGGGCCAAACACAAATTTTGCCCCCCAATCCCCAAAATTTGCATCTAAAACCATAGAAATCATGTCCTGAATGGCCCTCCATACTTCACCTCTACTGCGCATGCGCAGTGTCAAGGACGTCCCGAAATTGGCGCCATTAATCATTCTTTGTTTGGCCCTTCATCAGTTAACATCTGACTGATCTTTGTGCATGTAAATCTCAGTTTAAATGATGCCAGACACATAAATATTAGAGAAATGGTGGTTCTAAGGAGGATATAGAAGGAGAGGAAAAATGAGTGACAAAATAATCAGGGCTGTAACTTAAATTTTTTTAATGAAATTGTGTTAAGTTACCTATTTATGAGGCAACAGCCTGTTCTTGCTATAAAGTTACACTGCTTGTTCAGTGTTTTCCTCTCTCCCTTTCCTTTAAGTCCCCCCTTGCTATTCTCCCATGCTTTTGGCATATTTTCTGTAATATTATTACTAAAATTTCTTGGGAGTTTTAGCTGGATAACAGAATGAATTCTGTTCTTTTCCCCATGTTTACGTCTTCACCCTTGGGTGTTTAGGCGTAGTGTTCTGCATCTACCATCTGATGTTCTGTAGTTTCTTCCCTGGAAGTCTCTGTTTTGCATCAGATAGTGTATTATTGGTAACTGATTTCGGGCCAGGGTTATCAGTGCCTGGAGTCATGTTTCTGGTGTTTTTGCACTTCTTGTTTACATTGACAACAGCCTCTGTGTGAGGGGGATTTCTTGAAAATAATATCTTGATGTTAGTTTAATCATATCTGGATACATTATTATTATTCGTAAGTGTTGCTTTAAATTTTTAAAAATATTTTTAAAATTTTTGTCCACACTTAGGCTTGGGATCCATTGGGGCTCAACGTTACTTTTCAGAAACTTGGGCTTTTCTGAAAAAATATTTTTTCAAAAAATTATTTTGATTTCAATTATTTTTTCTATGTTAATGGATCATGTTATTATGTATTTTGATTTGAAGGGGTTGGTGCGAGTACTAGGACTTTGCTTTCTTTTCACAATGAAAGGATATTGTTCAATTGGATTAAGAGGAAATCTTCCTCTTACTTTCATAATTATTGCATAATGTAGTCAGTGTACTCACACTAACTCCTGTTCAGTATGTGTTATTTTCGATGACAACATGGGAAGCGTGTGTCACGGTATGTTAGCGGGGAAATGGCCATTCCGGTACTTTCCCCACAGGGTCACTCTAGTTTATCAATCTCTATTTCAGACGATCAAGAACAGGGTGATGTATCCGTGATGTCTTCCAAAAGTGTGCCTCCGTCGTCACAATTAATGAAGAGCTAGCGGAAAAGTGCTCATGGAAATACGTCAATTGCCTAAGAGGTCCCTAGTAGGATCGACGGCCTTTGACATCCGCTAGCTCGCCCGGTGTAGCGTCCATTCATCGAATGGTTCGGCAGCCTGGTTCGTCCGTTGCGGTCTAGAAAGGAGTTTTGGGTGATGCGAGCACTATAAAACAACCAAGTGCACACCCAGTGACGGCGGATTAGAGGAGAGAACGGAGGAAGCCTATTAGTCCGGTTCATAACTCGTCCAGGCCCATCCGGGCTGCGAGCGAGAGAGGCCCCTCTCTCGTACAACAACATCTGGCCCCAGATGTTGTGGTACAAAACGTTTCGCATTCGGAGCATACGTCCGCCGCTCGGGACGCTCCGTTATATAGACAGTCCGGAGAGACTGTCAATAAGGCTTCCTCATTCTCATGGCAGCGCACACGACTTCACCTTGGCTACGTGACCTCCGATATCCAGTCAACTTCGCCAATCAGAGAATACGCGGCGACCAGGTCATGTCATCCGGTAGCCAGGGACACGAGGCCTACAGACTCCGGACGTTCGCAAAAGAAAAGTATGCAGGACTCAACGTACACGGAGCTTTCAGCGGCAAAGCATCGTAAGACCGCTACTGCACAGGCCTCAGTGACGGACGTGCTATCCCGAATAGCCCAACTTATCGCAGCATCCCAGCAACGACAGTATCTCTGTCGCATCATGTAATATCCGACGGCGCTGGGTCGGGACGCTCCGCTGAAGCATCAGGTACGGACGTCCGAAAACTTCATATGGTCCGACAGGATGGCGAAAGGGATTCGGAGGACTTCGAGCTTTCCCTTTTGGAACAACATAAGCTGCTGTATATGTCATCCGGCTTTATCTTCTAGAGGTTGTTTCGTCGGACCACAATGCTGTGATGCCGGATAAGAGACTGATAGCGTCGGTGGACACAAAAATTTTTGGATCGGTTCAGGGACATCGTCCCTCAGTTCCGACACAGTCCAATAATGTCACAGGAACTTTCGAATTATTGAACGACGCTATTTATATATATATGCTTGCTATTAACAAGCAAGTCTGGTTTCTTGTTCGCAAAGTTACTGAGATGTCTTTCAAAAGTGTGCCTCTGTCGTCATAGTTGAATGATGAGCTAGCGGCAATAAGTGCTCATGGAATACGTCAATCGCCTAAGAGGTTCCTAGTAGGATCAACGGCGTTGACATTCGCTAGCTCACCCGGTGTTGCGTCCATTCATCGAATGGTTCGGCAGCCAGGTTCCTCCGTTGCGGTCCAGGAAGGAGATTTGGATGATGCGAGCACTATAATAGACAATAGTACACACCCAGTGACGACAGATTAGAGGAGAGATCGGAGGAAGCCTGTTAGTCCGGTTCCTAGCTCGTCCAGGCCGTCCGGGCTGTGAGCGAGAGAGGTCCCTCTCTCGTACAACAACATCTGGGACCGGATGTTGTGGTACAAACGTTTCGCATTCGGAGCATATGTCCGCCGCTCGGGACGCTCCGTTATATAGACAGTCCGAGAGACTGTCGATAATGCTTCCTCATCCTCACGGCAGCGCACACGACCGCAACTTGGCTATGTGACCTCGAGTATCCTGCCAGCTTCGTCATTCAGTGATTCCACGGCGAACAGGTCACGCCATCCGGTAGCCGAGGGACACGAGACCTGTACACTCCGGTCGCTCGCATAATAGAAGTATACACGTGGTAATGAACACGGAGCTTCCAGCGGCAAAGCATCGTAAGACCGCTTCTCCACAGGCCTCAGTGACGGACGTGTTATCCAAAATATCACAGCTTTTCGCAGCATCCCAGCAAACGACAGAATCTCTGTCGGATGAGGAATAATCCGACGCCGCTGGGTCGGTTCGCTCCGCTGATGCATCAGGTACGGACGACCGAACACTTCATTGGGTCTGACAGGATGGCGAAAGGGATTCGGACAATTTCGGGCTTTCCCTTTCGGAACAACAGAAGATGCCATACATTTCTTCCGGCATTATCTTCCAGAGGTTGTTCCGTCGGACTAGAATGCTGCGATGCTGGATAAGAGACTAATAGCGTCATTGGACACAGAGTTTTTGATCGGTTCAGGGACATCGTCCCTGAGTTGCCGACACAGTCCAATAATGTCACTAGAACTTTCGAATTATTGAACGACGCTATATCTATATAAGCTTGCTACCAAAACACACTAGTCTAGTTTCTTGTCCGCAAATGCTCTAATCTGCCTTTCATCAATTCTAGGAATAAATTTGAAATGGCAGGACAGGGCATACTGAGAGTTCCTCTGCGTCTAGACAACGAGGCTGAAGACTGGGTATTGTCTTTTTCGCCGTCTATGTCAATTCCAACCACGACGTTGGAAACGACAATGATGTCTGATAGACTTAACTTAGATGCTTTATCATATGTAGACCACCTTACTGAGGCGTTATCATTACGTCTTCAAGAGAAAGAATTCCAGGATATGATTCTTAATGAGATTTCTTTCAAGGGCAGTAGTTTTCCACGTATAACTCCGCCCTTCAGTGGCAACCTGGAGTTGGTTAGACATGACGCAGCCCTAGCTACATCCACGCGCGTGGATAGTAAGGTGAAGAACTCTCTCAGAGTCGCTTCGGTCTCGGAGAAGCTTCTCTTCGACAGCAACCTTTCAGCAATCTATGAATTGCTCGATATACACGTTCTCTTGTCAATCAAGTGTAACAAGAGATTCAGACTTGGGCAATCATTCGGTGGTTGACTCAGAGAGTTCCACTGTAGTTGCCGGATCCGAGTTTTTCGATTATGACGGATGCCAGTCAAACAGGATGGGGCACAATATTGATCCCAACGGATTCGAAGTGCCAGGGTCTTTGGGTTCCGCAGTTTTTAGGCAAGCACTTAACTTCCAAGAAATGATATTATTTTGGCTTGCACTACGTCATTGGATGAACATTATTCAGAAACGCATGTCCAAATCCTGTCCGATAATACGACAGTAGTTGCGTATATCCGGAACCAGGGAGGCACTCATTCGGTTCCGTTATTGAATTTAATGGAAAGAATCCTTTTGTTTGTTATAGAACACCAAGTTCTACTTTCGGTCCGTCATATTCCGGGTCGTCTGAATGTTTTAGCAGACTCCCTTTCTCGTAAGGGTCGATTGTTGCCGTCAGAATGGACTCTCAACAAACAGGTATTCAATCAGATTTGCTACCAATGGGAGCGCCCAGTGATAAAATTATTTGCGAAACAACTCACCAATCAATTGCAGACATATGTGTCACCGTGTCCGGATCCCCGAGCATATGTAGTTAACGCTCTATCGATCTAGTAGGACGGGATGATAGGATATGCGTATCCTCCAGCGCTGTTGATTCAGCAAGTATTGCTAGGATTATACATTCACAATACAATTCTGTTGGTAGCATCTCTGTCTCCACAGAGGACCGTGGATAAATTTACTTAGGTGTCTGCTGTGGGACTTACCGCGAAAATTTCCTCCACGAGAGGATCTTTTATCGCTGGGGACATCGTGTCAACTTCATCATAACCCGCAAGGTCTCAACCTTCACATATTCCATTGTGCGGTCCTTCTTGCATGGCAAGCATTGTACAGGACGAGCAGTGGACGCGATTTCTAACTGTAGGAGGACCTCCTCTTCGCTATACTATGCGGCTAAAGTGGAGGGTCTTCCGTCGTTGGTGTAGGGATCTTTATGTTGATATTTTTGATCCTTCCATACCAGACATTGCAAACTTTCTAGTATACTTGTTTGACGAGATCAACTGCAGCCAGTTACTATTAAAGGTTATAGGTCTATATTATCTGATACCTATGCACACCATGATAGTTTACAATTGAGCCTAATGTCTCTTTATCTAAGTTAGTTTGAAACTTTTCGATAAATAGACCTAGAATCCTTAGATTAATTCCTATACGGAATTTAGCTTGGGTTCTTATTAAACTAAAGCAACCATTTGAACCTCTTGAGACAGTAGTTTCAATTCTGGCCTTTTAAGACAGCAATTCTCTTAGTCTTCTCTTCTGCTGAAGAGTCAGTGAGCTTCATGCACTATCGGTGGACGATTCTCACTTTCGTAGTATCGGAAACTCTATTACCTTTACTACTAATGTTGGATTTTTGGTTAAGAATCAGGCTCCTAATAAATATCCGGAACCTATTGTTTTTAAGGTCCTTCCGTCTTCGAACGGGCATAGGCCTTTACTCTGTCCGGCTAGTTCTTTATGTATTTATTAACAGATCTCAGTTTATCAGTACGGACGTAAAGCTTCTTCTGGCTCTGATGCCTAATAGAAAGGTCATTACGGTCCATTCTATTGCTAAATGCATTCAATTAACTATCGGTACTGCTTAGGATAATCTATCCTTAACTCAGCAGTCTGTGCTTAAGATTTCGGCTCATGAAGTAAGAGCTCTTCTACATCTTGGGCTTACGTAAATAGTGTTGCTATTATAGATTTAAAGAAGGCTGCATATTGGTCTCAGCCATCCACATTCACGAATTTTTATCTCAGAAATATCGAGTCCATTTCTGGAGGCCTGCATTGCTTAGGTCCATTATCGGCTGCTCAGAATGTCGATCACTTAACAATTGCAACTATAGCTATGTAGGCTTTATGTTCCGGCAGTGACTCCGTCCTGCTGCCCTCTTCGCTCTGGGCTATTTGACCCAGGGCAAGGGAAAGGGGGGGGGGGGGGTGTTCCCTTGGGTCACCTGTTTTATTATGAAAACAAGGGGATACCTCCTCCGGAGTCAGTAATTCTGAGCTGTTACTGGGATGGTTTTAAAGTGAAAAGTTATGTTTTAAAAATTCATTCATGTCATAGTTTTAAAGTATAGCATTTAAATATGTCACGTGTCAAACGGGCGTTATTATACTATCCTCGGACACTTTTAAAAGAGTATAAAGAGTCTCAATTCTCTGGACTAACTTTATTTATTGGCTTACTTTAAAAATAATTAGTATAAGAATTATACTGGATATTAATAGAGAATATGGATGTTATGATGCTCAATTATAGAAGGTATTGTGTCTTTCTAATTTATCATAAATAAGAAAGATACATGTAAAGCCTAATACTCCTTTTCTCCTCGAGGGGATGACTCTATTTTATATAGTTGAGCTTATTGGATTTTGCTCTATGTCCTGGGCCCTCCAGCCTTTTTACTATTCAGCTATGTCTGGGTCATTGGTACAGTATAAAAATGTTAAAAAATTTATAGTAATTTATATATTTTTTATACTTACCAATGACCCAGATGGGGATGGCCCTCCCAGGAGTTGGGAACTCATACCTCCCCGCTGAGGACATAGCGCTTACCAGGCACTGATTGTAAGAATGATTAATGGTGCCAATTTCGGGACGTCCTTGACACTGCGCATGCGCAGTAGAGGTGAAGTATGGAGGGCCATTCAGGACATGATTTCTTTGGTTTTAGATGCAAATTTTGGGGATTGGGGGGCAAAATTTGTGTTTGGCCCTAGATTTTTAAGAGTTAGCACCAGCTATGTCTGGGTCATTGGTAAGTATAAAAAATATATAAATTACTATAAATTTTTTAACTTTTATAGTGAGAGAAGATTGTTTTCCAATTATTCAGAGTTAGTAAAAATTTCTGACTTTTTTTACCACTTTTAAGCTTCTGAACTTTCATACTCAGGAATCTGTGATGGGATTTGGGTGGGGCATCAGATACTCACACACCACCTCCAAAATAACCATATCACTGGTTGTATTTGCAAGAAGGCCTACAAATGCTCCATATGGTTGGGGTTTTTTTTTGAGGGGGGGGGGGGGGGCACAACAAATATACTCATTCAACCTCGTTAAGTTTGTGAACGCGCTATACAGTCAACAGTGAGATTTTAGGCATTAACATTGAAATATCAACCTCAAACTTCAGATATGTATTATTTATACTGTTTTCAATCAGAAACCGTTCATTTGATATTTTTAGGACGAGTAGTTCATTTGCGGACTCTTTGGCCCATCTTGTGAAAAATGAGTCGGTAAGTTTGACAACGCACTATACATTAATAGTGAAATTTTAGGGGTTAACGTTGAAATATCAACACCAAACTTCAGATATGTATTATTTATACTGTTTTCAACTAGAAACCAGTGATATGGTATTTTTATGACTAGTAGTCCATTTGCGGACTCTTTGGGCCATCTTGCGAAAAATGAGTCGGTAAGTTTGTGAACACGCTATACAGTCAACAGTGAAATTTTAGGGGTTAACGTTGAAATATCAACACCTAACTTCAGATATGTATTATTTATACTGTTTTCAACCAGAAACCAGTCATATGGTATTTTTATGACTAGTAGTTCATTTGCAGACTCTTTGGGCCGTCTTGCGAAAAATGAGTCCGTAAGTTTGTGAACGCGCTATACAGTCAACAGTGAGATTTTAGGGGTTAACGTTGAAATATGAACACCAAACTTCAGATATGTATTATTTATACTGTTTTCAACCAGAAACGGTTCATTTGATATTTTTAGGACGAGTAGTTCATTTGCGGACTCTTTGGCCCGTTTTGCGAAAAATGAGTCGGTAAGTTTGAAAACGCGTTATACATTAATAGTGAAATTTAGGGGTTAACGTTGAAATATCAACACCAAACTTCAGATATGTATTATTTATACTGTTTTCAATCAGAAACCATTCATTTGATATTTTTAGGACGAGTAGTTCATTTGCGGACTCTTTGGCCCATCTTGCAAAAAATGAGTCCGCAAGTTTGTGAACGTGCTATACAGTCAGCAGTCAGATTTTAGGGGTTAACATTGAAATATTAACACCAAACTTCAGATATGTATTATTTATACTGTTTTCAACCAGAAACCAGTCATATGGTATTTTTATGACTAGTAGTTCATTTGGGGACTCTTTGGGCCGTCTTGCGAAAAATGAGTCCGTAAGTTTGTGAACGCGCTATACAGTCAACAGTGAGATTTTAGGAGTTAACATTGAAATATCAACACCAAACTTCAGATATATATTATTTATACTGTTTTCAAACAGAAACCAGTCATATGGTATTTTTATGACTAGTAGTTCATTTGCGGACTCTTTGGGCCGCCTTGCGAAAAATGAGTCCGTAAGTTTGTGAACGCACTATACAGTCAACAGTGAGATTTTAGGGGTTAACGTTGAAATATCAACACCAAACTTCAGATATGTATTATTTATACTGTTTCAATCAGAAACCATTCATTTGATATTTTTAGGACGAGTAGTTCATTTGCGGACTCTTTGGCCCGTCTTGCGAAAAATGAATCTGTAGATGTGAAAACGCACTATACGTTAATAGTGAAATTATAGGGGTTGAAGTTGAAATATCGATACCAAAGTTCGGATGTGTATTATTTATACTGTTTTCAATCAGAAACCGTTCATTTCAAAACATTAACCCCCACAGTTTACTTGCGGTCTCTTACAGACTCTTACGGTCTCTTTTTCTACCTGCGGACTCATTTTAGAACTACCGCTGCCAGTGTCACTGATTCCTGGAAGTCTGCTACCGTATTCGTACCACTACCAGAACTGATAATAAAATAATATTTATCGAAAACAACTTGTGACCAACTGTGCTTCATATATCCAAGAACAAATCTAGGGCATCAAAATTTCACTATTACTGTATACTGCGTATTGAAACTAACAGACTCATTTCTAATTTTGACACCTACTTAATTGTTAATTCGACCAGAGAGTGCTTATTTGAATTTTTGAAAGTCTGTGGTTCACTTGGGGTCTCTCTGTCTTGCGAAAAATGAGTATGTAAGTTTGTGAATGTGCTATACAGTCAACAGTGAGATTTTAGGGGTTAACATTGAAATATCAACCTCAAACTTCAGATATGTATTATTTATACTGTTTTCAATCAGAAACCGTTTTTAGGGGTAATGTTGAAATATCAACACCAAACTTTGGGTATGTATTATTTATTCTGTTTTCAACCAGAAACCGTTCATTTGATATTTTTAGGACGAGTAGTTCAATTTCTGACTCTTTGGCCCGTCTTGCGAAAAATGAGTCTGTAGATGTGAAAACGCCATATACATTAATAGTGAAATTATGGGGTTAAAGTTGAAATATCGATACCAAAGTTCGGATGTGTATTATTTATACTGTTTTCAATCAGAAACTGTTCATTTCAAAACATTAACCCCCACAGTTTACTTGCGGTCTCTTACGGACTCTTACGGTCTCTTTTTCTACCTGCGGACTCATTTTAGAACTACTGCTGCCAGTGGCACTGGTTCCTGGAAGTCTACTACCGTCTTCGTACCACTACCAGAACTGATAATAAAATAATATTTCACGAAAACAACTTGTGACCAACTGTGCTTCATATATCCAAGAACAAATCTAGGGCATCAAAATTCTTCAAAACACAGCGACAGAGCTGCATGGCAGTAAATTCCAAAACTGTTGCCTTTGTTTACATTTGTAAATTTCTTTCGATTTCCAGTCAACGTCATTGGACGGAAAAAGCATCGAAAATGCCATCTAAAATCAAATAATAAGAAAGATCGCCTTAATACAGCATACTGTTATTATATACAGTGCAGTCGACATTGAATGGCACTTTTCCACGGTGGGCGTGAACAAGCGTGTGAAAAGGCATCAAAATTTGTCCACGGTGACAAAAAAAACTTACAGTGTGGGCACCGTTGACAACTGCCCACGGCGTCAATACATTCCACGAACATTTCCATGTTGGGGATTAAAAGCCACGCTGATAGATTAGTTATTATATTTTAACTTTACGAAGTCGCACATTTTTTGCTAGTCTTAATGTCATCGTGGTTAATTAATGTATCGATTATTTTAAGCAATGTTTGTACCAAAAAATATTGAAATAATAAAATTAAACTGAATGCAACGAAGGTTTCAATGAATGCATTTATATTAAAGTCGCCATTGCATATACATTCATCAGTTCTCAGTGGTGATAATGCATATGTCCTTAGCAATTGTTTTTGATAGTCTTAATGTTGTTTCAGTTATTTAATGCATCGATTATTTCAAATAATGTTTTGTGCCGAAAAATAAACATAAAATTAAACTGAATGCGACAAAGGTTTCAATGAAAACATTTAAACTAAAGTCGCCATTGTGTATAGGTTTGTCAGTTCTAAGTTGCATTCATCCTTGCAATATACTCACACAGAAAATGCCAGATATAGACAATTTAAAGTAACTGATATGCGAGTCATGGTGAGCCTCCCCCCCCCCCCCCCCCCCCCAACGCATACTTATTTTGTTTTTCTTGCGACATGCTTTTTCGACTAAGAAAACACTTCCAAATTCTAACAATAGTTTGTTGTCCAAAATTCATGGATGTTCCCAAAATTTTCACTCCACTGATAAAAATAAAGATGGCCCTATAACATTGGAACAGTAAATGCAAAAAATGAGTACCATTCGCAAATATTTTCCCATAGGCTTGATGAATGGGACATTTTGAGTCTGGGCATTTCGGCCTCAAACATGATGGCAAATGCATGACCAAACATTAATTCCCTAGATTTCCATTATTTATTTACTGAGGATTAACAACACTCTCAACAGCCGTGGTCACCTCATGTCTGACAGTTTTAGGAGTGGAGGAAGCCGGAGTACCCGAAGAGAACCACCAAACAACAGCGAGGTACTGTCATGACTCCCCTACGTACTAACTTCACACAGGCATAGTTAGCATTGGTTGAAGACAAATGCACCATCGGGCACCGATGTGCAGAACACCTTAGTACATGGCGCCACTGTGCCCCACATGAGGGCAATCAGGATTTTTAAAAAAAAGTGCCTTGCCCACTACATGCATATTTCCTTTGCTAAAAACCAGACCTTTCCATGCATGTGAAGAGGTGCATTGTTTATTGAGGGAAATCACCCATCCACCCTCGAATTCATCCCAATAATATTTACAAAAAAACAAAAGAAATAAAAAATTCGGGAGGAAGTTGACTTCCATGGCTCCCCTGCACATTTTTTCATCTAATATGCACACCTACATGTTTGTTTTCGTTGGAGGTTTGGTCAAAAGCGAACAAGAAATCGCTCAAAAGAATATTCTCCGAACTAGATTGCATGTGGGAAATTGGAAATCACATTCAGTAAGTGGCGGAGCTACAGGAGGGTGGCAGCAGCCCTCCTCCCCCCCCCCCCCCCCCCCCAATTCAAACCTTATTTCAACTACTTTCATTCATCTATAATCTCTATTGCATGTTACACCCAAACTGTGACAAAACTTTTCTAGTGTTCGGTTTGGGTAATTATTAGTCCCCTATGGGAACCGTGAGGGGACTATAGGATTGCACTCCGTCCGTCTATTTGTCTGTTTTTATGTTACCACCTCTCCCTCCAACATGCTTTAAGCTACACCTTTCATATTTGGTACATGGATACATGGTTCTGAGGGGATGATGCTCGCTCAAATTATATTTTTATACAATAATAAATAATAATAATAATTGATTTTGTAAAAGCGTAAAACCACGAAGAGTGCCCTAAAACGCTTCACAGAAATAAAATACACTTTTCTGAAAATAAAGAGTCACATGTTTCAGTTTCCTCTAGGGAGGTTCAGGAGAATGCTTCAGTAAATAGGAAAGTTTTAAGATTTCTTTTGAAGATGTTGATAGTTTCTGAATTTCTGACACTAATAGGCAACGCATTCCACAATCTTGGACCCACGATGGAGAACACACGATCATTAGCCAGATTAGATCTGCTAAGAGGTATGACTAGTTGAATTTGATCTTTAGATCTCAGACTGCGTGATGGAGTGTATACAGTGATGAGCTCTTGCAGGTAAACTGGAGCCAGTTTGTGGATACATTTGAATACTAAGATCAATATTTTGAAATTAATTCTCTGTTTAACTGGAAGCCATTGTAATTGTCTTAAAACAGGTGTTATGTGTTCAGAGCATTTGGTACCAGTAATTATCCTAGCAGCAATATTCTGAACTTTTTGAAGCTTCTGAATCAAATACTGCGGCAGCCCCACTAACACTGAATTACAATAGTCTAGTTGTGAGGTGTTGAAAGAATGCACAAGTTTTTCAAGTGCTGACTGGTTAAGATAAGTTCTCAGTCTTCCAATATTCCGAAGCTGCCATTAACATTTTTGACATATTTTATTGATATGGATGTCTAGCTTTAAATTTGAGTCCATAATCAGTCCAATATTCCTGGCCGATTCACTTTTCATGGTGATGTTGTTTCCAACCTGAATTGATGTAACAGTTGGTGTAGGCATGCGAACCCCGGATATTACTAAGAATTCTGTTTTAGAGTCATTCATTTTCAGTTTAAAATCTATCATCCATTCCCACACCAGATTTATGCAAGTTTCCATGTTGCTGACTGCAGTGATTGAGTCACTTTGAAGAGATGAATTAAATGTAATGTACAGTTGGGTATCATCAGCATACAGATGATATGATATGCCATGCCTTTTAAGAAGACGACCCAGAGAAGGAGTGTACATAGTAAACAAAAGTGGACCAAGAACTGAGCCCTGAGGAACACCACACTTTAACACCTTGCTTTCTGAACCAGTCTTGTTGATATATATTTGTTGACTGCGACCTTCTAGATATGATGCAAACCATGATAAGACAGTTCCACATATGCTGTGCTGTGTCAATGTCTGCAAAAGAATATCATGGTCGACTGTGTCGAATGCTGCTGACAAATCTAAGAGAACAAGCAGTACAGCCTTACCCTCAGAAACTGATTTAACAATGTCGTTGTTGACTCGCAGTAAAGCTGTCTCTGTACTGTGATTGGCTCTGTATGCAGACTGGAAAGGCTCTAAAAGATCATTTTCATGCAGATGTTTTTTGAGTTGTGAAGCAACAACCTTTTCCAACAATTTAGACAGGAAGGAGAGGTTCGATACTGGTCGATAATTCTTCAGGTTGTCAGGATCAAGAGATGGCTTCTTGATGAGTGGAGTAACAAGTGCTTTTTTCAGTGGGTGTGGAACAAATCCCTCATGAAGGGATGCAGATATAGGAATGTTGGAATTTCATCTAGATCCTTGGATTTATTGGATGATGACAAAATCATTTTTCGAATATCTTCTTCCAAGACAGTGTGAAAAGTGGAAAAATCTCTTTTTATGACAAGTTGATCAAACTCTGGTGGTTCACGTGATGGTATACTATCCAGGATTAATTGAATTTTGGTTATGAAAAAATCACTGAATTTTTCCAGAATTTCATTGGTATTCAGATGATCTGGGAGAATGACTTTTTGTTCTTTACCAAGGAAACTATTGGTTACCGAGAATAACACCCTAGTATTTGATGACCCCTCTATCAGAGAATTGTAGTACTCCCTCTTCGCTTTTTTGATGATCTTATTAGTTGTATTTCTTTGGTGGCAGAACATCTGCCGGTGAATCTCAAGCTTCGTTTTGTTGTATAGACGCTCAAGTCTGCGACGCTGTTGTTTAGCAGCTCTAACGTCTTCTGTAAACCACTCCACTTTTTCCCTATGAGTTATAACTTTTGACTTTGGTGGTGCATGTTCAGCCATGATGCCCTTAAGAGTTTCTTCAGATAAAGATAACAGTTGCTCAGATGATCCATGACTACTACAAAAATAATTTGGAGACAGTGTTGATGAACTTATATCAATTATCAAGGAATCAATGTTGATGCATTTATATTTTCGATAAGTAATTTTCTTGGGAGGAATTTTGGAGCTTGCTAGTGTCAATTCAGCCAAGATTGCATAGTGATCAGATAATGCTGGATCTGTGACATAGATGTTTTGTACTGACGTGCTGTTACTTTGACGAACAAGAATTAGATCCAAGGTGTGTCCTCTGTTGTGGGTAGGTTTCAAAACCAGTTGCGAATAGCCGAATGAATCGAACAGATTAGTAAATTGCTTCGTAAAAGTGTCATTTAAATTGTCAACATGGATATTGAAGTCGCCGGCAATAGCTATATCTCCTCCATACAAGGCATAGAAGGACAGACATTCTGAGAATTCATTTAAAAATTGTGCTGATGTAAGTTTGTTTCTTTTTGATGGTGGCGGTCGGTAAACTATGAGTAATCGAAGTGAACTGTTGGTCGACATGAGGCAGTCTAGCATTTCAAAAGATGGCTGAGTTTTATAGGTGTCAGGATGATGTTTTACTTTTAGGGCATTGCTGTGGATGACAGCTACACCAGCACCTCAGCTCCCCCGTGAGTTATGTAAAATGGAGAAACCTGGTGGCAATAGTTGTCCAATAGAAAAACTGTTACTATCATTTTCTTTCAACCATGTTTCCGTTAGAGCCAAAACACTGAGATTGTTGTCTTGTATGAAGTCCTTTAGGTCATGTTCCTTTCCAGCAACAGATCTTGTATTCAGTAGTCCGAAGTTCAAAAGATGTACTTATTTTTATACTGTACCAATGACCCAGACAGAGCTGGTGCTAACTCTTAAAATATAGGGCCAAACACAAATTTTGCCCCCCAATCCCCAAAATTTGCATCTAAAACTAAAGAAAACATGTCCTGAAAGGCCCTCCACACTTCGCCCCTACTGCGCATGCGCAGTGTCAAGGACGTTCCAAAATTGGCGCCATTAATCATTCTAAGTTTGGCCCTTCATCAGTTAACATCTGACTGATCTTTGTGCTTATAAATCTCAGTTTAAATGATGCCAGACACATAAATATTAGTGAAATGGTGATTCTAAGGAGGATAGAGAAGGAGGAGAGGAAAAGAATGTGTGACAGAATATTATCAGGGCTGTAACTTAAAATTTTTTAATGAAATTATGTTAAGTTACCTATTTTCAAGGCAGCAGCCATTTTGTTGTCATTCTGATTATTTAGTTACACTGTTTTTTAAGTGTTTTCCTCTCTCCCTGTCCTGTAAGTTCCCCCTTGCTATTCTCCCATGCTTTTGGCATAGTTTTTGTAATTATTATTACTAAATTTTCTTGGGAGTTTTAGCTGAATAACAGAATGAATTCTGTTCTTTCCCCATGTTTACGTCTTCACCTACGGGTGGTTAGGCGTTGTGTTCTGCATCTACCATCTGATGTTCTGCAGTTTCTTCCCTGGAAGTCTCTGTTTTGCATCAGATAGTATATTTTTGGTAACTGATTTCGGGCCTGGGTGCCTGGAGTCTTATTTTAGTGTTTTTACACTCATTGTTTACATTTACAACAGCCCTCTGTGTGAGGGGGGGATTTCTAAAAAATAATATCTTGATGTTATTTTAATCATAACTAGATACATTATTATTGTTCGTAAGTGTTGAATAAATTGTTTAAAATATTTTTAAAATTTTTGTCCACACTTAAGCTTGGGATCCATTGGGGCTCAACGTTACTTTTCAGAAACTTGGGCTGTTCTGAAAAAATATTTTTTTCAAAATATTTTGATTTCAATTATTTTTTCTATATTAATGGATCATATTATTATGTATTTTGATTGCCAGGGGTTAGTGCGAGTACCAGGACTTGTTTTCTTTTCACATTGAAAGGATATTGATCAATTGTTTTAAGAGGAAGTCTTCCTCTGACTTTATTATCATTCTATATGTGGTCAGTGTACTCGCATTAACTCCTGTTCTGTATCGTATGATTTCGATGACAATATGGGAAGCGTATGTCACGGTATGTTGTTGGGGATTTGGACACTCCGGTCCTTTCCCCGCAGGGTCACTCTACTTTATCAATTTCTATTTCAGACGATCAAGATTAGGGTGATGTATCTGTGATGTCTTCCAACAGTGTGCCTCCGTCGTCACAATTAATGAAGGGCTAGCGGAAAAGTGCTCATGTAAATACGCCAATTGCCTAAGAGGACCCTAGTAGGTTCGACGGCCTTTGACGTCCGCTAGCTCGCCCGGTGTGGCTGCGTGACCGCCGATATATTACCAGCTTCGCCGATCAAGGATTCTTCGGCGACCAGGTCACACCATCCGGTAGCTAGGGACACGAGGCCTGCAGACTCCGGACGTTCGCATAGGAAGTGTGCGGGAGTCAACGTACACGGAGCTTCCGGCGGCAATGCATCGTAAGACCGCTACTGCACAGGCCTCGGGAACGGACGTGCTTGCCTTAATAGCACAGTTTATCGCAGCATCCCAGCATCAACTGAATCTGTCGCATATATTTTATCCGACGATGCTGGGTACGGACGTCCGAAAGTTTCATCCGGTCCGACGGGATACCGAAAGGGATTCGGAGGATTTCGAGCTTTCCCTTTCGGAACAACATATGCTGTTGTGTATGTCATCTGACTTGGTCTTCTACAGCTTCTTTCGTCGGATCAGAATGCTGCGATGCCTGATAAGAAACTGATAGCGTCGGTGGACTTAGATATTTTTGGTTCGGTTCAGGGACATCGTCCCTCAGTTCCGACATAGTCCAATAATGTCACACAAACTTTCGAATTATTGAACGACGCTATATATATTATTATTTTATGCTTACTAACCAAGCATTTCTGGTTTCTTGTTCGAAGAGTTATGGAGATGTCTTTCAAAAGTGTGCCTCTGTCGTCATAGTTAATGAAGAGTTAGCGGCAATAAGTGCTCATGGAATATGTCTATCGCCTACGGAGTGACATTCGCTAGCTCACCCGGTGTAGCGTACATTCATCGAATGGTTCGGCTGCCGGGTTCGTCCGTTGCGGTCTAGGAAGGAGATTTGGGTGATGCGAGCACTTTAATTACTTTAGTACTCACCCAGTGACGG
This sequence comes from Pictodentalium vernedei, assembly GCA_031216915.1. NCBI lineage: Eukaryota > Metazoa > Mollusca > Scaphopoda > Dentaliida > Dentaliidae > Pictodentalium > Pictodentalium vernedei. Next base: position 555,999,302 of record CM062295.1, on the reverse strand, counting down.
CAGATTGAGGACAGATCGGAGGAAGCCTGTTAGTCCGGTTCCTGGCTTGTCCAGGTCCGTTCGGGCTGTGAGCATATGTCGGAGCATATGTCCGCCGCTCGGGACGCTCCGTTATATAGACAGTCCGAGAGACTGTCTTTAATGCTTCCTCATCCTCACAGCAGGGCACACGACCGCACATTGGCTACGTGACCTCGAGTATCCGATCAGTTTCGGCATTCAGTGATTCCACGGCGAATAGGTCGCGCCATCCGGTAGCCAAGGGACACGAGGCCTATACACTCCGTTCGCTCGCATATTGGTAGTATGCACGGGGTAACGATCACGGAGGTTCCAGCGGCAATGCATCGTAAGACCGCTTCTCCTCAGGCCTCAGTGACGGACGTGCTATCCGAGTTAGCACAGTTGTTTCGCAGCATCCCAGCAATTGACAGTTTCTCGGTCGAATCAGGAATTATCCGACGGCGCTGGGTCGGTGCGGTCCGTGGTTGCATCAGCTACGGATGACCGAACGCTTTATAGGGTCCGACAGGATGGCGAAAGGGATTCGAAAGATTTCGAGTTTTCCCTTTAGTAGTATCGGAAGATGCCTTTCATATCTTCTGGCATTATCTTCCAGTGATTATTATTTCGGACTTCATTGCTGCGATCTTGGATAAGAGACTTATAGCGTCATTGGACTCGGATTTTTCGATCGGTTCAGGGACATTGTCCCTGACTTACCGACGCAGTCCAATATTGTCATTATAACATGTGTTTTATTTTTCGACGCTATATATATATATATACAAGCCTGCTACTAAGCATGATAGTTTAGTTTCTTGTCCGCGTTGCTCATTTCTGCCATTTTATCATTTATACAAATAGTTTATTTTGACAGAGCAGGGCATACCGAGAGTTCATATGCGTCTAGACGGTGTGATTAAAGACTGCATATATTCTTTTTCGCCGTTTATGTCTTTTCCAATTTCAATGTTGGGAACGACATTTGTATAGTAGACTTAACTTAGACGCTTTATTATACGTAATCCGCCTTACTGAGGCGTTATCATTACGTCTTCAAGAAAAGATTTACGGGATATTATTCTCAATGTAATTTCTTTTGAGGGCAGTAGTTTGTTCACGTATAACTCCGCCCTTCAGTGGCTGATTGGAGTTAGTTAGACGTGACGCAGCCCTAGCTACATCCACACGCGTGGATAGTAAGGTTAAGAACTCTCTCAGAGTCGCTTCATTCTCGGAGGAGCTTCTCTTCGACGGCAACTTTTCGGCAATCCATGAATTGCTCGATTTACACGTTCTCTTGTCTATCTAGTGTTACAAGAGATTCAGACTGGGGCAAACATTCGGTGGTTGACTCAGAGAGTGCCGCCGCAGTTGCCGGACCCGAGTGTGGCTGTTATGACGGTTGCCAGTCAAACAGATTGGGATATAATACTGATCCCTACGGATTCGAAGTGCCAGGGTCTTTGGGTTCCGCAGTCTTTTAGCAATCAGTTTAACTTCCACGGAATAATGTTTCTTAGGCTTGCTTTATGTCATTGCATGAACATTATTCAGAAACGCAAGCCCAAATTCCTGTCCTTTAATTCGACAGTAGTGGCGTATCTCCGGAACCAGGGAGGCACTCTTTCGTTTCCGTTATTCAATTTAATGGAAAGAATCCGTCTGTTGGTTATAGTACACCAAGTTCAGTTTTGGTCCGTCATATTCCGGGTCGTCTGATTGTTTTATCGGACTCCCGTTCTCTTACGGGTCGCTTGTTGCTGTCAGAATGGACTCTCAACAAACAAGTATTCAATCAGATTTGCTATCTATGGGAGCGCCCAATGATGATTTATTTATGACACAGCTTGCTAATCAATTGCAGACGTATGTGTTGGCTTGTCCAGATCTCTGAGCTAATATTGTTAACGCTCTATTGATCTATAGGACGGAATGATAGGATACGCGTATCCTCCGACGCTGTTGTTTTAGCAGGTATTGCTAAGATAAACAACCACAATACATTTCTGTTGATAGCATCTCTATCTTCACAGAGATCATGAGTAATTTACTCTCTTGTCTACTGTGGGTCTTAACGTGAAATCTTCCTCTATGTGAGGATCTTTTTCACTGGGTAAATCGTGTCATTTTTATCACAACCAGCAAGGTCGCAACCTTCATGTATTCCGTTGTGTAGTCCATATTGCATTGTAAGCACTGTACTGGACGAGCTTTGGACGCGATTTCTTACTATAGGAGATCCTCTTCTTCGCTATTCTATGCGGCTAAAGTGGAGACTCTTCCGTCGTGGTGTAGGGATCATTATGTTCATATTGTTGATCCCTCCATACTACTCATTGCTATTTTTTAGTATACTTGTTTCACAAGATCTACTGCAGCCTGTTATTATTTAGGTTATAGGTTTATGTTACCTCATACCTATGCACTCTACGATAGTTTACAATTGAGTCTTTTGTCTCTTTATCTAAGTCAGTTAGTAACTTTTTGATAAATAGACTTAGAATCTTTAGATTAAATTCCTATACGGATTTTAACTTTGGTTCTTATTTAGCTAAGTAATCATTTGAGCCTCTGGAAACAGTAGTTTTCAAATTCTGACCTTTTAGACAGTAATTCTGTTGGTTTCTCTTTTACTGTAGAGTCAGTGAGTTTCATGCACTATCGATGGATGATTTTCACTTTCATAGTTTCGGAATCAATACTTCCGTTACTATTTAGGTTGGATTGTTGCATAAGAGTTAGGCTCCTATTATCCGGAACCTATTATTTTAAGGTCCTTCCGTCTTCGTATGGGCATAGGCCTTTACTCTTTCCGGGTACAGTTTATGTATTTATAAACAGATATCTGTTTATTACAAAGGGCGTAAGCTTCTTCTGTCTTTGATGTCTAGTAGAAGGACGTTACGCTCCATTTTATTGTTAATGGATTCTATTAACTATCGGTACTGCTTATGGTATAATTGACTTAGCAGTTGTGCTTAAGATTTCGGCTCATGAAGTAAGAGTTCTTCTACTTCTTGGCTTACATTAATAGTGTCGCTATTATAGATTTTTGAAGGCCGCTCATTGCGCTCAGCCATCCACATTCATGAATTTTATCTTAGAAATATCGAGTCCATTTCTGGAGGCCTCTATTGTTAGGTCTATTATCTACTGCTCAGAATGTCATTCACTTAACAGTTGCTACTATAGCTAGGTAGGCTGTCTGTTTCGGCAGTGTCTCCGTTCGGCTGCCCTCTTCGCTCTGGGCTATTTGACCCAGGGCAAGAAAAAGGGGGGGGGGGGGGGGAGGGTGTTCCCTTGGGTCACCTGTTTTACTATGAAAACAAGGGGATACCTCCTCCGGAGTTAGTAATTCTGAGCTGTTATTGGGATGGTTGTTTAGTGAGAAGTTTAGGTTTTTAAAATTCATTCAAGTCTTAGTTTTTAAAGTATAGCTTTTGAATATTGCATATGTCAACGGACATGATTATGCAATCCTCAGACACTTTTAGGAGTATAAGAGTCTCTATTCTCTAGACTTACTTTATTTATTGGCTTACTTTAAAAATTATTAGTATAAGGATTATATTGGATATTAATAGAGTACATGGATGTATGAAGCTCAATTTTGGAAGGTGTTGTATCTTTCTAATTTATCATAAATAAGAAAGATACATGTAAGGCCTATTACTTCTTTTTCCCTACAGGGGATGACTCTATTTTATTTTATTGAGCGTATTCCATTTTGCTCTATGTCCTTGGCCCTCCAGCCTTTTTACTATTCAGCTATGTCTGGGTCATTGGTACAGTATAAAAATGTTAAAAAATTTATAGTAATTTATATATTTTTTATACTTACCAATGACCCAGACGGGGATGGCCCTCCCAGGAGTTGGGAACTCTTGCCTCCCCACTGAGTACATAGCGCTTACCAGGCACTGGTTATTAGAATGATTAATGGCGCCAATTTCGGAACGTCCTTGACACTGCGCATGCGCAGTAGGGGCGAAGTGTGGAGGGCCTTTCAGGACATGTTTTCTTTAGTTTTAGATGCAAATTTTGGGGATTGGGGGGCAAAATTTGTGTTTGGCCCTATATTTTAAGAGTTAGCACCAGCTATGTCTGGGTCATTGGTAAGTATAAAAAATATATAAATTACTATAAATTTTTTAACTTTTCTGGGAAAGAGTAGTGCTGTCTATGCTGATAACATGAATGTTGTTGGTATTCACACCAGAGTTAATAGGCTTTGGTCTTATTGCTTGTCTGTGTTGAATTTTTAATCTCTTTGGTTGGTATACTTTTTCTGAGCTATTGTTGGTAAAACAAAATTCTGGTTTCAGTATTCTTTGTTTTTTCAAGGCTTTAAAAACATATGCTTTAGGTCGATGCTTAAGGTGATCCATTGTTAGCTCAACTTTGGCCAAATTTGAGCTTTTGTCATGGCCCGTCGTCCGTCTGTCCGTACATCAACAATTGGATACGGCTCGGGCTAGAGGCCTATTTATGAACCGATCTTTACGAAACTTCTTGGGTACCTTTGTTATGACCGTGGGACCGGAACAAGTGTTTTTGGGTGCGGTCCGAAATTCAAGATGGCTGCCAGCCGCCATTTTGTACCGACGATGCAGAAATCTGTTTTTTGTACAGAACTTCCATATGAAAGCTCTGATTTGAATAATTTTTTGTATGAATGTTTAGTACCATGGGATACATCACATATAATACAGGTCTTTTTCTCGTGCGTAAATTGTGCAAATTAGACTAATTTTGATGTTTTTTGGGGTTACTTTCAGCACTGTAAGTGCAAATGCCAATACGGCTCAGGCTAGAGGCCGTATTTATGAATTGATCTTTACGAAACTTCTTGGGTACCTTTGGTATCACCGTGGGATGAGAACGAGTGTTTTTGGGTCCGGTCCGAAGTTCAAGATGGCCGATGGCAGCCATTTTGTACAAAATTAGGTGCAATCAGATTTTTGCACAGAACTTCCATATGAAAGCGCTGATTTGAATAATTTTTTGTGTGAATGTTTAGTACCATGGGATACATCACGTATAATACGGGGTTTTTTCTCGTGCAGAAATTATGCAAATTAGATGAACTTTGATTTTTTCAGTGCGACTTACACACAGTAAGTACACATGTCAATACGGCTCAGACTAGAGACTGTTTTTATGAACTGATCTTCACGAAATGTCTTGGGTACCTTTGTGATCACCTTGGGACGAGAACGAGTGTTTCTGGGTGCGGTCTAAAATTCAAGATGGCTGCCAGTGGCCATTTTGTACCGAACTTAGGTCTAATCAGTTTTTTGTACACAACTTCTATACAGCTCAGACTAGAGGCCATATTTATGAACCAATCTTTACGAAACATCTTGGGTACCTTTGTTATCACCGTGGGATGAGAATGAGTGTTTCTGGGTGCGGTCCAAAATTCAAGATGGCTGCCAGTGGCCATTTTGTACCGAAATTAGGTCCAATCAGTTTTTTGTCACAAGTTCTATACAGCTCGTATTTATGAACTGATCTTCACAAAACTTCTTGGGTACTTTTGTTTTCACCTTGGGACAGGAATGAGTTTTTTGGGGGGTTCCTTTGTTATCACTGTGCTATGAGAACAAATATTTTGGGGTTCAGTCAGACCCACTCTGGGACTCAAAGATTTCTTTTCTAGTTTAGCATCTGACTCTCACCCACTTTTACAATACTTTACCTATACATTTGTTACAGGCAACGGTCAGTATTTATGTACAGACCGTTACAGTACTTTATATGGACCTTTGTTATCAGGTCATTACCTAGATGTTTGTCATTGCTGTGTCACATACTATACATGTACATGTCTTTGTCTTGACAAGTTGAGCTACAGTGTCATTGACACTTTCATGTTGTTAATTGAATGGAGTTCATCTGAGGTGTAATTAAATAAACACATTTTAATTGTCATTACTGAAACACATGAATGTAATGGCACTAGTTGTGTCTCTCATTAGCAGTGAATAGAGTGGCAAATGGGTTTAACAGTCCAATCTGGTTCAAAACAATAGGTGTTATAATCAGGATTAACTCTGCACTTGAGGAAAGAATCCAAGATGGAGAAATATTCAGTTAATTTCAGAGTTTTTTTTGTTAAAAAACACAAAAATGATGAAAAATTTTATCTTCAAAGTCACATCAAAATAATGCGCAACTTGTAAGGAATATGTACTGCAATTTCCAGCAGATAAATCCAAAAATGTCCAGTAGAAAACTATGAAACAGCAGGAGCTCAAAAACGTGTGACCACACTTGGTGGCAATACATGCATGGTATGATACCAATGACCCAGACTTAGCTGGTGCTAACTCTAAAATATCTAGGGCCAAACGCAAATTTTACCCCCCAATCCCCAAAATTTGCATCTAAAACCTAAAATTACATGTCCTATATGGTACTCCATACTTTTACTCCACTGCGCATGCGCAGTGTCAAGGAGGTCTCGAAACTGCCGTCAAAAGTCATTCTTTGTTTGGCCCTCAATTCAGTTACAACTGACTGATATTTGTGCTTGTAAATCTCAGTTTAAAGGATGCCAGACGCATAATTATGTGAGAAATGGTGGATATATGGTGGAAATAGAACATGGAGAGGAAAAAACAGTGGAAACAAATGTTCAGGGCTGTAACTTATACAGTGAAACCTGTCTTGAGAGACCGCCTGTTTTGCCAAGCAAAAGCGGTCTCTCAAGACAGGTGGTCTCTCATAACAGGTTTGGGGATTTCTGTAAGTCACTGACAAATCCAAGGTATATTTGTTGTGGGGCTAATAAATAAAAAAAAAACAGAACAACTTTATGTATTCATCTTATAATTTATTATGTACATGTCAAATATTTTTAATTCATCTTATAATTTATTACATGTCAAATATTTTTTTAATGTTTTCATTCATTACATGCATTCATGAATAATGTATTTCAGTTACATGTACATGTTGTATAACCTTATTTCATGTGTAAATAAAATAAATAAAATACTCTTGTGTGAATAAAAAACCAATAGTTGCATCATTGTTGTTATTTTATCCTGCAACTTATTTGAACAGTGTACATTTCTGAAATTTGTTAGACAGGTGGTCGTTCACGACAGGTCAGTTACAATGCAAAACCAATCGGTACATGGCCGTGGCGGTCGTTCAAGACAGGTGGTCGCTCACGGCAGTGGTCTCTCAAGACAGGTTTCACTGTAATTATTTTACTAAATTATTCCTGTTACCTATTTTCGTGGCATGACCTTATTGTGGTTATTCTTGCTATGAATTTTCCATTGTTTAATTAATGTTTCCTCTCTCCATTTCCTTTATTCCCCCCTAGCTATTCTCCCATGCTTTTGGCTTATTTTTTGTAATGTTTTTTTGGTGGGGGGGAGGGGGGAGTTTTGGCTTGGAAACAGAATTATTTTCTGTTTTTTTGTTTACGTCCTCACCCTACGGGTGTTTAGGCATTTTGGTCTGCATCTACCATCTGATGCTCTAAAGTTTCTTCTCTGGAAGCCTCTGTTTTGCATCAGATAGTGTTTAAATTGGTAACTGATTTCGGGCCATGTTTGTTTTAGTGCCTGGAGTCATGTTTCCGGGTTGTTGACACTTTTGCTTATGTTGACAACTGTTACTTCTGACAATGATTACTTGGCTTCTGCTTAATTTAGTTCATAGCAAGATACATTAATATTGTCTGTAAGTGTTACATTAATTTTTCAAAATGATTTAAAATTTTTGTCCACACTTAGGCTTTTTTGGGCTCAGGGTTCCCATTGGGAACTTGGGCTCTTCTGAAAATTGTTTCAAAAATTTTTTTTTTTGAAAATTATTTTCTTTTGAAATGTTATTATGAATTATAATATATTATGTATATTTATTTCAAGAGTTAGTGCGAATAATATTCTTCTATCGTAATTTGAGGATATCTTCCTCTAATTCACGAGTTCATTGTGTTTCTTATAGTCAGTGTAGTCGCATTAATTCTTGCTCTGTGTGTGTTGATTGATATGACAACGTTGGAGACGTGTGTCACGGTATTTTGTTGCAGTGAGAGGTCCATTACGGTCCTCTCTCCGTACGGTCACTATATATCATCAGTTTCTTTAGAGTGATGTTTCCGTGATGACTTCAATAACTGTGTCTCCGTCGTTGCAATATTAGGGCTAGCGGAAAGTGCTCAAGGTATTACGACAATTGCTGGGAGTTAGCTAGTTCTATCGAAGGCATTGTCGCCCGCTAGTCCGCCCGGTGTCGCGTCCATTCACCAGGAAATAAGAATGGTACGGCACCCGGGTTAGTCCGTTGCGGTCCAGGGAAGCAGATTGGGTGATGCGAGCACTATAAAACTTCAGATGTGCACACCCAGCAACGACGGATCCGAGGATAGTACGGAGGAAGCCCGTCAGTTCGATAGCTAGCTCGTCCAGGTCCCCTGGACCGCGAGCGAGAGAGGCCCGCCCCCTCTCTCTTGCATCAACATCTGTGCTGCAATGTTGTTGTATGTTCTTCATTTACCCAGAGCTTACGTCCACTCCTCCTGTTTGGGACGCACTGTCGCATGACAGTCTGATGCGGCTGTTATATCGGCTTCCTCATCCTCGTCAACACACACGACCGCACCTTGGCTATGTGACCACAGATTTCCAGGAGACGTTCGCATATTATATAAATGCAGGATTGAACATCCATGGTGCTCTTCTTCGCCGACCAAGGAATACACGTCGACCAGGTCATTCCATCTGCTAGCCAAGGATACAAGACCTTTCCAGTGGGGACGTTCGCATATTATATAAATGCAGGAATGAACGTCCCGGGAGCTTCCAGCGGATAATTCACGTAGGACTGCGGCTCAACAGGTCTCATGGAGTAACATAAACAGGGTGATGTTACCATGATGTCTTCGTAAAGTGTGCTTCCATTGTCACAGTCAAATGAAGAGTTAGCGGCAAAAGTGCTCATGTAGATTTGTCAATTGCCTGGAGTTCCCTAGTACTATCGATGGCGTTGGCATCTGCTAGCTCGCCCGGTGTCGCAACCATTCACCGAATGGCTCAGCACCCGGGTTCGTCCGTTGCGGTCCAGGAAGGAGATTTGGGTCTTGCGAGCACTATAAAATACAATGTGCACACTCAGTGACGACGGATATGAGGATGGTACGGAGGAAGCCTATTAAGTCCGGTTTCTAGCTCGTCCAGGTCCATCCGGGCTGCGAGCGAGAGAGGTCTCTCTCTCGTATTACAACATCTGGGCTCAGATGTTGTGGTACAAAACGTTCCTCAGTCGGAGTATACGTCTACCACTCGGGACGCTCCGTTACATAGACAGTCCAGAGAGACTGCTCTTTCGGCTTCCTTATCCTCACGGCAACACACGCGACCGCACCTTGGCTATGTGACCTGTGATATTCAACCAACATCGCCATTCCGGGATTCTACGGAGACCAGGTCACGCCATCCGGTAGCCAAGGATATGAGGCCTTCATTCTCCGGATGTTCGCATATTAGAGGTATGCAGGAGTGAACGTCCAAAGAGCTTCCAGCAGCTAAATCAAATAAGAGCGCAGCTCCACAGGCCTCTGTTGTGGATACGCTATCGCTGATAGCACAAATTATCGCAGCGTCCCAGCATCTGACAGTATCTCTGTCAGATCAGGAATTATCCGACGAAGCTGGGTTGGTACATTCCGCTGCAGGTTCAGGCACGGACGACCAAGATTTTCAAGTGGTCCGACAGGATGGTGAAAGGGATATTGATAAGTTATATTTTCCCTTTTCGGAACAACATAATTGTCGTAGAGTGCATCTGGCATTATCATCGGACGTTGTTCCTCCGGACCAAAATACTGCGTTGCTGGATAAGAAACGGATAGCGCCACTGGATATAGAATTCTTAATCGGTATAGGGACATCATCCCTCTGTTCTGACATAGTCCAGATATGTTTCACGGACATTTGATCTGTTGAATGATGCTATATTTATATAACTTGCTACCTAAATGGGCAGGTCAGGTTTCTTATCGGCAATAGGCTCTACATCTGCCTTTCATCATTTCATTGAATATTTTGAAACGGCAGGACAGAGCATTCTGAGAGTTCTCTGCGTCCAGACGACCAGTCCAGGAACTAGTATTGTTTTACTGTCGTCTATGTCAATTCCAACCACGATGTGGGAAATAATAATATCGTGTAGCATGCTAGGGACAGCTTAGACGCATAATCGTATGCAGATCACCTTACCAGAACGTTATCATTACGTCTAAACGAAAAAGAATTCTAGGATGTACAACCTCCTTGAGAGTTCTTTCAAGGATCTCACATAAAACTCCATCCTTTAGTGGCATTATGGAGTTGGTTAGACGTGACGCGGCCCTGGCTACATCCACGCGTGTAGATAGGTGAAAAACTCTCTCAGAGTCGCTCCGGTCTCTGGAGAGTTTTCTTCGACAGCAAGCTTTCCGCAGTTTATGATCAGTTAACTAAGAAAGCTTTAGATTCTCTGCTATTAATTCGCTTCCATATAGTCGGATTCAGCAGAGAAGAGTAAGACAGGCACTTCTGGGACGAATACCAAGGGAAGTTCCTATAGAGGTTCCTATGCATCCTCTAAGTCTTATTCTAGAGACCGTCAGGGTAGCGACTCAGATAGGGGCCGTAATTCTGACCGAGACATTCGGTCAGACGCCCCTAGGTTGACATGGCGAGGTGTGGGCCGTGGAGGACATGGCTTCTACTTCCGCAAACCTCGCAGGACGAGCAGGTAATGGTGTTAACCTCTATTGTGTACTAGTGAGCGGAAGACTGTCGAGTTTCTCAATGATTTGGGATTAGATTACGGACGTCCCTTGGATTCAAGGGGTGATTTCAGAAGGATTAATTGTTCCTCAAACGAAATCCTCTGTTAACTTGGAGTCCAACTTGGAATAAGCTTATGTCAGTCAGTAGAATAGACGCTCGCTTCCATCAGAAGTACAGTCTCTTCTGGAATGATCGCGATAGAGATCGTAAAAATCCAGGAATATCCAGGCTTCTACAACCATCCTTTTCTGGTTCCAAACCAGACGGCTCGTTCCGTCCACTCATATTCTGAGCTGGATAACAAGCTGATCGTGACTCCAAGTTTCTATATGGAGTTCATCTGATCGGTCAGAGCGAGTATTCGGGTGTACGACTATGCTACATGCATAGATTTCTAGTTGCTTCCTTTCACGTCATGGCACATCAGGCGTTCAGAAAGTATCTTTGCTTCTTTATCATAGGAATTGTGTTTCAGCACCGACCAATGTGTTTCGGTCTGAATCTAGTTCCTGGGCTCGAATAACAAACTCGGTAATGACTCATTTCCGAGCTCATTCGTCTGCGGTAACGTCGGCCTACCTGGACGACATTCTTCAGAGGTGTGGCAATGAGTTAACGCTTCAGAACGATGTGCAGATTCTGCTTCTATTGATCCGACGGCTCGGTTTCATAAGTAAACAAGGAGAAGTCGGATCTGGTTTCGTCCAAGTCATTTACCCTCCGGGGGATGAGCTTCGAGACGCATAACATTCTTGTTTGTCTGCCGTTAACCAGAGCGCAGAACGATGTGCATATTCTGCTCCTATTGATCTGGTCTGAATCTAGTTCCTGGGCTTTCACTCGAATAACAAACTCGGTAATGACTCATTTCCGAGCTCATTCGTCTGCGGTAACGTCGGCCTACCTGGACGACATTCTTCAGAGGTGTGGCAGTGAGTTAACGCTTCAGAACGATGTGCAGATTCTGCTTCTATTGATCCGACGGCTCGGTTTCATACGTAAACGAGAAGAAGTCGGATCTGGTTTCGTCCAAGTCATTTACCCACCGGGGGATGAGCTTCGAGACGCATAACATTCTCATTCATCTGCCGTTTACCAGAGCGAAATTAATCAGTTGTTATACTCGCTATTGTCTTCGCTCAGACAAGGTCTCAGCGAGAGATCTCATGTGACTGATACGTTGTGCAGAACTGCCGTGATTTTATTCCAATGGAGCGGTTACGCATTTGTCCTCTCCAATTCAGAATTGGAGGGTGAAGTTTATATCGCTCGATACGGACATCTTCTTGTCACATCAGGTGAATAAGAGATTCAGACTTGGGCAAGTTTTCAGTGCTTAACTCAAGTAGTTCCACTGCACTTGCCGGATCTGAGTTTTACAGTTTTGATGGATGTCAGCCAAACAGTTTGGGTAGTTTCATTAAACCCAACGGATTTGAAGTGCCAGATATTGCTCAATGTAATTATTTCAATGCAATTCTGTTGGTAGCTCCTCTATATCCACAAAGACTGAGGATTAATTTACTCAGGCGTCTGCTGTGGGACATGCCGTGGAAGCTTCCTCCACATTGCGGTCCATTCTATGGTCAGAGGGATTCAATCTACTGTCAGTTCTGCTAATGATTATATCTTCATTCAGCAGTCTGTGCGTTGGTTTTAAGCTCATGAAGTAAGAGTTCTTCTACATCATAGGCTTAAGCTAATAATGTTGATATTACAGATCTAATGAGGGCTACATATTGGTCTTAGCCCTCCATTTTCACGATTTTGTGTCTGAGAATATTGAGTGCTTTCTTCAGATCTATTACTCAGAATGTCTTCTACTAACAGTGGCAACTTTATGTGTATAGGCTTTGGGTTCCGGCAGTGACTTTGTCCTGCTACCCTCTTTGCTCTGGAGTATTTGATCCAGGGCAAGGGAAAGGGGGAGGGGGGGGGGGGGCAGGTGTTCCCTTGGGTCACCTGCTTTATAGTTTAAAGCAAGGGAATACCTCCCTTGGAGCCAGTTATTCCGAGTCGGTTCCGAGATGATTTTAAAGGGTAAAGCTTATGTTTACTCATCGAAGTAATATTTTTTAAGTGTTGATTGGTGTGAAGTATCTGTATATATCACGTGATTAATTGGGCTTTAATATACATTCTTCTAACACTTTTAAATGAGTATATAGAGTCTCATTTCGCTAGACTCCTGTATTTATTGGCTTTCCTTTAAAATATTAGTATAAAGGGTTAATTCTAGATGTTATTGTGCTCAATTACAGATTGGTGTTGTGTCTTTCTTTTTTGATACAAATAAGAAAGATACATTTAGTCTATCTCTCCTTTTCTCATTGAGGGGATAGGTTGGTTATAGGTAATTGAGTCTATTGGATTTTCCTTATGTCCTAGGCCCTCCAACCTTTTTACTATTCAGCTAAGTCTGGGTCATTGGTACAGTATAAAAATCTTAAAACATTTATAGTAATTTATATATTTTTTATACTTACCAGTGACCCAGACGGGGATGGCCCTCCCAGGAGTTGGGAACTCTTGCCTCCCCGCTGCGTACATAACGCTTACCAGGCACTGGTTGTAAGAATGACTTTTGGCGGCAGTTTCGAGACCTCCTTGACACTGAGCATGCGCAGTGGAGTAAAAGTATGGAGGATGATATAGGACATGTAATTTTAGGTTTTAGATGCAAATTTTGGGGATTGGGGGGTAAATTTTGCGTTTGGCCCTAGATATTTTAGAGTTAGCACCAGCTAAGTCTGGGTCATTGGTAAGTATAAAAAATATATAAATTACTATAAATTTTTAAAGTTTTTTTCAAAACCCAAGATGGCGGAATGGCGGCCATTTTTGTTGTGTTTTTTAAGCTTTTTTTCCTCTATATTCATGTTACCACCCCTCCCTCCAACATGGTTCAAGCTACATTTTGCACATTTGGCACATGGATAGAGGGTTGGGAGGGGATGATGCACGTTTAATATTTTTTTTTTCAAAATCCAAGATGGCGGCATGGCGGCCATTTTTGTTGTTTTTTAAGCTTTTTTCTCTATTTTATGTTACCACCCCTCACTCCAACATGGTTCAAGCTACACTTTTTATATCTGGCACATGGATAGAGGGTTGTAATGGGATGTTGCACGTTCAATATTTTTTTTCCCAAACTCAAAATGGCGCCATGGCAACCATTTCTGTTGTGTTTTTTAAGCCTTTTTCTCTATTTTATGTTACCACTGCTCCCTCCAACATGGTTCAAGCTGCACTTTTTATATATTGTACATGGATAAAGGGGTTGTGAGGGGATTATGCACGCTCAATTTTTAAAAAAAAAAATCTAACATCTGTCTGTCTCTCCATTTGTCTGTCTGTCTGTCTGTCTGTTTTTATGTTACTACCTCTCCCTCTAATATGCTTTAAGCTACACCTTTCATATTTGGTACATGGATAAATGGTTCTGAGGGGATGATGCACAGTCAATATTTATTTTTCAAAATCCAAGATGGCAGAATGGAGGCCATTTTTGTTGTGTTTTTTTAAGCTTTTTTCTCTATTTTTTGTTACCATCCCTCCCTCCAACATGGTCCAAGCTACGCCTTTCATATATGGTACATGGATAAAGGGTTGTGAGGGGATTATGCACGCTCAATATTTTTTTTCAAAATCCAAGATGCTTATATACTCTAGTGTCTTCTGTGACAAAAACACCTTTTGTCACAAAAGCGCCGTAGGGGACTAATACCACCTCGGTGGTCAAACACTTGTTTGCCTTGTTGCAGATCTTGCTGATGTGCTCGTTCCATATGAGGTCTGAACCGATTGTACAGCCTAGATACTTTGCTGATTTCAATGTTTGCAAGATGTGTCCATGCAGCTTGTATTCTCTTATCATTGGGTTTTATTTTCAGGTTATTGTCAGGACAATGCACTTGTCTGGATGAAATGCCATATTTTTATACTGTACCAATGACCCAGACTTAGCTGGTGCAAACTCATTAAATTCAGGGCCAAACCAAATTTTGCCTCCCCCCCCCGCAATCCCCCAAATTTGCATCAAAAAACAAAAATTAGATGTCCTGGTAGGTCCTCCATACTTTTACTGCACTTGCATGTGCAGTGTCAAGGAGGTCTCGAAATTCCTGCCAAAATGTCATTCTTTGTTTGGCCCTGTAAACAGTGTCACATCACTGATATTTGTGCTGTAAATCTAAGTTTTAATGATGCCAGACACATAATTATGAGAGAAATGGTGGATAGGAAGTGCAGATAGGAAGTGCATTTAGGATGAGGAGAGGAGAAAAACTGTGGTTTCCAATGTTCAGGGCTGTAACTAAACATTTTTTTATAAAAATTTATTTATGTTGCCTATTTTCGAGGCATAGCCCTGCTGTTGTCATTCTTGCCATGAATGTTCCATTGTTTGTTCAGTGTTTCCTCTCTCCCTTTCCTTCATTCCCCCCTTGTCATTCTCCCATGCTTTTGGCTTATTTTTGTAATTTTTATTACTAAAAATTTCTTGGGAGTTTTGGCTTGCAAACAGAATTTTTTCTGTTCTGTCCCCATGTTAACGTCCTCACCCTAGGGGTGTTTAGGCATTTTAGGTCTGCATCTACCATCTGATGCTCTGCAGTCTCTTCTGGGGAAGGCTCTGTTTAGCATCAGATAGTGTTTAAATTGGACACTGATTACTGGGCCATGTTTACCAGTGCCTGGAGTCAGTTTTCTGGTTTGTTTACACTGTTTGTTTATGCTGACAACGGTTACTTCTGATAAGTGATTCCTTGTCTTCTGCCTTGATTATTCATAATAAGATACATTAATATTGTCCGTAAGTGTTGCATTAATTTTTTCAGAATGATTTAAAATTTTTGTTTGTCCACACTTAGACTTTTTGGGGATCCATTTGGGCTCTGGGTTCCCTTTGGGAACTTGGGCTCTTCTGAAAATATTTTTTCAAAATTTTTTGTTGTTTTTGAATTGTTTTTTCATATTATTATAATGGATTTTTACACTGTGTATCTTTGTTTGCAAGGTTTATTGCAGGTACTATGATTGATTATTTTCACAATGAAAGATTATTGTTCAAATTGTAATGGAAGGAAATCTTCCTCTGATTCTCATGATTTCTGCATTAATTGTAGTCAGTGTACCCGCACTAAGCCTTGTGCTATATGTAGCAATTGGGATGACAAACGTCGGACATGTGTGTCACGGTATATTGTTAGCAGGGAGCAGAACATGCCGGTCCTCTCTCCGCAAGGTCACTCAAGTTTTTCACTCTCTTTTTCAACAAGAATTGGGTGATGTTTCCGTGATGTCATCTTCCAGTGCGCATCCGTTGTCACAATCCAGAGAAGAGCTAGCGGCAAAAGTGCTCATGGATATACGGCAATTGCCTAAGAGGCCCCCAGTAGGGTCGATGGCATTGGCGTCTACGTCCGCTAGCTCACCCGGTGTCGCGTCCAGTTACCGAATGGTACAGCACCCGGGTTCGTCCGTTGCGGTCCAGGAAAGAATTAAGGGTGTTGCGAGCACTATAAACATTCCTCAGGCACACCCAGTGACGACGGATCTTGGTTTAGGATGGAAGAAGACTTTGGGTTCGGTCCCTAGCTCGTCCAACTCCGCACGGGCTGCGAGTGAGAGAGGTCTCTCTCTCGTACAACAACATCGTGGTCCGGATGTTGTTGTACAAAACATTCCTCAGTCGAAGCTTATATCCACTCCTCGGGACACTCCGGTGTATAAACAGTCTGGAGAGGCTGTATCAAGGGCTTCTTCCTCCTCACATCAGCACACTCGGCCACACCTTGGCTTCGAGACTGCCGATATCCAGCCGGCATCGCCTTCCAGAGATTCCTCGACAGCCAGGTTACGCCATCCGATAGCCAAGGATTCGAGGCCACCTTCATCTGGACGTTCGCATAAGAGAAGTATGCAAGAGAAACGTCCACAGAGCTTCCGGTGGTTAAATCACGCAAGACCGCAGCTCCACAGGCCTCGTTAATGGACGAGCTATCGCAGATAGCACAAATCATAGCTGCATCCCAGCATCCGACAGAAGCCCTTTCAGAGCAGGAAGAATTTGATGATGCTGGGTCGGTACGTTCCGCAGCAGGATCGGGAGCGGACGACCGAGATATCCAGTAGGTCCGTCAGGATGGCGAAAGGGATATGGATGAATTGGAGTTCTCCCTTTCAGAACAACACAATATCGCCGTCGAGTTAATCCGGCATTTTCTTCCTGATGTTGTTCCAGCGGACTAGGATGCTGCTCAGTCTGATAGAAGGCTTATAGCGCCACTGGACACCAAATTTTTTAATTGGTTTAGGGACACCGTCCCAGAGTTTCCGTCTCAGTCCAGGAATGTCTCACGGACATTTGAACTTTTGAATGACGCTATCAATAAACTTGCTGGTAAATCCAGCAAGTCAGCCTTCCTATCGGCTAATGCTCTTAATCTGCCTTTCATTAATGCTAGGAAAAGATTTGAAACGGCAGGACAGGGCGTTCAGAGAGTTCCTCTGCGTCTAGACGACCAGGCCGAAGACCTTGAATTATCCATGCCGTCGTCTATGTCTATTCATAGCTCTACCTTGGAAACTACAATATCTTCGAATAGAGCAAATTTAGGCGCACTCTCGTACGCAGATCTCCTTACCAGAGCATTGTCGTTATGCCTTGAAGGGCAAGAATTTCAGGACGTACAAACATCTCTGAGAGTTCTGTCAAGGGCTATTGCCTATTCTACATATAACTCCGCCCTTTCAGTGGCTAATCTGGAGTTGGTTAGACGTGACGGAACCTTAGCTACGTCCACGAGAGTGGATAGTAAGGTGAAAAACTCTCTTAGAGTCGCTCCGGTCTCCGGAGAGCTTCTCTTTGACGGCAAGCTTTCTGCCATTAACGATAAGTTAACTAAGAAAGCTTCAGACTCTCTGCTTTTTAAGTCTGCTTCTCATAAGTCGGAACCAGCAGAGAAAAGTAGGCCTGGATTTTCTGGGACGAGCATGTCCAGGAGAAGTTCCTTTAGAGGTGCGTACGCGCCCTCTAGGCCTTATTCGCGAGACAGTCAAGGCAGCGACTCTAGCAGGGGCCGTAACGCTGGCCATAATAATAGGTCAGACACCCCTAGGTTGACGGCGCGAGTTGCGGGTCGGGGAGGACGTGGTTTCTCCTTCCGCAAGCCTCGCAGGTCCAGGAAGTGATGGTGTAGACCTCTGTCGCGTTCCTGTGGGCGGAAGGTTGTCAAGTTATTTACAAAATTGGGAATTGATTACGGAGGACCCTTGGGTTCAAAGGGTAATTGCGAAAGGACTGAAACTATCCTTCAAAGGAAAGCTTCCGTTAACTCGAAGTCCAAGATGGACTCAACTTCCGTCGAATATGCTAAAAAGAGATGCTCTTCTTTCAGAAGTTCAGTCTCTTTTACTGAAGAACGTGATAGAGGTCGTAGAAAACCAGTAATCTCCAGGTTTCTACAGCCATCTGTTTCTGGTTCCCAAACCAGACAGCTCGTTCCATCCTGTAATAGATTTAAGCTGGATAAACAAGCTGATTGTTGCTCCAAAATTTTATATGGAGACCATTCGATCGGTCAGAACGAGTAATCGAGTGAACGACTATGCTGCGAGCATAGATCTCAAGGATGCATACTTTCACGTCATGGTACATCTGGCGTTCAGAAAGTATCTTCGGTTCGCTATCCTAGGGGTTGTATATCAGTTCCGTGCGATGTGTTTTGGTCTGAATCTAGCGCCCTGGGCTTTCACTCGGATAATGAACTCGGTCATGACTTACTTCCGAGCTTCTTCGCCTGCGGTAACGTCGGCCTACCTGGACTATATTCTTCAGAGGTATGGCAACGAGATAATGCTTCAGAACGATGTGCAGAATCTTCTACTATTGCTCCAACATCTCGGTTTTATAGTAAACGAACAGAAGTCGGATCTGGTGCCGTCCAAGTCATTCACCCATCCTGGGGATGAGCTTCGAGACGCACAACAATCTCGTTCATCTGCCGTTAACCAGAGCGAAATTAGTCATTTGTTATGCTCGCTATTGTCTAAAGTCAGAGAAGGTTACAGCGAGAGAATTCATGAGACTGATAGGTCTGTGCGGAGCTGCCGCGGATCTCATTCCAATGGGACGGCTACGCACACGTCCTCGCCAAGTCTTTCTGACTCAGAATTGGAAAGTGAAGACTCATTCGCTCGATGCGGACATCCTCTTGTCTGACAAAGTGAAACAAGAGATTCAGACTTGGGCAGACATTCAGTGGTTAACTCAGGGAGTTCCACTGCAATTGCCGAATCCGAGTTTTACTATCATGACGGATGCCAGTCAAACAGGTTGGGGCGCGACACTATGCCCGTCGGATTTGAGGTGCCAGGGTCTTTGGGATCCTCAATTCTTAGGCAAGCACATAAATATCAAAGAAATGATGTCAATTTGGCTTGTGTTGCGTCATTGGATGGATGTTATTCAGAACACACACGTTCAAATTTTGTCCGACAATACAACGGTAGTAGCGTATATTCGGAATCAGGGAGGCACTCATTCCATTCCGTTGTTCAAGCTAACAGAAAGAATCCTTCTGTTTGTACTGGAACATCAGGTTCTACTATCTGTCCATCATATTCCGGGTCGTCTGAATGTGTTAGCAGACTCCCTTTCACGGAAGGGTCGCCTGTTGCTGTCGGAATGGACTCTCAACAAACAGGTTTTCAATCAGATTTGCTACCGATGTGAGCGACCAATGATAGATTTGTTTGCGATGCACCTCAACAATCAGTTGCAGACTTACGTGTCCCCATGTCCGGATCTTCGAGCGTTTGTAGTAGACGCTCTATCGATCCTGTGGGATGGGATAATAGGATATGCGTATCCTCCAGCGCCGCTGATTCAGCAGATATTGCTCAAGATAAAGCAATCCCACTGCAAGATTCTGTTGGTAGCATCTCTGTCACCACAGAGACCGTGGATAAATCTACTCAGGTGTCTGTTGTGGGACATGCCGCGGAAGCTTCCTCCACGGGAGGATCTTCTGTCACAGGGGAAATTGCGCACGCTTCACCACAATCCGCAAGATCTCAACCTTCACGTATTTCCGTTGTGCGGCCCTTCTTGCACAGTAAGCGTTTTACAGGACGAGCAATGGATGCAATTTCTAACTGCAGGAGAACCTCCTCTTCGCTAAATTATGCTGCTAAGTGGAAGGTCTTTCGCCAGTGGTGTAGGGATCACTCTGTGGACTTGTATGATTCCTCCATTCCTGACATTGCTAATTTCCTGGTCTATTTGTTTGACGAGATCAAACTGCAGCCTGTTACTATCAAGGGTTATAAGTCTATGTTATCTGATACCTACACTCACCATGATACATTGATGATTGGTTCTAATGTCTCTTTATCTAAATTAGTTAGAAATTTTTCGATAAATAGACCTAGAACTCTTAGATTAATTCCGAAATGGAATTTAGCATCGGTTCTTCTTAAGCTAAAAGAAGCACCTTTTGAGCCTCTTGATACAGTGGATTTCAAATTCTTAACATATAAGACAGCTTTTCTCTTAGCCTTCTCTTCTGCTAGAAGAGTTAGTGAGCTTCATGCTTTATCGGTAGATGATTCTCACTATCATTGTGTGGTAATACTATTACTTTTACTACCAATGTTGGATTTCTGGCTAAGAATCAGGCTCCTAATAAGTATCCTGAACCTATTGTTGTTAGGGCCCTTCCGTCTTCAGACGGGCGTAGGCCTTTACTCTGTCCTGTTAGAGCAATACGTATTTATAAACGTAGGTCTGAGTTTATTAGAAAGGGACATAAGCGTTTCTTTTTGTCTTTGATGCCTAATAGAAAGGACATTATGGTTCATTCCATTGCTAGATGGATTCAATTAACTGTGCGTACTGCTTATGAAAAGTTATCTTCTTCTCAGCAGTCTGTTCTCAAGATTTCGGCTCATGAAGTAAGAGCTCTATCAACATCTTGGGCTTATGCTAATAGTGCTGCTATTACAGATTTATTGAAGGATGCATATTGGTCTCAGCCTTCCACTTTCACTAATTTTTATCTTAGAAACATTGAGTCCATTTCTGGAGATCTACATTGTTTAGGTCCGTTATCTGTTGCTCAGAATATCGTCCACTAAACAGTTGCAACTATAGTTATGTAGGCTTTCTGTTCTGGCAGTGACTCTGTCCTGCTGCCCTCTTCGCTCTGGTGTATTTGACCCAGGGCAAGGGAAGGGGAAGGGGGGGGGGGGGTTCCCTTAGGTCACCTGCTTTATAGTGAAAAGCAAGGGAATACCTCCCCCAGAGTCAGTAATTCTGAGTCGGTACCGAGATGGTTTTAAAGTGTAAAGCTAATGTTTACTCATGTCATGTAATATTTTTAAAGTGTAGCTCGGTGTGAAGCATTTGTATATGTCACGTGTCAAACAGGCATTAATATACAATCCTCGGACACTTTTAATGAGTATAAAGAGTCTCATTTCTCTGGACTGTCTTTATTTATTGGCTTACCTTTAAAAATAATTAGTATAAAGGGTTATTCTGGATATTAATAGAGATCATTGTTGTATTTGTGCTCAATTACGGAATGGTTTTGTGTCTTTCTTTTTTGATAAAAATAAGAAAGATACATATAAATCCTATCTCTCCTTTTCTGCTTGAGGGGATAATTCTGTTATATGTAATTGAGCCTATTGGATTTTCCTTTATGTCCTGGTCCCTCCAGCCTGTTTACTATTCAGCTAAGTCTGGGTCATTGGTACAGTATAAAAATGTTAAAAAATTTATAGTAATTTATATATTTTTTATACCTACCAATGACCCAGACGGGGATGGCCCTCCCAGGAGTTGGGAACTCTTGCTTCCCCGCTGCGTACATAACACGTACCAGGCACTGGTCATAAGAATGACATTTTGGCGGGAATTTCGAGACCTCCTTGACAGTAAATGTATGGAGGACCTACCAGGACATCTAATTTTTGATTTTTGATGCAAATTTTGGGGATTGGGGGTGGGGGGGGGGGGCAAAATTTGGTTTGGCCCTGAATTTAATGAGTTTGCACCAGCTAAGTCTGGGTCATTGGTAAGTATAAAAAATATATAAATTGCTATAAATTTTTTAACTTTCTAGTTTGTGTCGTTGGCAAAGAGTCTGACCCTGGAGCGAATCCCTTCTGGCATGTTGTTTATGCAGAGGAGGAATAGACTGGGTCCTAATACGGAGCCTTGTGGAACACCTGAGTCTACGTCAGTTGTGTCTGATTTTTCCCCTTCTACAACTACCACTTGTTTCCTGTCAGATAGGAAGTTTTGAATTCACTTATTTGTCTTGCCTCCAGTGCCACAGTAATTTAATTTGTGCATTAACAGGCTGTGACTGACTTTGTCGAATGCTTTTGAGAAGTCCATGATTAGGTAGTCGGTTTGTTTCCCTGCATCCATGTTACTGGCGATTTGTGGCTCAGAATTCACTGGTTCATTGCATCAACAAGCCGTTGGTTATAAGTGATGAACTGATAATTGGAATTGGCATTTGGAACCGCCCTTTTATGGGGCATCGGCCAATTATGACAACCAGCAGTTAAAAACCAGCAGTTTCCAGTTATTCTATATTTAACACTGACTATTAAAAAGCCCTTTGATATCTGGCCATTTCAGTATACTTTCCCCATTAAAACGTGGGTACTGCATAGCAGAAAATTTAGGGATTTGCAGAGCAGAGATATTACGGAATTTACCAACTGCAATCGGTACGAGATCGCCACCGTTTCCCGAAGATTGTAGAGTTTATGTAAACATCAGAGAAACACATCAAGGGAGGTAACATGTTGAAAAAAGAACATTGAATAATACATTCTGACAAACGTGTAAACCATGCGCCATACGACTTCACAACACTCATTAACATCAAAATTATTATTCAATTAATACACAAAGTATGTGTGCTTGGTATATTCCTGGTTAATACATCCAAGTTTATTGTATCCTTACACAAAACCGTATTAACACTAAATACCGGAATAAAACACAATCTTCATGAGAACAATATCGTGTGATTGTATCGTTAATAACGATCTTTTCCCCACACCCCAACCAAAATGCAAATATTATTTTGGCTAATATTGCCGAGCACTAAATATGTATACTCTGAGAACTGAGGTATTAAACTTTCGTAATTGATGATTTATCTACAAAATTCTGTAGTATAACAGGCACCAACAGATTTTCTTCAGTGTCCTACATCAGTCACCGGAATCTGCATCGGAATCGGCAGAAAAATAACTGGTAATCCGTTGATAGCAAGTTTTGATAATTGATTCATCACGGGGGGGGGGGGGGGGGGGGGGGGGGGGGGGCTGTCACATCCATGGCCTATCATTTTGCACTATTTAAAAGATTGTTTGTTTTTAATCTGACCCTCAAAGTGCATACAATTTTTCTTAGTTCATTACTCTAACCAGTGACAGGCCTTGCATTCTGTTGGGCTTAGACTAATAGGCCCTGAGATCACCCCTTAAATGTATTTTCATGCCCTATCAGTATGTTTCCAAGAAAATAGCATTTTACCATAAAGTTTAATGAAAATAGGTTCTGACAACACTAATGTAAGCCCAGGAAGTTCCTTCTAGAAGATCGTGACTGGACTCGATGTTATTTCAAAATGCAAAGCCTGCAATGAGCTTATTTAATTATTTCAGTGATTGACCCAAGAAACAACTCGCTAAACTATCTTCCTTCATCTGATTATAGTGGCATGAACGTTTATAATTGGATCAGTCACACTGGTTTAGTTACTAATGAAATATTCATGTGGGCTGCTGCTCAGTAGATTAAGCACACCGGTCTGTTGATTTTGAGGCAAGCTGTTGCTCTTGAGCCATCGCACCTGCAATTTTTACTTTTTGTGACTAGACAACAGCACATCTCGGTTCCACCTAGCGAACGATTTACCCTTACCTAATGAATCGGTTGCATCCAATGCATAATATACAAATTGTGTGTAAGGATAAACATTTTAAAAATTCAACAAAACCACATCATGTGTTTCCTAATTGGAATGGTCACATTCCAATAAGGGGTCACATGATTTGGTTTTGTTGAATGTTTTTTTTTAGCTCAACTTGACAAAGTCAAGCTGAACTATTGCTGTCACTTCTCGTCCGTCGACGCACGTATGTACATATGTACGTACGTATGTACGTCCACAATTTCCTTTGGCACACCGCACAGGTCGCATTTATGATCAGATCATTTTGAAACTTGGTATGCTTCTTTGGGGTGACCTCTAGATGGGAGCTATCAATTTTCTTCCATTTCCGGCAAAAAATGTTGCCACTGGTAACGTTCTTTGAACTTAGTTTAGTCAGACCTCAATATTTTCCTTTGGCACAACCCACCGGGCACATTTATAAACAGATTTCTTTGAAACCTGGCATGCTTATTTGGGATGACCTCTAGATGGGAGATATCAATTTTCTTCCATTTCCGGCAAAAAATGTTGCCGCTGGCAATGCCCTTTGAACTTAGTTTAGTCCGGCATCAATATATTCCTTTGGCACACCCTACAGGACACATTTATGATCAGATCGGTTTGAAACTTGGTATGCTTGTTTGGGGTTACCTCAAGATGGGAGCTATCAATTATCTTCCATTTCCATCCAAAAATGTTGCCGCTGGCAACGACCTTTAATGAACATAGTGCACTTATGCATCAATATTTCCCTTTGGTACACCCTGCAGAGCACATTTATAATAGGATCAATTTGAAACCTGGTATGCTTGTTTGTGGTGACTTCTAGATGGCGGCTATCGATTTTCTTCCATTTCATCGAAAAATGTTGCCGTTGGCAACAGCCTTTAAACTTAATTTAGTCAGACCTCAATATTTCTCTTTAGACAGCCTGCAGGGCACATTTTTGATCGGATTGCTTTGAAACCTGGTATGCTTATTTGGGGTGACCTCTAGATGGGAGCTATCAATTTTCTTCCATTTCGGGCAAAAAATGTTGCAGCTGGCAACGACCTTTGAACTTAGTTTAGTCAGGCATCAATATATTCCTTTGGCATGCCCTACAGGGCACATTTATGATCAGATCAGTTTGAAGCTTGGTATGCTTGTTTGGGGTGACCTCTAGATGGGAGCTATCGATTATCTTCCATTTCAGTCAAAAAATATTGCCACTGGCAATGATCTTTGATGGAGTTTGTGCACTTATGCATCAGTATTTCCCTTTGGCACACCCTGCAGGGCACATTTATAATCAGATCAATTTGAAACTTGGTATGCTTGTTTTGGGTAACTTCTAGATGGGTGCTATTGATTTTCTTCCATTTCTGGTAAAAAATCTTGCTGCAGGCAATGACCTTTGAACTTAGTTTAGTCAGGCATCAGTGTATTCCTCTGGCATGCCCTCAGGGCACATTTATCATAGGATCAATTGAAACTTGGTATGCATGTTCTGGGTGCCGTCTAGATGTTAGCAGTTGATTTCTTTTCATTTCCATAAAATGTGATTGTTGTTAGCACCAGCCTTTGGACATCGTACTTTTTTGTAGTAACTTATCCCTTTTGCACTCTCTACAGGGTATATTTATGAATTTCCATAAAAAAGATAAAAAGACCATTGCCATTAGCAGTGACCGTTAAACTTAATGCATTTTTCAGGGTGACAGAGATAGGAGCTAACGATTTTCTTTTCATTTCTATCAAAAACTGTGTCTGTCAGCAACAATGTTTGAATCTATTGCATTTGTGCATTTACATTTTTTTTTGACATGACCTACAGGGCACATTTATCGTAGGATTGTTTTGGCGCTTGGCGTGCTCATTAAGCGAAATATCTATATGCACATTCATTTCTGTGAAAAAAGTTGCCATTTACAATGACCTCTGAACTTACTGCATTTGTGTATCAACATTCTTCCTTTAGCCAGCCTTACAGTTTACATTTAAAAATGCATGAATTGCTCAGATGTTGTGCACACACAATGCTGTTAGGAACCAATGATCTTCAAATTTACCATTTCAAGTTTGTCAAGTTAATTTACAGTGTCATTGACACTTTCATTTAAGTATTGGCAGGGGGTGGGAATCTCCTGGAACATATATATATATCTGATGATTTTTAACTTTAGACATCACCTGCCCCCTTGGACATCAGCCCTCCAATTAAAATTAACATAAGAGGACATCTGCCCCCGATGATTTTTGTACCAAGGACACCTCACCCCCTCCCCTCCCCCTGCTGTTTTTGGGCCCAGGACACCTGCCCTCCCAGTGTTTTTCATACCAACGTCACCTGCCCCCTGTTTGTTTGGGGTGACCTCTAGATGGGAGCTATCAATAGAAAATTGTAAGATAGAACATTTGTATTTAGCTGTATACAAACTAGAGCTGGGAGGTAGTGGGATTCACACTGTGGTTGCAGTTTTGTTTTTTTTTAAATAAAAAAACCTCGGTTGCGGTTTCGGTTGTCCATGACCATATAGAAACCATCTGAAAATGTATATCTATCAGATCGGCCCCAACTACTAACAGCTAAGAAGCTTCTTCTGTTGATTGTATTGGAATAAATATATGAATAAATAATTATAACATATCTCTGCCTGTAATACTGTAAAATGTCAGGCCAAAAAAAATCTAAAACAACAAACTGTGTTTAGGGTAACCCTATTGATCCTAAAATATTATGCCGACCCTAAAAATTTTATCAAGCTCATTTGGGCTATAGCAAAAACGACACCATCCGAAAACGGCACCTGACAAAAATGGCACCAAGTGAGCGAAACGGCACCAGTGTCGGTGAAAACGGCTCCATAAGTTGGTAAAAATGGTACCAGTTCGGATGGCGAAAATTGCACCATTATTTTATTCATTTCATTCTGCCATTTTCTGTGCTTTGTTTTGAAACTAAGTATTTAAGCTTGCGGTGCATTTTTGGTTCTTTAACTAATTAACCAGTGATTTCCTGCTAGAGAAAATTAAGGAAACCCTGATGATGTTGGATGCCCGTTCACTTCTCAACTGGGATGTCCATGTTGAGAGTGGCTGCATTCAGCTCACCATAAAGTATCATATTAAACCCACCTCTGGGTAGTGGAAGCACCTTTTGCGGGCCTGCCTGCACTTGTCCACACCAGAGGAAGGGAAAGAAAGCACTAACTACCACCACCACTGAAACAACAAGTGCCAGCGGAACAGAAACAGAGAAAGAAGAAGAAATCACCGTCGACCAAATGCCGGGATGCCGACCTCCTCAAGAAAACTCACCGCCCCCATGAAGGCCCTGGGTATGACGACAAAGTCAAACACGCTAGAGATAGCTTCATCAATGAAACCTGGAGGTCTAATGAGACCCAAAATTCGACTATTCAAATTATAGCTGTTATGGACATTTCCTAATTGTTATGGACTCTGATCATTCTTCACTCCATCCCCAGAGATGGTCATCCACCCCTGAAGAGGTGAGCATTATCCTGAGTTCCTCATCTTGCCCTTTTTGTAAATGCCCCCCCCTTCCCCCCCTCCCCCCCAGATTCACAATACAGCCCCCTTCTTTACTGTTGGCTCAGATGTCAGAACAGAAGAGTGCAGGGGGGGGGGGGTGGAATAGAATCCAAACATTGTCTAGAAACCGTGTTTTAATTTTATAAGGATGCACCAAAGCAAAAATTAAAACACAGTCTTTTAGTTTTAGGCCATATTTGGACTTGGGGCAGCCCTAGCCCAAGAATCCTGGGCCAAACCCAGGCCCCACAAAGTTCCGAGCCCCGGCCTTACTACTATCCAACCTGGATTCACGATACAACCCCCTTGCTTACTTGGCGCAAAAGTCAGAACCTTGAGGATTAGTTCAAACATGGCCTGAAAGCCTGTATTTTTAGCTCACCTGACTGCAAGTCAGTGGGATCTATTGCCATCACTTTTGTCCGTCGTCCGTTAACTTTTTGCAAACTTGACATCTTCTTCACAACCACTAGGCCAAATTCAAACATATATTGCACAGACCATCTATGGAGTATACCCTTTCTATTTTGTTTAAATGAAGCAGCTGTCATTTTCGGGCTCTGGTTTATGCCCTAAAAGCTTAAAAACCTTTAAAAATCTTCTTTTCATGAACCACCAGAGGGAATGCCTTGATATTTGGTATGGAACATCCTTTGGTGTAGAAGATTAAAGTTTGTTCAAGGGAAGTTGATATGGCAATATCAGGGCTCTCTGTGGGGGCATATCCATTTTGGGCTCTGCCCAAAATTTTTATTTCAAGAACCGGTGGGCCAATTTCAACCAAATTTGGCATGTAGTATAAGTGGATCCTAAGTAATTGATTGATGCCCCCTTCCCCCAAAAAAACAAAAAAAAAATTTTCACATCTCTGTAGCAACCCCAGGGGCTAAAAAACAGAAAAAAAATTAAAAGCCCATAATCCCAAACCACAAGGAACAATGAAATGCTATTTGGTCTGAAGCATCCTTAGGGCCGGTAGAAGGGATTGGTTAAAAAAAATTGCCACTGGTTCAATAAGGGTGCTCGATAGAGGGTATTGAAAAAATGATGAGTCAGCATTTTTGCAGTAGATTATCCTGGACAAAAATTTTCATTCACTGAGAACCTTGACTGAATCTAGAATAACATGTTCTTAAAATAACAAATTGCTCCAGGGACATGCTAATCTTGTTATTGTAATCAGAAAATTGTTCAGAAAATTTGTGACTAAAGTGTGTTTTCCAAAGATTTTATTTCATATGAAGCTTTTCAATGCTGGAAACATTTATCTGATTCCTGTATGTATGTCTTTAATTTAATCCTCTCAAGACTGCAATATGGGTTCCAAAGATTTTATTGATGCCATGAACAAACCCTGTCAATGCTGTATATGTTTTTTTCTGGTTCATTGGAAAAAAATTGATCTGATTCCTGTATGAATATCTTTAATTTTACCCTCTCATGACTTCAGTGTGTTTTTCCAAAGATTTTATTTCATGATGAACTCTTTCACTGCTGTGCACAAAGATTTTATTGATTCGTGATCAAACCTTTTCAATGCTGTGAACATATGTTTTTTCTGGTTTCTTGGAAAAAATTTCTCAAATTCCTGCATGAATATCTATAATTTAACCCTCTCAAGGCTTCAATGTGGGTTTCAAAGATTTTATTAGCTCATCTTGACAAAGTCAAGCTGAGCTAATCTAATTGCTTCCCGTCCGTCGTCCGTCAACACCATGTTTTGGTCTTCTCCTCCAAAGCCACTGGGCCAATTCAAGTGAAAGTTTGTGTGAGTGATGGTCCCAAAGGGGCATTTCATTTTTGTTCAACTCAGTATGCCCAGCCCCATAGGGGGGAGTGGGGGAAAATGCTCCAAAATATTTTTAAAATCTTCTTCTCAAGAACCAGTGTGTACAATGACTTGATATTTGCTATGGAGCTTCCATATGAGGTGTAGAATCAAGTTTGTTCAAACGAAGTTTGTAAAGTAATATTTGGCTTTGTAATAGGAGGGGTAAGATTTTTGGCCCCGCCCAAAATTTCTGTTTTCTGACCGATGGTTCAGTATGAACCAAATTTGGTTTGTGGTAGTATTGGTTCATAAGTACTTGACCCATGCTAAAAAAAAAAAATCCCGCATCCCCATGGGAACCCTGGGAGCTAAAAATAGAAATATTTTCAAACGCCCATATTTCCCAAACCCCACAGAACAGAGAGCTTTTATTTGGTATGAAGTATCCTTATGACCAGTAGAATTGAATGGTAAAAAAAAATTGCCATCGGTTATGTTAGGGTGTTCTGTAATGGGCATCGAAAAAATGCTGAGTCAGCATATTTGCAAAAATTTTAAAAAATCTTTTCTCCAGAGCCATTCATCAGAATCTTTTGATATTTGGTATACAGCATTCATAGGGGGGTCAGATAAAAGTTTGTTGAAATAAAGCTCATTGGTTCATATTTGGGCTCTCTACAGGAGCCCGAAGTTTTAACATAGGGTAATATGGGGAATATTCTTCAAAAATCATCTTCTTCAGAACCACCAGTCAGAATCTTTTAATATTTGGTATACATCATTGTTATGAGGGTCAGATTCTAGATTGTTCAAACCAAGTCCCTAGGTTAATATTTGGGCTTCCTACGGAAGCCCAAATTTTATCTTTGTTCAATATGGAGGGTAATTTAAAAAAATCTTCTTCTTCAGATCCATCAGTCAGAATGCTTTGATATTTGGTATGCAACATCTCTATGGGGGTCAGATTCAAGTTTGTTCAAATCAAATCCCTAGGTATATATTTGGGCTCACTATGGTAGCCCAAATTTTTACTTAGTGCAATATGAGAAAATTTCTTTAAAAATCTTCTTCTTCAGATCCACCAGTCGGAATGCTTTTATTAGCTCATCTTGACAAAGTCAAGCTGAGCTAATCTCATCGCTTCCCGTCCGTCGTCCGTCAACACCATGTTTTGGTCTTCTCCTTCAAAGCCACTGGGCCAATTCAAGTGAAAGTTTGTGTGAGTGATGGTCCCAAAGGGGCATTTCATTTTTGTTCAACTCAGCATGCCCAGCCCCATAGGGAGGGAGTGGGGGAAAATGCACCCAAATATTTTAAAAATCTTCTTCTAAAGAACCAGTGTGTACAATGACTTGATATTTGTTATGGAGCTTCCATATGAGGTGTAGAATCAAGTTTGTTCAAACGAAGTTCGTGAAGTAATATTTGGCTTTGTAATAGGAGGGGTAAGATTTTTGGCCCCGCCCAAAATTTCTATATTTTTATACTGTACCAATGACCCAGACATAGCTGGTGCTAACTCTTAAAATATAGGGCCAAACACAAATTTTGCCCCCCAATCCCCAAAATTTGCATCTAAAACTAAAGAAAACATGTCCTGAAAGGCCCTCCACACTTCGCCCCTACTGTGCATGCGCAGTGTCAAGGACGTTCCGAAATTGGCGCCATTTATCATTCTAAGTTTGGTCCTTCATCAGTTAACATCTGACTGATCTTTGTGCTTTTAAATCTCAGTTTAAATGATGCCAGACACATAAATATTAGTGAAATGGTGATTCTAAGGAGGATAGAGAAGGAGGAGAGGAAAAGAATGTGTGACAGAATATTATCAGGGCTGTAACTTAAAATTTTTTAATGAAATTATGTTAAGTTACCTATTTTCAAGGCAGCAGCCATTTTGTTGTCATTCTGATTATTTAGTTACACTGTTTTTTCAAGTGTTTTCCTCTCTCCCTGTCCTTTAAGTTCCCCCTTGCTATTCTCCCATGCTTTTGGCATAGTTTCTGTAATTATTATTACTAAAATTTCTTGGGAGTTTTAGCTGAATAACAGAATGAATTCTGTTCTTTCCCCATGTTTACGTCTTCACCTACGGGTGGTTAGGCGTTGTGTTCTGCATCTACCATCTGATGTTCTGCAGTTTCTTCCCTGGAAGTCTCTGTTTTGCATCAGATAGTGTATTTTTGGTAACTGATTTCGGGCCTGGGTGCCTGGAGTCTTATTTTAGTGTTTTTACACTCATTGTTTACATTTACAACAGCCCTCTGTGTGAGGGGGGGATTTCTAAAAAATAATATCTTTATGTTATTTTAATCATAACTAGATACATTATTATTGTTCGTAAGTGTTGAATAAATTGTTTAAAATATTTTTAAAATTTTTGTCCACACTTAGGCTTGGGATCCATTGGGGCTCAACGTTACTTTTCAGAAACTTGGGCTGTTCTGAAAAAATATTTTTTCAAAATATTTTGATTTCAATTATTTTTTCTATATTAATGGATCATATTATTATTATGTATTTTGATTGCCAGGGGTTAGTGCGAGTACCAGGACTTGTTTTCTTTTCACATTGAAAGGATATTGATCAATTGTTTTAAGAGGAAGTCTTCCTCTGACTTTATTATCATTCTATATGTGGTCAGTGTACTCGCATTAACTCCTGTTCTGTATCGTATGATTTCGATGACAATATGGGAAGCGTATGTCACGGTATGTTGTTGGGGATTTGGACACTCCGGTCCTTTCCCCGCAGGGTCACTCTACTTTATCAATTTCTATTTCAGACGATCAAGATTAGGGTGATGTATCTGTGATGTCTTCCAACAGTGTGCCTCCGTCGTCACAATTAATGAAGGGCTAGCGGAAAAGTGCTCATGTAATACGCCAATTGCCTAAGAGGACCCTAGTAGGTTCGACGGCCTTTGATGACCGCTAGCTCGCCCGGTGTAGCGTCCATTCACCGAATGGTTCGGCAGCCGGGTTCGTCCGTTGCGGTCTAGAAGGAATTTTGGGGTGATGCGAGCACTATAAAATTAACTTAATGCACACCCAGTGACGGCGGATCGGAGGGAGAACGGAGGAACCTTTTAGTCCGGTTCATAGCTCGTTCCGGTCCATCCGGACGGCAAGTGAGAGAGGCCCCTCTCTCGTTCAACAACATCTGGCCCCAGATGTTGTGGTACAAAATGTGTCGCTAGCGGAGCATACGTCCGTCGCTCGGGACGCTCCGTTGTATAGGCAGTCCGCTGAGACTGCTAAGGCTTCCTCTTCTCGTCAGCGCACACGACCGCACCTTGGCTGCGTGACCGCCGATATATTACCAGCTTCGCCGATCAAGGATTCTTCGGCGACCAGGTCACACCATCCGGCAGCCAGGGATTCGAGACCGATGGACTCCGGACGTTCGCATAGAAAGTATGCGGGAGCCATCTGATGCAGAGCTGCCCTCGGCGAAGCAGCGATAGACTGCGCCTCCGCAGGTCTCGACGCCGGACATTCTTGTGCACATAGCACAGCTTATCGCAGCATCCCAGCAGCCGACAGAAACAGGGTCGGATCGAGAATTATCCGACAGCGCTGGGTCGGTAGCCGGGGACTCGAGGCCTGCAGACTCCGGACGTTCGCATAGGAAGCGTGCGGGAGTCAACGTACACGGAGCTTCCGGCGGCAATGCATCGTAAGTCCGCTACTGCACAGGCCTCGGGAACGGACGTGCTTTCTTTAATAGCACAGTTTATCGCAGCATCCCAGCATCAACTGAATCTGTCACATATATTTTATCCGACGATGCTGGGTCGGGACGCTCCGCGGAAGCGGGTACGGACGTCCGAAAGTTTCATCCGGTCCGACGGGATACCGAAAGGGATTCGGAGGATTTCAAGCTTTCCCTTTCGGAACAACATATGCTGCGATGCCGGATAAGAAACTGATAGCGTCGGTGGACTTAGAAATTTTTGGTTCGGTTCAGGGACATCGTCCCTCAGTTCCGACATAGTCTAATAATGTCACACAAACTTTCGAATTATTGAACGACGCTATATATATTATTATTTTATGCTTGCTATCCAAGCATTTCTAGTTTCTTGTTCGAAGAGTTATGGAGATGTCTTTCAAAAGTGTGCCTCTGTCGTCATAGTTAATGAAGAGTTAGCGGCAATAAGTGCTCATGGAATATGTCTATCGCTTACGGAGTGACATTCGCTAGCTCACCCGGTGTAGCGTACATTCATCGAATGGTTCGGCTGCCGGGTTCGTCCGTTGCGGTCTAGGAAGGAGATTTGGGTGATGCGAGCACTTTAATTACTTTAGTACTCACCCAGTGACGGCAGATTGAGGACAGATCGGAGGAAGCCTGTTAGTCCGGTTCCTGGCTTGTCCAGGTCCGTCTGGGCTGTGAGCGAGTGAGGTTCCTCTCTCGCCCAACAACATAGGGGACCGCATGTTGTGGTTCAGATATTTTACATTCGGAGCATATGTCCGTTGCTCGGGACGCTCCGTTATATTGACAGTCCGAGAGACTGTCTTTAATGCTTCCTCATCCTCACAGCAGGGCACACGACCGCACATTGGCTACGTGACCTCGAGTATCCGATCAGTTCGGCATTCAGTGATTCCACGGCGAATAGGTCGCGCCATCCGGTAGCCAAGGGACACGAGGCCTATACACTCCGTTCGCTCGCATATTGGAAGTATGCACGGGGTAACGATCACGGAGCTTCCAGCGGCAATGCATCGTAAGACCGCTTCTCCTCAGGCCTCAGTGACGGACGTGCTATCCGAGTTAGCACAGTTGTTTCGCAGCATCCCAGCAATTGACAGTTTCTCGGTCGAATCAGGAATTATCCGACGGCGCTGGGTCGGTGCGGTCCGCGGTTGCATCAGCTACGGACGACCGAACGCTTTATAGGGTCCGACAGGATGGCGAAAGGGATTCGAAAGATTTCGAGTTTTCCCTTTAGTAGTATCGGAAGATGCCTTTCATATCTTCTGGCATTTCTTCCACTGATTATTATTTCGGACTTCATTGCTGCGATCTTGGATAAGAGACTTATAGCGTCATTGGACTCGGATTTTTCGATCGGTACAGGGACATTGTCCCTGACTTACCGACGCAGTCCAATATTGTCATTACAACATGTGTTTTATTTTTCGACGCTATATATATATATATATACAAGCCTGCTACTAAGCATGATAGTTTAGTTTCTTGTCCGCGTTGCTCATTTCTGCCATTTTATCATTTTTACAAATAGTTTATTTTGGCAGAGCAGGGCATACCGAGAGTTCATATGCGTCTAGACGGTGTGATTAAAGACTGCATATATTCTTTTTCGCCGTTTATGTCTTTTCCAATTTCAATGTTGGGAACGACATTATGTATAGTAGACTTAACTTAGACGCTTTATTATACGTAATCCGCCTTACTGAGGCGTTATCATTACGTCTTCAAGAAAAGATTTACGGGATATTATTCTCAATGTAATTTCTTTTGAGGGCAGTAGTTTGTTCACGTATAACTCCGCCCTTCAGTGGCTGATTGGAGTTGGTTAGACGTGACGCAGCCCTAGCTACATCCACACGCGTGGATACTAAGGTTAAGAACTCTCTCAGAGTCGCTTCGTTCTCGGAGGAGCTTCTCTTCGACGGCAACTTTCCGGCAATCCATGAATTGCTCGATTTATACGTTCTCTTGTCTATCTAGTGTTACAAGAGATTCAGACTGGGGCAAACATTCGGTGGTTGACTCAGAGAGTGCCGCCGCAGTTGCCGGACCCGAGTGTGGCTGTTATGACGGTTGCCAGTCAAACAGATTGGGATATATACTGATCCCTACGGATTCGAAGTGCCAGGGTCTTTGGGTTCCGCAGTCTTTTAGCTATCAGTTTAACTTCCGCGGAATAATGTTTTTTAGGCTTGCTTTATGTCATTGCATGAACATTATTCAGAAACGCATGCCAAAATTCCTGTCCTTTAATTCGACAGTAGTGGCGTATCTCCGGAACCAGGGAGGCACTCTTTCGTTTCCGTTATTCAATGTAATGGAAAGAATCCGTCTGTTGGTTATAGTACACCAAGTTCAGTTTTGGTCCGTCATATTCCGGGTCGTCTGATTGTTTTATCGCACTCCCATTCTCTTACGGGTCGCTTGTTGCTGTCAGAATGGACTCTCAACAAACAAGTATTCAATCAGATTTGCTATCTATGGGAGCGCCCAATGATGATTTATTTATGACACAGCTTGCTAATCAATTGCAGACGTATGTGTTGGCTTGTCCAGATCTCTGAGCTAATGGTGTTAACGCTCTATTGATCTATAGGACGGAATGATAGGATACGCGTATCCTCCGGCGCTGTTGTTTTAGCAGGTATTGCTAAAATAAACAACCACAATACATTTCTGTTGATAGCATCTCTATCTTCACAGAGATCGTGAGTAATTTACTCTCTTGTCTACTGTGGGTCTTAACGTGAAATCTTCCTCTATGTGAGGATCTTTTTTCACTGGGTAAATCGTGTCATCTTTATCACAACCAGCAAGGTCGCAACCTTCATTTATTCCGTTGTGTGGTCCGTATTACATTGTAAGCACTGTACTGGACGAGCTTTGGACGCGATTTCTTACTATAGGAGATCCTCTTCTTTGCTATTCTATGCGACTAAAGTGGAGGCTCTTCCGTCGTGCTGTAGGGATCATTATGTTCATATTGTTGATCCCTCCATACTACTCATTGCTATTTTTTAGTATACTTGTTTCACAAGATCTACTGCAGCCTGTTATTATTTAGGTTATAGGTTTATGTTACCTCATACCTATGCACTCTACGATAGTTTACAATTGAGTCTTTTGTCTCTTTATCTAAGTCAGTTAGTAACTTTTTGATAAATAGACTTAGAATCTTTAGATTAAATTCCTATACGGATTTTAACTTCGGTTCTTATTTAGCTAAGTAATCATTTGAGCCTCTGGAAACAGTAGTTTTCAAATTCTGACCTTTTAGACAGTAATTCTGTTGGTTTCTCTTTTACTGTAGAGTCAGTGAGTTTCATGCACTATCGATGGATGATTTTCACTTTCATAGTTTCGGAATCAATACTTCCGTTACTATTTAGGTTGGATTGTTGCATAAGAGTTAGGCTCCTATTATCCGGAACCTATTATTTTAAGGTCCTTCCGTCTTCGTATGGGCATACGCCTTTACTCTTTCCGGGTACAGTTTATGTATTTATAAACAGATATCTGTTTATTACAAGGGCGTAAGCTTCTTCTGTCTTTGATGTCTAGTAGAAGGACGTTACGCTCCATTTTATTGTTAATGGATTCTATTAACTATCGGTACTGCTTATGGTATATCATTGACTTAGCAGTTGTGCTTAAGATTTCGGTTCATGAAGTAAGAGTTCTTCTACTTCTTGGGCTTACATTAATAGTGTCGCTATTATAGATTTTTGAAGGCCGCTCATTGCGCTCAGCCATCCACATTCATGAATTTTATCTTAGAAATATCGAGTCCATTTCTGGAGGCCTCTATTGTTAGGTCTATTATCTACTGCTCAGAATGTCATTCTCTTAACAGTTGCTACTATAGCTAGGTAGGCTGTCTGTTTCGGCAGTGTCTCCGTTCGGCTGCCCTCTTCGCTCTGGGCTATTTGACCCAGGGCAAGAAAAAGGGGGGGGGGGGGGGGGAGGGTGTTCCCTTGGGTCACCTGTTTTACTATGAAAACAAGGGGATACCTCCTCCGGAGTTAGTAATTCTGAGCTGTTATTGGGATGGTTGTTTAGTGAGAAGTTTAAGTTTATAAAATTCATTCAAGTCTTAGTTTTTAAAGTATAGCTTTTGAATATTGCATATGTCAACGGACATGATTATGCAATTCTCAGACACTTTTAGGAATATAAGAGTCTCTATTCTCTAGACTTACTTTATTATTGGCTTACTTTAAAAATTATTAGTATAAGGATTATATTGGATATTAATAGAGTACATGGATGTATGAAGCTCAATTTTGGAAGGTGTTGTATCTTTCTAATTTATCATAAATAAGAAAGATACATGTAAGGCCTATTACTTCTTTTCCCTACAGGGGATGACTCTATTTTATTTTATTGAGCGTATTCCATTTTGCTCTATGTCCTTGGCCCTCCAGCCTTTTTACTATTCAGCTATGTCTGGGTCATTGGTACAGTATAAAAATGTTAAAAAATTTATAGTAATTTATATATTTTTTATACTTACCAATGACCCAGACGGGGATGGCCCTCCCAGGAGTTGGGAACTCTTGCCTCCCCGCTGAGTACATAGCGCTTACCAGGCACTGGTTATTAGAATGATAAATGGCGCCAATTTCGGAACGTCCTTGACACTGCGCATGCACAGTAGGGGCGAAGTGTGGAGGGCCTTTCAGGACATGTTTTCTTTAGTTTTAGATGCAAATTTTGGGGATTGGGGGGCAAAATTTGTGTTTGGCCCTATATTTTAAGAGTTAGCACCAGCTATGTCTGGGTCATTGGTAAGTATAAAAAATATATAAATTACTATAAATTTTTTAACTTTCTGAACTGATGGTCCGGTATGAACCAAATTTGGTTTGTGGTATTATTGGGTCATAAGTACATGACCCATGCAAAAAAAAAAATTCCCGCATCCCCAAGGGAACCCTGGGAGCTAAAAATAGAAATATTTTCAAACGCCCATATTTCCCAAACCCCACGGAACAGAGAGCTTTTATTTGGTATGAAGTATCCTTATGACCAATAGAATTGAATGGTAAAAAAAAATTGCCATCTGTTATGTTAGGGTGTTCTGTAATGGGCATTGAAAAAATGCTGAGTCAGCATATTTGCAAAAATTTTTAAAAATCTTTTCTCCAGAACCAATCATCAGAATCTTTTGATATTTGGTATACAGCATTCATAGGGGGGTCAGATAAAAGTTTGTTGAAATAAAGCTCATTGGTTCATATTTGGGCTCTCTACAGGAGCCCGAAGTTTTAACATAGGGTAATATGGGGAATATTCTTTAAAAATCTTCTTCTTCAGAACCACCAGTCAGAATCTTTTAATATTTGGTATACATCATTGTTATGAGGGTCAGATTCTAGATTGTTCAAACCAAGTCCCTAGATTAATATTTGGGCTTCCTACGGAAGCCCAAATTTTATCTTTGTTCAATATGGTGGGTAATTTAAAAAAATCTTTTTCTTCAGATCCATCAGTCAGAATGCTTTGATATTTGGTATGCAACATCTCTATGGGGGTCAGATTCAAGTTTGTTCAAATCAGATCCCTAGGTATATATGTGGGCTCACTATGGTAGCCCAAATTTTTACTTAGTGCAATATGAGAAAATTTCTTTAAAAATCTTCTTCTTCAGATCCACCAGTCGGAATACTTTTATATTTGGTATACAACATCTCTAGGGGGGTCAGATTCCAGGTTGTTCAATTCGAGTGCCTAGGTTAATATTTGGGCTCCATATGGGAACATGAAATTTAACTTAGTACAATATGAGGGAATTTCTTCAAAAATCTTCTTCTTCAGATTCACTTGTCAGAATGCTTTCACATTTGGTATACAACATCTCTAGGGGGGTCAGATTCAAGTTTGTTCAAATCGCATCCATAGGTCGATATTTGGGCTCGCTATGGTAGCCCAAATTTGAACTTAGTGCAATTCGAAGAAATTTCTTTACAATTTCTCTTCTTCAGATCCAACAGTCAGAATGCTTTCATATTCAGTACACAACATCTCTAGGGAAGTCAGATTTAACTGTGTTCAAATCAAGAGCCTGGGTTAATATTTGGGCTCTCTATGGGAGCCGGAATTGGCAATTTTGCTGAAGAATTAAAAATTTTGTATTCAGTACCCTCTAGAGGTACTAAGATTAATCCACATAGGTTGTATCAAGGGGCTTCATAGGGGAGCTCTACATTTTACTTATGATCAACTGAAGAAAAGGCCTGATGCCCAGATTTATTTTTGTCACTCCTGAGGGACTCAAGGATTGACAGTGTAACCTATGGAGATGGCTTGCTTAATGTAGACTCATTCTTGGACTCTTTTTAAATTGTGTTCTGTACAAAATGAGCGCTTCAGGCCCCGTGGGGCCTCTTGTTTCATGTAATACTGTTAATGAAAACCTATTTCTGATTTCTTTAAACCTATTTTACCCTCCAAAATTAGCCTCCATAAATTCTCTTTCTGTTTTGTTTATTTTTGATGCTTTAACCATTTTCACACAGACTTGAATTTACTGGTGACAATAAAATTCTGATTCTCTAGTTTGAAATCTTTCTTATTCTTTAAAAGCACTGTGCCAAATTCATTCATTTATGGCACAGACCATCTTTGGAGTAAACCTTTTCTCTTTTGTTCAAATGAAGCTGCTGCCATCTTTAGACTGGTGGAATTTACTCTTCTGATATTTCCCTCCAAATTACAATATCCCTTAGGGTGGGGTTAATGCTCCATAAGCCTAATATGCTTTTAAAATCCTCTTTTTATAAGCCACTTGCAATAATGCTTAGATTTCTTGTTTGGAACTTACTTTAGTGATGCAGATTCACTTTTTTTCAAAGAAACTCAATAAGTCAAAATATTTCTATTTTAAGATTCAATAGGCAGATGTGAACCGTATTGGTTGTTTTATATATAACTGGGTCATAAGTATTTCTTTTATGCCAGAATTTATTTTTTTGGGGTGGGGGGGGGGGGGGAGTGGGGGTGGTATAGAGAACCACAGTAGTTGAAAACAAAACAAAAATTCACAGAACAGAGCTTGATAGAAAGGTTTCCTAGGTCCAGCAGAAGTTATTGGCCCAAACAGTTGTCTTTTGGTTGTGTCATAGCAAATAAAAAAATTGCTCTTGCTGCTGAACACTTACTGATACACTCATCTGTTTTGACTCTTTTGACAACTTGAGCCAGGTGAGCGTTTTTGGCTCACTTGAGCCTCTGGTAATTTAATGGTATCAAAAGACGTACAAAAGCCAAAAATTAAAACACAGTCTTTTAGGCCATGTCTGGACTCTGGACTGGGGCAGGCCAACCTGAAAGTCCCGAGCCCAGGGGTTATTCTTTCGTTTTTGGCTCACTTGAGCCTCTGGTAATTTAATGGTTTCAAAAGACGTACAAAAGCAAAAAATTAAAACACAGTCTTTTAGGCCATGTCTGGACTGGGGCAGGCCTACCTGAAAGTCCCGAGCGCCAGGGTTATTCTTTTTCAAGAGCAAGGACATACCCCCCCCAACCCCCACAGCTCCACCTCCCCCCCCCCCCTGGTTGTGCCCCACTAAATTATTCTAGAACAATTTGATAAAAATACATATGTAGATTTTAAAGTTCGGATGTACCGCATTAAGTTAATTATAGTCTGTCAAGTTTATTATGTAATGCCAATCAACTAATTTCATTGATAACTCTACTTAATCCAGCTGCCCCAGAGGTATACAGTTACACTTAAGTTACACTTATGTAGGCTTGTTGTTGATAGAGTATATTTTGTTACTGCAGTTAATTAAGGTCATTGATAATGAATATAATCCAGCTGACTGATAGGGATAAGTTAGAAGACAAAGACAGCCACTTAACACAAAAACACTTATTTTTCATTTTTAGCTCAACTTTGGCGAAGCCAAATTTGAGCTTTTGTCATGGCCCGTCGTCTGTCTGTCTGTCTGTCCGTACATCAACAATTGGATATGGCTCGCGCTAGAGGCCGTATTTATGAACCGATCTTTACGAAACTTCTTTGGTACCTTTGTTATGACTGTGGGACGAGAACGAGTGTTTTTGGGTGCAGTCCAAAATTCAAGATGGCTGCCATTGTAATTTTTAG
The DNA here is from genome assembly GCA_031216915.1 of Pictodentalium vernedei. NCBI lineage: Eukaryota > Metazoa > Mollusca > Scaphopoda > Dentaliida > Dentaliidae > Pictodentalium > Pictodentalium vernedei. The sequence continues at coordinate 555,958,382 of CM062295.1, read as the reverse complement.
CTCACCTGAGCGAAGCTCAAGGGGAGCTTTACTAATCACTTTTCTGTCCGTCGTCCGTCGTTGTCCGTCCGGCGTTAACTTTACATTATCGACTTCTCCTCCTAAACCACTAGCCCAATTTTATTCAAATGTTGGCTAAATGTTTATTACCTAATGCCTATTAAGATTTGTTCAAATGAAGTTGCCCCTCCTCCTGGGTGGTGCCACGCCCCCAAGGGGCACCAAAATCTTTGTAAATCTTCTCATGAACCAGCAGTAGCAGAGACTTGATATATGGTATGCACCTTCCTTTTGAGGTGTAGACTCAGATTTGTTCAAGAGAAGTTTGAGGGATAATATTTGGCGTTGTTATGGGAGGAGCAAAAATTTTGGCTCCGCCCCTAATTTCTATTTTCTGAACCGAGAAGCCGATTTCAACCAAATTTTATGTGAGGGCTTATTGGGTCATGAGTACTTGATTTAAGCAAAAAAAAAATTTCCCGCAGCCCTGTGGGAACTGCAGGAGCTAAAAATAGAAAAAATTTAAAACGCCCATATCTCCAAAACTGCACGGCACCGAGAATTTTTATTTGGTGTGCAGCTTCCTTAGGACCAACAGAAAGGATTGGTAAAAAAAAATTGCCATCGGTTTTATCATAGGGCACAGTTTCGGGACTTTGAAAAAGTGCTGAGTCAGCACTTTTTAACACTGTAGGCAATGGGAAAAACATTAAAAAATCTTCTTCTCCAGATCTAGCAGGCAGAATCTTTTGATATTTGGTATGCAACATTGTAGGGTGGATCTGATTCAAGTTTGTTCAAATCGGCCCCCTGGGTTCATATTTGGGCTCAGTATAGGAGCCCGATTTCGAACTTAGTGCATTTCAGGCAAATTTCTTAAAAAATCTTCTTCTCCAGATCCAGCAGGCAGAATCTTTTGATATTTGGTATGCAACATTGTGGGGTGGATCTGATTCAAGTTTGTTCAAATCGGCCCCCTGGGTTTATATTTGGGCTCAGTATAGGAGCCCAAATTTGAACTTACTGCATTTCAGGCAAATTTCTTTGAAAATCTTCTTCTCCAGATCCAGCAGGCAGAATCTTTTGATATTTGGTATGCAACATTGCGGGGTGGATCTGATTCAAGTTTGTTCAAATCGGTCCCTTGGGTTTATATTTGGGCTCAGTATAGGAGCCCAAATTTGAACTTAGTGCATTTCAGGCAAATTTCTTTGAAAATCTTCTTCTCAAGATCCAGCAGGCAGAATCTTTTGATATTGGGTATGCAACATTGTGGGGTGCATCTGATTCAAGTTTGTTCAAATTGGCTCCCTGGGTTTATATTTGGGCTCAGTATAGGAGCCCAAATTTGAACTTAGTGCTTTTCAGGCAAATTTCTTAAAAAATCTTCTTCTCCAGATCCAGCAGGCAGAATCTTTTGATATTTGGTATGCAACATTGTGGGGTGGATCTGATTCTATTTTGTTCAAGTTTGTTCAAATCGGCTCCCTAGATTCATATTTGGGCTCACTATAGAAGCTCGAATTCGAACTTAGTGCATTTCAGGCAAATTTCTTCAAAAATCTTCTTCTCCAGATCCTGCAGGCAGAATCTTTTGATATTTGGTATGCAACATTGTGGGGTGGATCTGATTCAAGTTTGTTCAAATAGGCCCCCTGGGTTTATATTTGGGCTCAGTATAGGAGCCCAAATTTGAACTTACTGCATTTCAGGCAAATTTCTTTGAAAATCTTCTTCTCCAGATCCAGCAGGCAGAATCTTTTGATATTTGGTATGCAACATTGCGGGGTGGATCTGATTCAAGTTTGTTCAAATCGGTCCCTTGGGTTTATGTTTGGGCTCAGTATAGGAGCCCAAATTTGAACTTAGTGCATTTCAGGCAAATTTCTTTGAAAATCTTCTTCTCAAGATCCAGCAGGCAGAATCTTTTGATATTGGGTATGCAACATTGTGGGGTGGATCTGATTCAAGTTTGTTCAAATTGGCTCCCTGGGTTTATATTTGGGCTCAGTATAGGAGCCCAAATTTGAACTTAGTGCTTTTCAGGCAAATTTCTTAAAAAATCTTCTTCTCCAGATCCAGCAGGCAGAATCTTTTGATATTTGGTATGCAACATTGTGGGGTGGATCTGATTCTATTTTGTTCAAGTTTGTTCAAATCGGCTCCCTAGATTCATATTTGGGCTCACTATAGAAGCTCGAATTCGAACTTAGTGCATTTCAGGCAAATTTCTTCAAAAATCTTCTTCTCCAGATCCTGCAGGCAGAATCTTTTGATATTTGGTATGCAACATTGTGGGGTGGATCTGATTCCAGTTTGTTCAAATTGGCCACCTGGATTCATATTTGGGCTCACTATAGAAGCCCAAATTCAAACTTAGTGCATTTCAGACAAATTTCTTCAAAAATCTTCTCCAGATCCAGCAGGCAGCATCTTGTGATATTTGGTATGCAACATTGTGGGGTGGATCTGATTCAAGTTTGTTCAAATCGGCCCCCTGGGTTTTTATTTGGGCTCAGTATAGAAGCCCAAATTTGAACTTAGTGCATTTCAGGCAAATTTCTTTGAAAATCTTCTTCTCAAGATCCAGCAGGCAGAATCTTGTGATATTTGGTATGCAGCATCCTTAGGGGGGTGAGATTCAAGTTTGTTCAAGCCATGTCCCTAGGTCCATATTTGGGCTCACTGTGGGAGCTTGAATTGTAACTTTGTTCGAAATAAGGAATTTTCTTAAAAAATCTTCTTCAGATCCATCAGTCGGAATGGTTTGATATGTGGTGAGTAGCATCCTTGGGGGGGGGGGGGGGGGGGGGGGGGGGGGTTCAAGTGTGTTAAAGCCAAGTCCATGGCTCCATATTTGGGCTTGATATTTGGCATGGAGCAACCTTAGGGGGCTGAGATTCAAGTTTGTTCAAGCCAAGTCCCTTGGTTCATATTTGGGCTCACTATGGGAGGAGCCTGAATGACAACTTAGTTCAAAATGAGGAATTTTCTTTAAAAATCTTCAGATCCAGCAGATGAATGCTTTTGATATTTTTTATGCAGCATCCTTAGTGGGGTAAGATTCAAGTTTGTTCAAGCCATGTCCCTAGGTCCATATTTGGACTGATTGTGGGAGCTCGAATTGTAACTTGGTTCAAAATGAGGAATTTTCTTTAAAAATCTTCTTCTTCAGATCCAGCAGTCGGAATTTTTGATATTTGGTGTGCGGAATCCTTAGGGGTGTGAGTTTCAGGTTTGTTAAAGCCAAGTCCCTGGGTTCATATATGGGCTCCCTGTGGGAGCCTGAATTATGACTTAGTTCAATATGAGGAATATTCTTTAAAAATCTTTTTTAAGATCCACTGGTCAGAATATTTGGATATTTGGTTTCAGCTTTTCTTAGGAGGAGCAGATGCAACTTGTGGAAATCAATTCTCTGGGTTGATATTTAGGCTACCATGTCAGGTGAGCGCCCTCAGGCCCCCTGGGGCCTCTTGTTTGTATGAATGTTTAGTACCATGAGATACATCACATATCATACAGGGTTTTTTCTCGTGCTTAAATTATGCAAATTAGACTAAACTTTGATTTATTTAGTATTACTTTCAGCACTGTCAGTGCAAACGCCAGTACTACTCGGGCTAGAGGCCGCATTTATGAACCGATCTTTACGAAACTTCTTGGGTACCTTTGTTATCACTGTGGGACGAGAACGAGTGTTTTTGGGGCCGGTCTGAAATTCAAGATGGCCGCTGGCAGCCATTTTGTTCAAAATTAGGGGCAATCAGATTTTTACACAGAACTTCCACATGAAAGCTCTGATTTGAATAATTTTTTGTGTGAATGTTTAGTACCATGGGATACATCACATATAATACAGGTTTTTTTCTCATGCAGAAATTATGCAAATTAGATGAACTTTGATTTTTAGCCCACCTGACTTATCACTCTTCGTCCGTTGTCTGTCCATCGTCTCTCGTCCATCGTCCGTCGTCCTGCGTGAAGGTAGTGTTTGAGCCTCTTTCTCCTAAACCACTGGCCACATTTTAATTAAATTTCATGTAAGTAGTGGTTATTTATATAGGGGCATTTTGATTTTTATCCAAAATAGGATCCGGCTCATATTGAGGTGTGGGGAAAAAATGGCCAAATTTTTGGAAAATCTTCTTCTAATGAACCACCAGTAGCAGAGACTTGATATGTGGTATACAGAGTCCTTTTGAGGTTTAGAATCAAGTTTATTCAAGAGAAGTTTGTTGGGCATTATTTGCCTTCGTTATGGGAGGGGCAAAAATTTTGGCCACGCCTAAAATTTCTATTTTCAGAACTGTCAGGTCGATTTGAACCAAATTTGATATGAGATGATAATGGGTCATAAGTAGTTGATTGATGCAAAAAAATTTTTCTCATTGACCCGTGGGAACCTCGGGAGCTAAAAATAGGAAAAACCTCAAAACTGCCATATCTCCAAAACTACACGGCACAGAGAATTCTTATTTTGTATAAAGCTTACTTTTATCCAGTAGAATAGAATGGTTAAAAAAATCTCTATCGGTTTGATGACAAGGTACTTTTTTCAGGACTTTGAAAAAGTGCTGAGTCAGCACTTTTTAACACTGTAGGCAATGGGAAAAAGATTAAAAAATTTTCTCCGGATCCAGCAGGCAGAATCTTTTGATATTTGGTATGCAACATTGTAGGGTGGATCTGATTCAAGTTTGTTCAAATTGGCCCCCTGGTTTCATATTTGGGCTCAGTATAGGAGCCCAATTTCGAACTTAGTGCATTTCAGGCAAATTTCTTCAAAACCCTTCTTCTCCAGATCCAGCAGGCAGAATCTTTTGATATTTGGTATGCAACATTGTGGGGTGGATCTGATTGAAGTTTGGTCAAATCGGCTCCCTGGATTCATATTTGGGCTCACTATAGAAGCCCGGATTCGAACTTAGTGCATTTCAGGCAAATTTCTTAAAAAATCTTCTTCTCCAGATTGAGCAGGCAGAATCTTTTGATATTTGGCATGCAACATTGTGGGGTGGATCTGATTCAAGTTTGTTCAAATCGGCCCCGTGTGTTTATATTTGGGCTCAGTATAGAAGCTTGAATTCGAACTTAGTGCATTTCAGGCAAATTTCTTCAAAAATCTTCTTCTCCAGATCCAGCAGGCAGACTCTTTTGATATTGGGTATGCCCAATGCTTAGGGGGGTGAGATTCAAGTTTGTTCAAGCCAAGTCCCTGGGTTCATATTTGGGCTCACTGTGGTTGCCCGAATTATAACTTAGTTCAAAATGAGGAATTTTCTTTAAAAATCTTCTTCAGATCCAGCAGTTGGAATGTTTTGATATTTGATATGCAGCATCCTTAGGGGGGTGAGATTCAAATTTGTTCAAGCCATGTCCCTAGGTACATATTTGGACTCACTGTGGGAGCTTGAATTGTAACTTAGTTCAAAATGAGGAATTTTCTTTAAAAATCATCTTCTTCAGATCCAGCAGTCGGAATGTTTTGATATTTGGTGTGCAGCATCCTTTTGGGGTGAGATTTAAGTTTGTTAAAGCCAAGTCCCTAGGTTCATATATGTGCTCCCTGTTGGAGCCCGAATTATAACTTAGTTCAATATGAGGAATATTCTTTAAAAATCTTCTTTTTTTTTTAGATCCACTGGTCAGAATCTTTGGATATTTGGTATAAGCTTTTCTTAGGAGGAGCTGATGCAACTTGTTGAAATCAATTCCCTGGGTTGATATTTAGGCTTCCATGTCAGGTGGGCGCCCTCAGGCCCCTTGGGGTCTCTTGTTTGTACTCAACTTCTATACTGGCTTACTGCTCAGGCTAGAGGCCGTATTTATGAACCGATCTTTACAAAACTTCTTGGGTACCTTTATTAGGTCCAAAATTCAAACAGTAGCCATTTTGTACCAGAATTAGTGCAATCAGTCTTTTGTACAGAACTTCTGTATGAAAGTTCTGATTTGAATAAATTTTTGTATGAATGTTTAGTAACATGGAATACATCACATATAATACGGGTTTTTTTCTCGTGCAGAAATTATGCAAATTAGATGAATTTTGATTCATTTAGTGCTACTTATACACTGTAAGTGCACACGTCAATACGGCTCGGGCTAGAGGCTCTATTTATCAACCGATCTTCACGAAACTTCTTGGGTACCTTTATTATCACCTTGGTACGAGAACGAGTGTTTCTGAGTGCGGTCCAAAATTTAAGATGGCTGCCAGTGGCCATTTTGTACCAAAATTAGGTCCAATCAGTTTTTTGTCACAACTTCTATACAGCTCGTATTTATGAACTGATCTTCACAAAACTTCCTGGGTACCTTTGTTTTCACCTTGGGACAGGAATGAGTGTGTTTTGGGGTGCCTTTGTTATCACTGTGCTATGAGAACAAATATTTTGGTGTTCAGTCAGACCCACTCTGGGACTCAAAGATTTCTTTTCTAGTTTATCATCTGACTGTCACCCACCTTTACAATACTTTACCTATACATTTGTTACAGGCTATGGTCAGTATTTATGCACAGACCGTTACAATACTTTGTATGTACCATTGTTATCAGGTCATTACCTAGATGTTTGTCATTGCTGTGTCACATACTATACATGTACATGTCTTGACAAGTTGAGCTACAGTGTCATTGACACTTTCATTTTTCTTCTTTTTTCCACAATAACCATTATGGATTTATAACTGCTAAGCCTATGGATACTTAGTAACCGTTAAGGATTCTGATCATCCTTCACTCCATCCCCAGAATCACCCACCTCTGGGGAGGTGAGCTTTGGTCCTGCATCTCTCTTCTTGCCCTTTTTTTATAAATGCTACTAGAGTGCATTCAGGTCCTGGCCAAAGGTTAACATGCAGGCCTGCCCCTGAAGTTCGGGTCTTTCTTCGGATGGACTCTAAAAAAGCCCATTGGTCTTGTACATGTCTCGGTTCACTCCTGTGAAAGAAGCCCTCCCGCAGAAGCCAGCTCAAGCTCGCCAACAATTGCCAGAGGCAGACTATACTTGCCAATGAAGGCCTCAGAAATAATATTTAACAAGTGGAAGACTATACTTGCCTGTAAGAGACACCACATCACCCTTGGGGAGAGGTAGCACCTTTGTGGAGGGAGCCCCCTCTCACACTGGTCCTCACCTAAGGGAGAATAACACCTCAACCAGATCACCAATAAGAGCACCAAGCCTCCCCTTTCCTCCTCTGCTGCTTCCTGTCATGGTCGGCATCTGTGAAAAAGCTACTAATTACTTCAAGGAAGGGTTGAAAGGGGCTTGCCTCAAACCGTCTCAGCGTGCCTTTAGCACGCAAAACCATTTAATCTCACATTATATTAATGTCGTAAAAGAGGAATTTCTCCAATTTCATGGGGCAGACAAACTAAATGCCAAAGCTCTTACCCAACAAATGGTGAGAGGAATAAAATCACTTGGATTAGGGAGCATTAATTTTGTTGCACAGTGTTATGATTGCGCAGGTGTTATGTCAGAACACCTATCTGGTTTTCAAACCCGTTTGAAGGAGCAGTTTCCCAATGGTTTCTATGTGCATTGTTTGCACATCAATTAAACCTGGTTCTTGTTGATGTGTTTAGAAGTGATAAATCAGCAGGTGAATTTTTCACCCTAGTTGAAAGTTCATATGTGTTTATGTCCCGTTCACATGTGCATAATTTGTTTGTGGAAATTCAGGAGAGGGATAACGTTAGTGTTGAAACGATTAGCCAACTAATCGACGTTGACGCAATTATTAAATTAGTCGATCCCTAAATCTGCTAGTTGATTAGTCAGAACATCTGCCCCAACCATACACAGGCCTGAAAATAAGCAGTCTGACATTTGCAGAATGAGGTCCCCAGAGGGTGAATTTGCTGATGGTAGCCCATACAGTGGGCCAGTTTATCCTCAGAGTACCTCTTTCTGTTTAGTTTTGAGACCCTGATTCAGATTGAGGTTCACAGAGGGTAAATTTAGTGATACTACCCTGCTTTGCAGGGTAGCATCACTAAATTAACCCTCTGAGGACCTCATTTTGCAGATGACAGTCTGCTTCTTTTCTGGCTTGACCATACACCATCTCCTTAAATTCACCCAACATTGTTGCAAATGTCACAAGTAAACTCCGGAGATCAAAAAACAACCCATGGCAATAATGCGTTTGATGTTTCTGACTGCATGAATAACAACCCTAGTTGGCCAACTGACCCGAGATTGCATAAGCCCAGGGGTGCGTGAAGTAAATAGGGAAAAATATATGGGTGAGCTTATTCCCGAGGGAGCAGCCTGCAGGAAAATTAGGACCCAAAGTTGACATGAAATTAGTCCACCTACGGACATCAATTTGTTCACCTGGTACTGGTAAGTTCGAAATGTCTTACAGAAACATCAAAGAGAAATTATGGAAGAACACATACCAGTTCGTATTTGGAACAATTTGTTATCACTAAAGAACCAATTACAAAATCCATGTGCTTTTTATTTTCATTTTGTAAATACATGTGGACAAATTCCTGGAAATCTGCGAGTTTCCAGGAAATTGAAAGTGAAACTGGCTTTTCCTCGAACTGCAACTGAGTTAAGAGGAAACCCAATCAGGTCAGGTGATGATTTTCAAAGCAGACAATATGGAAATTAGTAGGCGTGTTCAGTGTATGCATAATTATGGACAGGCGCGAGGTTAAGTCATAATACGAGAATTTGTGTGGGAGTGTTCTGTGTACAATTGTTGACCGACTGATGACTGCTGTGGGCTTTAACTGTGCTTAATTTTTGACAGGGGATGTGCATCACGCATTTGTAAAGAGCACTTCCTTTTGTTGACATTCAATGGGATGGAACAAATAAAAAAAAAATGAATAATTTATTTTATTAAAATATCAGTGGCTATATTGAGAAAAAATGATTTTAAACAGAAGCTACCAACATTAATTCTCTCTCGAAACTGAAAGAGGTTTTGGGGACTTTGAAAGCTTCACTTGCCATTGTTTCATTGCAAGTATTACTGTTAGTTTTAACCAGGGAAGAACGGTGGTACACGTGTTCGATAACAATAACATGGGGGGGCTTCGACTAGTCGATTAGTAATCGATTACTGCTGGCAACTAGTCGATTCCTGAAAATCACTAATCGTTTCAACACTAGACAACGTGCGTGTTAAAGAACTCGTTCATCTTAGTGACATGTGCTGGCTATGTCGCTACCATTCACAAACTGCCCATACACACATTTAATACTGACTTGAATGATTTCAAACAAGAATGTCTGGTACTTGAAAAGACAATTATTCCTTACTCAACACTGCCAAATTTACAAAAAGCAGTTAAGCTAGCACTCCCCTTACCAGTGTCTTCCACATAAATTGAACCCAGTTTTTCGGCTCTCCAATATATAAAAAATTATCTGAGAAACAAAATGGCCAACCAAAGATTGTCAGACTTAGGGGTCATATAATTGTCATCTGAAAGGAGTAATTTATTACTTGAAGATCCATATGATGTGGTTGATACATTTTCAAAATGAAATGGTAATACTAGAATATCTTTACATTGATGACTGTAGTCAGTATCAGTGTAGCATGATTGACTGTAAATAAAAATATATTAAAATGTGAAGGATTATTTATGTTTTTGGTGCCCCCCACACCCCAAAAAAGTAAAACCCTGGTTATGTGTCTGCTCAATTGCCCCCTCCACATGTATTTTTACCAGGCTTGCACTATCTCTGTATATATGTGTAAATGTTGTAGTTGCATATTGTATTGACGAGAATAACTCGTGGCCAAATGTGTAATATATTGTGTTCGTATTCGATACTATTGTACATATGTGAGAAAAGCTGAAAAAAATGAAAACGACGATCTGAGGAAAATTAAATATTTGATCGTGTATCATGGTGTTATTCTTCTTTTGGTTCGGTTCCATTCTCGCCAGCTGCACTTGGTGCCATTTTCGCCAGTTTGGTGCCATTTTTGCCAGCCACACTTGGTGCCATTTTCGCCAGTTGGTGTCATTTTTGCCAATGAGAGTTGGTGCTGTTTTTGCACGGTACCGTTTTTGCCTGCACCCGCTCATTTAGGTCATTGTAACCCTAAATTTCCATCTGACTTAAACTGTGAATTTGAAGCCAACTTGGAGTTCAAGCTTTCAAAATTATGTGTAGAAATAAATATATATCAGACAGTATAAATGAAGAGCAAGTTGCAAGTTCTAGTTCAGCAAAGGAAAACCAATTAGATAAATTGATGAACATTTTACAATGCTTCAGTGTTGGTGTTGACACTTGACAGGTCATGGATATTAATGAAATCGTGTTGAGTTTCATGTATCGATACTGAAATCTTGGCTTGCTGTCTTGAAAATGACATAGGAGCAAGTATAGTGTACAACAGTTTTTTTGTTTTTTTTTATTTTTTAGTTCCTTTCAAACGTATACAATATACATACAAATGATTGACAAGGGCCAGCAAATGCATATATATTGCATTTCAGAAAATTACGTGGTTATTTTGGTAATTCAATATTTGTTTTATTTCTGTCAAAATGCACAGGAATTTTAAAATCAAATTTGCGGTTGTGTTTATTGGAGTGCGGTTGCAATTTTTGGTAGTCTCACACTACCAATCCCAACCCATGGTTGTGGTTAACCTCCCAGCTCTAATAATACAAACTCATACATTACATTACAATACATTGATTTGTAAGACTTTCAGTAAGATAACATAAAATGTGTACAGCATGGAGATGGTATAGCCAGATTGGCTGTCTACCTGCCATCTCCTAGAGAATAAGTGTTAGAAAACACTGGATACAGACAGTAGCTAACCCAGAGGCAAAGTACAAATTGTTGAATTGGAGTTGGGATAATGCTTTATAGGGTTTATAGTCCAGGCGTTATCCAAAAATGATGCAGGTTTTAAACCAATTATATGTAACAGTCGGCAGTGTTTCCACTTGGGGAAAATATTTGAGGCCGTATAATGGGGAAACCAAGAGTCGTCGCTAGCACTGGCTGATCATGGTTAAGGCAACGGCAAGCAAATTTTAAATTCGGGGGTCCCAAAGCACCCAATTACATTGCATCTGAGAGATTTTTTTTAGGTTTTTCCCAGCAGTATTTTTGTAGGTTTTCACTTTCTGAGAGCCGGTAATTGTGCAAGAATAAGGACCAGTGAGGAGAAATTCATGTGAAAAATCATTCATTTAAACAATAAATTAGTCGGCGCTGTCGATTTGAGATGTTTAACTCAGTTTTAAATAATTTTCAGGTAACATGGGGAGAAACATTATCGAATCTCCATGTTCATGTTTTTTTGTCAATACACTGGAATATGTAGTCTGTGTGTTCCAAGTTGGATTGATGCTCTGTTGTCAGATTTATTTTTAGTTAATGGTAGGGAAAAAAGTGCAATGCCAAGGGTGGCATAGCCAACTTGGAACACACAGACTACATATTCCCAGTGTATTGACAAAAAAGCATGAACATCCAGGTTGTTCAGACAAAAGAGTAATGCGCTGGATTTAGTTGTTACATATGCCGTGTCATTTCATCCTTATCAGTTAATACACGTAGTTGAATATGGACATTCCGATTCTCAGACTTCTGTAAAAAAACAATGCCATAGAGCTGGGTCATTTACCGAAAATCTGTTCAATATTGGTGTCGGTATTGATATCATGTTAATATCGATGCTATACAGTACGGCTGCCATGTACTGGTCACTTTCCATGGGTGGGCAGTATTTCCATGTACGCAGTAATAATAGATTCCAAACACTAATTATAGGAATAATCACCAAAAAATAATAATTTTGCTGATGATAATTTTTTTTACCTTGTAAATGCATATGTGGACATCACTGCCCAAGCGTGGATTACTATCAGTCCACGGTGACTACTGTACCAGGGTAAATTACCCCAAAATACTGATTGCAGTTCTGATCATGAAATTTAAATAGCACTCTTCTCAGATGTTTTTATGCCTTTATACTTCTTATTCAGAGCTCTTGGGGCTGCGGTGGCATTGCTGTAACTGCTTCTTGTCAGATCACTGAAGTTAAGCAACGTCGAGCCCGGTTAGTCCTTGGATGGGTGATCATCATCTGAGCGATCGTTTCGGACTTCTGCATTGTGTCCTTGGGCAAGGCACTTAACCCTGATTGTCCACATGGGGGCATGATGACACCGTGTACTAAGGCGTACTGCTCGTCGATGGTGCGCATGTCTTCAACCAATGTAACCCTGCCTGTGCTGCAGTGCAGAGTGACAATGTTGGGGTGGCTTGCAACTGCTCATCGTTGCTAGGTGGTTCTCTCTGGGTACTCCGGCTTCCTCCACCCGTAAAACTGTCACCGACACGATATGATCTTGGCTGTTAAAGTGTCAGTAAATCCCGATAAATAAATTGAAATATTTGAAGCTCTTGTGGTAAATGATTGAGTATTACATATAGAAGCCTATTGTTGGGCTCAAACTGAACAGTAGTGGTGCCTCAATTGAAGGTTTTTTATTCAGTGGAGGTGCTTCATCTTCTCTTTGAAGTAAAATTGTTTGTTGATTATATGGATTTACCTTGTCACAATTAATTGTAGAGTGCCAAAAGACAAGGCAAGGCAAACCTGAATGAACAGAGTTTCACAACCAAAATTAATCTAGCACTTGACCATTTAATATTTCTCTGTGCAGTTCAGACTGATCATACAATATTACATGTATATGTTTTCTCCGCTTCAATGCCCCATCATCTCATTTGTGGTATAAATCATCAATAGTGTTCGTGTGATGGCAGGCTATACATTTTTTTATATTTTCAAATTTGAACGAAGATATCAATAATGGTTCCGCAAAGGTATCCTAGGAAGTGGAGCTGTGCTTGTTTATTGTGGTAAACAAGTTCTGTTTTACTGGTAAAATGGCCTAGTTAGATATCTAATGCCTGGAGTGGAAGTTGTCTAAAGTGAGCAGCATATTGGCTAAAATAAATGAATGAATAATTAAATATTTATTCATAATAAATGAAGGAATAAATTCAGGCATGTGAGTTTTCCTCTTTTCAGAGGATTTCCTCTTTTTTGTGTGGCTTGAAAGCATTTTTTTTAATGATTAACATAGTCTTCCACATTAAAATTGAGGATTTATCTAATTGCATCTTCTTCAACAGAGCTCATTGAGTTCTGTTGAACAGGATGCAATTAGTTAAATTTGTAATCTGAGTCCTGAATGATGCTGGTAGAGGAGAATAAATAACCTTAAAGTACTAGAATTAAATGAATGAGTGATTTTGTGGGATCTCAAAATAATACACACAAATATTTTCGGTTGGGAAATTTCTTAAATTTATTCAGTTCTGAGAGTCATGCCATTATGAAGGCATATTTTTTGTACCATACACATACTAGACCTGTACATTTATATGAAATTTATCCTCAAAGAGTCTTTGCTACAGAAGTAAATTACATGTGAATGTTCATCAACCCTTTCAATAACTTTAAAAAATTATAATTTCCTCTTTTATTGCATGTGACTTCTCACATCCCTGAATAAATAATGGTGAAAAGGAGATGAAACAGTTGTCCATGGATAAAATTGTACAAATAACAAGGACACAATTTAGCAATTAAAGATAAATATGTAGAGTTACATCCCTTGAGTTGTTCCAAAGAGCAATGTTCCATAGATATTTCAGATTTTGCAAATCCAGCATATTGGTTACAAGAAAGTGTTTTTTTTCCATTGACGATAGTACTAATCTATCCTCCTCTCCCCATCTGATCAAGCTGATTTGGGCAAAAGCAAGCATCTATCCATTTAGTTTATCATCTCATGAAAAAGGGATACTGAAAAAAAATGCAGGTCGCCATGTGAATTTTGCCTTTGAATTTGGAGCATCCTGTACTCCCGTCCAGTTTCGCACTGAATGAAATAGTCATATTTTTACCCACCCCCACCCAATTTTAATCTCTCATACATTTCAGAAGACAATATTCACCAATATTTTGTATCTTTTCCAAAACATGAACTTTAAAATTTTATTCACACTTACAAGCTCAGTTCATTTCCTCCAATCGGATAATTCCAGGAACTTTTATTCTCCATTAAAGGTTGGGTGCAAACCACTAGAGGCGCTGTTTACACGAAAACACTGTATTGTAACCTATTGAGCATCATTGTCACTGCAAGTGTTCTGCGAATACACTTGTGGAGTTAAGAAAACTAAATTTAGTTCAACACTGGTGTTTCATCTCAGCCTATCATACCCACACATACATGTGCTGTGCAGTGCAATCCTCCAAAGGGTTGATTCAGGTTGGAAGATTGAGCTTTATTAAACAAGACTGAACAGTTTAAGTTCCTAGTTGTATTATGGGAAAAATTTATAGGTTGCAATTTTGATATTTTGACATCAATGTTCCGATAATCAAGGAACAAAACCTTGTTTAAAAACTTGTGCAACAAGATGTGAAGGGTGAAGGACTGTTGATGAGGTTTTAAAATATGAAGGTACATATTATTACTCAACATGATTAGCCCTTTACCTAACCTGAAAAGCAGACGACACTTGCAAAAAAAAAAATCTTGAATAACTAATTTTTTTCATTTTTAGCCCAACTGTTTACAGTGAGGGATATAGTCATGACTTTTGTCCATCTGTCTGTCCATCTGTCCATCTGTTAACATTTAGAGGTTTGGTTAAAGTTTGTGGTTAAATTTTTTTACTGAAGGTTCAAGTGGGGTTGTTTTTTGTTTTTTTTTCCTGTTTAGTCATGACTTTCGTCTCTCCGTCTGTTAACATTTGGAGTTTTGGTTAAAGTTTGTGGTTAAAGTTTTTTAGTCAACCTTAAAGTTTTTGGGTTTTTTTTTTCTTTTAAATTAATATTACTATTGATTGTATTATTCTCAGTTTTTTTTTTTTTATGTTTCATATTATTTTGGGAAATATTTAACCCTTTTTTGTATGGCAATTTAACTTACAATTTCCAGGTTAAAGTTTTTTGTTCAAGTTTCTTTTTGGGGGGTGTTTTAAAATTATACCTTTAATTCTTTAAACAGTTTAGTGGAATGTCACTGTTTCTTATTTGGGACAATGTCTACTATCTACTGAACATTTCTACAGTGATTTTCATTAATATCAGCATGATTTTAACCCCTTTTAAACATGTTTTCAGACTTACTTTCTTTGTATTCGAAATTAGACTTTGCCACATACTTTCTTACTCTAATTCTTGCATAGTCAATACAACTTAATGATTCCATTTACATCAGTGATTTCTTTTATCGGTTTTAGGAAATGTTTAACCCTTTTTTGCCAATCAATTTTACTTAGTATTCCCAGCTTAAAGCTTCAGATTAAAGTTCTGCTTTTCAAGGTTCTACCTTTCATTCTCCAAACACTCGGTTCCAACGTCATTTCTTTTTTTCATTTCGGGCAAGGTCTACTGAAGCCACACACAGTGGTTTCAAATAATATTGGCATTAATTTAACCCTTTTCACAACGCTTTTCGAACTTAGTTTCTCTAAATTTCAAATTAGGCTTCTACTACATACTTTGCTACTTTTTATCCCCTCCCACAATGGAGGGATATAGCACAGAGCTCGCTCCATCCGTCTATCTGTCAGTCCATCTGTCCATCAGTCTGTCCATATGTCTGAATTTTCTTTATGCCATAACTTAAAAAAAAATTAACGGATTTCAATTCTTTTCAGTACATGTCTCTAGGTCAAGTTTGATGACCACAATTATCCTATGAAAATTGCTGAAGTTATTGCCCTGCCCAGCCCATGCCAATTAGGCATTTTTTTTTGCTTTCCTCCAATATGCATTTTGAACTATTTACAGTAACTACATGCAGAACTTTTTTTTAAACTCACGTAACCCCCACCCCCCCACCCCCACCCTCCCCTGGGGCCAATTAGGCACTTTTTTTCTTTCATAAAAAATGCATTTTTACAGTTTTGCTTAAAGCTGTGGTTTAAAACCAAGACAAACACCCCCCCCCCCCCCTCGGTGCCAGTTAGCCATTTTTTTTTCTCTTTGCTCAAAATGCATTCTGAAGGACTTAGATTGACCACATGCATATAAAAAATGGACTTATTCTTCTGAAACATCAGATTTTTTCATTTTTAGCTCAACTTTGGCGAAGCCAAATTTGAGGTATTGTCATGGCCTGTCGGCCATCTGTCCGTCCGTCTGTCGCGCCGTACACACAGCTCGGGCTAGAGGCAGTATTTATGAACTGATCTTTACGCAACTTCTTGGCTACCTTTGTTATCACCGTGAGACGAGAACGAGTGTTTTTGGGTCCGGTCCGAAATTTAAGACGCCGCTGGCAGCCATTTTGTACCAAAATTAGGTTCAATCAGATTTTTGCACAGAACTTCCATATGAAAGCTCTGATTTGAAAAATTTTTTGTGTGAATGTTTAGTACCATGGGATACATCACATATAATACAGGTTTTTTTCTCGTGCGTAAATTATGCAAATTAGACTAACTTTGATTTATTTAGTGTTATTTTCAGCACTGTTACTGCAAATGCCAATACGGCTCGGGCTAGAGGCCGAATTTATGAACCGATTTTTACGAAACTTCTTGGGTACCTTTGTTATCACCGTGGGACAAGAACAAGTGTTTTTGGATCCGGTCTGAAATTCAAGATGGCCACTGGCAGCCATTTTGTACAAAATTAGGTGCAATCATATTTTTGCACAGAACTTCCATATGAAAGTGCCGATTTGAATAATTTTGTGTGTGAATGTTTTGTACCAAGGGATACATCACACATAATACAGGTTTTTTTCTTGTGCATAAATTAGGCTAATTAGACTAACTTTGATCTATTTAATGTTACTTTCAGCACTGTAACTGTAAATGCCAATACGGCTCGGGCTAGAGGCTGTATTTATGAACCGATCTTTACGAAAATTCTTGGGTACCTTTGTTATCAAGTGGGACGAGAACGAGTGTTTTTGGGTGCAGTCCAAAATTCAAGATGGCTGCCGATGGCTATTTTGTGCAATCAGTTTTTTTGTACAGAACGTCTGTATGAAAGTTCTGATTTGAATAAAATTCCGTATGAATGTTTAGTAACATGGAATACATCACATATAATACAGGTTTTTTTCTCGAGCAGAAATTATGCAAATTAGATGAGCTTTGATTTTTTCAGTGTCACTTTTACACAGTAAGTGCATGTGTCAATACGGCTTGGGCTAGAGGCTGTATTTATGAACCGATCTTCAGAAAACGTCTTGGGTACATTTGTTATCACCTTGGATGAGAACGAGTGTTTCTGGGTGCGGTCCAAAACTCACGATGGCTGCCAGTGGCCATTTTGTACCGAAATTAGGTCCAATCAGTTTTTGTACACAACTTCTATACGGCTCAGGCTAGAGGCCGTATTTATGAACCGATCTTTACGAAACTTCTTGGGTACCTTTGTTATCACTGTGGGATGAGAACGAGTATTTTGGGGTGCGGTCCAAAATTCAAGATGGCTGCCAGCAGCCTTTTTGTACCAAAATTAGTGCAATTAGTTTTTTGTACAGAACTTATGTATGAAAGTTCTGATTTGAATAAATTTTTGTAGGAATGTTTAGTAACATGGAATACATCACATATAATACAGGTTTTTTTCTTGTGCAGAATTTATGCAAATTAGATGAACTTTGATTTGTTCAGTGCTACTTATACACAGTAAGTGCACATGTCAATATGGCTCGGGCTAGAGTCAGTATTTATGAACTGATCTTCACGAAACTTCTTGGGGTACCTTTGTTATCACCTTGTGACACGAACGAGTGTTTTTGGGTGCCTTTGTTATCACTGTGCTATGAGAACAAATATTTTGGGGTTCAGTCAGACCCACTCAGGGACTCAAAAGATTTCTTTTCTAATTTAGCATCTAACTGTCACCCTACTTTTACAATACTTTACCTATATATTTGTTACAGGCTACGGTCAGCATTTATGTACAGACCGTTACAATACTTTACATGTACCTTTGTTATCAGGTCATTACCTAGATGTTCCATTAATAGGTCATGAGATATGTTTTGGAGTAGAGAAATGAAAAAATAAAATTTGAATAGCAAATTTTGTATATCACGAGTGCAGATATGGCAGATTCGTTAGGTAAACAGTTAACAGAAAATGGCTCCGACTATTTTGTGTCTAAGCATTGCCATTGGGACAGTCGGGCTGCATGTATGACATCACTCTAGTGTGTCTCAAAAACATAGGTTATGACCCCCTCATTGGAATGAGCTCAACGAGCTCGTTCCAGTGAAGGGTCATAACCTATGTTTTTGAGACAAAAAATGAAAAAAATTAATTGGCGATTTTTGAGAATGGCGCTGGCCGGTTTTGGCCGTTACGTTGGGTAAAGGGTTAAGGGGAACGATTTCTACAAATATCTTTTTCTGATAAGGGGCAACAGCTTATAAAGTGAAAAAAACCCATTGTATTCATAAAACTAGTTGACACTAGATTAGAGGCACTCTCCAATAAACTGTAACAAAACTTGGAAATGAATAACTTGTGACTACTGAAAGTAATCCTATTGTTTAGGAGACAATCCAGGTGGAGAATATGTTGAAACATTTTGCTCTTCATAATCATATTATCAGTCCATTTATTAGTTGGCTTACATGTGTTTTTGTTCACACAGTGAGTTCAATGGCTCATTTGTTAGAGCATTGGACTTAAATTTGAAAGGTCGTAGGTTTGATCCAGATCTGCATTGTGTCCTTGGGCAAGATGCTTAATTTCTGTTGCCCAAGTGGGTGCACAGTGATCCCTTGTGCTAAGTGGTATTGCATATGAGTGGATACATGCCTTCGCTCGATGCTGATCCTGTTTGTGTGAGGTTAGTAAGTTAGAAAGTCTGACAATTACTGTCCACTACATAGTGGTTCTCTTCAGTGCTCCAGTTGCCTGCATGCAAAAAACTGTCTGACCAAGCATAGGGTATGTTTCAGTGAGCTATTCCGGTTTACTTGGTTTATTGTGAGCATGCGTAGACACACAGAATAAAAACCAGGTCGTTTTATTGAGCAGTTTATATTCTGGTTTATCATTCTGGATTAAACCAACTAAACCTCCTGGAGAGCAGGGTTATCTGGTTTATCATTCTATTCTTGACATGCGCAGTGGAGCGTACATAAAAGTTCTATGCCTCGCACAATGACAATAAAAAAACATTCGATTTCGAGTGTCAAAAAAGAAATAAACAGTGCAAGATTCATGAAAAATGCTGTAACTGAAGAGAGAGAAATTATAAAAAATAGTTAATAACATTTATTTAGCTCATAAAAGCGGCTTTTCAAAAGTAATCTATCCTCAACTGAAAGGTGTTTTTCTCTCAGAAGAAATTGTTACAACTTTCAGAAGATTCTTTTTGGTCATTTTATTTCCATGATAGGAGTCAATCAATTTTTGACACCATCACTGGAAAGTTTCTCATGAGGGCCTTTTTAACAATGATTTTCTAAGATTGTTTAAAAATGAAAGCAGGGATATGTTTCCCAGTTCCCATGCTTTGGATGTCCCCCTCCTAACAATACTTTCATGCTTCACGTTTCCTAGCGACATCAAACAGGGGTTTACATAGAATAGTGTTTATGAACCGATCTTTACGAAACTTCTTGGGTATCGTTGTTATCACCGTGGGATGAGAATGAGTGTTTTGGGGTGCGGTCCAAAATTCAAGATGGCCACCAGCAGCCATTTTGTACCAAAAGTAGTGCAATCAGTTTTTTTGTACAGAACTTCTGTATGAAAGTTCTGATTTGAATAAATTTTGTATGAATGTCTAGTAACATAGAATACATCACATACAAGACAGGTTTTTTTTGCTCATGCTGAAATTATGCAAATTAGATGAATTTTGATTTATTTGGTGCTGCTTGTACACAGTAAGTGCACACGTCAATACGACTCGGGCTAGGGGTTTTATTTATGAACCGATCTTCACAAAACTTCTTGGTTGCCTTTGTTATCACCTTGGGACGAGAACAAGTTTTTTTGGGTGTGGTCCAAAATTGAAGATGGCTGCTGGTGGCCATTTTGTACCGAAATTAGGTACAATCAATTTTTTGTACAGAACTTCTATATGGCTTGGGCTAGAGGCCGTATTTATGAACCGATCTTTACAAAACATCTTGGGTACCTTTGTTATCACCGTGGGGTGAGAATGAGTATTTTTGGGTGCAGTCTGAAATTCAAGATGGCCACCGGCAGCTATTTTGTTCAGAAATTAGTGCAATCAGTTTTTTGTACAGAACTTCTAGGACTACATTTGGTATCATCATGGGACAGTAACAAGTACTTTTGGGCTCGGCTGTGTTAATATTTGGTGTTGTTTGGGGAGGGTAAACATTATTAGGGCAACCCAGTTTTCTGTTTCCAATGAGAAAAATAAAC
This sequence comes from Pictodentalium vernedei, assembly GCA_031216915.1. Classification (NCBI taxonomy): domain Eukaryota; kingdom Metazoa; phylum Mollusca; class Scaphopoda; order Dentaliida; family Dentaliidae; genus Pictodentalium; species Pictodentalium vernedei. The sequence continues at coordinate 555,937,965 of CM062295.1, read as the reverse complement.
CTCCTCATCCGTGGGAACCCTATGAGCTAAAGATAAAAAATTCAAATACCTATATTTTAAGAAGGACTGGGCAAATATTTATTAATTAGTAGGAATCAACCCTAGAAGGGTTTGAATCAACAGGCCAAAACAGTTGCTAACATTTGGCTTATGATACACCATATAAGGATCCCCATTGTAACATTAACCCCATGGAGATTTCTTTTCTAGTTTAGCATCTAACTGTCACCCACCTTTACAATACTTTACCTGTACATTTGTTACAGGCAGTGGTCAGTATTTATGTACAGACCTTTACAATAATTTACATGTACCTTTGATATCAGGTCATTACCTAGATGTGTATCATTGCTGTGTCACATACTATACATGTACATGTCTTACACAAGTTGAGCTACAGTGTCATTGACACTTTCATTTTTTTTTGGAAAATGAAAAAATCTTATCCAGAACTACCAATCAGAATCTTTTGTTACTTGGAATGCAGCATCCTTAAGAGGGGTCTGATTCAGGTTTGTTCAAATCAAATCCCTGTAGGACTCAAATTTTAACTTAGTGTAATATTTAAAAAAAAATATTCTTCAGATCCATCAGTCAGAATCTTTTGATATTTGGTATGCAGCATCCTTAGTGGGATGAGATTCAAGTTTGTTCAAATCAAGTCCCTGGGTTCATATTTGGGCTCCCTACTGAACCCAAATTTAATTTAGTGCAATATGAAGAAATTTTTTTATAACTTTTCTTCAGAGCTATGAGTCAAAATCTCATGATATTGGATATACTGCATTTTAAGTCGGTTCAAATTTAGTCCCTGGAGTCATACTTGGGCTCACTGTGGGAGACTGAATTTTAACTTGCTGTAACATGAGGATTATTTTTTAAAAATCTTCTTCAGATCCATGAGTCAGAATCTTTTGATTTGGTATGTAGCATCCTTAGCAAGTTGAGATTCAAGTTTGTTCAAATCAAGCCCCTGGGTTCATATTTGGTCTCTCTATGGGGACCTGAATTTTAACTTAGTGCAATATGAGGAAATTTTTTTAAAAAATCTTTCTTCTGATCCATCAGTCAGAATTGTTTGATAATTGGTATAGAGCCCCCTTAGGGTGTGTCAGATTCAAGTTTATTCAAATGAAGTCCCTGTGGTCATATTTGGGCTCTCCATGGGAACTCAAACTTTAACTTCATGTTATATGAGGAATATTCTTTAAAATCTTCTTCAGATCTACCAGTCAGAATCTTTGGTATTTGAGATGCATCATCCTTTGAATGTTTAGATTCATTTTAAGTCCCTATGGTCATATTTCAGCTCCCCGTAGGAGCCCGAATTTTGACTTAGTACAATACGAGGTATATTCTTTAAAAATCCTCTTTTTCTGATCCATGTTAGAATCTTTTGATATTTGGCTTGTAGTGTCCTTCAATGGGTCGAATGCCAGTTTGTTCAAATGAAGTCCCTGGGTTCATAGTTTGGCTCCCAATGGCAACCTAAATTTTAACTTAGTGCAATATGGGGAAATTCCTTTAAAAATCTTAAAAATCTTCTTCACATCCACCAGTCAGAATCTTTTGATATTTGATATGCAGCAAACTTAGGAGGTTGAGATTCCAGTTTGTTCAAATCAAGTGCCTTGGTCATATGTGCGTTCCCTGTGGGATTCCAGATTTTAACTTAGTGCAATTTAAAAACTATTCTTTAAAAAATCATCTTCACATCCATGAGTCAGATTCTGACAGTGCAAACTGTGGTAAGTTTTAGTTAGATATGAATGTGTGTATATATGTCTACTTGAGGCCCCTGGGCCTTTTAGGGGGGGGGGGGGGTGCTGAGGTCCATTGGGAACATTTTTTTTTGCATGAGAAGAAGATTTGGAGGCTATTGAGTGGTTTTATGATATAAAAGTGAACTTTTACCCTGTTGCGAGTGGGAAGGAGTGGGAGGGAGTATAATGGGAGATTTTTTTTCTCTTTGCTTTTGAAGGGAGTTTGACTGATTTTATGCACACAAAAATTCACCCAACAGATCCTAGCAAAAATAGATTAAGTATATTAACATGCAGATGCTGAATGTGACCTTACATCCTTCTCTAAACAATTGTATCAGGTGAGTGATTGAGGCCCCTTCAGGTCTCTTATTTTTTAATGTATGTCATCTTCCTGTTCATTTTCTTGGTTTCATTGGAAAATTTGTTGACATTTATGGGAAACTCTTGAATTTTTTTTTAGTACATATGAATCTTTCAGAAATCCATTAGTTTCCTGCAGAAAGTCTGTTTCTTGCTATTTCCTATGCATTACAGTACTGTGACTGTTAACTCATAATTTTGACCTTGATGGTATATTCCGTGCCAGTTTTAAGCTATCAACTGATAAAGTCTATATTTGTTACTCGGAAGAAGACCAATCAATCAGTATTTTCAGCGTGCAGCCGTGGGGTTGCACGTTGAAAATCTTGATTGGTCTACCACACAAATTCACTGAGTGACTATATCTACTTTATGAATTCAGGCTCTATCACGATCCTGGAGCAGAAAAGTGGCCTTTCAGTTTCAAGGGGTTAAAGCAGTCTCTTTCTTGATCAGAGAGCTCTAGTCGTGACATAGTCACACAAACAGGCAAGTGTTTCTAAATGCACTCTTGTGAATTTCAGACTGAATCAAGAAAAACTTCCCTATTTGATTTCTGAAAGGGGGGAGGGGGGTTGCCAGTGATCATTTTCTATGGTAAGTAAGTTCTGTTTTACAGGTAAGGATCCGATAATTAAAGCCTTGGGTCGAAGTCCTCTAAAATAAGCAGCATAGGTATGAAAAATTGGCTAAGCTATACTTCATACCTCTGTTGCAGTCATGATGACGTCTTAGGGAGTGTGATGGCTCAGTGGTTATGGCATTGAACTTCAAACCAAAAGGTACATGATTCGATCCCTGCCAGGGTTAACTGCATTGTGCTCTTGAGAAAAGTACTTAATCCGATTTGCCCATGTAGGGTCACAGTGTTGCTGTGTACTTAGACGGACTGCCCGTCGATGGAGCACTTGTCTTCAACCAATGCTAACCCTGCTTGTGTGGAGTTAGTGTGTTTGGGAGTCTGACAGTTGCTGGCCATTGCTTAGTGGTTCTGTCCGGGTACTCTGGCTTTCTCCACCTGTAAAACTGTCTGGCACAAGGTGATCCTGGCCATTGAAAGTGTCTTTAAACCCCAATAAATAGATAAATAATGATGCAGTCTTAGATGCTGTAAGTGACTTTAAACACCAATAAATAAAGAAAAACAAATGAAAATAGCACCTGAAATTCAGTGTTCTCGCATTTCTTTTTCTACAGTTTTCTGAAGAGGGAAGCAGACATATTTCAGGGCTCTCATGGCTCATTGAAAGCCATTGGAATACCCTTGAATTTTATGGTCACTATACTGAAGGTTAGTTTTCCTACTGGAGAGATCCATGCCATACCTTCAGTTGTTATCAGCTATATTCTTGCTTAATTATCTCATAGATACGTATTATGATCACAAAAGTGGCCTGTTTTTATCAGATCATGATGTGGTCACAACACAATTTCTCCAGTAGCCTAAGATTTCGGAAACGAAATTTTTCAAAATCATGACTGTAAGAAGAAAAAAATTAGTGAAAATAACATCTGATATTAGAAGTTCTCGATTCTTATTTTCAACAAGTGGAATTCTGTAGCATTGTAAGAAGGTAGCCAGTCTTTCAGTTTTGAAAATGGGAGGCACACTGTACTTCTTGCTACCGTTTGAGGTGGGGGCACACTATGGTTGAGTCCCGGCATTCGGAATATAATTTCCCTACATCCTAGGAACTTCCAGAAAGTACTCTGTGTACGTAAAATTAATGGCAGTTGGTCAATGACTCACAAACCAATCTAAGAGAACATGAATTACTTTGGTTAATTAGAATGTTTTCTATCATAGTCGATTCATGCTGCATTCAGGTAATTATGGACCCAATGTGTAAGATAAATTTTGATATCGGGTTCATTGGGTAAAGGGTTATGGTCATATTTACCACAGTTCCAGTTCTGATACTCGTACCAAATACGAACCCTGAGCTGAGCAAATCATTATACAGGTGAGCTCTACATGCCCTTTGGTGTCTCTTGTTTATGAAAAAAATGTAGGAGAAGCAAAGTTTTCAGTAGACAGACCTTAAGGTTAATCTAGAGGCCTGTGAGCTAAAATTTCACAAGTGTTCCTTTTGCTGACACTGATTTTGTAAATTTATGCTTTACCTAACACAACTATTAAATTAAACAATACTTAAAAAAAAAAAAAACTCTTGAAAAACACAAAAACAAAAATTCTTTTTAGCTTCAAAAGCAAAACTTATAACTCCCCATTGTAATAAACATGAGGAGGTTGTTCTAATGAGGGGGCCATAATGTATGTTTTGGAGGCAAAGTTTTATTAGAATAATGAAATTTTTTAATAGTGCTGTCTACAGGTTTAGCTAGTAATAAAATGTAACTCATCCAAAATTTTCTATCAGAATGGTCTACATGTCCAAGTCATGGCTTTCAAAAGTGCAATTTACACTTTCATAGAGGTTTCTCTATTGTCTACTTTCTTAAAAAATTATAGAGAAGAGTGTTGGTCAGTTTTCTGTTTTATCCGCGTTGTGTCCTTGGGCAAGATACTTCACCCCCATTGCCCATGTGGGGGCACGGTGATGTTGGGTACTAAGTCGTACTGCACGTCGATGGTGCACTTGTCTTCAACCAGTGCTAACCCTGCTTGTGTGGAGTTAGTATGTTGGGGAGCGGACCGTTGCTTGTTGTTGCTCGGTGGTTCTCTCCGGGTACTCCAGCTTCCTCCACCTGTAAAATTCTTTTGGTCATGATTAGCCATTGTGCAAAAATATGTGACCTTAAACACCAATAAATAATAAATAAATTCTTGTTGTTTTGACATATTTACAATGGCAAGTTAAGTTCCACTCACACATGCCATTATTACACATCTGTTCATAAGGACTTGATATTCAAATAATGAAATTCTATTTTGTGCTTTTGCCACAGTGTCATTCAGTGTTTCTATCCACAGTGGTAGTTTCACTTTTATGTCTGTCTGAACTTGGCCTGTAAGGCAGTAATTTATTTTTTTTTAGTTTGGTATGTCCTGTTGGACGTACAAAACTAAAAAAATTAATTGCAGCCCCTTTCGATTCAGTCCATGTTTGGATCATCACCTGTCCATTCAGGGCTAAAGCCATTCTGGACAAAGAAAAAATCTGTCCAAAAGACGAGTGGACGGGTCATCATTAACTAAACCATTGGTGCTGGCTGTATATGGCAGGTACATTAGGAAAAGGTTTAATCTTTTACATATATGTTGCATATTGATTGGCCAAATCTGCCCAACACTTACACAATAATCAGCAAACAGATTTATTATTTCCTTCAAATTACACTTTCAAAACATAGATTTCAACCCCCTGTTGGAACAAGTTTGTTGATCTCATTCCAGTGTTGAATCAAAAGTTATGTTTTGTTGGCAAAAAATAAAATGAAACTATTTATTATGAATTATTTTGGAAAAGTATTTCTTTGTTGTGTCAGGTAAAAGGTTAATATCTCTACAGAAAATCCACCTTCTGGTTGTTTATATTAATACAGTGGAACCCTGTTAATAGAATATCCACTTTGCTAATGAAAATTATTCAATCAACATGAGTATTCAATTAACAGGGATTGTGTCAATTTCCTGTATTCTAGAGGTAAACTCAGCATTTGGTCTATTATATCTTGTTTGACAGAGCTCCATGAGCTTTGTCAAACAAGATAGAATAGATTAAATGTCTGTATTGGATGTACTGAGGCCAAATAAATATAGGTCTATAAACAAAGGAAAACTGGGGAGAGTCCGGGGAATTTCTCGACAGGTTATAAGATTTTTTATTCAATTAACAGGAGTTTTGCTCTATAACCTGTATTCAATTAACAGGTCAAATTTGTACTGGAGGTATGGTAAATGGTTTTGTGTTGGGAAATTATATTCATTTAACAGGGTTATTCAGTTAAAAGATATCCAATTAAGTGGGCTCCACTGTAGACACAATCCTCTTACCATCTATGTCAGTAAATGTTTTATATCTCTCCTTTCAAACCATAACTTTTTATCCCTCCCTGGAATGAGCTTGATAAGTTTGTTTCAGTGCGGAGTCATGCCTTGGGTGAAAAATATGTAGAAATAACCAAAGTTAACAGTTATTTTTATGTACTGTTCAATTCAGTAGGTATAAGGTCTAATGATAATTATCAAATCGCAGTGGATGATTGAAAATCTTGTTCATTCTGCAGGATGCCACATTGCACCTGTATAGATATAATTTTACACCATAATATATGCTGTTTCTGATTACCATAGAAACTCTACAACTGCTGCCAGTCAGTACGGTTGTAAATAGCATGGACTTGGTACTGCTAATACTATCAGTGTTATGTTACAAAGATTGGAAGTCTTGATAGAACCATCTGTAATGTAGATTTACAGTATATAAGCACACTCTGTTAGTTCAAGGCAAATTCAATTGGAAGCTTCTTTACTCCATCATGATTTAGAGGATAGAAGTAAAGTCTTTAATTTTATTACCATTGACCGTGATAATGTGTACAAATGGACACTGGTTTTGAGTGAAAGACCATTAATTCAGCTGATTTTTTTGTCTACATAAATATATGCAATGCATTTTTTTTCAGTTGATATCAGCCTAATTAAAACTTCTTAGTTCATTTTGTTTTCCTCTGAAATAGTGCACTATGGGGATTTATAGTTTAGAAAGCATTATGTGTGATTATTTATCAATTAACAAGAGAGGAGATAGCACTCAGCAAAATGTTCAACGTAATAGCAATAGAAGACATCGTCCTCAGAGCAGCTTGGAACTTCGGTCATTACCAATAAATAACTTTCAGTCTGCACCACTGTGGCATCATAACTTTTCAAGATCAGGTAAATGTATTAGTCTTGAACTGTCACTTTTCTTTATTTTTTTTCATTAGGCCTAAAAAAGTAAAAAATCTGTTTGTCGGGCCTTCGTGCATGTTTCTTTTGGCTGCCGCATGCTCTGTTTTTATAACCAATGCAAACCTAAAAATATAAATTAAATGGTTGATGTCTGATATTTTACCCAAGTTAATAAAATTGATAAAGTTGTCCCTTGAGTGCCATAAGGTTTTTCAGTTCAGCATAGCAAAGCCTTCTTGCACTCAATGGAAAATACACCATCATCCATGCTATTCTGTAGATTTTGAGTCCTAAAACATAAAACAAACCAAGAACATGAACTTTTGATGGCAAAGAAATAATTACAAAGATAGAAAATAAAATAAAAAAATGCCCGCCAACATGCAATTTTACCAAAAATGGCCTGAGAAACAGAAGATGTACTTTGTGGGGCCTTATGTGTCATTAGTAATTAACACTCTACTTACCAGGACAAGCAGATGATGCTGCCATTTTTGTCCTTGCCCATCAAACGATTTACAAATACTGCTTTAAAAACATCGCCTGTGATTCCTCATTGGAATAAAATGAGGGATGTTTTGGAGGAAGAAATAAATTTTAGGCTAAAAAAAGGTGTTTTGATTCTCAGGCTATCCCTCATTGAATTTGAACCCCTCATTGGATATTTTTATTGCCTGTCAGTGTCTTCCAATAGTACAAACTCAAGGAGACCCGATACTTTTTCTATTTTTTGATTGATGCATATTTATTTTTTGTGTCTCCAATATGTTTGCCTTGTTACAATTTATGGGAGAGTGCCTATAGGCACTCTCCCATAAATTCTGACGAGGCAAATCCCGTAGATCAAATACATCTACTTCATAGATAATATGAAGGACATCAAAACAATATGAATCCCTTGAATTGCAGCACCTACAGTTTGTTTTTAGAGGAATGTTTTATTTTTCAAAATAAAAAATGAATTTATTTGTAAAAATATGCTCTTTCTATATTTCTGTGTGTAAAAAGACAGCCAGAATCTTCTCTGTGTTTGTTCCACTTTTTGCAAAAGAAAAATAAAAATTAAAAATAAAACGCTCCGTTCCTCCCTCAATGATTTGAAAAAAAAAAATGCCTGAGAATCAACTAATTTATTTTGTGTGGCCTTATTAAGCAGTTTTTGTGTATGGGCATTAAGCTGGTCAGTTATGGTTGTTACTTTAGATAAAGAGTTAACTGTCTGCACACTGATGTCAAATAACGAAATTGCATGCAGCAAATTTTACCCATAATGCAACAAGGAATTTAACAATTAATCTTGTCAAACAAGATTTAATTGGTTTAATTTCTAGTTGCATTTTTGGAAAAGTTTGCTTATTGGAATTTTGATTTTTCGACATCAGTGTGCAGATGATTAACAGGGAGCATGGGTTTTTCTCTTTTCTGAGGATTTCTCTTTCCTCTTCTACAAGCAGTTTTCTTCATCATTTGTAATGGTATGCATTTTAATCAACTACATCATGTACTTTAGAGCTCAAAGAGCTCTGTCCGATAATGTGTCATTGGACAAATCCATATAAGATGTTGTAGATATCTTTGATTAAAAAAAATAACCCTCTGAACATTTTGGTTTTTGGAAGAACAAGCATAATAAGGTCTCCTGTGTTTGTAAACCAAAGTATCCTGATATCTCTGTATGGATTTTTAGCTTAACTTGACAAAGTCAAGATAAGCTATTGCCATCACGTGTGTAGAAGTCTGTGAGTCTGTTAGTCTGTTCATATTTTCTTTAGCACAGGCTACTCCCTGTAGTTCTTGTCCAATCATCACTGAATTTCATGTGCAGGTTTATGATCATGTCAAGTTGAGAACATCCTATTTTGGTCGCGATCAGTCAACCATGGTGGCTATGCGGGCCCGAAACCCGAAAACCTTTAGTGCAGTCTACAAGTTGTATTTATAAAGGGATTTCATTGTAACTTGATAGGATGACTCTGTATAATGTCAAGATGAGAACACCTCATTTTGGTCAGGTTTGGTCAACCATGATGGCTGCAGAGCAGTTACCTTGATTCCTTTAGCACAGTCTATAGGTTGCATTTATGAAGGGATTTCATTGCAAATTGGAAGGATGACTCGGAATAATGTCTAGATGAGAACATCCTATTTTTCTTGTTATCAGTCAACCATGACGGCAACATGGGCACGTGACCTAGATTTGTCTAGTGCAGTCTACAGTTCATATTTTTGAAGCACTTTCTTCGTAACTTGGTAGGATAACTTGGTATGATGTCTAGTTGAGCCTATTGTATTTTGGTCACAATCGGTCATCCGTTACCAATGCTTAGTCACATGACCTAGAGTCCTTTAGCACTGTCTATAGGTCGTTTTTATGAAGGGATTTCATTGTAACTTGGTAGGATGACTCAGTATGATATTTAGATGAGACTATCTTATTTTGGTCATGATCAGTCAACTGTGACCGCCGGATGGGCCCATGACCTAGATTCCTTTGGCAAAATCTATGAGTCAGATTTATGAAGGGATTTCATTGTAACTTGGTACATGTAGGCTGGCTCATTTTGAATTTATTTTACTGTAACATGGTAACTTTTGTTGACACACATTAACTGTTAGGGCCAGATTAGGCCTCAGTTCTTTAGTACAGTCTACACCTCAAACTATTCTTGTTGAAAGCATAGCATGTAGGGTACAGAACTTAACATATTCTCAATTATCACAGTTCTTGTCTTATTTCATAATCCTTTCATAAAAATTGAACATTATCCTTTTCATGAAACACTACACAGTCAAGTTAAACTGCAGTGTTATTGACACTTACATTATTAATTCTATGAACAAGCCAGGCAATGCCAAGATCTACAATAAGATGATTACAATGCGATTGGATTAAACACATAAATTGTAAGTGCATGTCAAGTTCAATTTTAATATTCTACTTATAGTTACTGCAATAAATTATACCATAGTTACTGCAATAAATTATACCCACACCTCAAGAAGTGGAGGTTGTATTGTCACCCTGAACATCTGACAGACCATTTGTCCTTTCCTTGGACATCCGTATGTTCATATACCTACCCCACATTCTTGTGTTAGTAAACTCTCCTACATATGTACATTTATGAACCAAAAAAGAATTTTCAAAGATGACCCACAAGTAAAAATGCATTTATTTCAAAATTGCCAATCTGAAATGAATTTAACCAAGTTGTATCCCATTAAACTAAAACATAAATTTCTGTATGAGATTCTCGTGTGCACAACTTCTACATTCTACCAATTCTGATGAAACATCTCAGAGATGACACCAACAAATGAATATGCACATATTTCCAAGTTTTTCATCTGCACAGTTCCCTCCTCTTGGACTTCCAAGATTTATTATAGATTTCTGTTCAAATTCTTGAGCATGCAATGCCTGGTATATTTATTAGCTGGTTTCAATGATACTTCTCAAACAAACTGACAAGAATGCCCAACTTCTTTCAGCAGTAAATGTGTAAGTGAATATTCCTTCAATAAAAAATCACAACTCTCCTCTTTGAAAACAGCTGGAGCCTTTTTGCAGGTTTATTGAGAAGTCATTCTTCATACTTACAATTATCACACCAATCCCAAGTTCCATCAACCTTGTCAGGCAAAAATACATAGAAAAGAAATTACTTGACTTGTGCCGAGCATCTATGATTGCAGAAATGGGAGCATTTTTTTGAAAATGAAAAAGTTTCAGTGCATGTGTAAGAATAGCAATACATCACTTGAATATTTAAAGGGTACATGTGGGAGCACAGTGGCATAGTAATAGAGCATTGGACTTTAAACGGAATGGTCAAAGAGGTTGATTAGTGGCCCTGTGTATTGAGGTATTACTGAACGACAGTGCACTTGCCTTCAACTTCTGCCTCCGCTCGTGCAAAGTTACTAAGTTGGTGAGTCTGAGAGTTGCTCGATGCTACTCAGTGGTTCTTTCTGGCTCATCTGGCTTCCTTCAACTACAAAATTTTCCAACACAGTGTGACCCTTGTTGTTGAAAGTGATGTTAAACCCCAATAAACAAGCAACAACAAAGGGTACATGTATATGTGTACCACCAAATTATTCCCAGTTCATTTTTGCTAAAAATGTATTTATTTACTGAACTCTGGGGTTGGTTAGCACATTGGACATCAGATTGAAATTTCGATGGTTTGATCCTGATCTGAATTGCATCCTTGGACAAGACACTTAAAAAGCCTGATTGTGAAGGTGGGATCATGGTGACACACTGAAGTAAGGCATACAATGCCCCATGGTACACTTGCCTTCTACCAGTGCTAACCCAGCTTGTGCCAGTTTAATAACTTTGAGAGCAGAACAGATTTGTGCTTTTGGTTTCTGTCAGATTCTGATTTCCTGCACCCATAACAGTGTTTGACACAATATGATCCTGGCTGTTTAAAATGTTAACCCCCCACAAACAATCTGAAGCTGTGGTGCAGAGGGAAACACAAATATACTTTTTATTAGGGCTGAACTTTATTCAAAACTGAATACCGGTATCAGTATTCCAAAAAAGACCATGGTATATTGATACATCAAAAGACTGTCCAGATTTCTGAACATGCATACCATAATCAGGACTTAATCCTTCACAGTCTGAACAAATCAGCATGCCATGATCATACAGTTCGAATGACTCTTTACCCGATGCACATGATATCAGAATTTATTTTTTTAAATATTAATTTATCAAATTTTTCAAAAAATATTCAACAAAACCATATCAAGTTGCCTTCATTGGAACGAGCTCGTTCCAATGAGGGGTCATATGATATGGTTTTGTTGAAATTTTTGAAAAATAATACTTGTTCAACTGCACAAATTGTGTGTTACCTGGGAGGGTGCAGCCAATTTTTCATGTACAAGGATAATATTCGTTCGGGACTACTGTTAAAAAAAACCTGGACATCTTGAAAATTGAACTGTGGGTAAATAAATGATGATAAACCAATATTTTCACAATTACACCTGTATACAATCGATACTGATTTGAATACTTGTATGTATCAGTTTATTGATATACCGTGCAGCCCTACTTTTTATTTATGCTTATATCCTCTGATTAGATGTATCAATTTTCATTCACCTCCATCTTCAGTTGAAATAGACTAGAGCTGCCAATCCCATCAACATCAGTTAACTGTGTCCTGAACTTGGTCTTTTATTTTGAAAATAAGAATCAGAATATGCTTGCTCATCCATACACACTGTGCAATGTCTCTCCTAAATTTAATTTACCCCTTTCCTGTGGTGAGGAATGAGGTACAAGTGTACAGTTAAAACTAGAAGTCCTGTCACGTCTAGTGCAGAAAATGCATGTTAGTTAATGCGCTATCTAGTGCAGAGCAGTCAAGTAAACCTCGTTAAACATGCGATAACTTCTGCGCTATGTAATGCAGAATGTACTGCGTTATTCACAAGGTCCTTACAGTTAAAACTAGAAGTCCTTCATGAAATGCGTACAAATAGCACGTCGATCTGCGCGTTAATCTACACGTTATGACCATAGTAAGGCTATCAGATTCTGTACATATGGCTTGTGCACAAGCAATGTTTCAGCCAATAGACCTCCGGGTAACCCGGAGGTCAATTGGCAGAAACATTGCCTGTGTTTGCTATAAGTAATCTGAAGAACCTGCCATGCTTTGGCTGCCATTCGATATGGCAATTTCGTGCAATTCCTACGCGCAATTAAGCCTAGATAAGCGCGCAGTTCATGACAGGACTTCTAGTTTTAACTGTACCTTTGATATCCGACACATATCATTAAGAAAAGAAATGTGTTGTAACTGGACTAGAACATCCTTTGATATCATTTCGAATCAGGTTCGCCTGGTAAATTAGTGATGACAATGAAAGAAAATATGCTGAAAAAATTGTCGAAATGACCAGTTTTAATTTTCACAAGAATCACGAACATTGAAATCAAAGTTGCTGTTAAATCATCTTTTAAATGATTTCATTTGGCACTATTGTTGAACGCGGGGGCGAAACTTGTGTGAGATGTGTATGTACGAACAACCCAGCATGTGATCGTCTTGAAATAGCCTAATAACAATGTTTTGCCACCAACATTTTATCAATTAATATTTGTGACTTCATTCGACTTGGAAAACATGGATAAATCTGTTCGTAAAATCACCACAAAAATCAAAAACCGATAATACCGCTCAGTCTCCAACGGAATTTTTAACGAGCAAATCGCAGTAAATTTTCAAGATCATTTAAAAACCATCTCATTCCTTTTTTGAGGCCCTTGTTCATATTACTAGCTACGCCCAATTATTACAAACAGTGGGGCCACAGCTCACCATTCAGTACGATGGCAATCGCCCAGAGTGTCCCCTGGCCAAATTGCCCCCTTCATTTTGATCCGAACCGTCCCCTCTATTTGACCCAAACCGTAAGGCTGGCGAACGATTTCACCCTTCCTGTTCCAGGTCAAACCATCCCCTAAATATTTCGACCAACACTCCCCCCCCCCCCCCCCCCCCCCCTCCCTCACCACAAGATTTTGAAAATCACTACTGAGTGGTCACAAGCTGCGTTTTGGGGGGCAGGGGGGTGTTATTATTTTGGCAAATGGCACGCATGTTCGTATTAGCCTAAGGGTTAAATACACAATTTTTCAATGTTGATTGAAAAATGCCACCCCCCCCCCCCCCCCTGCCCCCCCCCCCCCCTCCATGCAGAGTGGTTCAAATAGGCCATACAGGCCTACATGACTTTAAAGACACCCCCCCCCCCCCCCCCTCTAAAGCACCCATCTCCCCCCACTGCACCCCCATCCCCTTTCCACTTTCCAATTTCGATCACCAGGCCTACTGCTTGTATTACTAGGTGATCTGTTCATAAGAGTACTGTCAGACACTTTGGGATAAATTCTCAAGCTAAGTGAGTTTTCGTAATTCTGATTTGTTTAACTTGTCACAATTTGCTCTTCAACTTTTCCGAATAGTCTTGTCGTCACCATGAGCTAAGCATATCTTATAACATTGTCAGTAAACAACGGTTGAGAATGGCAAGCAACAAAATTTGCCGAAATTTGTGAAAATTCCCTTATTTTCAAAATAAATTTGTGAAAATGAGGTTTTTTTTTTTTTTTTTAAAATTCTAAGAAGACAGAGTGAACCTGTTGGTTTAGAAATACTTAATTTCTATAAAATTGCAGTATTTGGGGCATGAATTTGCTGAAATCTGCGAATTTGCAGAAAAATCCCATCCCTGTGAACAAATAAAGCAGCCAGAAAAAGATGAGTTGTTTTTTTACTTTCATTTTTTATCCCAAACTGATTTTTCTCCGCATCAGGTCTTTTCAATCATTCTTCATAATTAATCGATTTTGTGAGCAAATAAAATATGTTTAAACTAAGTGTAGTGCGTCAGAATATCATTTCACCCAAAAAAGCCACCTGCAGACAGAAAATGAAAAATTGATTTCTAGCATGAGCATGTAGACCATTTTCAGTTGCCCCGGCTTTTTTAACACTCCATTAAACATTGACAATGATTGTTTGAAAGGTTTCATGGAGATCTTTCTAAAAGAAAATAAAATAAAATACATGCATGTCAAGCCCAAGGGTTCAATATACTATTGCTATTGCCAGTATTTGAGAGAAATTTAAAAATGCCGTACTGTGAATTATAGGCCAAATTTAACTGACCACATGTGGAAGAGAAGGAATGTAGGTCCCAGAAAAAGTGGTGTGAAGGGTAGGCATGCCTTTATCAATCCTAAAATACACTACTCAAAGTTTGCTAAGCACCAAGTATATCCAACTACCTTTTTACATTTTAGTTGAAATATTGTAATGAAAAGTTATATATTTTTTATTAGCTCAACTTGACAAAGTCAAGCTGAGCTATTGCCATCACTTCTCGTCCATTGGCGTACGTACACGTAAGTACGGACGTCTACAATTTCCTTTGGCACACCTCACAGGTCGCATTTATGATCAGATCGCTTTGAAACTTGGTATGCTTGTTTGGAGTGACCTCTAGATGGGAGCTATTGATTTTCTTCAATTTCCCTCAAAAAATGTTGCCGCAGCCAATGTTCTTAGAACTTAGTTTAGTCAGACCTCAATATTTCCCTTTGGCACACCCTACAGGGGACATTTATGATTGGATTGCTTTAAAACCTGGCATGCTTGTTTAGGGTGACCTCTAGATGGGAGCTATCGATTTTCTTCCATTTCCGTCAAAAAATGTTGCCACGGCCAACGTTCTTAGAACTTAGTTTAGTCAGACCTCAATATTTCCCTTTGGCACACCCTACAGGGCACATTTATGATCGGATTGCTTTGAAACCTGGCATGCTTGTTTGGGGTGACCTCTAGATTGGAGCTATCGATTTTCTTCCAATTCTGTCCGTCAAAAAATGTTGTCACTGGCAACGATCTTTGAATTAAGTTTAGTCAGGTGTCAATATATTCCTTTGGCATGCCTTACAGGGCACATTTATTATCAGATTGGTTTGAAACTTTGTATGCTTGTTTGGGGTTACCTCTAGATGGGAGCTATTGATTTTCTTCGATTTCCGTAAAAACATGTTGCCACTGGCAATGACCTTCGATGAACTTAGTAAAAACTTAGTGCAGTTAAGCATCAATATTTCCATTTGACACACCCTGCAGGGCACATTTAAGATTGGATCGCTGCAAACTTGATGTGCTTGTGTGGGG
Source organism: Pictodentalium vernedei (assembly GCA_031216915.1). Lineage (NCBI taxonomy): Eukaryota > Metazoa > Mollusca > Scaphopoda > Dentaliida > Dentaliidae > Pictodentalium > Pictodentalium vernedei. The sequence continues at coordinate 555,922,255 of CM062295.1, read as the reverse complement.
TGACATCTATATGGGAGCTGTCGATTTTCTTCCATTTCTATCAAAAAATGTTGCCGCTGAGCTTTGAACTTAGTTTAGTCAAGACCTTAATATTTCCCTTTAACGCATCCTTCAGGGCACATTTATGATCGGATCACTTTGAAACTTGGTATGTGTGTTTGGTGACCTCTAGATGTGAGCTATATTTTAATTTCCATAAAAAGTTATTGCGTTATCACCAGCCTTTGAACTTACTGCATTTGTGCATCAACTTATCCCTTTTGCACTCTCTGTAGGGTACATTTATGAATTTCCATAACCTCCCCCCCTCCCCTCCCCCTCCCCAAAAAAAACATTGCCACAAAGCAATGACCTTCTACTTAGTGCATTTGTGCATTAACATCTTCCTTTGGCATGCCTCAGAGGGCACATTCATTATCAGGTTGTTTTGAAACTTTGTATGCTTATGCAGGGTGACAAAGATAGGAGCTATTGATTGTCTTTTCATTTCCATCAAAAACTTGCAGTTAGCAACAATCTTTGAATTTATTGCATTTGAGCATCAACATTCTTTGACATGGCCTACAGCTAGGCCACATTTATCATAGGATTGTTTTTGAACTTGGTGTGCTCATTAGTCAAGAACTCTAGATAAGAGCTGTTGATTAGCATTCATTTCTGTGAAAAAAGTTGCCATTTACAATAACCTCTGAACATACTGCATTTGTGCATCAACATTCTTCCTTTAGCCAGTCTTACAGTTTACATTTAAAAATGCATGGATTACTCTGACATTGTGCACACACAATGCTGTTATGTTGAAATTTCTTCAAATAACATTGGTACCAATGATCTTCAATTTTGCCATTTCATTTATAACTTACCAAATTCAAGTATGTCAAGTTGAGCTACAGTGTCATTGACACTTTCATTTAATTATATCTTGAATGATGTATGTACAGAAATTAAGATTTTGTTTGTGTTTGACATTATTTTTTAGCTTTTGAATACAATAACCATGGAAAATGAATATTATTGGTAAAAGAGGACATTTTTCAAATTTGCCAAAAAGTTGATGAAGCGAACTGATATGGGTTCAATATCCAGTATGAGACCCATTATTGTTAATTACAGCTTGACAATGCCTTCTCGTGCTCCCAATCAGGTTCCTGGTGGTTCTTCGTGGGATGTTGTTCCATTTTTGGACCAGCATGGCACCAAGCTCCTGGACACTTCTTTGCTGGACTGGGCGGTCTGAAATTGCAAGCTGCAACTCATTCCAGATATGTTCGATTGGATTGAGGTCAAGGGATCTTGCTGAGTCCATAAGCTCCCCGACAGCATGGGCAACATGGGGACGAGCATTATTGTACATCAGAATGAATCTATCACCTACTGCACCTGCATACAAATTGATGTGGACATCCAGGATCTCATCAATATACCATTGTGCAGTCAATGTACCACGATCAAGGATACAGAGCTCTATGTCCATCCCTGCTGATGCCGCCCCAGACCATGATTAACCCTCCACTGTAGCGGTCATGCTCAGCAATGTTGGTTGCATGGAATCGCTCTCCGGTCTTCTCCATCCCCAAGAACGCCTGTCTGTGTGGTCCAGGCAGTACCTTGACTCATCTGTAAAAAGGACAGGTCACCAATCTTCGCTGGTTCATCCAACGTGGTCCATGGCCCATTCATATTGTGCCTGGCGGTGGTTCTGGGACAACGGAATGCAAATACATGGTCTTTTTGATCGGAGAACACCTTCGTGCAACCTTGCCTGGATAGTCTGCATCGTGGATGCATTCTGAAAGTCACTGCAATGCTGGGTTGCTGTGGCAAAGTGGTTCCTACGGGCCTGAATGATCAAAAACCGGTCTTGTGCTGCAGATGATGCCCTGTCTCTGCCACCACCATGCCATCTTGCTGGTGTGCCATACTGCTGAAATCTTGCCCAGGCTCTGGTGATCACCGTATGGTGCACTTGAAGGGCTTTACCAACCTGACGATGGGTAGGCCCTTGCTCCACCATCCCTACAGCCCACCACATTTCTGCTTCAGATATATCGCGACCTGATTTCCAGGTTGTCCGAAGTGCATTTTTTATGTTTTCGGGATAATCGATTTTTAAAGTTTGGTAGTCTGGTGTAGGCAATCTATTTGGTCTACATATACAGTTTCGAGTTGAAACGATAGAGAAATCATTTCTGTGTGCGACTGAATATGTGGTGTTGGTGATTAGCGGCTATATATGACATTTTTCTGCAAGTTTCTGGGGGAAGGGTACCCAGATTTGGAGTTGGGACAAGATGGAACTAACATGTAATGAAATGTGATGCGTACTCCTACATGGCACCTCCATTTATTTTCCATTTTGTTCTATGTGGTTGAATGAAAAGTAAAATATGTACTTAAGACAAGACAGACACCATCGACGATATGAAATCCTGCAAGGCTTGATGGAATTTATGTTTATTAAACTCTTAACTGCTCTATGTGCAGAAGGATTCTACACAATATTTCATCGTTGTAAAAACCCCATAGATATCAGTTAAATATGCAAGTACAAATTGATCATGCCCATGCCCACCTTCGCACATGATCTTAAACCTGTTTTATTGTTCAGAAATAATACTTCCTAAAGTAATCTTGAGTATTATTCCTAATGGCATTTTGAGTCCAAAATAGTTAATGAATATGAACGAATAGAGCTTTGTTAATTTAAAGCCATTACAAAGTTGAATTAAATTGGAATAAATGTTTGATGACTACTGTCAGTTTCTTTTTTAATCGTCCAAGAGCCAGAGGAATCACACAGAAAAGGTACAAGTAGTACCAATGCTGATGAAATTCAATAATACAGTCGCTTTTGGTTTGGTTTGCGCCAACTTGAATTCGACCATATGAATCTGGAAAACACGGGCATATCTAACTAGGCTCATGAAGTTAGTTTGACGTTCAACGTTCGTTTGACATTGTTATTCAGGTAGTTTAACGTTGGGCATTCAACTGAAGGTAGCTCGATGTTCAGTGCTTGACATTTGTTTGGCATTCTGCCTGCAGTCAGTTTCGTGAAAACTGACTGCAGAGGTGAAACTGACTGCAGAAGGTAAAACGAATGTAAAACACTGAATGTGAAACTGAATGCTGACTAATGTTCAGCATCAAACTCATGGAAGCTAAATCTCATAAGAATGCCCAACACCCAACGTGAAACTGACAAAAGATGAATGTTTAACGATATTTAATGTCCAATGCCCAACATTAAGCTTACTTCACGTTCTTTATCTACCTGTCTTATACAAGCATCCAGGGACCTCGTCAAACAAAAAAGGAATTCATCAATGGTGCAAAACAGTTTATTGCAATAACCAGAATGTTCAAAGACGAGACTAGTGAGTGGCCGCTGTTAACCATTTTTCTCGTCCCATTTATTCGCACTGTGTTAATGAACATTCGATGTGTGTTCCTATGTGGACAGTGGACACATTTACTGTCATATTTGTTGTTGCATCTTAATCAATTCACACCCACGGCTCAGTGATCAGGTATAACGTTGATTGTAAAACAAAAGTACTCCCAGGTCAAACTTACCTCTGGAGTACATAAACAATTTTGGGGAGCATCTGTATTGAGTATGTGGACTGGGTCAACACTATTTGTGGAACTTCAGTACTCGAAGGAAATGTTGTATCAATCATCATGCACTTTCAAAACATACGTAGCGACAGTGTGGTTGAAATCTGCCCCTGTACTTCTCTTCGCTCACCAGCTACTCGTGACAAGCGAAGTTGGGTATGGGATAGAATTTCGGCCAGACTGAGCTAGCTAGATTACGATCAATTCTTACAGAGACCGATTTTGACACACCACTTACTGTCATGTTTTACCAACATCTAGGCAAGGCTGATGAATGTGAAAGACTTTAAATTTGTCTGAGCGAATATATAAAAATGGATAAATCTCCTCGTAGAAATCTCAGAATGTAATGCTGCAGTGCTTTTACAGCACGAAACAAACTGTTTTATTAGCTCACCTGAGCGAAGCTCAAGGGGAGCTTTACTAATCACTTTCTGTCCGTCGTCCGGCGTCCGTCGTCCGTCGTCGTCCGTCCGGCGTTAACTTTACATTATCGACTTCTCCTCCTAAACCACTAGCCCAATTTTATTCAAATGTTGGCTAAATGTTTATTACCTAACGCCAATTCAGATTTGTTCAAATGAAGTTGCCCCTCCTCCTGGGTGGTGCCACGCCCCCAAGGGGCACCAAAATCTTTGTAAATCTTCTTCTCATGAACCAGCAGTAGCAGAGACTTGATATTTGGTGTGCAGCTTCCTTTTGAGGTGTAGACTCAGATTTGTTCAAGAGAAGTTTGTGGGGCTATACTTGGCGTCGTTATGGGAGGGGCAAAATTTTTTGCCCCGCCCAAAATTTCTATTTTCCAAACCGAGAGGCTGATTTGAACCAAATTTTATGTGAGGGCTTATTGGGTCATGAGTACTTGATTTATGCAAAAAAAATTTTTCCCGCAGCCCCGTGGGAACCGCAGGAGCTAAAAATAGAAAAAATTTAAAACGCCCATATCTCCAAAACTGCACGGCACTGAGAATTTTTATTTGGTGTGCAGCTTCCTTAGGACCAACAGAAAGGATTGGTAAAAAAAAATTGCCATCGGTTTTATCATAGGGTACAGTTTCGGGACTTTGAAAAAGTGCTGAGTCAGCACTTTTTAACACTGTAGGCAATGGGAAAAACATTAAAAAATCTTCTTCTCCAGATCCAGCAGGCAGAATCTTTTGATATTTGGTATGCAACATTGTAGGGTGGATCTGATTCAAGTTTGTTCAAATCGGCCCCCTTGGTTCATATTTGGGCTCAGTATAGGAGCCCGATTTCGAACTTAGTGCATTTCAGGCAAATTTCTTAAAAAATCTTCTTCTCCAGATCCAACAGGCAGAATCTTTTGATATTTGGTATGCAACATTGTGGGGTGGATCTGATTCAAGTTTGTTCAAATCGGCCCTCTGGGTTTATATTTGGGCTCAGTATAGGAGCCCAAATTTGAACTTACTGCATTTCAGGCAAATTTCTTCAAAAATCTTCTTCTCCAGATCCAGCAGGCAGAATCTTTTGATATTTGGTATGCAATGTTGCGGGGTAGATCTGATTCAAGTTTGTTCAAATCGGCCCCCTGGATTCATATTTGGGCTTACTATAGAAGCCCGAATTCGAACTAAGTGCATTTCAGGCAAATTTCTTAAAAAATCTTCTTCTCCAGATCCAGCAGGCAGAATCTCTTCATATTTGGTAAGCGACATTGTGGGGTGGATCTGATTCAAGTTTGTTCAAATCGGATCCCTGGGTTAATATTTGGGTTCAGTATAGGAGCCCAATTTCGAACTTAGTGCATTTCAGGCAAATTTCTTAAAAAATCTTCTTCTCCAGATCCAGCAGGCAGAATCTTTTGATATTTGGTATGCAACATTGTAGGGTGGATCTGATTCAAGTTTGTTCAAATCGGCCCCCTGGGTTCATATTTGGGCTCAGTATAGAAGCCCGATTTCGAACTTAGTGCATTTAGGCAAATTTCTTAAAAAATCTTCTTCTCCAGATCCAGCAGGCAGAATCTTTTGATATTTGGTATGCAACATTGTGGGGTGGATCTGATTCAAGTTTGTTCAAATCGGCTTCCTAGATTCATATTTGGGCTCACTATAGAAGCTCGAATTTGAACTAAGTGCATTTCAGGCAAATTTCTTAAAAAATCTTCTTCTCCAGATCCAGCAGGCAGAATCTCTTCATATTTGGTAAGCGACATTGTGGGGTGGATCTGATTCAAGTTTGTTCAAATCGGATCCCTGGGTTAATATTTGGGCTCAGTATAGGAGCCCAATTTCGAACTTAGTGCATTTCAGGCAAATTTCTTAAAAAATCTTCTTCTCCAGATCCAGCAGGCAGAATCTTTTGATATTTGGTATGCAACATTGTAGGGTGGATCTGATTCAAGTTTGTTCAAATCGGCCCCCTGGGTTCATATTTGGGCTCAGTATAGAAGCCCGATTTCGAACTTAGTGCATTTAGGCAAATTTCTTAAAAAATCTTCTTCTCCAGATCCAGCAGGCAGAATCTTTTCATATTTGGTAAGCAACATTGTGGGGTGGATCTGATTCAAGTTTGTTCAAATCGGCCCCCTGGGTTTATATTTGGGCTCAGTATAGGAGCCCAAATTTGAACTTAGTGCATTTCAAGTAAATTTATTAAAAAATCTTCTTCTCCAGATCCAGCAGGCAGAATCTTTTGATATTTGGTATGCAACATTGTGGGATGGATCTGATTCAAGTTTGTTCAAATCGGCTTCCTAGATTCATATTTGGGCTCACTATAGAAGCTCAAATTCGAACTTAGTGCATTTCAGGCAAATTTCTTAAAAAATTTTCTTCTCCAGATCCAGCAGGCAGAATCTTTTGATATTTGGTATGCAACATTGCGGGATGGATCTGATGCAAATTTGTTCAAATCGGCTCCCTAGATTCATATTTGGGCTTACTATAGAAGCTCGAATTCGAACTTAGTGCATTTCAGGCAAATTTCTTAAAAAATCATCTTCTCCAGATCCAGCACGCAGAATCTTTTGATATTTGGTATGCAACATTGCGGGGTGGATCTGATTCAAGTTTGTTCAAATCGGCCCCCTGGATTCATATTTGGGCTCACTATAGAAGCTCGAATTCAAACTTAGTGCATTTCGGGCAAATTTCTTCAAAAATCTTCTTCTCCAGATCCAGCAGGCAGAATCTTTTGATATTTGGTATGCAACATTGCGGGGTGGATCTGATTCAAGTTTGTTCAAATCAGCCCCCTGGATTCATATTTGGGCTTAATATAGAAGCCTGAATTCGCACTTAGTGCATTTCGGGCAAATTTATTAAAAAATCTTCTTCTCCAGATCCAGCAGGCAGAATCTTTTGATATTTGGTATACAACATTGTGGGGTGGATCTGATTCAAGTTTGTTCAAATCAGCTTCCTAGTTCCATATTTGGGCTCACTATAGAAGCTCGAATTCGAACTTAGTGCATTTCAGGCAAATTTCTTAAAAAATCTTCTTCTCCAGATCCAGCTTCAGAATCTTTTCATATTTGGTAAGCAACATTGTGGGGTGGATCTGATTCAAGTTTGTTCAAACCGGCCCCCTGGGTTTATATTTGGGCTCCGTATAGGAGCCCAAATTTTAACTTAGTGCATTTCAGGCATATTTCTTAAAAAATCTTCTTCTCCAGATCCAGCAGGCAGAATCTTTTGATATTTGGTATGCAACATTGTGGGGTGGATCTGATTGTGATTCATGAACATATTTATTTGTAAACTTGATAGAATCTTAGACAAAATTTGCAGAAAAGATCTACTATAGAAGGGGTGGTATCCAGGGTGAACCGTTTACCCAAATCTAGCAGTACTAATGCATTATTCACACAAATCTCCGTTCAAAAAATATGACCCCTCATTGGAACACACGCATTCAGCTCATTCCAACAAAGGTCATATGCCATGTTTTCGAGACAAAAGAATAAAAATTTTAGTTATTCATGAAATTTTTAGGCAACTGTTGTCTGTTATTCACATTGCTTCATGAAATTTCAGTACTTTTAGAACTTACCTCAGTAATCAAGGGTTAATTCCCCTTAATTAAATGTCGCCTCTAAAAAACAACCACTTTACATATCTTACCTTTTTACCAGCATAACTGCCAAAACTTGTCAGCATTCTTCGCAAAAATCGCTATTCAAATTTTAATTTTTGTCTCTTAAACATACATGTACTTATCGCTTGTAAATACCCCATTGGAATGAGCTTTTTGAGCTCATTCCAATGAGAGGTCGCACACCATGCTTTTTGAGTCAAAAAAGCAATTTTTTAGTTATTCCAGAATTTCGTACGTAAAACACAGCTTTATGACTTCACGTTAAAATGAGCTCTCTAAGCTTGTTCCAATCAACATTCACGCACTATGTCTTTCACACAAAAAATAAAATTTTCCATTTATTCAGGAATTTTGTTTGCAAGAACACTCTTACCCCCCCCCCCCCCCCCCACACACACACACAACACACACACACACACACACACACACACACAACACAGACACACACATCTAAAAGTTCGGCAGCAAAAAAACAGTTACTTCAATTTTTAAATGCATTACAGGAACAACTTGCCTAATCAAATTTAAATACTTTTGCATCATTCTGTATCTAGAACAAACCATTTACCATATCTTTACGCAAAATTCTCCACCATCATTCACAAAAAAACACCATTATTTATATATTCACATTTCTGTCTCAAAAATATACCTGATCTTCCCATACCCCTATTGGAATAAGCTGTTTGAGCTTGTTCCAATGATGATAAAAAAAACTAATATTTTGGAAAATTTGTGAAAATTTTTGTTTTCTTGCATGCAAATATGTACATGTAGCACATGGAAGATATCCACAGTTGGGGAGAGATGTCCAAGGCTATCTCTTCACATTCCTTGTTTGTGCTTCATGCTAAACCAGTTTGTCTGCAGAGATAAATTTGCTTTATTAAAAATCATTGGAGATTGGCCACACACCAATGATTTTAAATAAAACTAATTTTAGGTAACAAATGTTGAACTTCAAACAAAATCTATCACTCAACCAGTTAATGTTGATGAGGCATGACATGGTGAAGGTGACCTAAAATACTTCTTAGAGTCACTTTGTCAGGTGAGCGATTAAGGCCACGTGGGGCCTCTTGTTGGTAAAATAGGACCCAGTAACGAATGTATGGGGTGGAAGTCAAAAAAAATTTACAACATGGCTAAAAACAATATTGGCTAAACTTGACTTTATATCCATGCTGTGGTCACGATTAGCCACGATGCAGAAATGTGATCTTAACCACCAAGCAGTAAATGAATGAATCTGACTGAATCCTAAATCGTAGGTAAAAGATCAAAGAAATAAACGTTTGAAAAAGCTATCAGATTTTGGTATTATTGATTTCCAGCAGACTAGTCACCCGTCGAAAACATCAGAATTTTCGCAGCATAATGATCATCACGATTTTATTTATTAGCTCAACTTGACAAAGTCAAGCTGAGCTATTGGGAATTTGCCATCACTTCTCGTCCGTCAGCGTACGTACGTACATACGTACGTACGTACGTACGTTAGTACATTAGTATGTTAGTACGTACGTCCACAATTTCCTTTGGCACACCTCACAGGTCGCATTTATGATCAGATCGCTTTGAAACTTGGTATGCTTGTTTGGGGTGACCTCTAGATGAGAGCTATCGATTTTCTTCAATTTCTGTCAAAAAATGTTGCCGCGGCCAATGTTCTTAGAACTTAGTTTAGTCAAACCTCAATATTTCCCTTTGGCACACCCTACAGGGCACATTTATGATTGGATGACTTTGAAACTTGGTATGCTGGTTTGAGGTGACCTCTAGATGGGAGCTATCAATTTTCTTCGATTTCCGTCAAAAAATTTTGCCGTGGCCAACGTTCTTAGAACTTAGTTTAGTCAAACCTCAATATTTCCCTTTGGCATACCCTACAGGGCACATTTATGATTGGATCGCTTTCAAACTTGGTATGCTTGTTTGGGGTGACCTCTAGATGAGAGCTATCGATTTTCTTCAATTTCTGTCAAAAAATGTTGCCGCGGCCAATGTTCTTAGAACTTAGTTTAGTCAAACCTCAATATTTCCCTTTGGCACACCCTACAGGGCACATTTATGATTGGATGACTTTGAAACTTGGTATGCTCGTTTGGGGTGACCTCTAGATGGGAGCTATCAATTTTCTACAATTTCTGTCAAAAAATTATGCTGCGGCCAACGTTCTTAGAACTTAGTTTAGTCAAACCTCAATATTTACCTTTGGCATACCCTACAGGGCACATTTATGATTGGATCGCTTTCAAACTTGGTATGCTTGTTTGGGGTGACCTCTAGATGAGTGCTATCGATTTTCTTCAATTTCTGTCAAAAAATGTTGCTGCGGCCAATGTTCTTAGAACTTAGTTTAGTCAAACCTCAATATTTCCCTTTGGCACACCCTACAGGGCACATTTATGATTGGATCACTTTGAAACTTGGTATGCTTGTTTGGGGTGACCTCTAGATGGGCGCTATCGATTTTCTTCAAATTCCGTCAAAAAATGTTGTCACAGCCAATGTTCTTAGAACTTAGTTTAGTCAGTAGACCTCAATATTTCCCTTTGGCACACCCTACAGGACACATTTATGATCGGATTGCTTTGAAACCTGGCATGCTTGTTTAGGGTGTCTTCTAGATGGGAGCTATCGATTTTCTTCAATTTCCATCAAAAAATGTTGCTGCAGCCAACGTTCTTAGAACTTAGGTTAGTCAGACCACAGTATTTCCCTTTGGCACACCCTACAGGGCACATTTATGATTGGATTGCTTTGAAACCTGGCATGCTTGTTTAGGGTGACTTCTAGATGGGAGCTATTGATTTTCTTCAATTTCCGTCAAAAAATGTTGCCGCGGCCAACATTCTTAGAACTTAGTTTAGTCAGACCACAATATTTCCCTTTGACACACCCTGCAGGGCACATTTATGATTGGATCACTTGCAAACTCGGTGTGCTTGTGTGGGGTTACATCTATATGGGATCTGTCATTTTTCTTCCATTTGTGTCAAACAATGTTGCCGCTGACCGTTGAGCTTAGTTTAGTCAGACCTCAATATTTCTCTTTAACACTCCCTTTAGGACACATTTATGATCGGATCACTTTGAAACATGGTATGTGTGTTCAGGGTGGCCTCTATACGTGAGCTATTGCTCTTTTTTCATTTCCATAAAAAATTATTGTCGTTATCACCAGCCTTTGAACTTACTACATTTGTGCATCAACTTATCCCTTTTGCACTCTCTGCAGTGTATATTTATGAATTTCCATAAAAAAACCATTGCCACAAGCAATGACCTTCTACTTAGTGCATTTGTGAATAAACATCTTCCTTTGGCATGCCTCCGAATGGACATTCATTATCAGGTGGTTTTGAAACTTTGTAAGCTTATGCAGGGCGACAAAGATAGGAGCTATTGATTTTCTTTTCATTTCCACCCAAAACTGTTGCTGTTAGCAACAATCTTTGAATTTATTGCATTTGTGCATCAACATTCTTTGACATGGCCTGCTGGTCACATTTAACATAGGATTGTTTTTGAACTTGGTGTGCTCATTAGGCAAGACCTTTAGATAAGAGCTATTGATTAGCATTCATTTCTGTGAAAAAAAGTTGCCATTTACAATAACCTTTGAACATACTGCATTTCTGAATCAACATTCTTCCTTTAGCCAGTCTTACAGTTTACATTTAAAAATGCATGGATTAGGCCACACAAAGTAGATCTTCTGTTTCTCGGGCCATTATTTGTGAAATTGCATGCGGGCGAGCGGTTTTTTATTTTATTTTTTATTTCAGTAATTACTTCTTTGCCATCAAAAGTTCATGTTCTTGGTTCAAGTTTTAGGCCTCATAATGTACAGAATAGCATGGGTGGTGGTGTATTTCATCCCTTGAGTGCAAGAAGGCTTTGCAATGCTTCAGCATTGCAAAGCCTTCTGGCACTCAAGGGACAAATTCATCAATTTTTTAACTTGGGTAAAATATCAGACATAAACCATTTAATTTTAATTTTTTTTAAGTTTAAATTGGTTATAAAAAGAGAGCATGCGGCAGCCAAAAGGACCATGCGGGAGGGCCTGAGAAACAGATTTTTTATTTTTTTAGGCCTTACTCTGACGTTGTGCACACACTGCTGTAATGTTGAAATTTCATCAAATGACATTGGTACCAATGATCTTCAATTTTGCCATTTCATTTATAACCTAACAAGTTCAAGTTTGTCGAGGTGAGCTACAGTGTCATTGACACTTTCATTTATTTCTTGGTGCTGAGGTCACATATGTCTGCAATGGGGCTTATCATGACAGTAACACAGCCCAAAAAATCAAGTTTAGTCCAATTGTTCACAGCCAGGGTGCCCATTTTAGAGGACGTTCACCAAAAACTTTGGTTACTGGGTCCTATTTCGCCAGCGAAACGGAATTTGTAAACAAGCACTGCTTTACTTCCCAGGTCTCCCATGAGATTACCATGATGACTGTGAGATACGAATACGAATTGAAATTGCCTCAAAATATTTTATTTTAAATAGCTCCCATTCAGATGCCAGTATGATTTGATATCCATCAGGCATGGTATAAGTCCTTTACTTATACCATGCCTGATGTTGATATCAAATCATACTTAAACTTTGAGAAATATCTTGAAGATTGAAGAAAATCTCCAAAAGCAAAAAAGAAAATATAGAAACAAATAAACGAGCAAACGTGAATGAATTTAGTTTGTGCGGATATGCCTAGTTACAATTTGTGGGAGAGTGCCTATATGCCCCTCCCATAAATTGTTTCAAGGCAAAGGCATCTGAAAATATCTAGAAGGCTAAAAAAATCTTGCACTCCACCAGTTAATGTGATAAAAGACACAGGACCCAGATCCCCTGCCTTGTATCACATTGAGAGACCATGTTCAAGTGTTATTTTGGTGTTTTCTGAATGCTGGATAGATGTCTTTTCATGATCTCTTAATGCAGTCCAGGACTCGGGGACCCTTGCGCCTTGTCTTGTAGCATATTGAGAGAGCATGTTCAGGTGTTATTGCAGCTTTTTCTAAATACTGGATATTTATATTTACCATTTAAGATCGTAGATCACCATGTATGTCAAGTCGATGTGGAGCGCAGGCTTTAGAGTTTTACGTTTCTGCCCCCCCCTCCCAACACATACACACACTTTGGTCAACATATCTGCGCCCATGGGAACAAAACAGTGTTCAGCAGTACTAAATCGAAACTGCCATCTTGGACTTTAATCCGTCAAGGGGGTGAATGTACATCACAGAAGGGTGTAACATTCAGTTCCACATTGATCGAACGAAACATTTTATGCATGCAATGGCAGTTAGGACAAAATGGAATTGTCCATTTGGTTGATCGTCAAAAGTGGCAATATGGAAGCATGGTGTTTCAGCAGAAGTCCAAGATGGAACTGAAAAATTGTACTTTCGGTGCACTTGGGACAAACAATAATCGCTTATATTTTTGTAGGGATACGAGATACAGCCTAGATTCCATCACCAGCCAATGAAATTCCGGTTCCACCGGTACCCGAACCTCATTTTCTCCCAGAAAGTTATTTGGGACAACCTGGAAATCAGGTCACAATGTGTCTTCTTACATTTGCATTTGCCATATTCAATCATTAAATCACAAGGGTTTCTGTTGTAATGAAGATTGAATACCCTACACATGTCATGTACATGCAGACAGTACACGAAAACATCTTGGAAATCAAGGGGTACATGCTTTCCATGACTGTCACGAAAAGTCTGCCTGTAGAGAGAGCTAATGTAAACACTGGGAACCATCTCAATACATTCCTCAATCATATTCACCAAAAATATCGCAAATTTGTCACAAGCAAATTTCACAATGATGTGTCAATTATTTGGTGCTTAGCAAACTTTGAGTAGTATATTTAACACAGCATGCCCACTGAACTATGCAGTGATGGAAACTTGTGTTGGCGGGGAGGGGAGGTTTTTCCAGATATAATATTTTGCCCCCCCCCCCCCCCCCTCACTCATCACTCAAAATAATTACGCATCGACGTTTCTAATACGTTTCTTTATAACTAATAATGTTAACCCTGTTTTACCATCAATGATCGAAGGTGGCATTGGCCACAGACAAAATTTGAGCATACTTTTTTTTCTACCGTTTACTTAAAAAACACCGAAGCCAGCGTGGGGAAGAAGAGTTGTGGTGTCTGATGAATTGGCAGTTTGCTACCCATGCTTCCCTTAATGTAGGAATAAGGATGCATGGGGACTTGAGGGTTCTGCTGAGGAAAGGGAGTGTGGTGGGGGGGGGGGGGGCATCTTTTTTTCATTTTGTTGATCTGATTTTCAAAATTCTCGGTGAATAATTAATTTTTTTTCCAGCTTTCATCGAAATGTATATTTTTTTTTACAGTACGCCAACTATCTCTTGAAATTGAAACTTTCTTTATTTATAAATAGCTGAACATTCTGATTTCGTAATTCACTCGCAACACTTTCCATACACTGTCAGTTCGGTACTCTGTGGAGAGAGTCCTTTGTTTCCAACCACGCTTTTCTATCCCATAGTTCCTCCATAAGAAGGGCTGCGATTGATAGTAGGTAAACATTCTCAAAATCAAAACGTCATTACTTCTGCCTTCTCATGGTTTAGCAGTTTTGAATCAACCTGCATGATTTTCTCATCAATCTTGAAAACGAAAATCACACAATATGCATTTTTAAATGCTTCTTGTATTGTCGTGAAATGATTTGATAAAGGGGCTGGGGGGGGGGGGGGGGGGCAGATTAATGAACATCATCTCGTCCTCTGAGTATCTGCATTCTAATATATAATTGCCACCTTATGTCAGAAGGAGGTGCGACTTAATTACTGTTGATTGCCTGTTTCAAGTACTGAATATCAATCAGCCGTTGTGCATTACAATTCTGCAGAAATCGCGATACACAACCGTGCATCAGATGTGATTCTCTGATGGTTTGCTGCACTAACCTATCGCGCTATTATTTCAAATTAGTGCAGAATACGGGACAGGACTTCTTGTTTTAACTGTATGCCAAGATGCTGCATTAGAGCACTTTTTCTATTTTTGACCCTTACCCTCAAGACTAAAATTTCAAATGTCAGCCACCTCAGCATTCTCTGAAAGCCTTGAGGAACTGCACAAATTGTTGTTCATATCTATAAAGGTTGATAAAACTGTTGACATAAACCTTTCTAGTTAATCTCACTGTAAAACCAAATGTGCTTATGCCATCACTTGGCTGTTGGTGTGTATCATTTATTATCTGCTATCCATGTCATTTTCATTTTTTCCTTCTTTAGTTATATACATATTCCTTGCCCAAATTCATTCAAACCCTTCACAGAATATTATGCCATAACTTGTTTCCAACTTGCCCAAATTCATTCAAACCCTTCACAGAATATTATGTCATAACTTGCTTCCAACTTGGTTCGAATGAAGTTACCGCTGGCCAAGTGGATTTTGGCGAAATATTAGAAAATTGTCAGAAATAGTTTCATAAACCGTTGGCTGCAATGATTCAGTATTTTGTACAAAGTTTCTCTGAGAAGGAGACTCAAGCCTAGTTTGTTGTAAAATGAACATTTGTTCTTTATAAAATTCAGTTCCCATGCCCAAATCAAATTTTACTGCAGCTTTGCAGATGTGAATCAGATTTTGAATGCAACATTATTGAGAGACAGGTACTTGCAAGTCACTTTTCAGTAGAAAAAAAATTCAGTTACATGTAACTTGATTTCCTGAACTGCACAGTGTAGGTAACGGTTTTTGGTATGTTCCATCTTGGGTGTACATGTAGGAAAATCCGGCTGGATCTTAATAAGGCCCTTTCCAACAGGTTTTCACGAAACATTTTATTAGGAAGAACACACATCTAAGATCTATTGTCTCTAAAGTAGCACTCCTGGCAAGTAAACAAACTTCAAAGCTATTGCACTTCAGCTATGTTGATAACATGAGGTTTTTGAAAGCAAGATATGCAAGAACAAACAAATAACCCTGTGAAATTGTTATGTGTTAAGTGATAGTTGTATCAAACGACTCTTTGTGGCAATGTCGGTCAGTCTGCATTTCAGTTTGTCTATCGGCCTGTAACCAAGAAGTTTTTAAACTCCGTAACTTTTAAAATACTTGATGGAATGATGACAACATATTTGGTATGCTAGTGTATCTTATTGATGCCTAGTCCATTGTTCAATGCAGGTGTTAGTAGAAGGATTTTAGACAGGGTTATTGCCCCCTTATGGACTTGGAATTTGTTCCATATTGCCAGCTCCATTGCAGCTAAGGTGCAAACTCACAAAATTTGCATAATGAAAATAGTACTTCTTGTCACAAATACACAACAAATTGGTCAAGGTAATCAGTACTAATTTAAGCCTACAACCCTATAGGTTGTAGGATTTAAATTATTACGGTACTGAATCTGACCCTATAAAAACAAAATAGATTTGCCCACAAAGCAGTAAGTTGCATTCATAAGGATGATGCCATTCAGAAGATTAGTGTTGACTGGGTTAATAGTAAACAGCACACAAAAGGCATTCCTCTTGCCAGTTACACCTCCAGAGTACTGGTGGTTGAAGTATACATGTACTGAGCAGAGATTTTGGCCTTGGGTTGAATGTACAGAAGTAAACTCCACCATTGAGAGAGGTTTTCTTTGTTTAACAGTAAAGTCAGACATTATGGATTCTTGGAATATTTGAGTTGAAGATCATTCGAAAATACATTAACCATGATTTCAGGTGCCTTCAGTCAAAATAAACTAGTAATATCCAGGCATTTAATCTCTCTGACTGTGGAGTTTATCCCACCAGGTAGTCTCTGCTATCACACACCAGATTCACACATTAAACTAAACCCATTTGGCTTTGATATCATCAGATTAATCAACTTCCTCCTTTAATAAATTCTTGATGTAAATACTGAGAGCCAGTGATGTTCTTCCTGTTGTATGACATACCAACTGATGTATATATATACAAACAATTCTTGAATCCCAAGAGGAGAGCAAATATCAAGAAGGGAACATGGTCTGAATATGAGTCAATATATTGGCCGAGTTACTTCTAACCGTTTTTGTGGTTGCACATCAGCTCAGTTTGTTAGTAGAAACATTCATAATTGTGAGCCAACAGGGCTCATATTTTGGCCAGAATCCGAGAATCGATTCCCGCAAAGATTCACTCAACAAAACCAGTGAGAGTCCATGTAGATTCTCGCTGCACCTCTGCTAGGATTCACGTGGAAAGAATTAAGTCATTTTAACCCTTTACCTGATATTGTGTCAGCAAATTAACCAATGCAAGGCTAACATGACCTGAAATATCCTGACACTTTGTCAGTAAAATTGTACAAACATGACTGACACTGAAACCAGCTCAATGGGAGCGTGGTGGCTCAGTAGGTAGAGGTGCAGGCTGCAAGCCGAGAGGTCCTCGGTTTGAATCCCACCTGCGGCAACGCCGTTGTGTCCTTGGGCAAGACACTTCATCTCCATTGCCCGCGTGGGGCACGATGACGCCGTGTACTAAGGCGTACTGCACGTCGATGGTACGCATGTCTTCAACCAATCTACCCTTGCCTGTGCTGCAGTGCGGAGTTACGATGTTGGGGAGCTGGCAGCTGCTCGTCGTTGCTCGGTGGTTCTCTCCGGGTACTCCGGCTTCCTCCACCCGTAAAACTGTCACGGTCATGATTAGCCATTGTGCATAAATATGTGACCTTAAACGTCAATAAATAAATAAATAAATAAATAGAAACCAGCTCAATGAGCTGTTCCAATGACATCCATGTTTGTATAAAGGTTTTATAGGTAAATATTGTTTATTTTTTTAATAAGTCAGTTGATGTTTTAAAAATTAAAAAGCTGTGTTGGATAAAGAGTTAACATGTGCAATCAGTTTACAGCATGGGTTCAACCACGTTGGCCTCATGGGATCCTGGAACACTCATAGCAGGTATGGATTCTGCAACCATTTTTGTGAGAATCCAAATAGATTCTCTAAAATTTAGATGAAACACAAGCCCTGGCCAAAGTCTGAGATTAATACCCAATCAGTGCTGGTTTTAGAAAACTACAAAGTTTTCATGCCACATTTGTTAAGAGCACATTCCTAGTGGGATATGTGCTTGATATAAACAGTATACAATTAAATTCAAACAAGTGCATCCTCACCGATCTCCCATTAGGTGAATTTTTTTTGTTAATGAGTAAGACCAGTAATCTGTTCTTGCCACATTATGAATGTTGAAAAGCATTTTGATATGCAGACATCTCAGCATGGAATGGGCTGCTCTCCTAGATAATTACCATAAACAACCATCAGAAACTGTCAGTTCTCAAATATCTTTGCAATATTTTTTTTTTAATTTCCCAACTGTGTTCATTTAATGTATTTTGTTTTGGTGCATTTTTTTAACCAATTGTAATAATGTTTTCTCTTATTTTATGGCACATGAAACCCTGTGTGGCTGTTGAATTGGCTAATAATTCTCTGGTTCAGGTGTGGGTTAGGTTTTATTTTTATTTATTTGTACATTTTTTATGCCCATTTGAAAAAGTGGTTGTATTATGTGATTGGTCTGGCATCCGTCTGTCCGTCCAAAAACTTTTCAGTTTCTGGATGATAACTTGAGTTTGGATTCATAGATCAGGACCAAACTTGATTCATGCATCAATTATATCGAAATGAAGATTAAGTTCGAATTGGAGCTTGGTCCGATGATTTTTACAAAAGTTATGGGCCTTTCGACTTAGAAATTGAACATTTCCATCAACATTTTGGTTTCCAGATGATAACTTGAGTTTGGATTCATAGATTGGGACCAAACTTGGTTTGTGGCTCAGTTACATGTATATCAAAATAAAGGTTAAGTTTGAATTGGGATTTGGTTTGATGATTTTTAGAAGCTTTATGGGCCTCTTTAACTTAGAAATTGCTTATTTCCACCAACATTCTTGTTACCGGACGATAACTTTAGTTTTGCTTATTTCACCTCAACCAAATTTGTCATGTGATTCAATTATACCAAACTACAGGTCAGCATTCACCTGTCTGTCTGTCCATCTATCTGTCTAGCCATCTGTCCATCCATCCATCCATTCATCCCTCTGCCTATCTGTCCCTCCATCCATCCAAGCTAGCAAATCAGGTTTATGTGCCGTCCATCTGTCCAAACTTTGTTTATGTCATAACTTCAACAACAGTTAACAGATTTCAATTCTTTTTGGTATATCTCTCTATAACAACAATGTCTACGTCAAGTTTGATGACCACCAAAAACCGATGAAAATTATGGGAGTTATTGCTTTTGTTAAAAATATCATGAAATGCTTGTTTATGGAATAACTTAAACATTAGTTACCAAATTTCAATTTCTTTTAGTCTCTATCTCTTTGGGAACAATGTCTACCTCAAGTTCGATGACCATCATTATCCGATGAAAATTGTCGAGAGCATGGTGGCTCAGTGGTAGACTGTTGGACCTCTATGCTAGAGGTCCTGAGTCTGATCCCCCTGCCCGGGACAACCAGCATTGTGTCCTTGGGCAAGGCACTTTATCCCGGCTGCCAACATGGAGGCACGATAACTCCGTGTACTAAGGCGTCCTGCATGTCGATGGTGCACATGTCTTCAACCACTATAACCCTGCTTGAGTCAAACTTGAACAGAGTTAGAATGTTGAGGAGCTGACAGTTGCTCGTCGATGCTCGGTTTGTTCTCTCCTGGTACTCCGGCTTCCTCCACCCATAAAACTGTCACGATTAGCCATTGTGCTTAAGTATGTGACCTTAAACACCAATAAATAAATAAATGAATAGATGAAAATTGTCAGAGTTATCGCCCTTTGTTAAAAAATTATATTATGCAATGCTTGTTTATGGCATAGCTTTAACAATAGTAACTGGATTTCAATTCTTTTTAGCATATGCTGTTATAGCAACAGAAACCACTGCTATCTGATGAAAATTATGGGAATTATTGCCATTTATTGTAAAAATACCATTCTAAGCCTATTTGTTTGCACTATGACCCCTTTTCCCCTTCCCCCATGCCCCCCCCCCCCTCTCCCAGTCAGTCCCTTATTTTTTGTTTTATTGAAGATGCATGTTGCTGGATTTAGAGTGATCTTATGCAAAAAAAGTGTTTTTAAATTGCCCCCTTATTCCCCCCACCCCCACCCTTAGGTCATTTAAGCATAAAAAAATAATTTCTTGCTCCAAAATGCATTTTGGATAATTTAAAGTGATTTATTTTTTTTTAAAAATGATTTGAGTCCCATTGCCACCCCCCCCCCCCCCCCCCCACACACACACACACACACACACACACACACCTACACCTGGGAGCAGTTAAGCGTGAAAAAACATTTCTTGCTCCAAAATGCATTTTGAAGAATAGAATTTAAAAAAAAAAATTTGACTCCTATTGGACCCCCTTCCTTCCCTCTGTGTCAATTAGGCAATTTTTACATAACTAAAGTTCTACCAACTGGATCTTTACCAAACTTCATTTGTGGGTTAGGTATGATGAGTGGAAGAAGCCTATTTATTT
Source organism: Pictodentalium vernedei (assembly GCA_031216915.1). Classification (NCBI taxonomy): domain Eukaryota; kingdom Metazoa; phylum Mollusca; class Scaphopoda; order Dentaliida; family Dentaliidae; genus Pictodentalium; species Pictodentalium vernedei. Next base: position 555,901,993 of record CM062295.1, on the reverse strand, counting down.
TGACCATGGTGTGCCAAAGGTCAAGGTCACAGTGACCTCTAATGTTAAATACACTTGAAATTGGTTTCCACTCTATAACTAAAGTTCTGCAAGACTGATCTTGTTTTTTTTTAATTCTATCCATGATATTGCAGGAGGGGGCATATGCCATGTTTCGCATTGCTCTTCTTTGTCTTTGCTACAAAAAGTATTTTGAAGGATTTTGAGTAATTACATGCGAAAAAAAAAAATTGTCTCCTATGCTTAAGGCAAATCCCAGAAGACTAGATAATATCACTTCCAAGATAATTTGGAACATAGCCACTGAATCTGAAGCCCTTTAACCCTTTACTCAACAAATTGGCCCCATCCACCCACATAATTTGCAAAATCAGCAGCTGAAAAAATATTATTTTTCAAAAAATTTCAACAAAACCACATCATGTGACCCCTCTTTGGAACGAGCTTGTTGAGCCCATTTGAATGAGGGGGTTACATGATATGGTTTTGTTGAATTTTTTTGAAAAATCCTAAAAAATGATATTTAAAATAATAAATTTTGATATCGTCTGCATCTACATTGGTAACTGCAGTATCACACAGTACATGAAAATATACACTGACCAGGACTGAAAATGGACAGTTGGTTACATGGTCAGTGGCCCAATAGGTCAAATTTCTAATGCATTATCGGTTCATATACCAAATTAGGTTAAATTCAGCACTGTTGTTCAGACGCAGCTGGGGAGTGATGTTTGTTGCCCTAATAGGTCAAATTCAAAATGTATTTTGGATCCAGACACCAAATTTGGCCCAGTATCTGACCAGTTGCTAGGGAGTCATGTAGGCTGCTATGGATGTCACATGATATGGTCACCTACGCAATAGGGCAATCTCCCGATGTATTGTGGGTTCATATACCAAATTTGGTTAAAATCTATTGTTCTGGTTCTCAATTACACTGAGATACCTCTACACGCACATACCCATCCATTACCTTCTTTAACTCCTGCCTACTAATGTCAAAATACTGAAATTTCAAGCAGCAAATTTTCCCCTAGGTTAATTGGTAACACGTTACATAGGCTTCAGGATTCAAGGAACTAATTGAAATACTTATGCAGGATTGTGGAAATATTTATTTATATTTCAAGTTAATTCCCAAAATGAAAATGTATTCTATGTTATTTACTATGTTGCTACTTACTATGTTGGAGGGGGTGGGGACACACATGTTAAGTCTAATTATTTTAGAGGGAGACTCCTTATTTTCCAGAATAAATTTTTGTTTGGTGAGGCTGAAATTTGGGATTTTTAACACAATCTGACTATTAAAGTCGACAAATTTTCCTCTTTGAGCCATATAAAAATTAAAACCCCACTAATTTTGTTAAGAAATCTCTCCATTTGACAATTCATTAGCTTAACATATCTGGTGTAGTCACTTAATTTAATAAGTAGTTAGAGTTCAGGTTCAGGTTTGCTCCTTTACTGGTTGGGGTGGTGGGGTGGGGGGGGGGGGGGGGCGTCACTTAATGCACCAAGTATTGAATCATGTTTTTCAAAACAGACAGTGCCTTCAAAGCAGCCAGGATTTGATTTGATTAAAAAATTCAATAGTCTTATAACTTAAAAAGCATTGATAATTTGACTACTCTAATTTATGGAGGTTTATTTTTATTGTAAACAACAACTATTTCTGCTCAAAAAGTACTTTGTACTAGGCAGAAAAATCCACCTGCAGTTACACCGATTACATGCAAAGAGAACCGTATGCACCCCTCTCTCTCCCCCCCCCCCCCCTGCCCCCTTACCTAAATCAATGAGCAACTTCTGCTTTGTAAATTTTTAGGGTCGGCATAATTGTTTAGGGTCTTGGGGGGGTCCCCAAACAAAGGGATTTCTTTTCTTTGGCCTGACATTTCACAACATACATCTTCAGCATTTTTATACGCCCGTTTTGAAAAAAACAGTCCTATTATGGTATATCGCTGTCTGTCTGTCCGTCTGCCAGTCTGTCTGTCCGTCCGTCCACACGTCGTACAATAACTCGAAAACACTTCTAGCAATTTTTGTGATTTTTTGGTGGAAAGTATATGTTGATGGAAGGAAGCTCCCGTTTGATTTGTGTCACCGTCCGATTTGTCATTCCAGAGTTATGGGACTTTAATCATCAAAATATAAGCAATTTTCCACATGTCTGACAATAACTTGAAAATGCTTGAAGCAATTTACATGATTTTTTGGTGGCAAGTATATGTTGATGGAAGGAATTTCCCTTTGTATTTGTGTCGCCGTCCGAAATGTCATTCCAGAGTTTTGGGACTTTATTCGTCAAAATATAAGCAATTTTCCACATGTTGAACAATAACTTGAAAATGCTTAGACCAGTTTTCATGATTTTTTGGTTGCAAGTATATGTTGATGTAAGGAATTTCCCTTTCGATTTGTGTCGCTGTCTGATTTGTCATTCCAGAGTTATGGGACTTTATTCGTCAAAATATAGGCAACTTTCCTCATGTCGGACTTTGAGCAATTTTCATGATTTTTTGGTGGCAAGTATATGTTGATGGAAGAACTCTCCCTTTCTATTTGTGTCGCTGTCCGATATATCATTCCAGAGTTATGGGACTTTATATAAGCAATTTTCTACATGTCAAAATATAAGCAATTTTCCACATGTCGAACAATAACTTGAAAATACTTAGTACACATGTATACTCATATTGTGTGCTTCCCACTTGTAATTAATAATGGGTGTATCATGCGCTCATGGCACAGCTGTTTATTTACCCAAGTTGTGCATTGCTACCACAGCATTTTCCCCTTGTCTTGGTGTGTGTGTGTGGGTGGGGGGGGGGGGGGGGGGAGGGGGTGCCAGTGCTATTCAACTGTCATCTGTATATCCAGTTCTCTGTGAACAGTATTCATTGTCTTCTGGATTAATGGTTTACTGTACATGTGCTGTGCTATATATAATGTCATAATTTTAGAGAAGGACACGGCACTTCACCCCGGTTGTCCACATGGGGGCATGATGATACTGTGTACTAAGGCATACTGCATGTTGATGGTGTGCCTGTCTTCAACCAATCTAACCCTGCCTGTGCTGCATTGCAGAGTTACGATGTTGGGGAGCTGGAAGCTGCTCGTCGTTGCTTGGTGGTTCTCTCTGGGTACTCTGGCTTCCTCCACCCATAAAACTGTCACAGACATGATATGACCTTGGCTGTTAATGTGTCGTTAAACCCTAATAAATAAATAAATAAATAAATAAATAAATAAATAAATAAATGAGTTTCCAAATTTTCCTGTGGTTACCCTGGAATGTGAAGAATTGCACATTTTCTATGGTAATATAAATCATGTTTTACTTGTAAAATAGGCTCTGTTAACCATCTTTTGAGATGGGTGTCCTCTGGAGTGGAAAGCATACATGTAGGTATAACCAATTTGATAAGTTGACTTTATAATTGTGTTGTAGTCATGATATAGCCACAGATGGAGAAAGTGACTGTAAATTCCAATAAATAAACAAATAATAGATTGACATTTCTACACTTTTTATGGCCCTTACCTCATCAGTTTTTGTCAGAACATCCCAATACATGCAGTATATCTTTAGGTTATTAACATCAATCAGAGTTTGATTTAATATGCTGTCATGGAGATTTGATATGTTTCTCCCCATGTTACCTGAAAATTATTTAAAACTGAGTTAAACATGTTTACTTTTTGCACTTGGGGTCACTGATACTTCATAATTTTGCCTTATCAAACCCTATATTAATTAACACAAAATTAAACTAATTACTTTCAACTCTTTTAACATTAACTCTCTGCACACTGATGTCAAAATGGCAAAATTTCAATCTGAGAATTTCTCCTGTAAATCAACTAGGTATTTAAGAAATTCATTGTTGAGCTCTGTCAAACAAGATTGAATTGTTTAAATAACCAGTTGTATTATGGGAAAATTTGCTGCTTGAAATTTCAGTATTTTGACATGAGTCGGCAGGACGTTAAAGAAGGTAATGGATGGGTATGTGCATGTAGAGGTATCTCAGTGTAAATGAGAACCAGAACAATAGATTTTAACCCTTTACCTAACATGAAAAGCAGACGACACTTGCAAACAAAATTCTTGAACAACTATTTTTTTTCATTTTTTGTCTCAAAAACGTAGGTTATGGCCCCCTCATTGGAACGAGCTCGATGACCTCGTTCCAAAGAGGGGTCATAACCTATGTTTTTGAGACAAAAAATGAAAATGTAATGAAAATTAATTGGCGATTTTTGTGAATAGCGCTGGCCAGTTTTGGCTGTTACGTTGGGTAAAGGATTAACCAAATTTGGTTATGAACCCACAATACTTTGGGAGATCGCCCTATTGCACCGGTGGTTATATGATGTGACATCCATAGCAACCAGTGGGATTCCCTAGCAACAAGGAACATACTGAGCTGATTTTGACCAAATTTGTGTATGAGCCATAATACATTTGGAAATCGACATATTAGGGCACTGACAAGGTCACATGATTCTTATAGCAATCAGTGGGACTCCTTTGCAACAGGCAAACTACTGGGCCGATTATTATCAAATTTGGTCTAAGAACCAATAATACTTTTGGAACTTGAGCTATTGGATCATTGGCCATGTCATGTGACATCCATAGCAACCTACATGACTCCCTAGCAACAGGGAAGGCACTGGGCCGATTTTGACTAACTTTGGTATATGGACCCAAAATGCCTTAGGTATTCGACACATTGGGCCACTGACCATGTCTCATGACTCCCATAGCAATCAATGTAATTCCCTAGCAACCGCAAACTACTGGATCGATTTTGGTCAAATTTCATATTGGGGGCATAATAGATTGGGAAACTGACCTATTGGATCACTGCCCATGTTACATGACTTCCATAGCATTGATCATGACTTCAGCAACAGGAAAGTTCTGGGTCCATTTTGACCAAATTTGATATTTGGACTCCTAATACATTTGGTGTTTGGCCTATTAGGGCACAGACCATGTCGCTTGACTTCCATAACAAACAATGCAAGTTCCTAACAACAAACTGTATGGTCAGATCATTGATGCTATCCCATAATGTCTCCTTCAACCAATGTGAAGAGGCAGTCTATTGTGATGGTTTTAACCAAATTTGGTTAATCTCATCAGACCCCTGTATACATTATACTCAGCTAACTGGATGAATCCACATTAGCTTAACTTAACAAAGATAAGATATTGCCATCATGTGTGCGGAAGTCTGCAGTCTGCATTTTCTTTAGCACACCTAGGCTACACCTCGTAGCTCTTGGCTGATCATCACGAAATTTCATATGCAGGTTTGAGGTCATGTCCAGATGAGAACATTCCCTTTTGGTCACGATTGGTTAACCGTGACAGGTAGGCGAGCCCAAAAACCTTCAGCACAGTCTACAGACCGTATTTATGAAGGGATTTCATTGTAATTTGGTAGGATGTCTCCGTTTAAGGTCTAGATGTGATCGTCTCCTTTTGGCCACGGCTGCGCAGGCCCAAAACCCATAAACCTTTAGCACAGTCTACAGGTTGTATTTATGAAGGGATTTTATTGTAACTTGGTAGGATGCCTCAGTATAATGTCTAGAAGAGAACGTTCTGTTTTGGCCGAGATTGATCAAACGCAATGACTGCACAGGCACATGGCCGAGATTTTTGTTCAGCACAGTCTACTGTTGAAGCGATTTCATTGTAACTTGGAAGGATAACTCGGTGTAATGTCTAGATGAGAGCGTCCTATTTTGGTCACAATTGGTCAGCCGTTAATGCCGCCTGGTTCCTTGACCTAGAACTGGCTACAAGTTGTTTTTATGAAGGGATTTCATTGTAACTTGGAAGGATAAGTTGGTATGATATCTAGATGAGACTCTCCTATTTTGGTCATGATCGGTCAACCGTGATCGCTGAACCGTCACATGATCTAGATTCCTTGAGCAAAGTATATGAGTTATATTTATGAAGGGATTTCATTGTAACTTTGTAGGATGCTTAGTTTTGGAATGATTTTATAATAACTTGGTAACTTTGGTTGACTTATATTAACTGTGAGGGCCACATGAACTCAGGCCTCAATTCTATTGTACAGTCTACACCTTAAATTATTCTTATCGAAAACATAGCATATATATGTAGGGAACTGAAATTAACATATTCTCAATTATCACAATTCTTGACATATTTCAAAATCCTTTCATAAACATTGAACATTATCCTTTTCATCAAACTCTACACACAGTCAAGTTAAACTACAGTGTCATTGACACTTTCATTTTATAAATTGCTGCGACTAGCCATGATCTCTGACCTTGTGTGTTTAGTTTAAATAATATTTATTTGGAGTTTAGCATTTGTATACATTAAGCAATACATAGTCAAAAGGCACAACAACACAAGTATACAGTATAACAAATAAGGAAGTAAACAAAGGTACAACTAGGGGAATCGACAGGAAGCCTATAGCTTATGATGGTCGTCTCCCTAGATCATTTTTCACTGGTTCAAGTGGATGGTTTAGGTCTGCAGGTAAAATCACATGTTGTTGCCCGAAAGCAGCAACCCCATGTTGTACATCAGATTGAGCTTGGTCACAGGTTTGACTGCACCCACCCATTACAACATCAGGGCAGACTGCCGCACCCCAGCACTTGCTGCCAATTGGAAAGAGTGAGCTGTGGTAGAAGAGATTCATGTGGAGATGCTCCCATTAAAAATCTTAGAATGGAGGAGTTAATAATCATTGACATAGCGATTAACAACATCACTCACACAGGCAATACAAGTGCTGTGGTGGGGCAGACAGACACCCCACCGGAACAGAGTCACAACTGAGGCTAACCCTATTCAATAGCCAAGTAGTGGATGGGAACTAAAATTATCAGGTCAGGCATCGGCATATATTGTTTAAAATGTGAATAGAGAAAAGGATGAAAAATTGCGAGATAAAGAAAAGGGAGGGTGCCAGCTTGAATATCTAGTGCATCACCTAGAATAAGGAAAGTAGCGTATGTGAGGACAGATACATTCTTAAATCTGAGGCGGAGTTGAATGTACATTTTGAGGTGTGTTCATTCAGTAGTTGAGGGGGAGTAGTATGTATTAGTCCAAAAACTTATGATGAACCTTACGCGACGGTTTCCGAAAATGGCAACTATTAAAAACGCTTCGTAAGTAGAATGAAGTCATGTACCACTTCAAAAATAAGACAGTTGTTTGTGTTGTCCAAAAATTCAGAGCCGAACAGAAGCGTAGTTGGACAATGGAAAAAGAAGTGATCCGTCGTCTCGCGCTCGCCACACTGACAGAAGGGACTGGGTAATAAGTGGTTATCAGATAGGTGAGAGTTAAGTCTACTACAATGCAACCGGAGCCTACAATGGTATATTTGTGAGGAGCGAGACTTCGCATTACTGTAAAACTTTGGAGGCCTTTGCTTGGCACCATTGAGGTAAGTCTTAAAATTGGATAGAGATGTGTTCAACCGGACGAATAAGGGCAGGTTATTCCATTGATCAGTGGTGCTTGGGATAAACGAAGACTGGTATAACTGAGTTCAGCAGAAAGGCACTCGGTGGTTTTGACTCGATCGAAGACTAAGCGATGGGTTAGTTGAGGAGACCAGAGGGGGGACTTTGTTGGATAGGTAAGGAGGTGACATGTGATGATTCATTTTGAAAAACTAAATTAGTTTTTGTTTGCGACGTTGTTCGTACAGGGGGTCCCATTGAGTTTCAGTATATAATAGGGACTTGCTAGCACTGACGGTTGCCCCCGTGACGATCCTTGCTGCAGCGATTTGGATTTTTTCAAGTTCTGCGGCTTAGGTTTCAGTACAGTTGTCCCAAACAGGACCAGCGCACTCAAGAAGAGGTCTAATGAAAGCAAAGTATATTTTTTCCAAGACACTACGATCAAGGTGGAACTTGTGTCTTCTCAACAGATCTAAGCGAGCCCAGGCTTTGGAACATATATGGTCAATGTGATCGTTCCACATGGAAGTATTGTTAAGCGAGACTCCTAGGTGTTTACGGTTGGTTGCTTCCGAAATTTGTGAGCCGCCCAAAAATAAAGCAGGGTGGAAGCTGGGGTTGGTTTTGCGTGATATAAGCATGCTCTCGGATTTGTTAGGGTTGAATTTGACCAACCAGGTCGTGGCCCAATGTTCGATTGTGGTCAAGTCACGATTAATCAAAGTCAAAGCATATTCAGGATTCTCTACAATTAAGTATAGAGACGTATCGTCAGCAAAGAGACATATGTTACTGAGTAAATCTTTCGTTATGTCGTTAATATATATCAGAAATAGAAGGGGACCCAGAATCGATCCCTGAAGAACTCCGGCATTGATGGGTTTCCATGAAGATGTCTCTGAAGCTATTACAACTCGCTGCGACCTGTCCGAGAGGTACGATTTCAAAAACAGCAATAGCTCACCTGAAACACCAATGTTCTCGTGTGTTTACAGTATTGTGATCACTAGAGTGGTCTTTTAGCCTTTCGATTGAAACAGAATTTTGCTAAAGTTGCAAATGAGAAACATGGTTTTGTTTAACTGGTATAAGTGCTGGAGGCCCATATATGGGGTTTAGTATTGCAGGTACCTCAACTTAAAGACTTTATTTTCTGTGAACATAATAATAACACTCTGGCCGGCCGCTGATTTGGCGCGATTCTCATATGAGAAGGCCTTGGTTACCCCTGTTCTACCAACTGCCTCCCTTTCCCACGTTTCTTCTCTCCTCTCAACACTTGGAGATGAACTGCTTGAATACATCCCTTGACCCATTCTTCCCAATCTTTCCGATTAGCATATTAACCCTCTCCTTTGAGTCGCTCCCTAACCACATGTCCTTCATTCTCCCATCCCACTTCCCCATTACACTCCCAGTGAATCTTGTTCTTTCAGACTGGTTTTTTGGGCATTCTATAATTATGAGATTATATATAGCACAGCACATGCTTCATATTAAATAATTTTGGAAGTAAAATTATTCTGTCATTGGGGATTTTCCTTGTAACAATTTATGGGAGAGTGCCTTTTAGTACTCTCCCATAAATTGTAACAAGGCAAAATCATGTGAACTAATTTTGACAATGAAAATTAATTCAGTACTCTACCTGGTAAAGAAACTGACTGAACATAACAGTGAGTAAATGAAGAGAAAATAGAATGATCAGTGAATGATTTATTCATAATTTGAAAAAGAATCACAGTTTCACCCAGGATAAATTGTGTGTGGCTTCAGACCATCAACAATACAATGATTTGTAATCATATACTTATTTGAATAAAAATCTAAGTTGACAGCTGACATTCAGCTCATTACGAAAACAGTTTACAGTGTTAGGTGAATGAAACTCAAAATTTTTTGTGCATATCCATTTTGTTTTAACCGTTTACAAAAACAACTGCAAAAACCTGACAGTATCATTTACAAAAAGTGCCATTTGAATTTGAATTTTTATTTTTAATTTTTAATTTTTTTTTTTTTGGTCTCCAAAACTTAGCTTATAACAGCCCATTGGAATGAGCTAAGTTCAGTGAGGGCTCATAAACAATGTTTTTGAGACAGAAATGAAAATTGTTACTAAGGTGGTATTAAAGAAATTTTATTTCAAGTGTTGTTTGCTATTCAGTTTGGGGAAAGGTTGTCCACAAATTGTTAGATGATTGGTACTTGCACCTGATATAGCAGCTTGTTAAGACAATTGGATATTTGTTTCACATTTTACCATCCATCGCAGCTGAGTTTGAACTTGTAATTATTAACTAAATGGATGAAAAAAGGGTATGATTTTTGCATGGATAATGATGATTATCTCATGAATCAGCGCAAGAAATATGTAGTCCATGAGCAGCAAAGTTCCAAATGAAAGTATACTATTTCTGGTGCCCTCGAATGAGATAATCATTGATACCAATACTAAAACATTAGCTTCAATTTCCTGTGCCCATGAATGAGATATATATATTTTTTGGTATCCACACATAAGCTTTAGCTTCTCTTTTTATTGTGCATGCTCAATAAAAAGTATTGGCCTCTTTGATAGAGCCACCTGTGAATCATTTGTTTCGAAGAACAAATTCTCAAACCATTACGCTGTTGTGTATTTAACAATATATTGTAACAGGGGTGGGGTGAACGACTCCCCAGGGGCTAAAACTCTGGCCGAAATCTCCCTGTTGTTCTTCAGATTCGTGAGGATCTGGGTCAGCTAGCAAACCATCGATAAAATATAACTCAACTCTAGAGGTCGAATAACCATTAAGTTATGTGTTGTGGTCTGGATGAATTCACAATAAAATAGAAAAACAGTTTATACGTGGTTTATTAAGAAGCCAAAAATAGTATGATATGAAATGGACATGAATGTGAATGACGGATCAAAAACCACGGGCCCACTACACTTTCCCCCAAAAGGGGTTTAACTTCCACCCAACATGTGTTCAGTAAATGTGGATGGTTCCCATGGAACTCGGACCTGGAGAGAATCACTCTCAGAAACAGTGATTCTCAGATTCTCACCAGGGCCGAGCTGAACAGGTCCCAAAATGATGGCGCCCATTACGGTTAACCTTTTTTACAGGTTACAAAGTGTCCCCATAACTAACCTCAACAGGCAGTTGTACTGGCGCAGCTGAATTAGAGCTTTAATGCCAAGAAGTGGGTGGCGAATTATGAGCGAGACTGCTGTTATATAGGATAATTTCGCGGGGAAAGATTTCAAATACTGGAATCTGATTGATCCCTCGCTTTCACCTCGACAAATGAAACAGCAGCAAAATGCACTACGGCGTGAACCAATAAGATACATCGATTCATTTTAAACATGGAAATGACTTGAAGCCAACAAAAATAGAATTACACCTCTGTTATGTGCAGACGAATTATAAGAGAGTAATTTAGAACTTTTATTGTATATTATATTTCAACTGCTGTTACCAAATCCGTTACACTTCCCCCTCCTTAAAAAAAAAATGTGTAACATTTTTAGAACCACACAGCAGTTGTTAAATAGATTTCCAATAAATCTTTAATGTTTTATAATTCTTCATTTAAAATGTGGCGTTCCACCTAAAACATTCTCTATAATCACGAGACCCAGCTCACCAAGCCAATTCCCCTGAAAACATTATATGCAAAATTGAAAGTGATGATATGAAGGAGATGAACAAGGTGCTACAAAATTGCTCATGATTCCTCTACCGACTATTATATAGTTTAAGTTAATGTCTCTATTTAGAAATTCTGTAAAGTCTTGATCTTGTCTCTCTTCTTCTGAAGAAGAAGTCCTCTGGTGTTCACTGCTGGAATGTTTCCAATTTCTTTTCACTATTCGATAACAAGATAATTCTATTCTTATTCACAGCATGCTAAACCATACGCCGTTCTCTTCTGGAGAAGTGAAGTTCTCTTCCATTACCACCACTCATCTCGGATCTGCTGCAACACGTTCATCAGAGTCCTCTCTCTACTAGCACCGAAAGCATGGCAAAATTGCGTCAGCAAAATCACAAATTCTTTTTTGACACACTGCAGACTACATCGCCCTACTCCGCTGCCAGCTTCTTGTGATGGTGTACACAACGTTAATGTTAAACAGACATTCAATTTCTACTGGGAGGAGCAAGCAAATTAAATGTACAGCAGTAACAGCAATTCTAATTGCTTCCCTGCTTTATGATTTTACAGAAATTCCAAACTATGAAATATTGGATATACTGGTTAATTTCACCCAAAATATAGATAAAATATCCAGAATACAATTAATGTAGATAAAATTCTGGATAAAATTATATCTTTGGATTTTACAATTCCGCCAATAATTCAAAAACTATTCAAAATTTAATTGTAACGTTCTAAAGATCAACAAGGCCACGTGGTTTCCACTAATCTAACACATGTGATAGCTCTCGGGCTCTTCCACTATCAACCATATATTACTCAGTCCTCGGAATTAGCGACGGCATTCGGCAATGCCATCGCAAACACCGCTGCCGTGGGGCATGATGGCAGCATTTTCTTGCCGTCGCAAATTGGCAGCCATAATATTTTTTTACTTGTCCCAATCACCTAAGTCAGTCAGAACTGATCATCCAACCCTACATAACATATGTTTTATAGGCGTAACTGGTGTATAAAATCAATATTTGAGGAAATATCTTGTATTAATTAATTTGAAAGTAAGTTTGTACAAAATGTATGCGGTTGAAAAACTGTTCATAACCAGTTGTTTTTCGTTTGTTAGTGTTTTTTCGAAAGAACCCCCTTGTTGACTGTGATGCACATTTAAAATAACCCAGGAATTCCTGGGCAATTCCCTTTTGACGTCACACCTTACATAAATACAACCAATCGAATTCTTCGTTTCATGAAAGTATGCTAAATTGGTGTACTGGGACAATGCGGCAGTTCTGTTGGTCACTGATGTAATCTCAACAGAGCACGTGGTCATGTTCCATTTTAATTTTAGCATTCTCCACTTGTGGCATATGTAAACTGTACAATCTCAAACAAACTGAATTGGAAAACAATCAATCAGTTCAATAAAAAAATAAACTCATTGAGCACAAAACAAAGGTGAGTTGGAAAATAATTCTTGTTGTGTTTATTGGGTCAGAGTCAACTCGCCCCGGGTTGATGTGCAATGCAAATATTTCTGTCTCTAACAGTTACTGTCAAAACCGATAGGCTAATAATGCATGGATGCGAGTTACAACCAGCCCCTAAAATTAGGATAACCAGTCAATCAATTGATCACTTAACTGGTAGAGTGCTGGAAGCCCATATTTGGGCTTTATTCTGAAGCGCAGGTGCCTCAACTTGAAGGCTCATTCTCAGTGGATATGCTTTGTATTATCTTTAAAGTGATATTATTTAGTCTGTAAGGGTTTGCCTTGTTACAATTTATGGGAGAGAGCCCATTGCACTCTCCCATAAATTGTAACAAGGCAACGACATGTGTTCAAGATTTGATGGCCAAAAATAATTTAGCACTCTACCAGTTAATAAAACTACAGCTTGTCCAACTGACCACCCGCCAGTGATCTCTTGTCCATTCGAAGTCAGCTGTTCTGATTAATGATTATTATTCACTTAGTGTCATAATACTGTCATAGAATAAGCAGCTTTATTCAGCTTTTTGATATATATAGACTGCTCACAATTGTGCCCCATTTAAATTTAATGGTCAATTTGGAAATTATATTTTGGGCTATCCACAGAGAACACAATTCCCAACAACCAACTATTTTACACTAGCATTCAAGAACAGTTTTTACATTTTAGTAAACGAAAGAGAGATTGACTACTACCCATAAAACAACAAGCCTCAGGATTGCAATATTTCCTCTACTGTAAATTACTTGCCCAATATAAGACACTCCAAATGTACACCTCTAAGGTTAGTTCAATCTGACATATCAGTAACAGCTTCAGTTTTTGCCAGAGCTAAATGATGTTTCGCAATGACATCCACAAATATTATCTACGTAATATTAAAATAGCACCCAGGCTACTGAAGACAAACCACCTATTATTATCGGAACCCAAGACGCCGGAAACATAACATAAAAGAGAAATTTACAAATATTTACAAACTCCTGCACGTCGTGATTACTGTTTAATGGAAAAGGTTCCACATACGTCAATGCCTATTGCCAATAGAAAATTGACATACCAACACACTTTGTACTGCCTACTTTAAATAAGCAGACTACGAGGTCTTATTTCGCTTCCTAGGAAAAAAATCCTTTCTGGTCACTAACGAGTGTTACCTACGGTAACACAAAATACATCCAAACTAATGAGCAATGCAATCATCTAGCATTTCAGCTTTCACTATCGATTTACTAAAATATTCTTCCTTGAATCAAGTTTACTTAATAGTCAATACCTTATCGAACATCTAACTTGGGCCTGTTTATTAGATTTAATGTTGACCTTAAACATTTCCAGAAGTTGAAAGGAAAATTGTGGGGTTAAATCATGTAAACACTCAATATTACTTTGTACTAAAGGGCATATAACTCGACTTCACTTCCTATTTGCCCATGGTTGAGTTGCCTCAAATGCCCCATAGATTGATTCACAAAATGAGTCATTTTCATAATGAACCTGGAAAGTGAAAATATTTCAGAAAAATTGTAATTCAACTGCAGACATTTTTTACGACCAATACCACTCACAGCTTTTACGAATAAGCTTCCTGAGCGACATTGGCGCATTTAAATTTTAAATAAAATGGCTGAACATTTAACCTTCAATACCTTTACCAGTCTCAAAATAAATCCATCTATAACACAATGCTAAAAGGCCTTTATCTAGTATTTTTCACATTTGTATCTTAAGTGTTTGGGCTGAGTTGACTGATCAGCTCAGACCATCTCAAATTCTCTGGTTCAAATTGCTCAGATCGCCGACGAAAACACAAAATATGTATTGTGTGTGTTTGTGGGGGTGGGGGTATTTCGGCCCCTGTTAATCCCAGTATAGTGACATCTTGGGGGTTTAGTGCAAAGAAAAATAGACAACAGAATGAATTGTCTATAATCTTAGACTTCAACTCACTCATAGAATGACTTTGTCTACCTAACTTTAATTACACCCAGCTTATGAGCTTCCACTTCACCAGCAGTGGTAAACTTGGGCTCATTGTGCCACTAAAACCAGTAAGTAGGATTCCAAAGGTTTGCATTCACATTCATCTGGGGAGAAGCCCTTGCAATTGTAATAATACAACAATAGCTACTGAAATTATGCATACCAACAATCGAGCTCTAATTTCCCCATGAATTGAATTCATCTGAATCGTTCAAAGAATGCAGACCTTGTCGAGAACAATTACCCATAATGTAAGTAGCTGGAATAACCAGATCCTGGTAGCCTCGCCAATTTGTAACAGGGGTGGGGTGAACGACTCCCCAGGGGCTAGAACCCTGACCGAAATCTCCCTGTTGCTCTTCAGATTCGTGAGGATCTGGGTCAACTAGCAAACCATGGATAAAATATAACTCAACTCTAGAGGTCGAATAACCATTAAGTTATGTGTTGTGGTCTGTATGAATTCACAATAAAATAGAAAAACAGTTTATACGTGGTTTATTAAGAAGCCAAAAATAGTATGATATGAAATGGACATGAATATGAATGACGGATCAAAAACCACGGACCCACTACACTTTCAACCAAAAGGGGTTTAACTTCCACCCAACATGTGTTCAGTTAATGTGGATGGTTCCCATAGAACTCGGACCTGAAGAGAATCACTCTCAGAAACAGTGATTCTCACCAGGGCCGAGCTGAATGGGTCCCAAAATGACGGCGCCCATTACGGTTAACCTTTTTTACAGGTTACAAAGTATCCCCATAACTAACCTCAACAGGCAGTTGTACTGGCGCAGCTGAATTAGAGCTTTAATGCCAAGAAGTGGGTGGCGAATTATGAGCGAGACTGCTCTTATATAGGATAATTTCATGGGGAAAGATTTCAAATACTGGAATCTGATTGATCCCTCGCTTTCACCTCGACAAATGAAACAGCAGCAAAATGCACTACGGCGTGAACCAATAAGGTACATCGATTCATTTTAAACATGGAAATGACTTGAAGCCAACAAAAATAGAATTACACCTCTGTTATGTGCAGACGAATTATAAGAGAGTAATTTAGAACTTTTATTGTATATTATATTTCAACTGCTGTTACCAAATCCGTTACAATATTTTAGTCCTCAATCGCATTACATTGAGGGTCATAAGGCCTAAAAAAATTAAAAATCTGCTTCTCATGCCCTCCTGCATGGTCCTTTTGGCTGGCGCATGCTCTATTTTATAACCAATGCAAAGTTAAAAAAAAAAAAAAATTAAATTGTTTATGTCTGATACTTTATCAAAGTTAATCAAATTAATAATTTTGTCCCTTGAGTGCAACAAGGCTTTGCAGTGCTTTAGTATTTAAAGCATTCGAAAGCCTTCTTGCACTCAAGGGACAACATACACCGCTACCCATGCTATTCTGTAGATTATGAGGCCTAAAACATAACACAAACCGAGAACATGAACTTTTTGATGGCAAAGAAATATACTACTCAAAGTTTGCTAAGCACCAAGTACATCCAACAACCTGTTTTATGTTTTAGTTGAAATATTGTAATGAAAAGTGTATATATTTTTTATTTAATTATCTCTTTTATGATTCAAGTACAGAATTTAAAATTTTGTTTGTGTTGACATTATTTTTTGCCTTTTGAATATGATAACCATAGAAAATGGATGTTATTGGTAAAAGACGTAATTTTTCAATATGCCAAAAAGTTGACGGAGCGAACTGGTGTGGCTTCAATATCGAGTATGAGATCCATTACTGTTGATTACAGCTTGACAACTCCTTCTCATACTCCCAGTCAGTTTCCTGGTGGTCTTTTGTGTTATGTTATTCCATTCTTGGACCAACATGGCACCAAGCTCCTGGACACTTCTTGGCTGGACTGGACACACTGAAATTGCAAGCTGCAACCCATTCCAGACATGTTCAGTTGGATTGAGGTCAGGGGATCTTGCTGGCCAGTCCATACGCTCAATCTCCTCCCTCTGTCGGTACTCACCGACAGCATGGGCAACATGAGGATGGGCATTATCTGAATCTATCACCCACTCCACCTGCATGCAATCTGACGGGGACATCCAGGATCTCATCAATATACCGTTATGTAGTCAATGTCCCACGTTCAAGGACACAGATCTCTGTATGTCCATACCAACTGATGTCGCCCCGGGACCTTGTCTGACCCTCCACCACAGCAGTCATGCTCAGCAATGTTGACTGCATAGAATCGCTCTTCTGGTCTTCTCCATACCCTAGAACGCCTATTTGTGTGGTCTAGGCAGTACCTTGACTCATCTGTAAAAAGGACAGGTCGCCAATCTTCTCTGGTCCATCCAGCGAAGTCCATGGCCCATTCATATCATACCTGGCAGTGGTTCTGGGGCAGCAGAATGCGAATACATGGTCTTCTCAAGCCGAGACCCCCTTCCTGCAACCTTGCCCGGATAGTCTGAAGGTCACTGTGAAGCTGGGTTGCTGTGGCAAAGCACTTCCTACAGGCCTGAATGATCAGAAACCTCACTTCAGCTGCAAATGTAACCCTGTCTCTTACTGGTGTGCCATACTGCTGAAATCTTGCCCAGGCTCTGGTGGTCACCGTATGATGCACACCAGGGGCTTCATCAACCTGAAGATGGGTTGCCCTTGCTCCACCATCCCAACAGCCCACCACATTTCTGCTTCAGACAAATGTCTTTGTGCATTTGCCATATTCAATGATTAAATCACAAGGGTTTGTATTGAAATGAAGATTGAATACCCTCCACATATCATGCACATGTAGATAGTACACGAAAACATCATCGAAATCAGGTGTACATGCTTTCCATGACTGTCATGAAAAGTCTGCCTGTCAAGAGAGCTAATGTGAACATTGGGGACCATCTCAATACATTTCTCAATCATATCTATCAAAATTATCGCAAGTATGTCACAAGCAAATTTCACAATGATGTGTCAAATATTTGGGTCTTAGCAAACTTTGAGTGGTATAATTACAAAAATAAAAAATAAAATAAAAAACTGCCTTCTCGTGCAGTTTTACAATGAATGGCCTGAGAAACAGAAGATCTGCTTTGAGGGGTGTTACAACCAGTAGTGTATAAATTTACCAGTAATGTCGAAAAAATTAACCAGTAATGTCGAAATCAACCAGTAATGTCGAAAAAGTCGACCAGTAATGTAAAAGTCCGTAATGTTGAAAAATTAACCAGTAGTGTCAAAAAGTGATGACCACAATGACGATTTTTCGCAAAAATTTCAATATTTTTTTGGGTTGCTCAAATTGTACTTTTGCCTATATTTATCGACTTTTAACCATTTCCGCGCAAGTTTAAACATATTTACCTCAGTAAATATGGAATGTTATGTTTAACAATTATTTCCCTCTTTCATATGCACAACATATACCATCCTATTTGCTCTCTCTCTCTCTCTCTCTCTCTCTCCCTCTCTCTCTTTATTTTTTCGACATTACTGGTCGATTTCGACATTACTGGTAAATTTATACACTTCTGGTTGTAACAAGGGGCCTAAGCTATGTTTTGATAAAATTTGAATGGTGGTTTTTATGTGTACCCATACTATGTATGGTACACATAATGCCGCCATCCGGGGTGACCATCCGTCGTTCGTCCATCCTTTGTCCATCTGTCTGTCCATCCATCTGTCCGTCTGTCCGTCTGTCCATCCGGCGTCCGTATCCATTTCTTTGGCATTCGATAACTTGAAAATTGTTGCTTGGATTATCAAGTTACTTTATATTTGTGTTCAGGTTACTGATGTGCCGAGCTGTATAGTTTTTGGTGTAAATCGGATAATTTGATCCTGAGATATTAACCCTTTATCCTTCAAATTGAAAATTCCTCCAATCCCTTTGGCATTCGATAACTTGAAAAATATTGCTTGGATTGTCTAGTTACTTTATATTTGTGTTCAGGTTACTGATGTGTCGTGCTGTATAGTTTTTGGTGAAAATCTGTTATTTTGATCCTGAGATATTAACCCTTTATCCTTCAAATTGAAAATTTCTCCAATCCCTTTGGCATTCGATAACTTGAAAAGTATTGCTTGGATTGTTAAGTTACTTTATATTTGTGTTCAGGTTACTGATGTGCCGAGCTGTATAGTTTTTGGTGTAAATCTGATAATTTAATCCTGAGATATTAACCCTTTATCCTTCAAATTGAAAATTCCTCCAATCCCTTTGGCATTCGATAACTTGAAAAATATTGCTTGGATTGTCAAGTTACTTTATATTTGTGTTCAGGTTACTGATATGCCAAGCTGTATAGTTTTTGGTTTAAATATGATAATTTGATCTTGAGATATTAACCCTTTATCCTTCAAATTGAAAATTCCTCCAATCCCTTTGGCATTCGATAACTTGAAAAATATTGCTTGGATTGTCTAGTTACTTTATATTTGTGTTCAGGTTACTGATTTGCCGAGCTGTATAGTTTTTGGTGTAAATCTGATGATTTGATTCCGAGATATTAACCCTTTATCCTTCAAATTGAAAATTCCTCCAATCCCTTTGGCATTCGATAACTTGAAAAATATTGCTAGGATTGTCAAGTTACTTTATATTTGTGTTCAGGTTACTGGTGTGCCGAGCTGTATAGTTTTTGGTATAAATCTGTTATTTTGACCCTGAGATATTAATCCTTTATCCTTCAAATTGAAAATTCCTCCTATCCCTTTGGCATTTGATAACTTGAAAAGTATTACTTGGATTGTCAAGTTACTTTATATTTTTATATATGTGTTCAGGTTACTGATGTGCCGAGCTGTATAGTTTTTGGTGTAAATCAGATAATTTGATCCCGAGATATTAACCCTTTATCCTTCAAATTGAAAATTCCTCCAATCCCTTTGGCATTCGATAACTTGAAAAATATTGCTTGGATTGTCTAGTTACTTTATTATTGTGTTCAGGTTACTGATGTGCCGAGCTGTATAGTTTTTGGTGTAAGTCTGATGATTTGATCCCGAGATATTAACCATTTATTCTTCAAATTGAAAATTCCTCCAATCCATTTGGCATTCGATAACTTGAAAAATATTGCTTGGATTGTCAAGTTACTTTATATTTGTGTTCAGGTTACTGATGTGCCGAGCTGTATAGTTTTTGGTGTAAATCTGATAATTTAATCCTGAGATATTAACCCTTTAACCTTCAAATTTAAAATTCCTCCAATCCCTTTGGCATTCAATAACTTGAAAAATATTTCTTGGATTGTCAAGTTACTTTATATTTGTGTTCAGGTTACTGATGTACCGAGCTGTATAGTTTTTGGTGTTAATCTGATAATTTGATCCGGAGATATTAACCCTCTATCCTTCAAATTGAAAATTCCTCCAATCCCTTTGGCATGAGATAACTCAAAAAGTATCAATCCGATTGTCATATTACTTTATATATTTATTCAGGTTACTGATGTGCTGTGCTGTATAGTTTTTTTTATGTAAATCTGATAATTTGATCCGGAAATATTAACCCTTTATCCATCAAATTAGACACTCCTCCAATCCATTTCTACATGTACCCATACCTTGTATGGTGTATATAATGTTGGCATCCGTGGTGGCCCACCGTCATACAGCTTTCTACTAGTTGAGCGTATGGGTACACATCTGACGATTTCATCAGCCTTTTTTTACCCAAACTCGACTTATGGTTTGGCGAGCGACGGTTCCCGGGTGGGTGGGCGGTCATCTCCAATTGCATAAAAACTCGACATAGCACCCCTTGGCGGTGCACCCCTCTTGTTGTTAATTGCATGGATGATTTTGGGCTATAAAGACTTCAGCTATACCTTAACACAAAGGCAGTTAGCTGGTTGAGTGCTCAGGAGGCCCATATTTGGGCTTTATTCTGAAGTGGTAGCACATCTATTTAAAGGAACAATAAGCTGCTAATTTGATAAAATATTGACTCTCAGATTTTGCTTCTATGTGAAAGGGCATAAGATATGGATTGAGACTATGTCATACATGTAGTTTTTAGCTCACCTGACTGAAATATCAAGGGGAGCTTAAGTGATCACTTTTTGTACGTTGTCCATCCATACGTCCATCGTCCATCCATCATCCGTCCAGCGTGAACTTTACATTATCAGCTTTTCCTCATAAACCACAGGGCCGATTTGAACCAAATTTGAGGTGCATGTTCCTTATAGTATGTCAATTCAGGTTTGTTCAAATAATGTTGCCATGCCCACAGGGGCTCCACAAGGGGCATTACTCTGATAGCTCCCATAAATTGTTTTCCAAAATTAAAAAAAAAATCTTCTTCTCCAGACCAATCAATTAAAATCTTTTGATATTTGGTATATAACCTCTCGGGGGGGGGGGGGGGGGGGGAGGGGAGGGGGGGTCAGATTCAAGTTTGTTCAAATACAGTCCCTGTAGGAGCCTGAATTTTAACTTAGTGAAATATGAGGAAATTCCTTTAAAAACCTTCTTCTTCAGATCCACCAGTCAGAATTCTTTCATGTTTGGTATATAACATCTCAAGGGGAATCAGATTCAAGTTTGCACAATTTGAGTCCCTGGCTTAATATTTGGGCTCTATATGGGTGGGGGTGAGATGGTCTTGGCAGGGGGAGCATGATGGGTTCAGGTTTGTTCAAATCCATTCATTAGTATTTTTTCTTAAAATTTGCCTTTCATGACTTCATTCCTTTGTAGTGTTGATGAACCATGTCTAACTGAATGTGACCCCCAAATACTTCTGTGAACCACTTTGGCAGGTGAGCGATTAAGGCCCCTTGGGGCCTCTTGTTTAATGAAGCCAGTAAATTTTTAAAGGCTTCAAGTTAATTTATTTAATAGATACGAGCGCATTCATATGAATGATATATGAAACATAAGGGTACTTTTGCAGATTAAAAATTCTGGTTTTATCAAATGGTCACTTTATTTTTTTTTCAAAATTATGACTTATTGTCCCTTTAACCCTTTACCTAATGAATCGACCGCATCCACCTGCATAATTTATAAATTAAGCAGATAAAAAAAAAAATTTCAAGCAATTTCAACAAACTCATATCAAGTGACCCCTCATTGGAATGAGCTTGTCGGGCTCGTTCCAGAGAGGGGTCACATGATATGGTTTTGTTAATTGTTTTTGAAAATGTTTAAAAAACAATAATTAAAATAATAAATTTTGATATCGTGTGCATTGGGTAAAGGGTTAACTGGTAGAGTGCTAAATTTTTCTCAGCATCATATTTTGTTCCTGCATTTTTGCCTTGTTACAGTTTATGGGAGCGTGCCTTCAATCTCCTGTAAATTGTAACAAGGCAAATAAATGGAAATGAAGTAATATAACTTTGAAGATAATATGAAGGACATACACAGAATATGAAGCCTTTAACTTTCGGCACCTGCTATTAAGAATAAAGTCCAAATATGGTCTTCCGTTACTCTAACAGTTAAAGGCTTCATATTCTGTAAATATTCCTCACGTCATCATTGAAGTGAAACTATTTAGTTTGGTTTTGTCTGCTAAAATTTGTGGGAGAGTACCTGTGAGCACTATACCATAATTGTAACAAGGCAAAGACATGTGAACAGATTTTTATAACTGAAAATAATTTAGCACTTGACCAGTTAATGAACTGCAACCTTTACATAACAGATCAGGTGAACTGATTTTCCCGCTTCCATATAATTAGTCAATGTTTATTTTTATTTTGATGAGTGATGGATACTCATGCTGATGTGTTTTGGATACATATGGAAAGTTAATTGATTCATCAACTTCTGATCTTAGTTTGATTTGTGGATGCCAAAGGCAATTGCTCTTTCTTATCTGTGGTGAACTGAAGTATTTGAATTACCCTCCAGATCTGTAAACATGAAAATTTAAAAAGTTAGCTAAGTGTTCACTGGGAAGCAGCCTTAAATTTCTCTTTGGAACAGCAGGATCATTTTGGAATATAAATTGGATATACTTCATTGATAGTTGGATTTTGAAAAAAATTGTCATTTGATATAAGTGTGTAGGCATTGAGTACATAGAGTTCTGATTCATCATCAGAATCATCATTTTAAGTTAATGCTTGACCTTTCTGATCCAAGTTCTGTAGAAGCCTGTTAAGGGCCTATATAAGTAATGAAATTTTGTTTATTTTGAAAATTCTCACCTCTGATATTCCTTCAATTCAAATTAAATATACACAAAATGTACATCAAAATGAAGGTTGGGATGTATAGAACACGAAACACATATGTAATCAACAGATAGAGTCGACTGCAGGCACCACTGGTTACTGGAAGTCTGCTGCCGTATTCGCATCAGAACTGATAATTTAATAATACTTCATGAAAACAACTTGTGGCCAAATGTGCTTTACATATCCAAGAACAAAGCTAGGGGATAAAAATTCTTCAAAACACGGTGACAGAGCTGCATTGGGGAAAATTCCAAAGCTTTGCTTTTGTTTACGTATGAGTATACTTTCAATTTCCGGTCGACGTCATCGGACAGAAAAAGCATGTACAAACAACGCCATCTAAAATCAAATAATGAAAAAGATCGCCTTCATACAGTATACTGTTATTAGATAGAGATTGCACTGTTGAAATATTCAATGCAAGGTATCATGATACCTGTTGAAATTTCTTAGAATTACGATTTTGTTTTTCGACGGAAATTCGTGGTAACGAGTGATTTGCGCATGTCTGTCGAGCATGGAAACCATCTTCAATAAAAAATGCAGATAGTGTTGTCCTTTTCCAAAATGCAGTCCTATCGCTGTATTCGAAAGTGTTTTGAATGCCTAGCTTTGTTCTTGGTTATATGAAGCACATTTGGCCACAAGTTGTTCTGATGAAATATTATTTTATTATCAGTTCTGGTGCAAATACGGTAGCAGACTTCCAGGAACCAGTGGTGCCTACAGTCGACTCTATGGGTTGATTACATATGTGTTTCGTGTTCTATACATCCCACCTTCATTTTGATGTATAATTTGTGTATATTTAATCTGAATTTAAGGAATATGAGAGGTGAGAATTTAAAAATAAACAAAATTCCATTACTTATATAGGCCCTTAAGTGAATAGCCATTTCGCCAGCGAAATATTTTCCTTTAACATGGGTATTCAGTTAACAGGAATTGGATCATTTTCCTACGTTCTTATGAAAAACTGAGAATTTATATTTATTCTAATGGAGCTCTGTCAAACAAGATGTAATAGATATAATGCCTATATTTGATGTACTGAGGCCAAATAGGTCTATAAACATTTGGAATTCACTGCTTGTCAAGAGTGAATCTTTGTCAGATCATAGATTTTTATTCAATTATCGGAAGTTGACTGTTTTACCTAGATAAAATTAACTGGTCATTTTTTGTACTAAATGTATGGTAAATGGTTTTGTGTTTGGAAGTTATATTCAATATTCAAATAACAGGATTATTCAGGGTTTTTTTAAAAATGGGGTTTAACAACACTTTTGACAGCCATGGTTACCTCTTGTCAGAAAGTTCTACGGATTGAGAAAACAGGAGGACACAGTGAGAACCACTGAGCAGTGGTGAGCAACTGTCAGACTCACCAACATACTAATTCTGCACAAGCAGGGTTAGCATTGGTTGAACACAAGTGCACCATCAATGTGCAGTACCCCTTAGGACACAGTGCCACCGTGCCTCAATGGGCAATCTGGTTTAAGTACCTTGCCCAAGGACACAATGCATCTACCCCTGATGGGGATCGTACTGTGAACCATCAGTTTGAAGTCCAATGCCATAACCACTTAGCCTCCGCATTCCCGATTATTCAGTAAAGAGATATCCAGTTAACCCTTTACCCAACGAATCGGCTGCATCTGTCTGCGTAATATGCAAATTCAGCAGTTGAAAAAATATTATTTTTCAAAAAGTTTCAACAAGACCTTATCTGGTGACCCCCTCATTGGAACAAGCTCATCATGCTCGTTCCAATGAGGGGTCACTTGATATGGTTTTGTTGACATTTTTTTAAACATGTTAAAAAATGATATTTAAAATAATAAATTTTGATATCCTCTGCGTTGGGTAAAGGGTTAAGTGGGCTCTTCTGAATCAACCTTATTTTTAAAAATCTTTTTTTTTAAATTATATAACTGATAACTCCCTCCTATCCTTTACTATCTGCCAACTCTTAAGAAATTGTGAAATAGCATGGTAGGTATACGCTTATGAAAAATATTCAGGTTTTGTATTTTGCCAAAGACTTACAACTGGCCACCCAGACTCTCCAACTGAAATATTCCAGCCAATTGAAGCTAAAAATTCCATGAGCATTAATTTTCTTTGAATCAACGTAAGAAGTGTGTCTCAATCAATACATGATTTGACTGAATCTTTGATGACATTTCAGATGCCATTATACATGTTTCTTTACTACTTTAATAATCATGATTGAAGAATCATCACAGTCATTGTTGTATAATTACATTGTGTAGTTCCACTAATTGTGTTAAATCATCAGTTTTCATCAGCCTAAGTCTGCTTGCATACTCCACAAAAAGTGGTTAAACAAACACCCCATGACAACACCAGATTCTTTCAGAATTAAACTTAGTTTGTTATCTGACAGCTTGCTGGCCACCTTATGCTCTTTGAGAGCTTTGGAATGTTTAATGGTTAGAGCTTTGGACTTCAAATCAAAAGGTCAGTAGTAACTGCATTGTGTCCCTTGGCACTTGATCTTGATTGCCATGTTCAGGCACAATGGCTCTGTGTGCTAAGGTGCACTACACTGTCTACACATCGATGGTTCACTTGCTTTCAACTGCTGCTTTGCTCTGCCTTGTACAGAGAAGTAAGTTGGGTTGTCTGGCAGTTGCTTGCTACTGCTCAGTGGTTCTCTCTGCATACTCTGGCTTACTCTGTTGAAATTGATGTTAAACTCCAATAAAACAAACAAAAATAACTTTCTGAGGAGATTTGTGAAGGAATCAGTATAGGTCTAGTTTCTTACATGTGCTTATCCTTTCTTATTGAGGGTACTTGAAAGCAAACTTCTCAGCCGTCATGTTTTAGAATTAGCATATTTGCTAAATTAGTCAGTTTTGAATATCAACAGCACTATGATAGCTGGGTTTTTTTATTTATACAGTACCAAATATCTTTCTCAAGTCTACTTGAAGAGCGAAATGCATCACAAGATTTCTGTAAAGTTGAATATACTGTAGGCTACAGTATGTTTTTTGGGGACATCATTTGAGAATTCTGGTAGTCTATTGCCAGTCTTTAAACCTAGGGATAGCCAAACTGTTGATATCTGAATGTGCCAGGCTGCCATGTATCATTCCACTTCGATGGGAATACCAATGAACCTGACTCCAACATATATTTTACTGCACTGCTGTATGTGTATAACTGTGTTTTCTGACAAGCTGGTAAAACATTATCCATAAGGAAGCCAGAAGAAACACATTCTTTCATTAGTGACTTTTAGTTAATCTTGTGTTGAAATTTATCATAGCCACAGGCTTACTTCCTTAATTCACATATGTACCTATCATCAAGTAATTTTTAAGAAAGCCTCTTAATCAGTCATCAATGAAACATAAAGATGCTGTTCAAGAAACTCAGAAGGAGAAGTGCAGAACATTCACGTAAGTGTAACAAGGGTAATTGTTGCAGAACTCAAATGTCAGTTTGTTTAGTCATTTTAGTTATTCACAGTGAAAAGAATACACATGTAGTCTGAAAGCATAATGTTCAATTTGGTGGTAGTGGACTTCATTTGAACACCATTGTGTCACATTCCTTCACACAACAGGTATTTTCATTTAGAGATGGGCATTATGCTGAAAAACCGATACCAATATCATGGGAATACCCTAAAACCAAACCAAACCAATCATTAAATACCCAAACCATCTGAATTTTCAACTTTTCCTACATTTGCCATTTATAAGTCCCTGCTGAGGCTTGATAACAGTTGAAAGGTTCATTTTCATGAAAGAAGTGACAGATTTTCTTTTTGGTTTTGTTAACCCTTTACCTGACATGAAAAGTAGACGACACTTGCAAAAAAAATTCTTGAATAACTATTTTTTTGTCTCAAAAACATAGGTTATGACTCCTCATTGGAATGAGCTCGACGAGCACCTTCCAAAGAGGGATCATAACCTATGTTTTTGAGACAAAAAAATGAAAAAATAATGAATATTAATTGGGAATCTTTGTACAGCGTTGGCCAGTTTTGGTCGTTATGTTGGGTAAAGGGTTAACCCTCGATGGACTAGGCAGCTACCCTGAATTTCCACTAGACTACAACCTGTACATGTAAAGGCAGCCAAGACCTGACTAGAAATCACTGCCCGGGTGTTTTGTCTATTGTCAGCAAGACCTCTTGAAGATGGCATGGTCATGGCACATGCTCTGAGGACACAAAAACCTGAAACAGGTCTTTAATAAACATTAGTGTGTGTTTAGAACAAGTCACAAAATTACTGTAGATATAATTTGTGGTCATAAAAGAATGCCACTGTTGAGCTCATTGGCAGGGTCATTTATAGTATTGTGGTAGAATGATACTACAACAACTACAATCCCCTCCTCTGGGAAACAGAAAAGCTGTTGTTTATTCCCTGCACAGGAAGCCTGCCTAGAGAATCTATCCAGAAACTGCAACCAAGTACAATTTTATTTTGTTGTTATAATTTTTTATTTTTTAGTTTCATCCCAACTTGGTTCAACTGGTTCTAAAGAAAATGGTCATGTTGTTTCTGCTAAAGCTATTAAAGAAATAGATTTTATAAGTAATGTGAAACTATCCAAATCAATTGCCTGCAATGAAATTATGTCTGGAGGGCATTTTAGTAATTACTTCTGGTATTTTGAACTTTTAAAAAAAAAAACTTTCAAGTTGTTCGACTGATCAATCAAATCATACATCAATCCACTAAGTGATTTAAAACTAGTTTAGAGTCACCGAAGGAAGTTTGTTTCAGTAAAAGATGAAATACCTTGGAGTCCAGTTATTTGGGTATTGCACTCAAGGGATAAATTTACAAATTTTATTGACTTGGGTAAAATTTCAAACGTAAACCATTGAATTTTTATTTTTTTAAGTTTGCATTGGCTATAAAAAGAGAGCATGTGACAGCCAAAAGGACCATGTGGGAGGGCCTGAGAAACAGATTTTTAACTTTTTTAGACCTTACTTGGTTAGTTTTATATTGGCTGAGTTATCAGCCCAAGGTAACTTCATTTCAGCCTGAAACTGAAGATTGAAGGCTCATTTGAAGTTACTGAGGGCTGATATCTCAGCTGACCAGCATGGCACCAAGCTCCTGGCTGGACTGGATGGGCTGAAATTGCAAGCTGCAACTCATTCCAGACATGTTCGATTGGATTGAGGTCAGGGGATCTTGCTGGCCAGTCCAGACGCTCAATCCCCTCCCTCTGTCGGTACTCCCCGACAGCATGGGCAACATGAGTATGGGCATTATCGTCCATCAGAATGAATCTATCACCCACTGCACCTGCATACAATCTGACATGGACATCCAGGATGTCATCAATATACCGTTGTGCAGTCAATGTACCACGTTGAAGGACACAGAGCTCTGTACGTCCATCCCAGCTGATGCCGCCATAGACCATGATTGACCCTTCACCATAGCAGTCATGCTCAGCAATGTTGGCTGCATGGAATCACTCTCCTGGCCTTCTCCATACCCTAGAACCCTAGAACGCCTATCTGTGTGGTCTAGGCAGAACCTTGACTCATCTGTGAAAAGGACAGGTCGCCAATCTTCTCAGGTCCATCCCATGTGGTCCATGGCCCATTCATATCATGTCTGGTGGTGGTTCTGGGACAGCGGGATGCGAATACATGGTCTTCTCGATTGGAGAGTAATGGAGACCACCTTCGTGCAACCTTGCCCGGATAGTGTGCATCGAAACATTTACCCCGATGCATTCTGAAAGTCAGTGCAAAGCTGGGTTGCTGTGGCAAAGTGGTTCCTATGGGCCTGAATGATCAAAAACCGTTCTTCAGCTGCAGATGTTGCTCTGTCTCTGCCACCACTATGCCATCTTACTGGTGTGCCATACTGTTGAAATCTTGCCCAGGCTCTGGTGATCACTGTATGGTGCACACCAAGGGCTTCACCAACCTGACGATGGGTAGCCCCTTGCTTCACCATCCCTACAGCCCGCCACAGCCCACCACATTTCTGCTTCAGACAAATGTCTTCTTATATTTGCATTTGCCATATTCAATCATTAAATCACAAGGGTTTGTGTTGAAATGAAGATTGAATACCCTACACATGTCAAGTACATGTAGACAGTACACGAAAACATCATGAAAATCAAGGGGCACATGCTTTCCTTAACTGACGCAAAAAGTCTGCCTGTCAAGAGAGCTAATGTAAACGCTGGGTACCATCTCAATACATTCCTCAATCATATCCACCAAAAATATTGCAAATATGTCACAAGCAAATTTCACAATCATGTGTCAAATGTTTGGTGCTTAGCAAACTTTGAGTAGTATAATTAAACCTTTTTTCTGTTCATGCATTTTCAGGGAAAATGAATGGCCAAAGTATTTCTTTTTTTTACTTTTCGTAACACAATGAACCAAAAAAAACACATTTAGGCCCGCCCTAAACCATGCCCCCAATGTCTGTCTTAACAATTACGTTGCACAATGTGAATGGAAAAGAACCCCTGCACGCTCATATTGTTTCAACATGAAAAGTAATTAATATTTATCTCATCATATTAAAAAGACTTGCAAAATAAAAGTTAATAAACAATGAAATCCTTATCATGCTGTTTATTCCATGTTCAATTTTTTATACGCAATAGGTGATCGTCTGCATTCATCGTTTTACCCAAATCAAACGTAAACAATGGCCGGTCAGAATAATCCACAAACGAAACTCATGCGAACAAAACTTTCCAGTTTCCAAATAGCCTGAATGAACTCTTTCTGAGGCAAAGTTCAACCAACTTCATGTCAGCTGGGTTTATATCGAACTCCACATTTACAAACAGTGCTTTAAGTTTCTCAGAAAATGGTCAAAATCAGAATTAAATGACAGCACCCTCCCATCAAGTGGAAAAGGAGATTGTAGTTTTGTATGGGCGTGGCATATGACGTTCCTTACGCAATTCATTGGTCAATACGTGGTCACAAGATAGATGTTTCAGTGAAATGTATCGTTATTTAAAACAGAATTTTAGAAAACTGTGCCTTTATTATTCACTTATCACTAGGAAGCATGATGCGACCTGGTTTATATTAGCCCACCTGGCCTAAAAGGCCATGTGACCTTTTGCTATCACTTGGCATCCGTCGTCTGTCGATCATAATCCGAAAACTTTTCACATTTTCATCTTATTTTCTGGAACTGCTGAGCCAGTGTGAACCAAACTTGGCAGGAATGGTCTACGGGAGGTCCTCTACAAACGATCCTCAGTTTGTTCCCGTCAGATGAAAAACATGGCCGTCAGAGGCATTCTTTGATTTTGGTTGGTGGATTTTCAAAAATCTTCTCCTCTGAAACCACGAGGCCAAGTGTTTTGGAACTGTACATGCTTGATGCTTGGGACACCCTCTACCAACGATCCTCATTTAATGTTCATCAGGTTGCAAACATGGCTGCAAACATAGCTTTTATTGACCATAGAAACCCAATGGGAAATCACATTTTCATCTTCTTCTCTGGAACAACCAATGTGAACCAAACTTGGTAGGAATGGTCTCTGGGAGGTCTGATACAAACGATCCTCATTTTGTTCCTGTGGGTTGAAAAACATGGCCACCAGAGGCATTCTTTGATTCTGATTGATGGATTTTTAAAAATCTTCTCTGAAACCACAGGGCCAAATGTTTTGAAACATTGCATAGTTGATGACCGGGACACCCTGTACCAATGATCCTCATTTAATGTCGATTGGGTTGCAAACATGGCCACAATTGCAGTTTATAGTTACTATAGAAACCTTATGGGAAATAACACTTTCATCTTCTTCTCTGGAACTACTGAGCTGATATGAACCAAACTTGGCAGGAATGGTCTATGGGAGGTCCTCCAGAAGTTGCCAGAGGCATTCTCTGATTCTGATTGGTGGATTTTGAAAAATCTTTTCCTCCCTCAGAAACCACATGGCCAAATGTATTGAAACATTGCATGGTTGATGACTGGGACACCCTCTACCAACGATCCTCATTTAATGTTGATTGGGTTGCAAACATGGCCACATTTGCAGCTTATAGTTACTGTAGAAACCCTATGGGAAATAACATTTTCATCTTCTCTGGAACTACTGAGCTGATGTGAATCAAACTTGGCAGGAATGGTCTATGGGAGGTCCTCTACAAACGATCCTCATTTTGTTCCCGTGGGTTGAAAAACGTGGCTGTCTTATTTAATGTTCATCGGGTTGCAAACATGGCTGCAATTGCGGCTTATAGTTATTATAGAAACGCTAT
The DNA here is from genome assembly GCA_031216915.1 of Pictodentalium vernedei. Classification (NCBI taxonomy): domain Eukaryota; kingdom Metazoa; phylum Mollusca; class Scaphopoda; order Dentaliida; family Dentaliidae; genus Pictodentalium; species Pictodentalium vernedei. The sequence continues at coordinate 555,870,894 of CM062295.1, read as the reverse complement.
GAGAAATCACATTTTCATCTTCTTCTCTGGAACTACTGAGCCAAAGTTGGCAGGAATGGTCTACCATCCTCTTTTTGTTCCTGTCGGTTGGAAAACATGGCCGCCAGATGCATTCTCTGATTCTGATTGGTCAATTTTGAAAAATGTTTTCCGAAACTACAAGCAAGGCCAAATGTTTTGAAACTTCACATGATTGATGACTGGGACACTCAATGTAAGAGGAACAAGTTTGCTGTTATATGTTATTTATTTATTTATTTATTGGTGTTTAAGGTCACATACTTGTGCACAATGGCTAATCATGACCGTGACAGTTTTACGGGTGGAGGAAGCCGGAGTACCCGGAGAGAACCACCGAGCAACGACTAGCAGCTGTCAGCTCCCCAACATCGTAACTCTGCACTGCAGCACAGGCAGGGTTAGATTGGTTGAAGACATGCGCACCATCGACGTGCAGTACGCCTTAGTACACGGCCTCATCGTGCCCCCATATGGACAATCAGGGTTAAGTGCCTTGACCAAGGACACAACGCAGGAGTCCAAACCGATCACTCAGATGGTCACCCATCCGAGGACTAACAGGGCTCGACGTTGCTTAACTTTGGTGATCCAACGAGAACCGGTTACCACAACGCTCCCCCCACTGTTATATGTTATTATGAAAATATAAACCCTATGCCGACAGGGTAGCTTGAATAGTACAGTAAGTGGAGAGTGGATTGTAACTAAATCACCTGTGTAGTGGAATAATCTCCCAGAGTATCAGTTTCAAATTCTGTACATATGGACAAAAAAAACACCAGCAATGTGCCTGCCAATGGACCTCTGGGTTTCACATGGAAGTCCATTGGCTTGAATTTTGCTTGTGATTGTTATGCTTTGCAACAAATTTGCAGTTATTGCTTGGGTGGAATTTCCATTTTGTGGGTGATTTTAGTGATAATACACTCGCCACATACTGTAGCAGGTTTCTCCACAGAGAACTGGGACATTGATAAAATAGTGTGTACAGTTTTATGTTGGCATGCAGCTGGAAACAACTTTGCTACTATATGTTATCAGAAAAACTGTCCAGTTGTGATTGATGACAAGTGTTTGGAAAACTTGGGTTAGTTCACTGGTCGGCTCTAAATGATAGTATACAAATATTCTCCGCATTATTATTCTTTGATTTTATCATTCATTCAAGATAGACATAATGACAAATCCTTTGAATAAAATGTTGTTCTTTGTGTAACCCTTTACCTTTCCAAAGCCCTTTGAAAGGGAGTACTGTCTGAAAAACTGTAATTTTCAAAATATTCTTTAACCTTCTTTTACTGATTTTTATTGAAACAGAATTCATATATGTGTGCTGGCTCTATTTGGTTAACAGTATTACTATGATACTGTTGATTTCTATCTTAACCCTGCATATATGGTTTCAGAGAAGTAGATATGGTTTTCCAGCAATTATGGCTGGAATACTATTAAATGCAGTCTGTCTGTCTGTCTGTCTGTCCATCCGTCCGTCCGTCCGTCCGTCCGTTCGTCCGTCCGTCCGTCCGTCCGTCCGTCCGTCCATCCATCCACCCGTCTGTCCGTCCATCTGTCTGTCCGTCCATCTGTCCATCTGTCCGTCCATCTGTCTGTCTGTCTGTCCATTCGTTCGTTCATTCGTCTGTCTCCTGCCTGAAAGATTGCCTGCCCAAGCACCCGCCCATATGCCAGGCGGCATGCTGGAAACCCACCTAACCACCCTGACATGGACTTAAACCAGCCATCATTCATGCCAATGTGAAAGAGTATAGCTGGAACAGTTGTTGGAAACAATTTTGTAGCAGTTATGCACTTACTATAGCCTTAAAAACCTACCAACCTACCAACTCTATATGAAAGTTGTTTCATTGGTGCCTGAAAAAAAAAAGCGAAATTGGTGAATCTCTCGATTTCTAGAAATCGAAAAATGATGGATTTTATAAACTACAAGGCCAAATGTTTTTAAACTTCATATACTTCATGACTGGGACACCCTCCACCAAAGATCCTCATTTAATGTTGATTAGGTTGCAAACATGGCCGCAATTGCGGCCCATAGTTACTGCGGAAACCCTATGGGAAAACACATTTCCATCTTCTTCTCTGGAACTACTGAGCCGATGTGACCAAACTTGGCAGAAATGGTCTATGGGAGGTCCTCTACAAACAATTCTCATTTTATTTCCATCCGGTGAAAAACATGGCCACCAGAGGCATTTTTGAATTCTGATTGGTCGATTTTGTAAAATTTTCTCCTCTGAAACTGCAACGCCAAATGTTTTGAAACTTCACATGATTGATGACTGGGACACCTTCAACCAATGATCCTCATGTATTGTTGACCATGTTGCAAACTTTTCCGCAAATGCAGCTCATAATTACCATGGAAACCCTGTGGAAAATCACATTTTTATATGTAGTTCTGCCAGGTGAGTGATTACAGGCTCTTTAGAGCCTCTAGTTATTTTAAATCCGCAAAGTAAAGTGTTTAAATTTATTGCCCTCAAGTTTAATTATCAGGAATGATAGTTTCTTTCTTTCTATTTCTTGACTTTTGAACCCCAAAAAACAAAGGCCAAACAGAGTGTAAGTGGGCTATTTACACAGTTTGGCCTTTGTATTTTGGGGTTCATAACTCAAGAAATAGATAGAAACAAATGATCAGTCCTTATTTCCTCACCAGACAAAAACTCAGCTTCAAACTACTCCACTTTGTCTGGTAATGCCAATTTTGCTGATTGCATTTGACTAATAGCGGTGAACGACTTTTGGTGTAAACAAATTGATTACCACTAGTAATGCATCAAGGGGGAAACTCTAACTTGGGTCTTATTGGCTGAGATTGACATCATATCAGCCAAGGTTGAAGTCATAGTTGCTTAGTCTGATAATGGGCAGTTCTGGGAAAGAAAATCATATCTAATAAATAATGTCAAATACCTCATCTGGTGTGTCGAGAATACTACTTGAGGCTTTACTTCTTGTTTTATTCTTCTGCCCAAACAAACTCCAGCGATAAACATCAACCCATTCAAATGCAAGTGCGGTTCTGAATTTATTACATGTTTGCAAATTTCTTCTGCAGATCATTTTCTGTAATACAAAGTAAAACCAATTCTTTGTAGATCTTTAAGGAAATAAAATAAGAGAAAAATCCAAATTAATCTTCACAAGTAGAAGACCAGTCATATTGTTATTTCATACACTGTTGGAACTTTCTTTCAAATTTTCAACTTGCAATGAAACTCTGTGAAACTGAAATACAACTTACCTTCTTTTTATGGCTCACTTTTATAACACTAATTGTGAGTAATTCAATGAGAAATAATAAAAGCACACATGTTTTTCTGACATCCACACGACTGTTGTTATTAACTGATAATTGACATGTTAAAATTTTAGTCAAGATTACAGATGTCATTGTCGATTCATTCCACATAAAACATTTTATTAACCAACATAAAATTAGGCACTGGGTTGGAAAGACAATGGAAGACTGAATAGAATGAAAGTGGACTAAGCAGCCATTTAATGATTGATGTCTTCTATGTGGCAGCAAAGCTGAAAAACAACAAAATTCCAACAAAATGAAAAATATAAAATATGAATATGTGAAAGATGTATATGACCTTGTTGGGGTTACTAGTCATTAAGCAGGCATGTGAGCAGGAGAAAATGAAAAAAAGAGGAAAAGGCATTTGTTAGTATCCATGCCTGACAAAGACAGACTACACAGCACAGTCAAGCTTGGGGGAGAGTGCGTCTCCCTCCCACTGGAAAAAAAATTCTAAATCTGGACACCAAAACAGACCATTTCCTGGCACCTGGAGATCAAATTTGCAATATTTCTCACACAAAATCTCTCAGAATTTTGATGGAGAAAGTCTTTCTCCAACATTCTATGAGATTTTGTGAAGTGTGCTTTAGATAAAAAAAGAGATTATAGGCAGATAAATTTAAAAATTTGGACATGCAAAGACTGAAGAGAAAACTCACCAAATTGAAAAGAAGCAGCTCTTCACAGATCAGATGGAATTGATAGCATCACTGTACAAGTATTTACATTTTATTTACAACATATATTTCCATCAATATTAAATCAGTGCCTACTGGCACCTCCTCCCAGTTTGCCAATGGAAGACTTCTTACTGACAGTCTTTTTATTTGTATTCTCAGCCATCTGTGCAGAATGCACCAACCTTGCTCGCTTGGCCGCTTTCTCACACAACTCTTTTGCCTTCCATTTTGCAACCAGTTTCCTACAAGATGCTCCAATCTCTTCCTTTTTAGCTCACTCAGTGGGAGCTTTACTGATCGAGATCCGTCCGTCGTCCGTCGTCCGTCCGGCGTTAACTTTACATTATCGACTTCTCCTCCTAAATCACTAGCCCAATTTTATTCAAATGTTGGCTAAATATTTATTACCTAATGCCAATTCAGATTTGTTCAAATGAAGTTGCCCCTCCTCCTGGGTGGGGCCATGTCCCCAAAGGGCACCAAAATCTTTGAAAATCTTCTTCTCAAGAACCAGCAGTAGCAGACACTTGATATATGGTATGCAGCTTCCTTTTGAGGTGTAGACTCAGATTTGTTCAAGAGAAGTTCGAGGGATAATATTTGGCGTTGTTATGGGAGGGGCAAAAATTTTGGCCCCGCCCTAAATTTCTATTTTCTGAACCGAGAAGCCAATTTGAACCAAATTTAATGTGAGGACTTATTGGGTCATAAGTACTTGATTTATGCCAAAAAAAATTTTCACGCAGCCCTGTGGGAACCTTAGGAGCTGAAAATAGAAAAAATTTAAAACGCCTATATCTGCAAAACTGCACGGCACTGAGAATTTTTATTTGGTGTGAAGCTTCCTTAGGACCAGCAGAAAGGATTGGTAAAAAAAAATTGCCATCGGTTTTATCATAGGTTACAGTTTCGGGACTTTGAAAAAGTGCTGAGTCAGCACTTTTTAACACTGTAGGCAATGGGAAAAACATTAAAAAATCTTCTTCTCCAGATCCAGCAGGCAGAATCTTTTGATATTTGGTATGCAACATTGTAGGGTGGATGTGATTCAAGTTTGTTCAAATCGGCCCCCTGGGTTCATATTTGGGCTCAGTATAGGAGCCCGATTTCGAACTTAGTGCATTTCAGGCAAATTTCTTAAAAAATCTTCTTCTCCAGATCCAGCAGGCAGAATCTTTTGATATTTGGTATGCAACATTGTGGGGTGGATCTGATTCAAGTTTGTTCAAATCGGCCCCCTGGGTTTATATTGGGGCTCAGTATAGGAGCCCAAATTTGAACTTACTGCATTTCAGGCAAATTTCTTTGAAAATCTTCTTCTCAAGATCCAGCAGGCAGAATCTTTTGATATTGGGTATGCAACATTGTGGGGTGGATCTGATTCAAGTTTGTTCAAATCGGCTTCCTGGGCTTTATATTTGGGCTCAGTATAGGAGCCCAAATTTTAACTTAGTGCCTTTCAGGCAAATTTCTTAAAAAATCTTCTCCAGATCCAGCAGGCAGAATCTTTTGATATTTGGTATGCAACATTGTGGGGTGGATCTGATTCTATTTTGTTCAAATCGGCTCCCTAGATTCATATTTGGGCTCACTATAGAAGCTTGAATTCGAACTTAGTACATTTCAGGCAAATTTCTTCAAAAATCTTCTTCTCCAGATCCTGCAGGCAGAATCTTTTGATATTTGGTATGCAACATTGTGGGGTGGATCTGATTCCAGTTTGTTCAAATCGGCCACCTGGATTCATATTTGGGCTCACTATAGAAGCCCAAATTCAAACTTAGTGCATTTCAGGCAAATTTCTTCAAAAATCTTCTCCAGATCCAGCAGGCAGCATCTTGTGATATTTGGTATGCAACATTGTGGGGTGGATCTGATTCAAGTTTGTTCAAATCAGCCCCCTGGGTTTATATTTGGGCTCAGTATAGGAGCCCAAATTTGAACTTCAGGCAAATTTCTTTGAAAATCTTCTTCTCAAGATCCAGCAGGCAGAATCTTGTGATATTTGGTATGCAGCATCCTTAGGTGGTGAGATTCAAGTTTGTTCAAGCCATGTCCCTAGGTCCATATTTGGGCTCACTGTGGGAGGTTGAATTGTAACTTTGTTCAAAATGAGGAATTTTCTTAAAAAATCTTCTTCTTCAGATCCAGCAGTCGGAATGATTTGATATGTGGGGGGGGGGGGGGGGGGGGGGGGGGATTCAAGTGTGTTAAAGCCAAGTCCATGGGTCCATATTTGGGCTTTTCTTTAAAAATCTTCTTCAGATTCAGCAGTTGGAATGTTTTGATATTTGGCATGGAGCAACCTTAGGGGGCTGAGATTCAAGTTTGTTCGAGCCAAGTCCCTTGGTTCATATTTGGGCTCACTATGGGAGCCTGAATGACAACTTAGTTCAAAATGAGGAATTTTCTTTAAAAATCTTCAGATCCAGCAGATGAATGCTTTTGATATTTTTTATGCAGCATCCTTAGGGGGGTAAGATTCAAGTTTGTTCAAGCCATGTCCCTAGGTCCATATTTGGGCTGATTGTGGGAGCTCGAATTGTAACTTGGTTCAAAATGAGGAATTTTCTTTAAAAATCTTCTTCTTCAGATCCAGCAGTCGGAATGTTTTGATATTTGGTGTGCGGAATCCTTAGGGGTGTGAGTTTCAGGTTTGTTAAAGCCAAGTCCCTGGGTTCATATATGGGCTCCCTGTGGGAGCCCGAATTATGACTTAGTTCAATATGAGGAATATTCTTTAAAATCTTTTTTTAGATCCACTGGTCAGAATATTTGGATATTTGGTTTCAGCTTTTCTTAGGAGGAGCAGATGCAACTTGTGGAAATCAATTCTCTGGGTTGATATTTAGGCTACCATGTCAGGTGAGCGCCCTCAGGCCCCCTGGGGCCTCTTGTTTTTCTCAACCTCTACCTTTCTCACTACCTTGGACATCTTATACTGTTGGTATGCACCCCTCATGTTTTTGCACAAAGCAGGGTCCACAGGTTCATGCAGAAAGTCCTTCTTTGGGTAGTAAGTCATTGAAGATTGTTTTGTGCCCTGAGAAAATACTTCACTGACTGAATGTCACTGTATGTGGCAACATACATGTTTGCTGACCGTGGATCAATGATGTCCTTCATAATGTTAAAACTTGATTCCACCTGTGGACCATGAAAAATGGAAAGTGCAACAAATACAACTTTGGTTAATGTTGGATACCTTTCAGTCTTTGCCACTTTGGCCCACCATGTGTCAATCCGGGTGTTTTCCTCATATTCAGGCAGCATTGGATCCCATTGGTACTTCCTCGCCTCCTTATCAAATTCATCTAACTGGCATTCCTTGAGAACATTTGGAAAATATTTCGACAGCACCTGCATGCCCTGCAGTGCTACTCCATTTCCTCTGCAAATTGGATCGATAGATGACAATGCAATAAACAGTTTATTGTCAAGTGGCATTTTCCATTGGAGCACTTTCACGCATGCAGTGAAAGCCTCTGCTACCTGTCCCTTCTTGGATGATTCCAATAAGCTGAATGTTTTGCTCCCAATGAACCAATCCTTCTTTCTTAGATATATGTCTGGATCATCTAGGTCGATTTGTGTCAACTTTGCTCCAGAGAGGTTACATCTATTTATCACTTCAGGTTTGACAAAGCATCCTAGAAAGTCTGCAAATAATTCCAATTGCTTATCATTCAGTTTATGCACAAGGGGCTCTTTCATTTGAAATATCATAATATAATTTTTTAGTAATGGCATCATGGCAGCATAGAAGTTTGCAACAAGTTTCACGGGTCTGCGGTCCTGGAAGAGCCCTGTTGTTATTCTGTTCTTCCTCCTTACACCATCATCTGTCATCTTCTTTCCAGCCAAGGTATTTCTGATAAGCCTTAAACTGTCTCTTGCCTTCTCACTGACCTCTCTTCGGTGGTATATTTCAACTACCACAGGGAGATATTTGCTTCTCTCCTCTGTACCGAGAAATGCATAATAGAAGATGGTGTAGGCATCAAGCAACATAAGAAAATCAACAGTCACATCGTACACTGAAAGCCAACGGTGGCTTACATATCTCTCAGGTGTGGTGAACTTAACTCCAACTATACTGCAAACATCACGGAGAGCCTCCTTCAGGTCAGCCGACCAATGAAAATCATTGAAAATGTCGGCCAAACAGTTCTCAATTAACCTTTCAAAAGGTTTGCAGAATGCCTTCGTTGCAATATGCAAATGATGGCAGCTATCTCTACCCACATCTAGTAGTTGTGGGCAATCTTTCCTCAACCGTGTTTCCAATCCTGACTTGGAACCCCTCATAACAGCACATGAGTCCAATAGAATTGATACAAGGTTCTTTGGTTGTATGTCATGCTTACTAAGTAAATCCATAACTGCTCCATGGGTGGTTTCAGCATTAACTTTTATGATGCTCACTGCACCAATATGCTGAACAACCACTTCCTGTATTTCGGTAGAGAAATAACTGCCAAGCACTGCCAATACCCTACAATTGTTCTCACTTGTTGCCTCATCCACATTTAATGAGAAAAAGCTATTTTTCAAATCATTTAATCAGTTATAGTTTTTGCCAACCCATACCTCATTTTATAGGAGGCAGTCGTTCTGTCCATCTTCAAACAATCAAGTGCCTTCTTATCAGGTGCAACGGTTTGACATAACTTGATTAACTTGGGGACAAGTGAAAACGGTAAAGAATTTTCTGGCAGCAAATCCAAGAACTGTTGATTCTGCCATCACAACTCTATCACACAGAGGGGTCAGTGGCACTGGTCGAGTCTGTGGTTTTATCAAAGTACTGCCAGAAAACATTGGATGTACGCCGTAGTTCTCATTTGTAACACCAGACTGCCCTGTAATGAGATTGAACACATCACTTAATTGTTTAGAAAAATAACATAAAAAGCAGAATATAAAATAATGCAATCAACAAACATACGTAAGGCCATTAAAATAAAATGTCTGGGTTCTCAGGCAATTATGCCCAAAAAAAGATGAGAGAGGGAGGCTTTTTATTTTTTTTTATAAATCTCAAAAACATACCTCAAATTAACATAATTCTGTTCTTTTCTTTTAATATATAAAAGCTTCATACATGTCCATGTTTTATAATCAACTGACTTCTTTAGTTCTATAGTATACATATACATGTGTTCCACGTCTCTTTCGTTTAATGACCTCATTCTGGTATTAATTCAATTGATTATACCATAAACCTTCAATATTTCATATTGAAGGGTTATGATATAATCAATTAAAATTAATCCCAAAATGAGTAATTATTCCACAATATACTTCCTGTAAGTATCGACTAATTCTCCGATTGCAGCTGTGAGGAATACTTGCTGATCTCCATCCCCCCTCCCCCCCCCCCCCCCCCTCTCCAAACATATTTCGAGACGAATACTTTGGGGGAAACGTTTGTTGCCAGCTTCGGCATCACCAATTTTCCAAATGGTTCGTCAATTAAAAGTTATTTAATAATGTCATTTACAGGCATTTCTGCGTCCACCCACCCATACACACTTTCGTCTAAAATTTTCTTCAACCCAAACGTAATACAAACACTGAACAATAACATATTTTTCTTCATCTAAAAAATAAGAATGTTACTAATTTCAGATACGAAATATCCGGATGTTGTACGGTGATAATATAATAAAACCGGTGCTACTAATCTCCCTCACCAACTCCCCTTCTGGACTTATTCAATGGTCAAGGGCAGAAAATCTTCTTAATTTTTTATCCAAGTTCACAGAATAGTCAATTTTAAAGTTATGTATTTACCCCAAACAAGTCTCCAGGACTCCTGCATGACTTTTTGTCTGCATGAAATGTAATGCTCATTGAGAAAAGTAGAGCAAACAATCAGTGGTCAGGGTCTTCCATTTATCCACTCCCTTCACTGAACAAAAATATTTCAGTTGAAGCAATTAATTTTGGGACTGTGCACATTTTAATTTTTGTTCATTTTGGATTGGGATTACCAAAAAAGTACTGTCCAGAAAAAGTTAGACGTTTTCTGCCTTTCAAGTGGGACATTCGAATTGGGGGTGGAGGTGGGTGGGTGGGGGTGCTTGTGGGACATTTGAATTGGGGGGGGGGTGCTTGTGGGACATTCGAATTGGGAGGGGGGGGGGGAGGTGCTTGCGAAACGTCCCTGAGCGATGTACTATTCCACTGACGTCGACACACCAACAGTTTCAATCAGTCAGATATTTATGTACATAGAATAAACATTTGACTGGTTGAAGTTGTTTGTGTATGAACGTTTTGGCCTATTTTTTTTATTTCTCTTCATTCGTTTTTTGTCTTATCAATTCTCCCAAAATATTTAAATTTGGTATATTACCCTGGAAGTCTGGTATTCTCTCCAGCGATTTTTGTATTCTTGTGATGCTTTGCAGACTTGATGTGGTCATCTAAAGCCACTTTCCCACGTTTGGCGTAATTTATTTCTTTTCGACAAACAAGACAATATTCAAGGCCCGGACCTCGAACTTTCCTCAAAACTTCAGACAGATAAGTTCCATTGCGCTTGCTTTCAAGCCAATCCCATCTCCAAACGTTTTTGACTCCTTTGTCAATATCTTTTATGTCCACATTGTATTCGCGATTGATTAAATCTTTTCGTATTGTTGCCATTCTTTTGTAAGTATTGTTGAACAAAGAAAGAAATCTGTCCAAGTGAAGCACATGGATAAAACACAGTCACTCTGCAGATGAACTGTTACAAAATCACTGATTGGATTATGCATTTCAACAAGCCAATCAGAGAGCAGTTTCTTTAAAATGATGGAGTTTCCGTGGGAGTTACAAAAAGTAGGAATATTTTTTCGTGGAAACAGATCAAAAAAAATACGAAAACACAGAACTGTACCAGAATTATAAAAAACGTGGAAAATCGCAGATCCGCGGAAGTATCACATGCCTGATTAAGGCATGGCTGCTGTTCAGCAGGCTTGGCTGTGAGAGGTAATAAATTACATCTTTGTTCAGTTAATGAACTTTTATTAATGTCCATCAAATATTTACATTATAATAGACTGCATTAACACAAACATGGTAAAATACATTCTTGGATCAGTCTATGACTACTTCGATAAAACATGGTAACTTTAGCAACTGGTGCTACTAAAATGGCTGTCTGCTAACTGATTAACTGGCAACATGTTAATCACTCTCCTAACTTAATAACAAAGTATCTTAAACTGTTGGACTTGATAACTTATATTTTGACTGCCTCAACACCTTCTGTCGAAGAGCTTACCATTCTCCCTGTATATCAAAAAAGGTTTCCATCTATCTACAATGACAGGCTATGTTTGCTCCACCTATAATCCCACTCAGCTCTTTTTGATTGGCCTAGAATGTCAGTTCCACCCTCTTACCCTGGACAGGAAAACAGCCATCTTGTGAATTTGTTATGGTCAATTTAAATGGTAAACCTTAGATAAAGAAAAGCTGTTGTCTTTTACTTGAAGATTTCAGTAAAAGATAAGGTGTCTCATTACACAATATTACAGGAAATGAGACCCCTAATCCTAGCAGGCTGGATTTCCAGTCACCTGTTTTAAAGGATATTTACCATACAAATAGCCTGGAGGATCCAGCAGGTGGACCGAACATTAGGAACACCTGAAAATTGTACAGCTACAAAGAAAAGAGTGTGCCAAGCAACAGAAAATAAATAATATTATTTTTTCTAACTGGACACACTGAATTTTTTGTAACTGGTTATATATATATATATATGAAATGTACATGAATTTTTTGTAACTGGTTATATATATATATGAAATGTACATGAACAGAAGAGATGGGCAGATAAGATGCCTTTAGCAAAAAAGACTGAAAAATGGACCGATGGAGAGTATTGGAGACGGTGGAGGGTCAAATTCTCAAGAATTAAGAATTCACTGATGCTTATGTGCCTGTAACCTTGATGGGATTAACTATAATTTAAACAAAGGGACAGACTTAATTGGTAATTAGGTTTAGTTCAGCCGCTGCCAAAGAAAATAGTGCATTCCTGGCATTGGCCGAACCAGCCGGATGCAACAGGTGACTGGCTGATAGTCTGGAAGGAAACTATTAGTGGAAGTGTATTCTTGCGACTGATAAATTGATTACAAAGAAAATTTTTTGGGGCTTCCAATTAAAATTTAAGGGCAGGACCTGCCTGTAACCTGATCAGACTAAAGATTCTCCTGTTGTGTTATGTACATGGACGCAGGTCACTGAAAAACTATTAATCTCCATCCCGTGCTCCACTTCTTCCCTGGTAATGAGTTACTAGTACTCCAAAAGATTTAGCGAAAGTGGACAGCCCTATATTGTTTAATAAATACAGCAAGTTCATGTGAATTTGCTGTTAATTTATTAACCAACATAAAATTAGGCACTGTACGTGCTCGGTGTCCACTGTCATCCACTTGTTCCCACGAACGCGATTTCTATAAAATAAACAACAAACAACCATCTGCCCCACTAAAAATGAGGACAAAAGGGGACCCACAAGTTCATCAATTGCCGATCCGACGGACTCGGGCTGGAGTGTGTAGACAAGTCGTTTCCTCCTATTTTCAACACAACAATGTTTGGGCAAAATGTAGATATCACGTCCAAATTATCACAGAGCTGAGTTATGGAAGACCCACTTTTCTGTAAATACGAATGACCACTCAGCGCCCCCTGTGAACTGCGAGGTTGAATTCTGGTACATAGTTATATAGAGGTCCCGGTACATGACATTGACAGATGTGTTTGGAATGCCCTAATAAATGGCAAGCCAGTCTTCGAATAAAAGAGTGACCGAGAATGGCAAAATGAACCTGGGAGTCCTCCATTCTTTGAGTGATGTGAAAACAATACTGGAAATTATTTTTAAGCACAGCAAAAATGCAATGCCGAGAAGGGGATTGAAAATGAAAGTAATGTGCGTTATAAAGTCTATACAATTATAAGTTTTAATTAAGGAAATTGAAGCGGTCTCACCCGGAAATTTCCAAGAATTAAGTATTCACTGATGCTCACATGCACTATAACCTTGATGGAATTAGACTACAATTTAAACAGAGGGACTAACTTGACTGGTAATTAGGTCGAGTTCAGTCGCTGCCAAAAAAATAGTGCATTCCTGGCATTGGCCGAATCAGCCAGATGCAACAGGTGACTGGTTGATAGTCTGGAACCACGGGAAACTCTTTTAGTGGAAGTGTATTCTTGTGACTGATAAATTGATTTCAAAGAAAATTTGTATGGGGCTTCCAATTAAAATTTAAGGGCAGGGCCTGGGTGTAGCCTGATCAGACTAAAGATTCTCCTGTTGAGTTATGTACATGGATGCAGGTCACTGAAAAACTATTAATCTCCATCCCATGCTCCACTTCTGCCCTGGTAATGAGTTACTAGTACTCCAAAAGATTTAGCGAAAGTAGACAGTCCTATATTGTTTAATAAATACAGGAAGTTCATGTGAATTTGCTGTTAAGAAAATTAAATTTATATTCTTATTGTCCAAGAGAAATGATTGTGTTATTCACAATTTCCCCTCATAATTTATTAAAGTCAGTGTTATAGAGTTTAACAGAGGTACAGAATCCATACAAATTTCTGTTTGTATACTTTTGTATATTTTAATTAGTACCATATTATTATATTGTATGCATGCATATATGTACACTGCAAAAATAAATTATCATCATCATCATTCCAATTAATATCAACATGCAGTCGTTCGACACACACTTTGTTTTGTATTTGTATTTTGGTGATCTAAAAACCTGCTTGCATGACGTCATTCATTCGAAGTGACCTCACTCATGGACATTTTCACATTCTGTCTACATTGATCTTAGTTTGAACTGCATGTCTGTCATTGCCATGTCATATTTTAACCCATATAGTCGTTCAATCCATATTCAGTGTTGTTCGCATCAATAAAATATATTAGAAAGTTTCTTTTGATGCTCGGTTGGTGTATAGTTCCTGAGTTCATATGGAAATAACAGAAACACACAGATAACATCCACATTACAACATCAGAATAAATAGTCCATTGTATGGGAATGGGTGCATGTATTCCAGAAATATGACTGGTTCCATTATGATCTTGAAAAAAGTGCAAAAACTTGTATCACATACGTATGTGGTACAACTTTATTGTTATTACACATTCTAGAATTTCATGAACAGACCTTAATTTTAAATGGGTGTGTAATAAACTTCCAAACACCAAATCATTTGCCATAACTTTAGTACAGATTTGGCCTCTTAACTCATTCAACACGAGAGACTGCTTTTCCGTTCCAGCAACATGATACATCATAATTTCATTAAGTAGGATGGCTACCAAGTGAACGTGTGTGGTAGAACAATTAATATTTTCTACCCCCAAATAATGGATATGGACTCTTCCAATTTCTGCCATTTAACTGGCATGGAAGATACCACCAGTGTTCAAAGGGTTAATTAGAGCCCTGCAAATCTCAGGAGTTATGGTCAAATATAATTAGACAGAGGATTTTGTATCCAACTGAATTTTGTATTGAATCTGAGTATCTCATGACTCTGCAGATTGTAGATATTGCACTGTCTTACAACTGTAAATATTGCCAGTCACTAGTCCAGTGTTGTATTCAGCTGTGTCTGTTTGGGCAAGTCAATAAAAAAGCAGTGGATTATTCCAGGATGGAATCAAAGAAATATTGTGAAATACTGAAGAATTACTCTGACAGTCACTGAAATCTGCATCATTCTTGAACTGATGAGCATTGGTACATCCCTATATACATGTACGTTACTGTGATCATCAAAGCAGACATAGAATTATCTTTTCACTTTTCTCCCCCACTACTAAAGAATCACACCCGTTTGAATAGAAACCGGAAGATATTGAATCTGAGATGCAATTTTTTTTCTCATTTTGGTTTTGATTTGTCAATATTTTATTTATGAAATCTCATCCAATGGTGGATAAGTGTGTTGTGACATGATCCAGATCTGATCCAGAAAAATCCAGGCAGCTGAGACTTGATTAGAAACCACAGTCAGTAAATCTGAAATTTAACTAGCAACTTGACACAAAGTCTGTGGGTTGGGTCAATTATTCTGGAGTAGAAAAGTGTTGAAATTTAGCCCTAAAAGGGTTAAGTATTTACACATACTGGGGTAAATCTTAATTTTCTGAGTATTTTTTCCGGAATTTCTCATAAAATCAAGTCATGTATGCTGGAAAACAGACATGATTTGATGAAAAAAGTGTGAAGAAATTATTATTAAACAAACTTCTATTTATACAGGGATATTTTGTTACCATGTACCTGGATTATACCTACTCTTTCGTGTTAACAGGATATTTGGCACTAGGCAAGAAAACCTGCTAGTAGAAGGTAAAGTGTTAATCTATTATTAGCTCAACTGACTGAAAGTCAGGGTGAGCTTTTCTGATCACTTTCCGTCCGTCATCCGTCGTGAAGGTGGTGTTTGGGCCTTTTTCTCCCAAACCACTGGCCGCATATTAATGAAATTTCATGTGAGTAGGGGTTATATAAGGGCATTTTGATTTTTTGTCAAATTAGGTTTCGGCTCATATTGAGCAGAGGGATCGGATGGGGCAAAAATGCTCCAATTCTTAAAAAATCTTCTTCTCAAGAACCAGCAATAGCAGAGACTTGGTATTTGGTATGCAGCTTCCTTTTGAGGCGTAGACTCGAGTTTGTTCAAGAGAAGTTTGTCGGGCGTTATTTGCCTTCGTTATTTGAGGGGCAAAAATTTTGGCCGTGCCTAAAATTTCTATTTTCAGAACCGTCAGGTCGATTTGAACCAAATTTGATATGAGATGATAATGGGTCATAAGTAGTTCATTGGTGAAAATTTTTTTTTTCTCATTGCCCCTGGGAACCTCGAGAGCTAAAAATAGGAAAAACCTTAAACTGCCATATCTCCAAAACTACACGGAACAGAGAATTCTTATTTTGTATAAAGCTTACTTTTATCCAGTAGAATAGAATGGTTAAAAAAAATCCCTATCGGTTTGATCACAAGGTACTTTTTTCAGGACTTTTGAAAAAGTGCTGAGTCAGCACTTTTTAACACTGTAGGCGATGGGAAAAACATTAAAAAATCTTCTCCAGATCCAGCATGCAGAATCTTTTGATATTTGGTATGCAACATTGTAGGGTGGATCTGATTCAAGTTTGTTCAAATCGGGCCCCCTGGGTTTATATTTGGGCTCAGTATAGGAGCCCGATTTCGAACTTAGTGCATTTCAGGCAAATTTCTTAAAAAATCTTCTTCTCCAGATCCAGCAGGCAGAATCTTTTGATATTTGGTATGCAACATTGTGGGGTGGATCTGATTCAAGTTTGTTCAAATCGGCCGCCTGGGTATATATTTGGGCTCAGTATAGAAGCTCGAATTCGAACTCAGTGCATTTCAGGCAAATTTCTTAAAAAATCTTCTTCTCCAGATCCAGCAGGCAGAATCTTTTGATATTTGGTATGCAACATTGAGGGGTGGATCTTATTCAAGTTTGTTCAAATAGGTCCCCTGGATTCATATTTGGGCTCACTATAGAAGCTCGAATTCGAACTTAGTGCATTTCAGGCAAATTTCTTCAAAAATCTTCTTCTCCAGATCCAGCAGGCAGAATCTTTTGATATTTAGTATTCAACATTGTGGGGTGGATCTGATTCAAGTTTGTTCAAATCGGCCCCCTGGGTTTATATTTGGGCTCAGTATAGAAGCTCGAATTCGAATTTAGTGCATTTCAGGCAAATTTCTTTAAAAATCTTCTTCTCCAGATCCAGCAGGCAGAATCTTTTGATATTTGGTATGCAACATTGTGGGGTGCATCTGATTCAAGTTTGTTCAAATCGGCCCCCTGGATTCATATTTGGGCTCACTATATAGTCTGGAGGAAATCTGGCCAAAATTGACCTTACCGTGAATGGAATGACCCACATGAGATTTTTAGTGTTTTTGATTCCTTAGATGGTGTATTTTTAGAAATCAGTGAGTACCACTGGTGTACCCGTGGGCAAACTGGGTTATTCAAGATGGCGTCCAAAATGGCCGCCACACGCCCCAAATTTTCTAACTTTGTCACTTTTTGTCCAATATCGTCATGTAATACATCGTTTTATAGGTTTTTGGGCACGAGGAATTCAATGAAAATGATATTTTTACATTATCTAATGTATTTATCATAATAAATTAATATTTTTCTTAGTAATTTGACTTTTTTTATTAAAAAAAACACCATGTGTACATCAGCAAGTAGTCACATTATTGTAATAATTATCATCACAATGTACAAATAGAAATATAAAATAATTGATTATTATTTGGATGCAATGGATTGTTGCATCCAAATAATAATCAAAAATTTCATGATTCTGTTTGCACATTGCTCTTATCCTAATCACGAACAACTAAACTATCGCCAAATTGCGGACAAAACAGAAATGTTGCTTAGTTTATCAATATCGCATCATGTGGTAACATGTTTGGATGTGTTCATCAATTACCTATGTAACTGACATGCAAGGAATCTTACACAATAAAACCGCGTAAATATGTAAGTCATTGGAACTGGCTCTAAGAGCCAGTTCTAAAAACTTACATATTTACACAGTTTTGTTGTGAAATAATTACAAATCATTCCAGAAAGTATCTGTTATAAAAATAATTAGGTGTTTCTGGGGCCTAATGAGTTAAAGTTCAAGTAAATTGTTCATTCGTCTTCATCGGACGAGTTGTCATCGCTTTCAGAATCAGACAGGCTTTGGGAGAAAGGATTTTGACAGTCTTTCCCACCCTCCACACACTTGCAAAATGTATTGCAGCCTGAATTGTTGTGGTGACACGAACAGTGTCTGCTTTTGCATGGCTCATTGGAACTACAATTACAACACAAGAATTTCAAAAGACTTTGTGGTGCAATTCCAGTTCCAGGAGGAAGCTGGGTTGGCACAAATGTTTGGGCGATGAGATCCTTTTCCCATCCATACTGTGATGGGTCGATGTCTGGAGGATCTGCTAATTTGGCACTTAGCCACACAGCAGCCTGGTAATTTGCTCTTTGTATGTGTAAAGCAAATGCTTCTGATGTTGGTGGTAAGTTTTCGAGTCTGAACCTTCTGCCTTTGCCCTTGGTCATATTTTTCCATTTTAGAAACCGGTGCTCCGACATAGTCATTACCGACGGTGAGTTTCCATAACAAACCCCAATAAAAGAGGTGGCCTGCTTAACAAGCTGTTCCTGCGAAACACTAAGATTCCCAAGTGGTGGAGGGACATGTCCACTTTTCAAAACTCCAAGAGCTGTTTTTTTCCCAATGCCGTGGATTTTGCTGACAGTGTCACAGCCCGATATCACATGAAGGGACAGCAAGTGAGGCACAACATCACTATGATCGAGTACAGTTTGGCCAATATCAATTGGTTTCATTTTCTGTGAGAGAGGAACCATCATGATATCAGCAGAGATACCAAGAGAATACTTGAAGTGACAGAGTAAAACAAATACATCTGTGTCATTACATCGTACATGAATCACAGAATCAGGGTTTTTTGTTGCACATTCAACAACATGTTGGATCATAATTGTATCTGCTTCCTCTTGGCGATTCCTGAGAGTTGCATACTTCTCAGGCTCTGAGTCGATTGTACTCATTTTGAGTGGTTCATCGTCTAAGCCTGAGACTATAATGTATTGTTCTCCATATAAGAGTTGTCTTGTTGGTTCCCACAGGTTGGCAGTTATGAGGTTTATGAGCTGCACTTTGTTCTGATTTACCTTCAGGGATACTGACTGTGGTGGGAGTGGAGAATCCAGACTGAGCACAAAATCGGCAGCATTCTTCTTTGCCTTGGCATCTAATAAATCTTGAGTACGTGCTGCCCTTGCGCCCCCTTTGATGCTGAACTCTCTGTAACGATCAAAAATCAGATGGATGCCATGAACTGATGACGTAAGCTGGCAAGCAAGGTATTTGGCCACGCCACCCACTAAGTCACGCACTTTCCCTTCAGTGGGCCAGTATATGGACCAAAGCATGGCCACACCATCAATGACTATATAGTCTGCCTTTGGAATCGTCCTGTGTGACCTGAAACTGGCAAGTTGTTGCATGAGTTTGGACTTGTCTGTGGCGAGTCTTATTTCACCATTAGCTTGGAATAAAGATGTTACCACCTCTGATAATTCTGTAGCAAAGACTGCAGAGAGATCTATGTCGCCAGAACTCAAAAGTGGCAAAGCACGGTTGATGATAGCATTTGGGTTGATGACAGACTTTGTGGCCGTTTTCTTTTGAGATTCTTTGTAGGCCATTGTTTTCACCCCTGCATTGATACTCTCATGAAATCCTGCTGGAAGTTTGCTTTCATAACTCTTCCTAGAAGTCTTTCCCAACTGAAGAGATTCATGCACATTGACTGAAGGGTGTGCAACTTTGCCTGAAACTATGTTAATCGCAGCATCTTTGGGGTGACCAGTTGGGTCCAGTGGATCAATTATGTCAGCAACATACATCTTGAGCTTCTCGCGATCCACTGCATCAGATTGAATGCGGCCAGCTGATTCTTCCTTGTGTTTACTCTCTCCAGAAGTACAGTCGTGCTCAGTATCAGTCATCTGTTGTAAATCCTGTTTCAGTCGGAGTTCGGTTGGAAGAGACAACGCCCAACGTGCCTCAGCCTTTGGACTAGTTATGTTTCCTGTGCGACAAGGACCTCCTGTGTTATGACCTTTCTGCATAGTTGTGGATTCAATGGCTTGGTCAGTCCAGATTCTATTAGTTCTGCCTGGAGTTAAGCCCACAGTGTGTTCCCCTTTGAGAAAATGTGATTTTACATCTTCAGGTAGGCAAATCATTGTGTGCAAGTAGTGAGTTCCGTAGCGTGCATAATTTACATGACCAGCGGCATGAAAATAGTCAATCATCTTGTCCGTAGCGTACAAATGAAGGTACCAATCTGATTCCCTTTCAGCTCGCGTAAACATCATCATCAAGAGAACTGGATGGATGAGGTTTTCTGCCCAGAGTTTTGAAGTAGGTGATTTCTCTGATATTGATTGGAGAAAATACTCTAGATCTTGATGTGTATATTGAGCATTAATGTATTTGGCAAGTAGTAGTTCTGCAACCATCCTCAGAGCACGAACATTCTGTGGATAGAGTTTACCTGACATCATTTTCTGTACGGAACCAAAAGCACTCCCCAAAATCTCATAGAGACCAGTCTCTTGCATGAGCTTGCCCACTGCACCAGCAAAATTCATTAGCATGTGCATGCCTCCAAGTCTAGCATAAAACCCTTTGAAGATTTCATCAGGGTCCATCCATAAATTGTCTACAATGAGTTTGTAAATTGCCTGGTCAGCTGTCATCACAGTGAATTGTTGACCTGAAGTCAAAGACAGCCGTTGTCCTTCAACCATAGCTGTTCTTATTGTTGAATAGTCAGATGGGTTCATGTTAATGAGTGGCTGGTACACAACTTTTGATTGTGGTTGGATGCTTTGGCCTTTTTCACGAGCAACCTTTGTGATAAACCCTCCATATTCGATTGGTGTCTTTTTAACGGCACTTTTTAAAAATTCAAAATCTAAAATCTTGGCTTGTGCTACACTCACTGCTGCAAGTTCTTCGATGTGACCAGTAGTATTCGTTTGAGGTTCATACCAGGCAATCATATCAGGTTTCTTAGGTCCTGAATAGCAGTGCACCGGAAGTGCTAGATCAATCGGTAGTCGCATCTCTGCTTTGGAAATTCGACGGATGACTTTCTCATCCTGAACTAAGTCATATGCATTAGTTTGATTTGGGGATTGACACACAATCATTGCTAATTTGTGAACCATTGCAAGGTTGTTCTGAGTGGACACCTCAGCATCAAAATTGTCAATAACAACTTGAATGAGTCCATTCAGATTGTCCAACGCCTTCTGATCATTGTCATAATTTTGGACACAATCGCGAGCAACAGATGTTCTAAATCGTAAGAGTTCATCATAGTTACAGGTGACCATAAATTTGCTGAGCAGTGAAACTAGGTTCTTTTCTCTAACAAGAACTCCAAGTGCAAGAAGCAAGCTTGTGCACTGATTTCGAACAACATAGGAGATGATGTTGCCGATCAAGTAGCCAGGAAGTCCATTGAATTTGGGTGAAATCAGCACAAGAAGATCAAGAAGAGTCTGACTGCAATCAGCCATTGCTGTGTTCGTATCAATGTGGGTGCTGTAGGTTTCTTTACACGTTTCGTTTTGAATATTTTTTGATTCATCCACTATCTGTTTGGCCACCGGATTCAAGTTACCACAATCCGATTTCTCCTCAACAAGTTTTATCACCTCTGTTGCCTTGGAACGAAACATAAGGATGCTGGCTAGACCGGGACTATGTAAAACAATCAGTGTGTTACCCAGAACATCACAGAGCTGATCCACAAATGTTCTCTTGCACATCACATTGCCATCTGTACAGAGCTCTGTATATATGCCATACAGTTCAGTTGATGTCCACACCCGGTCGATGTCAGATTTCATTATTTGCACTATGTTGTCAACTGCCTCCTGGTTTTTGCTTGCTGAATTTTGATGTTCATTGACATTAACTTTTGTGAGAACTGAAGGAATCACAAATTTGTCTCGGCAATCTTTGTGGTAGCGTGCGTCAGCTGCATGCAAATCACTTGTCGCAGATAAGACGCGTAACTTAACATCTTCTGAATACTGGGCTTGCCGTTTGCCACATACCTCTAGGATAGCTTCTTTGAAACCTCCAGCTTCCTTGCCATAGTTGGCGGTTTGACAAATCACTACACGCCTCCTATTGGGGTGTTTCTTATCGACACAACAATCCTTACCACAAAAAATACAGTGTTGTTTGAACAAAAAAGAATCACTGGAATGACGAGTGCGCTTGCTAGTTGATGGTTCAGTCACAGTCTCTGCGGAGTTGCGTTTGAGAGCTCGCTTGATTTTACTTTTGTCAACATATTCGCTGGTGCAAAGGTGGTGTGCTCTAATGTTAGAACCACTGCCATTTTTTATGTGGTTCTCAAGGTGAGATTCAGTGTCATCTCCACGCTGCTTGCTGGCATTTCGGACTGTGTCAACCCTTTTCTCAGTCCAAGTTGAAAGTTTGACACCTTTCTCTTGTCTTTGGCACCATGGGAAAAAACACTTTTCCATTTTTATCTGCAAATAGAAAAATCACATTGTCAATAACAGAGGCAGAGATGGGAAAACAATAAAGGAACTAGTATTAGTATCAATAATACAAAAAACTTTACTATATTTGCTAAAACTAAGTTGGAAATTTTGAAAATGAATTAATACCAGCTTGTCAAGATTCGTGTGATTTCTCAGTCCTGCTGTTATCATGGCTTCTATAGTTTAAGACATTCAACTGATAAACAGAATCTTGCAAGAAGCTAATTAGAAAATTATGTTGCTAATTGTTCTGATATAATTGATGATATAAATAAAAAGGGTTTGGCTGCTGTGAATGACATTTTGGGATGACGCTGATGCTGTTTGTTAATTTTGACTGTCAATTGAACAAAAAAAAGATAATATCTGGGGAGAAAGGTGATATGTAAGATGTAAAATGGCAGAAAGTTGGAACAGTAATTACACTGGAATAAAATTACCACACATTGATGTTTTACTTATGTGACTTTATTATTATAAAAAGTTTAATTTTGCACAAAAAAAGTTAACAGGATGCTATTTTTCACGCTAAATACACCAGAAAACGTGAAAATAACATTTCCATTAAGTTCCTCATGTCGAAAAACCTAGGAAACGATATATTACATGATGATATTGGACAAAAAATGATAAAGTTAGAAAATTTGGGGCGTGTGGCGGCCATTTTGGACGCCATCTTGAATTACAAAGTTTGCCCAACAGTACACCGGTGGTACTCACTGGATTCTAAAAATACACCATCTGAGGAATCAAAAACACTAATAATCTCATGTGGGTCATTCCATTCACGGTTGGGGTCCATTTCCTCCAGACTAATAGAAGCCCGAATTCGAACTTAGTGCCTTTCAGCCAAATTTCTTAAGAAATCTTCTTCTCCAGATCCAGCAGGCAGAATCTTTTGATATTTGGTATGCTACATTGTGGGGGTTGATCTGATTCAAGTTTGTTCAAATAGGCCCCCTGGATTCATATTTGGACTCACTATAGAAGCTCGAATTCTAACTTAGTGCATTTCAGGCAAAGTTCTTAAAAAATCTTCTTCTCCAGATCCAGCAGGCAGAATCTTTTGATATTTGGTATGCAACATTGTAGGGTGGATCTGATTCAAGTTTGTTCAAATTGAGCCCCTGGGTTCACATTTGGGTTCAGTATAGGAGCCTGATTTCGAACTTAGTGCATTTCAGGCAAATTTCTTAAAAAATCTTCTTCTCCTGATCCAGCAGGCAGAATCTTTTGATATTTGGTATGCAACATTGTGGGGTGGATCTGATTCAAGTTTGTTTAAATCGGCCCCCAGGGTTTATATTTGGGCTCAGTATAGAAGCTCGAATTCGAACTTAGTGCATTTCAGGCAAATTTCTTAAAAAATCTTCTTCTCCAGATCCAGCAGGCAGAATCTTTTGATATTTGGTATGCAACATTGAGGGGTGGATCTTATTCAAGTTTCTTCAAATAGGTCCCCTGGATTCATATTTGGGCTCACTATAGAAGCTCGAATTCGAACTTAGTGCATTTCAGGCAAATTTCTTAAAAAATCTTCTTCTCCAGATCCAGCAGGCAGAATCTTTTGATATTTAGTATGCAACATTGTAGGGTGGATCTGATTCAAATTTGTTCAAATCGGGCCCCCTGGGTTCATATTTGGGCTCAGTATAGAAGCTCGAATTCGAACTTAGTGCATTTCAGGCAAATTTCTTCAAAAATCTTCTTCTCCAGATCCAGCAGGCAGAATCTTTTGATATTTGGTATGCAACATTGTAGGGTGGATCTGATTCAAGTTTGTTCAAATTGGGCCCCTGGGTTCATATTTGGGTTCAGTATGGGAGCCCGATTTCGAACTTAGTGCATTTCAGGCAAATTTCTTAAAAAATCTTCTTCTCCAGATCCAGCAGGCAGAATCTTTTGACATTTGGTATGCAACATTGAGGGGTGGATCTTATTCAAGTTTGTTCAAATAGATCCCCTGGATTCATATTTGGGCTCACTATAGAAGCTCGAATTCGAACTTAGTGCATTTCAGGCAAATTTCTTAAAAAATCTTCTTCTCCAGATCCAGCAGGCAGAATCTTTTGATATTTGGTATGCAACATTGTGGGGTGCATCTAATTCAAGTTTGTTCAAATCGGCCCCCTGGATTCATATTTGGGCTCACTATAGAAGCCCGAATTCGAACTTAGTGCATTTCAGGCAAATTTCTTAAAAAATCTTCTTCTCCAGATCCAGCAGGCAGAATCTTTTGATATTTGGTATGCTACATTGTGGGGTTGATCTGATTCAAGTTTGTTCAAATAGGCCCCCTGGATTCATATTTGGGCTCACTATAGAAGTTCGAATTCTAACTTAGTGCATTTCAGGCAAATTTCTTAAAAAATCTTCTTCTCCAGATCCAGCAGGCAGAATCTTTTGATATTTGGTATGCTACATTGTGGGGTTGATCTGATTCAAGTTTGTTCAAATAGGCCCCCTGGATTCATATTTGGGCTCACTATAGAAGCTCGAATTCTAACTTAGTGCATTTCAGGCAAATTTCTTAAAAAATCTTCTTCTCCAGATCCAGCAGGCAGAATATTTTGATATTTTGTCTGCAACATTGTGGGGTGGATCTGATTCAAGTTTTTTTCAAATTGGCCCCCTGGGTTTATATTTGGGCTCAGTATAGAAGCTCGAATTCGAACTTAGTGCATTTCAGGCAAATTTCTTAAAAAATCTTCTTCTCCAGATCCAGCAGGCAGAATCTTTTGATGTTTGGTATGCAACATTGTGGGGTGGATCTGATTCAAGTTTGTTCAAATCGGCTCCGTGGGTTTATCTTTGGACTCTGTATAGAAGCTCGAATTCGAACTTAGTGCATTTCAGGCAAATTTCTTAAAAAATCTTCTTCTCCAGATCCAACAGGCAGAATCTTTTGATATTTGGTATGCAACATTGAGGGGTGGATCTTATTCAAGTTTGTTCAAATAGGTCCCCTGGATTCATATTTGGGCTCACTATAGAAGTTCGAATTCGAACTTATTACATTTCAGGCAAATTTCTTAAAAAATCTTCTTCTCCAGATCCTGCAGGCAGAATCTTTTGATGTTTGGTATGCAACATTGTGGGGTGGATCTGATTCAAGTTTGTTCAAATCGGCTCCGTGGGTTTATCTTTGGACTCTGTATAGAAGCTCGAATTCGAACTTAGTGCATTTCAGGCAAATTTCTTAAAAAATCTTCTTCTCCAGATCCAACAGGCAGAATCTTTTGATATTTGGTATGCAGCATTGAGGGGTGGATCTTATTCAAGTTTGTTCAAATAGGTCCCCTAGATTCATATTTGGGCTCACTATAGAAGCTCGAATTCGAA
This sequence comes from Pictodentalium vernedei, assembly GCA_031216915.1. NCBI lineage: Eukaryota > Metazoa > Mollusca > Scaphopoda > Dentaliida > Dentaliidae > Pictodentalium > Pictodentalium vernedei. The sequence continues at coordinate 555,845,279 of CM062295.1, read as the reverse complement.
CTTATTACATTTCAGGCAAATTTCTTAAAAAATCTTCTTCTCCAGATCCTGCAGGCAGAATCTTTTGATGATTGGTATGCAACATTGTGGGGTGCACATGATTCAAGTTTGTTCAAATCGGCCCCCTGGATTCATATTTGGGCTCACTATAGAAGCCCGAATTCGAACTTAGTGCATTTCAGGCAAATTTCTTCAAAAATCTTCTTCTCCAGATCCAGCAGGCAGAATCTTTTGATATTTAGTATGCAACATTGTGGGGTGCATCTGATTCAAGTTTGTTCAAATCGGCCCCCTGGGTTTATATTTGGGCTCAGTATAGAAGCTTGAATTCGAATTTAGTGCATTTCAGGCAAATTTCTTAAAAAATCTTCTTCTCCAGATCCAGCAGGCAGAATATTTTGATATTTGGTATCCAACATTGTGGGGTGCACATGATTCAAGTTTGTTCAAATCGGCCCCCTGGATTCATATTTGGGCTCACTATAGAAGCCCGAATTCGAACTTAGTGCATTTCAGGCAAATTTCTTAAAAAATCTTCTTCTCCAGATCCAGCTGGCAGAATCTTTTGATATTTGGTATGCTACATTGTGGGGTTGATCTGATTCAAGTTTGTTCAAATAGGCCCCCTGGATTCATATTTGGGCTCACTATAGAAGCTCGAATTCTAGCTTAGTGCATTTCAGGCAAATTTCTTAAAAAATCTTCTCCTCCAGATCCAGCAGGCAGAATATTTTGATATTTGGTATGCAACATTGTGGGGTGGATCTGATTCAAGTTCTTTTCAAATTGGCCCCCTGGGTTTATATTTGGGCTCAGTATAGAAGCTCGAATTTGAACTTAGTGCATTTCAGGCAAATTTTTTAAAAAATCTTCTTTTCCAGATCCAGCAGGCAAAATCTTTTGATATTTAGTATGCAACATTGTGGGGTGGGTCTGATTCAAGTTTGTTCAAATCGGTCCCCTGGGTTTATACTTGGGCTCAGTATAGAAGCTCGAATTTGAACTTAGTGCATTTCAGGCAAATTTCTTAAAAAATCTTCACCAGATACAGCAGGCAGAATCTTTTGATATCTGGTTTGCAACATTGTGGGGTGGATCTGATTCAAGTTTGATCAAAACGGCCCCCTAGATTCATTTTTGGGCTCACTATAGAAGCCCGAATTCGAACTTAGTGCATTTCAGGCAAATTTCTTAAAAAATCTTCTCCAGATCCAGCAGGCAGAATCTTTTGATATTTGGTATGCAACATTGAGGGGTGGATCTGATTCAAGTTTGTTCAAATCGGCCCCCTGGATTCATATTTGGGCTCACTATAGAAGCTCGAATTCGAACATAGTGCATTTCAGGCAAATTTCTTAAAAAATCTTCTCCAGATCCAGCAGGCAGAATCTTTTGATATTTGGTATGCAACATTGTGGGGTGGATCTAATTCAAGTTTGTTCAAATTGGCCCCCTGGATTCATATTTGGGCTCACTATAGAAGCTCGAATTCGAACTTAGTGCATTTCAGGCAAATTTCTTAAAAAATCTTCTTCTCCAGATTCAGCAGGCAGAATCTTTTGATATTGGGTAAGCACCATGCTTAGGGGGGTGAGATTCAAGTTTGTTCAAGCCAAGTCACTAGGTCCATATTTGGACTCACTGTGGGAGCTTGAATTGTAATTTAGTTCAAAATGAGGAATTTTCTTTAAAAATCTTCTTCTTCAGATCCAGCAGTCGGAATGTTTTGATATTTGGTGTGCAGCATCCTTAGAGGGGTGAGATTCAAGTTTGTTAAAGCCAAGTCCCTGTGGGAGCCCGAATTATAACTTAGTTCAATATGAGGAATATTCTTTAAAAATCTTCTTTTTTTTAGATCCACTGGTCAGAATCTTTGGATATTTGGTATAAGCTTTCCTTTGGAGGAGCAGATGCAACTTGTTGAAATCAATTCTCTGGGTTGATATTTAGGCTACCATGTCAGGTGAGCGCCCTCAGGCCCCTAGGGGCCTCTTGTATCTTGATTAACAGAGCTGAAACAAGATATAATAGAATAAATGCTGAGTGCATCACTCGAATACAGAAAAATGATCAAATGCCTCTTCAGTATGGCTGCCTTGATTGGTCACTTTCCATGGGTGGGCTCTATTTCCACAGCCGCAATAATATTAGATTCCAAACACTAATTACAGGAATAAGCATCAGAAATTTAATTAATGAAGCACCGGGTACAACCCAGTGCTTCATTAATTAAAATTTGCTGCTGATGATTTTTAGCTCAACTTGACAAAGTCAAGCTGAGCTATTGCCATCACTTCTCGTCCGTTGGTGTACGTACGTACGTTAGTACATACGTCCACAATTTCCTTTGGCACACCTCACAGGTCGCATTTATGATCAGATCGCTTTGAAACTTGGTATGCTTGTTTGGGGTGACCTCTAGATGGGAGCTATAGATTTTTTTAAATTTCCGTTAAAAAATGTTGCCGCGGCCAACGTTCTTAGAACTTAGTTTAGTCAAACCTCGATATTTCCCTTTGGCACACCCTACAGGGCACATTTATGATTGGATCGTTTTGAAACTTGGCATACTTGTTTGGGGTGACCTCTAGATGGGAGTTATCGGTTTTCTTCAATTTCCATCAAAAAATGTTGCCGCGGCCAACGTTCTTAGAACTTAGTTTAGTCAAACCTCAATATTTCCCTTTGGCACACCCAACAGGATATATTTATGATCGGATTGCTTTGAAACCTGGCATGCTTGTTTAGGGTGATTTCTAGATGGGAGCTATCGATTTTCTTCAATTTCCGTCAAAAAATGTTGCCGCGGCCAACGTTCTTAGAACTTAGTTGAGTCAGACCACAATATTTCTCTTCGGCACACCCTACAGGGCACATTTATCATTGGATTGCTTTGAAACCTGGTATGCTTGTTTAGGGTGACCTCTAGAGGGGAGCTATTGATTTTCTTCAATTTTCATAAAAAAATGTTGCCACGGCCAACGTTCTTAGAACTTAGTTTAGTCAGACCACAATATTTCTCTTTGGCACACCCTACAGGGCACATTTATGGCTGGATTGCTTTGAAACCTGGTATGCTTGTTTGGGGTGACCTCTAGATGGGAGCTATCAAATTTTTTCCATTTCCGTAAAAAAATGTTGCTGCGGCCAATGTTCTTAGAACTTAGTTTAGTCAGAAGACCTTAATATTTCCCTTTGGCACACCCTACAGGGCACATTTATGATCGGACTGCTTTGAAACCTGGTATGGTTGTTTGGGGTGACCTCTAGATGGGAGCTATCGATTTTCATTCATTTCCGTCAAAAAATGTTGCCGTGATCAACGTTGTTAGAACTTAGTTTAGTCAGACCTCAATATTTCCCTTTGGCACACCCTACAGGGCACATTTATGATTGGATTGCCTTGAAACCTGGCATGCTTGTTTTGGGTGACCTCTAGATGGGAGCTATCGATTTTCTTCCATTTCTGTCAAAAAATGTTGCCGCAGCCAACGTTCTTAGAACTTAGTTTAGTCAGACCTCAATATTTCCCTTTGGCACACCCTACAGGGCACATTTATAATTGGATTGCCTTGAAACCTGGCATGCTTGTTTTGGGTGACTTCTAGATTGGAACTATCGATTTTCTTCCATTTCCGTCAAAAAATGTTGCCGCGGCCAACGTTCTTAGAACTTAGTTTAGTCAGACCTCAATATTTCCCTTTGGCACACCCTACAGGGCACATTTATGATCGGATTGCTTTGAAACCTGGCATGCTTGTTTGGGGTGACCTCTAGATGGGAGCTATCGATTTTCTTCCATTTCCGTCTGTCAAAATATGTTGCCGCTGGCAGCGATCTTTGAACTTAGCTTAGTCAGGCATCAATATATTCCTTTGGCATGCCATTTATAAAGGGCACATTTATGATCAGATCGGTTTGAAACTTTGTATGCTTGTTTGGGGTTACCTCTAGATGGGAGCTATCGATTTTCGTCAAAAAATGTTGCCACTGGCAATAACCTTCGATGAACTTAGTAAAAACTTAGTGCAGTTAAGCATCAATATTTCCCCTTGACACACCCAGCAGGGCACATTTATGATTGAATCGCTTACAAACTCGGTGTGCTTGTGTGGGGTGACATCTATATGGGAGCTGTCGATTTTTTTCCATTTCTGTCAAAAAATGTTGCCGCTGACCTTTGAACTTAGTTTAGTCAGACCTCAATATTTCCCTTTAACACACCCTTTAGGGCACATTTAGGATCGGATCACTTTGAAACTTAGTATGTGTGTTCGGGGTGACCTCTGTATGTGAGCTATTGCTCTTTTTTCATTTCCATAAAAATTATTGTCGTTATCACCAGCCTTTGAACTTACTGCATAAGTGCATCAACTTATCCCTTTTGCACTTTCTGCAGGGTATATTTATGAATTTCCATAAAAAAACCATTGCCACAAGCAATGACCTTCTACTTAGTGCCTTTGTGCATAAACATCTTCCTTTGGCATGCCTCCGAGGGCACATTCATTATCAGGTTGTTTTGAAACTTTGTAAGCTTATGCAGGGTGACAAAGATAGGAGCTATTGATTTTCTTTTCATTTCCACCAAAAACTGTTGCTGTTAGCAACAATCTTTGAATTTATTGAATTTGTCCATCAACATTCTTTGACATGGCCTGCAGGTGCCATTTATCATAGGATTGTTTTTGAACTTGGTGTGCTCATTAGGCAAGAAGACCTTTAGATAATAGGTATTGATTAGCACTCATTTCTGTGAAAAAAGTTGCCATTTACAATAACCTCAGAACATACTGCATTTGTGTATAATTCTTCCTTTAGCCAGTCTTACAGTTTACATTTAAAAATGCATGGATTACTCTGACGTTGTGCACACACAATGCTGTTATGTTGAAATTTCATCAAATAACATTAGTACCAATGATCTTCAATTTTGCCATTTCATTTATAACTTAACAAGTTCAAGTTTGTCAAGTTGAGCTACAGTGTCATTGACACTTTCATTATTACCTGGTAAACGCATGCATGGAGATCACTGCCCACACTTGGATTACGACCACTCCATGATGACTGTACTGTCTATTGAATAGTCTTGTTGATGGAATATTTTAACATGGTAGAAGCTGTTCAATTAACGTGGGGTCATATGTCATGGGGCCCCCAGATTTTAAAAAATCGAGAAAACTTCCAATGAGAAAGTAATAAAAGTGTTTCTCAAATGATATGCCTCTGAAAAGGTTCATAAATGCAGGTTCACAAATCAAAGGTTTATGTCATATCCTTAAAATACTATACATCATCACTGGAACAATTTCACATAATTAGGCTTTCCCAAACACAATTTGGGAAAAGACTCTTGTTATTCTTCTTTTTCAAAATTTTTCTTCTCTATTTTTTTTTTCTTTTTTTTTTTCTGCCATCAATTTTGTCTGTTGCACTGCTCAAAAACAAGCTGTACGATTTTAACCAAATTTGGCATACTTTGGCATACTTATGTAATGCCATAAAATCTAGTGAAATGAGGTATCGGCATGTCTGTGAAAATGTTTATTTTCAAAATATTCTGCCAAATTTCAAAAGTCGCAAAATTGTTTACAGTTATTTAGCTCAAATTTCCCACACATTTAGAGCATAACATGATACACCAAAATCACCACAAAAATATTTCAAAATTAATACCCATTGGCCAAAAATGACCCGGATATAGCTTTTTTCTTCAAAGTTGACAAACTTCAAGGGCAAATGTCTCTAATTACAAGGTTGTTGTAACAATTGTTTTGGTATGGATAGATGCAACAATGATTGCGGAAGAAAGTTGCTGTTTACGCTTTAATCTCAGATTTAACCCTCAAGCACAATGAGGGCAAGAATAAGTGTACCGTTTGAAAATGACAAAGTTAGCCAAATTTGGTTGCTCTTTATATCATTATTGGAAAGGGTTAATTTCAAACACAGTGCATGTCCGTATTCACAATTGACTACAGAGCATATTTGCTGTGTAAGTTTGGTTGTAAAGTTGAACCCTATGCCCGTTCTGGTTGCATAAAAGTAGGTCCCGTCCAAAAAAAGTCACATTTTTTCAAAATTTGGTAATTTCAAGGGACAATTTACTCCATTTCTAATTGATTGTGCACTGAATGTTTTCTATGGCTGCATGCAGCAGTCAAGGTATGACAACTTTTGTTTGATATGTTATTATTAAAAGTAACCCTGTGGTAGATTTGAGACTTCCTATAAGGGTACCATTGGAATAATTATTATATTTGCCAACTTTTATATGCGATTTATCAGTACAGGAGCTGTTTTTTCTCAAAACACTTCCCATGAGAAGATAGGACATTATTCCTAGAACAATTTTGCTGTTATATGTTTTATTCAAAGTTTTAACCCTGACCCGTGTGTCGGGCCTTGATTGAATTGGAGTACCCTCAAATTGTGCATGTTAATTCGAATACCAAGATCGTGAAAACAGTATTTTCAAAATATTTTGACAAAACCATCAAAATTTCACCATTTTTCAAAAATCTCAAAATTGTTTACAGGTATATAGCTCCGATTTTCCAAATATTTAGAGCATAATATGATGCAACAAAATTACCACACAAATATTTCAATTTTAACCCCTATTTGCTAAAAATAACATGAATATAGAATTTTTTCTACAAAATTGACCAACTTTAAGGGTGTATGCCAGTGTGAAAGAGAACAGTCGGTAGGGTTGTTATACAGGCCTGCCTGCCTGCCTACCTGCCCGACATTAACCACACACCATTCACGTCATTGTTGTAAAAAAATAGTCTCCCTGCCTGCTTGATTTGGTCATTTCTGGTAACTGAATTGCCCAAAAGTTTTGGCTCCTTCCCGACTCAGGGGAGGGGGCACAGCCCTCCCAGACACCCAGATACCCATGATTCATCTGTACTTATTTTTTCCAAAGCAAAACGGACATGGCTCGTTTTGCTTTCCATGAAAATATTCAGTAATTATTGAAGAGCAAATTTTGTGTTAAATGTTTTGATGTCCTGCTTTATCTCAAATATCTGTTTTGGCTGCATAAAACCTAGTAGCATCCCAAAAAACTTTGCTTTAAGTACATTTTTCTATTTTCAAAACTGATCGATAGTTTTGTGTACAATACAGTTTGCTTTTTTACATTAAAAAGTTAGAAAAGCCCGTAATTTGTCCAACAAATTACAATTCTCTAGTTTTCTGTATTTTTGGTCCAGAGCTCTTACACTGGAATCTTTTTTACTGATTAACTCTTAATGTCAATAAAAAACAAAATATATAAAGGGGCTGATGAAATGGAAAATTCCCATGCTCATTTAATCCTTTACCTTATGTAACGGTCATATATAGAGGGCAAATGCCATTCACAAAAATAGACATTCAGGTTTTAATATTTGTCATATTGTTTCATCCAAAACATAGCTTATGAACCCTCATTGGAATAAGTTCACCATGCTTGCTCCAATGAGTTGTAAGCTATATTTCTGGGGCAAAAATATAACTTACAACTCATTGGAGCAAGCATGGTGAACTTATTCAAATTTTGTTTTTCAAGAAATATTTTTCAAGTAACGTCCTTGAGTTGTGCTGGATGGAGGATTAATAAATATCCTTCGATATGTACACTCATTTCATATTCTTTTCCTCAGAATGATAATGAGAATTGGACTATAGTTGATACCAAGTTCATAGGTTTAATAAAAGTATTTTATATTTTCAGTATCCAGTGGAAATATTACAACTCTCCGGTCTTCAGATTGGCCCATTCAGTTTCACACAACACATGGTGATAATGTTGAAATCAGTGCTGACAAAACTAGAGCTCGGCGAGCTGACAGTTTCTGTAAAGGAATATGTTTCAGTAATCGACCTATTGCAATCAGTGAGAAAGTGTATGTTCGATTTTACGAGTCATCAACAAGTTGGAGTGGAGTGTTAAGATTTGGCTTCACAAGTGTGGATCCTGCTACACTTCGTGGTTCAGACTTACCTCGATATGCATGTCCAGATTTAACAAATAAAAGTGGTAACTGGGCAAAAGCATTAGGTGAAAGATATGCTAAGCAGAACAATATCCTACACTTTTATGTTACTCGTTCTGGTGATGTGTTATATGGTGTTAACGGAGAGGAGAAAGGACTATTTTTCAGTGGTGTGAATACAAGTGGACCCTTGTGGACATTGATGGACATTTATGGAAACACTATGTGTGTTGAGTTTGTTGGTTCAGGTGAGTTTCTTTAGTTTTCAGTAAGAAAACAACCACAGAATTTGATAATTTTTAGCTTAACTTGACAAAGTCAAGATAGGCTATTGCCATCACAAATACAGATGTCTGTTAGTCAGTTCACATTTTCTTTAGCACCGGCTACAGTCCTAGTTCTTGTCCAATGATCTCTAAATTTCATGAGCAGGTCATGTCTAGATAACATCTCATTTTGGTTGCGATTGGTCAGCCATGACGGCTACAGCAAGCCTGAAACCTGAAAACCTTTAGCACAGTCTAGAGGTAATATTTATGAAGAGATTTCATTGTAACCTGGTAGGATGACTCCATATAATGTCCAGATGAGAACGTCCTATTTTGGACGGGTTCAGTGTACCGTGATGGCCACAGGGGTACATTACCTAGATTCATTTTGCACAGTCTACAGGTTGCATTTATGAAGGGATTTCATTGTAAATTGGTAGGATGACTTGGTATAATGTCCAGATGAGAACGTCATTTTTTGGTCGTAATCTGTCAACTGTGACAGCTGCACAGGCACATGACCTAGATTTGCTAGCACAGTCTACAGTTTATATTGATGAAGCGATTTCATGGTAACTTGGTAGGTTAACTTGGTATGATGTCTAGATGAGACTGTCCTATTTTGGTTACGATCGGTCAGCCGTTACTGCCACTTGGGCATGTGACCTAGATTCCTTTAGCACTGTTCTATTTTTATGACCGTCGGACGGGCACATGACTTAGATTTCTGTTTCAACTTTGGTTGTCATAATTATGCTAACTGTAAGGTCCACATCAACCCATGCCTCAGTTCTTTAGTATAGTCTACACCTCAAATTATGTGGGGTACAGAACTTAACATATTCTCAATTATCACAATTCTTGTCTTATTTCATTATCCTTTCAGAAACATTGAACATTATCCTTTTCATCAAATGCCACACACAGTCAAGTTAAGCTGCAGTGTCATTGACACTTTTGTTTATTATGACGGTAAACCCTTAAACTGTTGTTGGACTCTTTGACTTTGTTTGTAATCTCCCTGGGTTACGTACATGAAGGTTTCAAAATTTTGATTTGACTTCCAAGTGTCCTTGGTAGTACCTCAGTACCACTTTGTTTTCTTTAGCAACGGTTCCTAAACTCCTTGGGTATTCTGATTCGCAACTTTGAAACTGTACTCATGTGATTGGTTTGTACTTTGGCAGACATAGAATTTTTAACCCTTTACCTAACACAAATAGAATCCTTCACACATAAAATGGAGTGACATGATATGACCTTTGTTTTTGAAAGTGTTGTTATAGCCCTTTACCCAATGTAATGGCAAAAACTGGCCAGCGCTATTCACAAAAATCACAATGCAATTTTCATTTTTAAAAAAATTTTTTATCTAAAAAACATAGCGTATGAAACTTTATTAGAACAAGCTCATTCCATTGAGGGGTCATAAGCTATGTTTTTTTTATGCAAAAAATGAAAAAATTTAGTTATTCAAGAATTTTGTTGAAGTTTCATCTGTCTTTCATGTTAGGTAAATGGATAAACAAACAAACAAACATTGTAATCTCCGAGTAGGCTGCTGCATCTTCTTTTTTTGCCCCAAAATTTAACATGTTCAAGTATTTATTGTGTCATTTACTAGTAGCTGTTTTTGTCATTTTGAGGGAGCCGACACAAATGTATAACCTTCAGATGACTTTTTTTTGACTTGTGCATGTGGGTACACCTTTTGCATAAGTGAGCATCATTCTCTCTTGAGTCTGTTGTTTTGAAAAGGACATAACTTGAGAATACAAAATCATGGACTTGCAGAGAACATGTTGAACAGGTGTTGTGCATAAACTGAAGGAGCCGAAAATTGATGATTAATTCTTATAATCAGATGTTACATTGTGTTGTGTGAGGAAAGCAACTTGGCACAGGAAATGATTTATTGACTTAACAAACATATGCTAGTTGGATATGGTTGCCAGGTAAAAAACTACAGTGTCAGATAAAAATGATACATGTTTTAGCTTCAAGGAAACTCTCACAACACAGTAGCTTGTTGATAATAAATAGTCTTTGTGTCTTTTCTTCCTTCCTTGTATTGTCAAGTCCTCTAAGCTGTGTGCCTCAAACTTTGCTTCATTTCATGCATGGCAAGAGGAATCATCCCTTTATGAAGATGGTCATTTTTATTAACCAACATAAAATTAAGCACTGGGTTGAAAAGACAATGGAAAAGTGAATAGAATGAAAGTGGACAAAGCTGCCATTTAATGATTGATGTCTTCCATGCTGCAGCAAAGTCGAAAAGCAACAAAATTTAAACAAAGTAAAAAATATAAAATATGAATATGTGAAAGATATATATGAAATGTACACGAAAAGGGGAGATGGGGGGGGGGGGAGGGGGGGGGGGGTGTGAAGACGCCACAGATGGTCCCCATTGGCCCCAAGTGGCTGAATGTTGACTACTGCCAGATAAACCATGGGAACTGCCACATGAACAATGGAGACCATCCCACCATCCCACCCAGCTAGACCCCTTTAGCTATATTGCAAAGATATTGCCCAGAGGGTAGGAAATGAAAAACTGTGTACAATATGTAGGAAAACCATGCTGTGTATACTGCAGAAAACCTTTTGAATCCACATAGTTTCTGTGTTTGTACATAAGATTTGCACCACCATGAAAATAAAGCAACCAAGTGGTGGCAGGCTACCTCATGTACTGCCCAACAACCCCCTCAACCTCCCCCCAGTGGGGTGGGGAGGGGAGAGAACTGAGACTCCCATTTTCAGAGACTTTTTGAAACAGAGGCAAGCACATGCGTTGCCTACATGGCCTCATCTTGTAAGTCCTCCAAATGGTTGTAGAACATAGGTTGCTTGCGGCTCTGTTTTACTGGTAAAATAGTACCCAGTCACCAATGCTTGGGAGGTGCAAACCCTCTCTAAAATGGTCAACATGGCTTATTAATGCTCACCCCTGGTCTTGAGTTCATACTCATGTTGTGGTCATGATTAGCCATTGTGCTAAAATATGTGACCTTAAACACCAATAAATAAATAAATAAATAAATAGGTTGTGGGCTGGCTCAAGCACTGCCCATAGGCTGGCATCATGTGATAACAGCAGGTGGAGGATGCAGTAGCTTTGCAACTGCAATGGTCCTGGAAACGTCCGGTCAGCTCAAGCACAACTGGTACTGCTGTGACAGGAAATCTGCTTGTGAATGATGATGGGTAACCGACAATCGAAAAACTGCAGTGTTATGGGCCAGCTCATGCACTGCCCATGGAAAAGAAAGCAGGGGAATATGGTGATTGTACTACATAATGCGTGTTTGGTTAGCTAAATGAAGCCTCATAATAATAGGAACAGTGAAGAAATGGCCATAATAGTGCACCGGCACATGCTCGAACCTCGAACCTTGAGGAATTGTGTTAGAGAAGATCCTGAATGATTGCAAAGACCCTTGTGCTGCACCAGTTTATGAGCTGGGGAGGGGATGACAGCGGACATAAGGGTGGAAAGCGTTGCTTTTCCAGTGACCCATGAGCTGAATCTGAACGTATGAAAAACCAAGGCTGGCTGCCAATGTGGCTGCACCAATGTGGAAACTGTGCCCTTTGAAGGCATAAGTGTGCAGATGACAAAAAGCCAAACAGCATGTTAGGATTTTGTTGAAACGGGAGTGCTGAACAGGAGAGTTACTGTCTGCAAACACAAATAGAGGACCGGGCTCAGAGCCCCGTGTTTGGAGATAGGAGTGCAGTATGTAGTCTGGACAGTACAGAAGGTCAGAGCGATGAACTTGCACTACAGGGGGTGGGCAGACAAAAGATGTTTGAAATGACGAAAAGTAAGCATGAAACCTCCAGGAGTTGGCTGGTAATCCTGCAACTGGACCACTTGATGAGACTCTCTGGTAACCCCAGGACATAGCTCCCCTATGCGTGCAAATGTGTAGAAGGCTGTTAGAAAAATAGCAGCAAACAAAGTGCTTTCAGAAGATGATGAACAACAGTGCCGAATTGCTGCAGCGAGGTGGTGGAGCAGTGGCCTGGTGAAGGAACAAGGCATTGCAGACCAGCCAACATTTTGCAGATTAAGAAACTTTGTGTCATGTCTACTAAGCCAGTGATCTTGTGATAGTAGCTAATTGCAGAAATTGTAGGTATGATCGACCAGGGTACTGGAAGAGAAATGCGATAAAGAGACACAGAAAATATTGTGGGGTGGGCCAAAATGAGAGGCAGGGCTAGGTGGTGGCAAAAGGTAGACAGCTCAAGTTTTGCGGCTTCATATTGTCGTCGAGTACATGGCGATAAAATATTGTCGATCAGAAGATTCACCGCGTCAATCAGTTCCCGAGAGAAGACATGGTCGTGTCCACCACTGTAGGCTAAACCTGTGCTGCTGAACATAGTTTCTTGAACAGGTCGACCTGACATCGAGAAAGTGCATCAGCCATTGCATTAAATTTCCCTGGAATGTGTTTGGCTTTCAATAAGATGTTATGTTGAAGACATGCTAACACAAAATGGTGCAGAATGAGGAGAAGTCTATGGTCCTTAGTGTTATGGGAGTTGATTATGGCCATGATGGTTGCATTATTAGAATAAAATCAAACACATTTATTAGCTAGCAGGTCAACTCCAGGACTGCTATATTCTCACCTCATTCGGTCTGCACCCACTGACCATGCAGACATCGATCCTGAAAAATTACTGAAAACCAAACTGTGCCAGCAGCATCCGTATGCAGTTGAAAGTTGGTGCTGTTGAGCCAGCAATTATCTAGAAATAGAGTTTGACCATTATATGTGTGCAGAAAACGAAGCCAGAGCATAAGGTCCTCCCAAACGGCCCCTGGAATGCAGATGCGGTGATGTGGTGATTTGATACCAAGGGTCAAATTAATCATCTGCCGAAGAAAGGCTCGGCCACGGACGATGACCGAGCATGCAAAGATTAGCAGTCCCAAAACAGACTGCAATTCCTTTCCTTTTCGACACGACCACAATGCTAACAATGCTAATACCCAGAAAAGTTATGCAGGTGGTAGGCAGAAAGGTTTTGTCCTGAGTGATCGGCACCCCTAATTTTGTACACAATGTCATAAAACCACTCAAATAGAGATGGTACAAATCTCTGGATGGTGTCGCAAAGAGAAAGTCATCCAGCACATATACAACATTGTGGATACCCATCTTTTGTACTGCAACCCAATGTATGGCCGGGCTGAATTTTTCAAAAATGTTGTAGCTGGAGGATGAACCCATCAGAGGACAATGATAGTAAAATATTTGTCATGAACCTTGTAGTCTAGCAGATGGTAATCGTCTGGGTGCATAGGTACCAACCGAAATGCAGATTGTATATCAGTTTTTGAAAGATGACAGCCCTGACCCAGATGATGAATGATGGCGATGGCATCTTTGATTAGATGAGAATTGTACGGAGTGCAGGTCCTCATCTATGTGATCATTAATTGACTCGCCTTTGGAATATGAGAGATGATGAATCAAACAAAATTCCTCTGAAGTTTTCTTTGGTACGACACCCACTGGTGAGACCATAAAGTTGGGTAATGGGGTCCTGTCAAAGGGTTCTGCCACCTGGGTAGCTTTAAATTCTTTCATAAATTTAGCCTGTAGTATTGTGGGATGATCAGAGGCCAATTTTAAGTTAGGTGAGTTACGAGTATTAGGGGTGTCACTGTACATGTAGCCCAAGCTAAAACCTTGGGAGAAGCCTTGACAGAGATATGCCCGCTGTTGATTGTCATAACCATCTAAAAGAGTGTGAAGGGTGTCAGTTCTCACCAGTGTTGGAAGTGAAAGATGCAGAGGTTTTGAAGGGCGTGTTTCAGTAAGCGTTTCTGCGAAAGGATTTTCCTCCACAAAAAGGCTGCCACTTCACACCGAGATTGGAACAGTGTTGCATGCTTTGTGACTGATTACAACACGGGCAGGAGTGAGAGTAACCACAGGATCCTGCGCAGGCCTGACCTTGATGGAACCTCCTACAGAAACCCACTGGTACATAACGCCCATTCCTGATAGATCTGAAACCTGTTTGACTGGAGGCCCTCGGGAGGATGGAAGATTTAGAAAGAGGGGAGGATTACATGTAAGTCTGTCTCCCAATGAGTCTGGTCCCAAAGTAATGAGGGGTCATGTTGCCGCTGGGCACGGAACTGCTGGTCATAATGGACCCAGTCAAAATCCTCAGCTTCCATCTTCCTAATTTTTGCTTGGTGGAACAAGAGTGCATGGAACTGGCCAGGAAACTTCTCAGCGTAGATTGCCATAAAAACCTCAAATGCACTGAGCCACTTGTTGATGGATGTCAGGGCCATCAGGGTTTTAGGCAACCACAGAAGGGTTGGAGTTGGGCTGTCGGACTCATGAATCATCTTTGAATAACTGACTTGTGTATTGTGATTAGGGAGAGAAGAACAGCCAAAAGTTCGTCCAACCAAATCTGATATTTAATCTTGGCACTGACCATAGTGGTAAGTGGAGAGCTGGTGGTCACCTGAGAGTATTGTGATGTGGCATTTGTAGAAGCAGGAAGTTCCTGGTCAGGTTCAAGGCATCATTCCGATGAAATGGATTCAAATTGTGTTCCAAAGTGAGAGCTTGAAACGAGAGTGCCATGCAGGTGCCGGTTACCTGTAGAAGCAAAATCCTCTTATGTTGTTGATCTACCCTTATTGGCTTGTTGTAGTGATTCTTGAAGGCCTGAATTGTGGAGTTCTCAGTGCATTAGGAACTAGAATTTTCCTTTATATAATAGATTGTGTAGGTTGTATTGCCTGACAGGCATAGTCACTGTAAGCTGGCTGAGGAGGTGCATATGTACTGGCCATTGATGCTACATAGCTACATGTTGGAATTTCAGAGGAGTGCCTGGGATCAGGCCACTCAGAGAGTGGTACCCTCTAACGTGCTGTATGACAGTCCGGTGCTGCAAGTGCTGCTGGTGGAAGAGCCCAGTGACCAAGAATACTGGACTGTGCAAAGGCAGGATGCTCTGTACTGTTGGAAGTGTGCATGTTAGGCAAAACTGTGGTATGTTCTGGTTGTGTAGCCGTCAGTGACAATTTGAGGGGTCCTTCAGGAGCACACAATCTGGCGATAAGAGGCCCATCAAATTGTGCTAAAGCCCATCATATTAGGCTGTTGCCTACCAAATTAGGCAAAGAAGGCAAATCAAATGAGGCCAAAAGACTATGAAGATGTTCGGCATGCGAACGAAAAAAGAGAGGTTGAAACTTGAAGAGGAATGCCTACCCAGTTAGACAACAGGGCTACCAAATTAGCCGACGAGCATGCACAAGGTGACAATGTCTGTGCGAAAGGAAACCCCTGCCCCATGCAGCCATTAAACTACATTACTATGATAAATAAGAGAGATATTCTGTGGCAAAAACCGAACAGGTGTGGTAGGCCACGCGTACACCACTGGCTATCCCCCCCCCACACACTCCTTTTATTGTTTGTGTTGAGGTGTGGTTGGGTTGTGAGGTTGTGGGGTTTGGGTTTTTTTCCATTTCATTTGTGTTTTTTTTATGCCCCCAAAAATTTTTCAGGGGAATATAGCCGTGGTGCTTTCCATCCATCTGTCCATCTGTCCCTCTGTAGACAGAGTTGGTTTCCGCTCTGTAACTAAAATTCTGCTTGGCTGACTGAACCCAAACTTGGCATGTGGGTTAGGCATGACGAGTGGAAGAACCCTCTTTATTTTGGGATCACTGTGCCAAAGGTCAAGGTCACAGTGACCTTGAACTTTAATTTCTATCAGTGTTGATTTTCGCTCTGTAATTAAGGTTCCACTTGGCCAACTGAACCCAGACTTTGCATGTGGGTTAGGCATGATGAGAGGAAGAACCCTATTCATTTTGGGATCATTGTGCCAATCAAGGTCAGAGTATCCTTGAACTTAAACTTTTATCAGAGTTGGTTTCTACTCTGCAATTAAAGTTTCACTTGGCCAACTGGAACCCAACTTGGCATCTGGATTAGACATGATGAGATGAAGAACCCTATTCATTTTGAGGTCATTGTACCAAAGGTGAAGGTCACAGTGACCTTGAACTTAAACATTTACCTGAGTTGGCTTCTCAAATTGAAATTTTGCTTGCTCGATTGATACTTAACTTGGCTTATGGGTTGAGCATGATGAAAGGAAGAACCCTATTTATATTTGGGTTATTGTGTCAAAGAAAAAGGTCACAGTGACCTTGAATTTTAACTTTTCTCGGTCCTAGTTGGTTTTCGCTCTCTAATTAAAATGGTGTTTGCCTGATCGAAACCATACTTGACATGTGGATTGGGCATAATGAGAGGAAGAACCTTATGTATTTTTTTAGGTCATTATGCCAAAGGTTAAGGTCACAGTGATCTTGAAATTAACATTTTATCGGCCGAACTGGTTTTGGCTCTCTTAATTATTAAAAATATGCATTCACTATCGAAACCCAACTTGGCATGTGGGTTGAGCAGGTTGAGAAGAAGAGCACTACATATTTTTAGGTCATTATGCCAAAGGTCAGAGTCAGTGACCTTGAACGTAAAATCTTATCGGTTCCGATTGAAACCAAACTTTACATTTCATCAAATACAGATAATCTTATCTGTATTATGTGAATAAATAATACCAACAGTTGCTGTGTTAATTTCCTGTTAACTATTTCCAAAGTCACAGTATCAGGGTGATTTTTCAGGGGGGGGGGGGGGGGGATTTGCCACCCCTAGGTGGCTACTTCTAGTTTTGTTTTGTTTTTGAGGTTGTGGTGCCTTAACACTTGTTCATCAAACAGTATAAAATTGTGCCACGGATACTACAGGTGTACTTTTTCATACCCTGGGCATTGAAATGCACACCGTCTGCCAACATGCCTGAAGCAGTTCCATGCAGATGCCTATCGTTCCACCAAATGACATAATTGACATCGGGTGAACAATCTGGTAAAACAGCTTGAGTTGTATCTATTTAAAATGTCTATGTGTTCGTTGTACACCGTCACCGACTTGTTCCCACGAAATGCGATTTCTATAAAATGATTGACAAACAATCACCTGCCCCACTAAAAATGAGGACAAAAGGTTACCTGGAAGTTTGTTAATTGCCGATCTGGTGGACTCTGGCCGGAGTATAGACAAGTCATTTCCCCTGATTTGTAACAAGACAGTATTTGGGCGAAATGTAGATATGGCGTCCAAATCATCACAGAGCTGAGTGACGGAAGACCCACATTTCCCGTAAATACGAATGACCTCTCTGCGCCCCATGTGAACTGGGAGGTTGATTTCGTGTGTGTAGTTATATAGAGGTACCGGTATGACAGTGATGGGTGTGTTTGGGATGTCCAAATAAATGGCAAGCCAGTCATCGAATGAAAGAGTGACTGTGAGTGGCAACACAAACTTGTGAGTCCCCCCATTCATTGAGTGATGTGAAAACAATATTGAAAATTATTTTAAACACAGAGAAAATACAATGCCGAGAAGGGGAATTGAAATTGAAAATGGAAGTAATGTGCATTATAAAGTCTATACAATTACAAGTATAAATTAAGAAAATTGAAATGGTCACACCTGAAAATTTCCAAGAATTAAGAATTCACTGATACTTATGTGCACTGTAACCTTGATGGGATTAATTGCAATTTAAACAAAGGTACTGACTTAATTTGTAATTAGGTTGAGTTCAGCCGCTGCTAAAGAAAATAGTGCATTCCTGGCATTGGCCGAATCAGCTGGATGCAACAGGTGACTGGCTGATAGTCTGGAACCGCGGGAAACTCTTTTAGTGGAAATGTATTCTTGCAACTGATAAATTGATTACAAAGAAAATTTGTATGAGTTTTCAATTTAAAATTTAAGGGCAGGACCTGCTTGTAACTTGATCAGACTAAAGATTCTCCTGTTGTGTTATGTACATGGACGCAATCACTGAAAAACTATTAATCTCCAATCCATGCTCCACTTCTGCCCTGGTAATGAGTAACTCGCACTCCAAAAGATTTAGCGAAAGTGGACAACCCTATATTGTTTAATAAAAACAGTAAGTTCATGTGAATTTGCTGTTAGTTTATAATTGTGTATCTATCTAAATTATGTGTTTCAAATGATGATACAGTAGATTCCTATTAACTGGTTGAGTGCTAGAAGCCACCATCAGGGCTTTCAAAAAAATGATGGTTCTATTACAAATTATTGGAGAGTGCCCATAGACACTTTCCAATAATAGGCACTCTCCAATAATTTGTAATAAAATAGATTTTGAATAAGAAATTCAGACCACCAAAAATAATCTATCCCTCAACCAGTTGAATGAATAGATACTTCACCTGAGAAAAATATTCAGTACACTGGTTGAGTGCTTGAAGCCCAAATTTGGGCTTTACTCTGAAGTATGGGTACCTCAAGTTAAAATCTTTATAGATTGTAAATGTGTTTTTTATTATCTAAGATATGAACTCATTTAGTCTGAGAGGATTTGCCTTGACTATTATAATCAGCTGCGTGCATCCGTCCATCTGGAGTGATAACTAAAGTTTGGGTCATCGAATCAAAACCAAATTTGGTGTACATGTCCCTTACCCCAATGATTAGGTGAATTCCGAATATTGGTTGGATCCGATAATTTTTGCTGGGAGTTATGCGGACAATGCACTTTTTTGGAGGCTTCCACCCAGTTTCACAACTTTGGAAATTTGGTGTCCGGACGATAATTAAAGTTTGAGTTATTGAATCAACACCAAATTTTGTTCATAGGTTTGTCTCAAGAATATGCAGGTCAGGTTCGAATATTGGTTCAGTCCTACCAATTTTGGCTGAGTTATGGCACTTTTTCCATTTTTGGAGGATTTGGAAAATTGGATGTTTGGCTGATAACTGTAGTTTGAGTTAATGAATCAACACCAAATTTTGCACATAGGTTTGTCTCATAAATATGCAGATCAAGTTTGAATTTGGGTTCAGTCTGCCCAATTGTAGCTGAGTTATGACCCTTATTCCATTTTTTTGACTTTGGAAATTTATTGTCTGAAAATATGTCCAATGTAAAAACTCGGGGGACATAACCCACACCTGGCGGTGGCCTTGTTTACATTTTTGGGAGACTGCTGGATGGACCCTCTGCCAAAAATTGTCACAAGGCAAAGATGTGTGAACAAATCTTGCTGACCAACAATAATTTAGTTCTCTACCAGTTAACAGAAGTATTAAAATGTCATGAATTTGGTCGCTTTCTATTATTCTAGAGACAAACTTAGCATTTGTTCTATAATCTCTTGCTTAACAGAATGTTAATCATACCTTTAGGCAACATAAAATAAATCAGTTGATTCTCAGGCAGTTTTTTTTCAAATCTGTGAGAGAGTGTTGTATATTTAACTTCTTTATTTTTTTTCTTGCATATAATGAGCACAGCTTGAGAGACTTTCCACTGTCTTTTCACACACAGAATACACAGAAAGTGTATAATTATAGAAATTAACTCATTTAATTTTAATCCTCAAGAACTTCATTCCAACTTGAATTACTTTTTAGTGCAACAGAACAGATGCCAGGTGCCCCAACATGCTGTCTTTTGGAAAACTTTTTAAGTTACATTTTAATTGCCTTCGCGGCCATTTCTAGGCAAGTCTAGGCTGCCTATATAAGCAGCCAAGACTTGCCTAGAAACAACTGCAAAGCCATGGGATGTAAACAGTCTTTTGTTATTCTCTTCAGATTTCAGTTACATACATAAAAAAATGTAAAAGATTTTGGAAGACCTTGCATGGCAATAAAAACATCCAGTGGGGGTGGGGTGGTAAATTTCAGTGAGGGATTGCCTGAGAATCAAAACATTTTTTTTTAGCTCAACTTGACTAAGTCAAGATAAGCTATTGCCATCACGCGTGCAGAAGCTCGTGAGTCTGTAAGCCTGCGAGTCTGTAAGTCTGTTCACATCTTCTTTAGCACAGGCTACACCCCGTAGTTCTTGTCCGATCATCATTAAGTTACATGTGCAGGTTCAAGGTCATGTGTAGATCAGAACAACCCATTTTGGTCGCAATCGGTCAACCATGATGGCTGCACTGGTTCAAAGCCTTAAAACCTTTGGCGCAGTCTACAAGTCGTATTTATGAAGGGATTTCATTGTAAATTGGTAGGATGACTTGGTATAATGTGTAGATGAGAAAGTTATGTTTTGGTTGTGATTGGTCAGCTGTGACAGGCACACGTACACGTGACCTAAAATCTTTTAGCAAAGTTTACAAGGCATATGTATGAAGAGATTTCATTGTAACATGGTAAAATGACTCCTTTTGGAATGATTTTACTGTAAATTGATAACTTTGATTAACATACATGTACATGTACATTAACTGTGAGGGCCACATCGACCCAGACCTTATTTCTTTAGTACAGTCTACACCTCAAATTATTCTTGTTGAAAATATAGCATGAAGGGTACAGAACTTAACGTACAGTTAAAACTAGAAGTCCTGTCAAGAGCAGTGCGCTTATCTAGGCTTAATTGCACGCAATTGCCATATCGAACGGCATCCAAAGCACGGTAGGTTCTCCTGGTTACTCATAGCAAACACAGGCAATGTTTCTGCCAGTGGACGCCGGGTTACCCGGAGGTCCATTAGCTGAAACATTGCTTGTGCACAGGCCATATGTACAGAATTTGATAGCCTTACTATGGTCATAACGCGTTGATTAACGTGCAGATCAACATGCTATTTGTGCGCATTTCATGACAGGACTTCTAGTTTTAACTGTATTCTCAATTATCACAATTCTTGTCTTATTTCATAATCCTTTCATAAACATTGAACATTATCCTTTTCATCAAACTCTGCACAGAGTCAAGTTAAGCTGCAGTGTCATTGACACTTTCATTTGTTCTTAGCATGATGGAAACTAAGGCGGTAGTGAAGTTGATGAGAATTCCTGAACTGAAATTTTCAATTTTAGGTTCTGTATCACTTGACATAAGCTTCTACACAACTTGAATATCGGCCATTAACTGACAAAATTATAATAAAAAATTTAAAACACTTTTCCAAGATACAGATACACAAAGTAGAACTTCTGTTTCTCAGGCCATGTTTTTTATACCCCCCGCAAGCAAAGTTTGGGGGGGGGGGGGGGGTATATAGGAATCACCCTGTCCGTCTGTCCATTCGTCCGTCCGTCCATCTGTCCGTCTATCCATCCTTATAAGCGCAATAAGCGCAACTCCTCCTAAACCGTTTGAAGAATTTTCATGAAACTTTACACAATGGAAGAACTCCATATGAAGATGCGGATTAAGCAATATAATTCCGTTCCGACATTTCCAAGGGGAGATAATCTAACGTACATTTCAATTGCTACATCATATGGTTGTGTCCTCGTAAGCGCAACTCCTCCTGAACCATTCAATGAATTTTCATGAAACTTTACACAGTGGAAGAACTCCATATGAAGATGTGAATGAAGCAATATAATTCCGTTCCGACATTTGCAAGGGGAGATAATCTAACTTATACATTTCAATTGCTACATCATATGGTTCTGTCCCCGTAAGCGCAAATGCACGGGGGGGGGGTATCACTTTGTGAACTTGCTCACAGTACCTCTAGTTTATAACAATACAAGTGAGCAAGTGTTTTTTTGGTCCCCGACATTTTGTCGGAGGACTATTGTAATCAGCTGCATCTGTCTGTCTGTACATCTGGAGTGATAACTAAAGTTTGAGTCATCGAATCAAAACTAAATTTGGTGTATATGTATGTCCCTTACCCCAATGATTAGATGAATTTCGGTTGGATCCAAAATATTTTGTTTTGAGTTATGCCCCTTTTTCAGCACTTTTCCACCCAATTAATTTCACAACTTTGGAAATTTGGTGTCCGGATGATAACTTCAGTTGGAGTTATTGAATCAGTACCATTTTCTGTACATAGATTTGTCTTAAGAATACACAGGTCAAGTTTCAATTTGGGTTCTTTCCGATTAATTGTGGCTGAGTTATGGTCCTTTTTCCATTTTTTTGAGTTTGAAAATTGGATGTTTGGCTGATAACTTTAGTTTGAGTTATTGAATCAACACCCAATTTTTTACATAGGTTTGTCTCATGAATATGCAGGGTAAGTTCAAATTTGGGTTCCGTCCAACAAATTTTGGCGAAGTTATGGACCTTTTTCCATTTTTTCGACTAAGAAATTTTTTTGTCTGGAAATATGGCCAACGTAAGCACTTGCTGTCGGGGGACATAGCCCACGCCTAACGGTGCACTTTTTATTTTATTTGTTATTTTTCTTTTATATTATTTCTTTACCCTCAGAGGTTAATATACTTGGTTTGTTTAATGCTTTGGGCCTCTTAATCTACAGAATAACATGGACATTGGTGTATTTTATACATTTTAACCCTTGAACGCTGGTAGTATCTTCCATGTCTGTTCAGTGGCAACATTTGGAAGACTCCATATTCATTATTTGGGAGAAGACCAATTAATATGCGCAACTTGCAGCCTTGGGGCTGCACGTTAAAAATATTGATTGGTCAGCTCCATACATTCACTTACATGTAGCGGCCATCCTGCGTAATGATGTGGAGACATGCACAGTCTAAACAGAGTTTTGGACAAACTTTCACCAGTTTGTGATGTGGCAGTTGATTGATTGATTGATTGATTACATGACTTTGTTAATCCTGGCCCAAATGACATTACTAGTTGGTGGGGTGGTGTTTTTTTCAAAACCTAAACACCTGAAATTGATGTCAAATTGGTATGTCTCAACATTTGAGCATCAAATAGCATTGAGTTAACAAGAAAAAAAAATTCACGTCCAGTATCTAAACATCACCAGAAGGAGTCCTAACTATTGTGTTGTGAAAGTTGTTTTGTTTTCTCAAATTTCCTTCTTTTGATAAAAGGTAAGGACCACTTAAAGAAAGTGAAAACAGTATAAAGGACGATCTCACTTGACGTCAGCTATTGCCAACATTTCACTCAGGAGCCGAATCTATTTATTTATTTATATATTGGGATTTAACAAAACTTTCGACAACCAGAGTAACCTCGTGTCAGACAGTTTTACGGGTGGAGGAAGTCGGACTACCCGCAGAGAATCACTGAGCAACTGCCAGACATCCCAAAGTACTCATTCCACACAAGCAGGGATAACATTGGTTGAAGACAAGTGCACCATCAGGACAAGTACAGTACGCCTTAATACACAGTGCAACAGTGCCCCCACATGGGCAATCAGGATTAAGTGCCTTGCCCAAGGATACTATGCAGTTAGCACAGGTGGGGATCTAACCGTGGACCTCTTGATTTGAAGTCAAATTCCATAACCACTGAGACACCAAGCTCCCTGGTATGTTATCAGTAATGAATAGAGCCCCTTAGCAATATGTATTTATATATAACAGTGGAGAAGTCTGTTCTGGAATTAATTCAATAATAAACTGTAATAGCAGTGTATAAACCTTGTGTACAATATAAACATAGGTACAAATTTAACCTTCACTTGAAATGAACTCTCCTAATTTATAATACAAACACGTACATGCATACTCTTGATATGCTTGTTTGCACTTGAATAAGAAGTCATGACATGATTCATAGTTAAACATGGTTGCATTTGAAGATCTTGGCTTGTCTGATATCAACTAATTATTGTTTTAGAAGGTGTCATATTTGCCAAAAAAAAATATTGCTTTAAGATATGCCAAATATGAATTGGTGATGATTTCTTTCCTTAAGAAGAAAAAGAAGAAAGGCCTACAATGTGAGTTTTAGTTTGATTAAATTGAACATATCTAATAAAGTTCCTGTTGTCGGAAAACCTACATATAAATTGGTTGATGTTGCTTCAAGAGTTTTTTCATCAGATGTTAGAAGTGAGGCTGCAGTTATTGGTCTGACACTAAATCAACGGCCTGTGGTCTTGTGCCATACCTATGGCTCTTCACAGGCAATCTGGCTATTCCTGCCCAAGAATATCAGATTGAATTTATAGCTCAAACAGGTTAGAATTGTAGACACCAATTTTGATTTAAAATAGTCAATAAGGCCTAAAAAGTTAAAAATCTGTTTCCCAGGCCCACCCACATGGTCATTTTGGCTGCCGCACGCTCTCTTTTTAACCATTGCAAACTTAAAAAAATTAAAATTAAATGGTTTATGTCTTGATATTTTACCCAAGTTAATAAAATTGATAAATTTGTCTCTTGAGTGTTTTAACATTG
Source organism: Pictodentalium vernedei (assembly GCA_031216915.1). Lineage (NCBI taxonomy): Eukaryota > Metazoa > Mollusca > Scaphopoda > Dentaliida > Dentaliidae > Pictodentalium > Pictodentalium vernedei. The sequence continues at coordinate 555,820,790 of CM062295.1, read as the reverse complement.
CAAAGCTTTCTTGCACTCAAGAGACGAAATACACCACCACTCATGCATGCTATTCTGTAGATTATGAGGCCTAAAACATAAAACAAACAATGTGAACTTTTGATGGCAAAGAAATAATTACAAAAATAAAAAATAAAATAAACTAGATGGTGTCATTTCAATTTGTGTGCAAAGCACACTATAGTATATACCCACATTTGCATTCTTAACCTCTAGCACACTGGAAGTGCAAGATAATTTTCTACAATCACTCCATTTTTTTCTTGTTTAACTATGAATTTAACCAATTATATCTTGTTTGACAGAGCTCAATGAGCTCTGTCAAACAAGGTATATTTGGTTGAATATCAAACTGCATTATGGGAAATATTTGCTGCAGAAAACTTTGCCATTTTGCTATCAGAGTGCAGAGAGTTAATTATTGGTTAATGCTTGATACAGACAGAAATCAAAAGGTATTATATAAAATCTGAAACCTTTATGGACATCTAGAGACCCTATCTGAACATATGAGCACACTTTCAATGTTTTGAATTAAACCCCCTAACTGATTCTCTAATGACAAATGTGTTACTACGGGTGCCACATGGTGCTGAATCAAAAATCTGTAACCTTTATGCACATCTGGAGACTCTACCAGAACATATGAACACACTTTAAACATTTCGAACCTATCTGAACATATGAGCACACTTTCAATGTTTTGAATTAAACCCCCTAACTGATTCTCTGATGACAAATGTGTTACTACGGGTGCCACATGGTGCTGAATCAAAAATCTGTAACCTTTATGCACATCTGGAGACTCTACCAGAACATATGAACACACTTTAAACATTTCGAATTAAAACCCTTAAGAGCCTTTTGCCACAAACCGATTGTATAACGAGAAAAGTGCCACGATGGGAGCCACATGGGGCCGGATCAAAAATTCAAACACTTTATGCACCTCTAGAGACCAACCCTACCTGAACTTATGAACACACTTGAAGTGTTTCGATTTAAAACTTGGTGCCTATTGCCGGAAACTGATTCTGTAACAACAAAAGTGGTGCTATGGGTACCACATGGGGCCACATCAAAAATCTGAAACCTTATGCACATCTAGACACCCTACCAGAACATATGAACAACATTTCAACATTTTGAATTAAAACCCCTATGAGCATTCTCCTGAAACCGATTCTCTAATGACAAAAGTGGTGCTACGGTGCTAGAAATTAAAAATCCCAAACCTTTATGTACACATAGATATCCTACTGGAACTTATGAACACATTTTCAACGTTTCGAATTAAACCCCCTTGGAGACTTTTTCCGGAAACTGATTTTCTAACCACAAAAGTGGCAATGCTAGTGCAACACTGGCCCCAATAAAAAATCCAAAACCGAATCTCAATCTAGAGACCCTACTGGAACATATGAACACACTTTCAACATTTCAAATTAAAATCCCTAGCAGCTTTTCGCCGGAAGCCGATTCTCTAACAACAAAAGTGGCACTATGGGCACCAAACAGGGCCGAATTAAAAAAACAAAACCTTTATGTACATCTACACATCCTACTGGAACGTATGAACACCCTTTCAACGTTTCGAATTTAAACCCCTAACAGCGCCTTTCACCGGAAACCAATTCTCTAATGACAAAAGTGGTGGTATGAGGCCACACAGAGCCGAATCAAAAATCCGAAACCTTTATGCACATCTAGAGACCCTACTGGAACAAATGAACACACTTTCAACATTTCAAATTAAAACCCCTAGAAGCCTTCCACTGGAAACCAATTCTCTAATGATGAAAGTGGTGGTATGAGGCCACACAGAGCCGAATCAAAAATCCTAAACCTTTATGCACATTGAGACACCCTATTAGAACATATAAACACACTTTCAACGTTTCAAATTAAAACCCCTACGAGCCTTCCACCAGAAAGTGATTTTCTAACAATAAAAGTGGTTCCAATGGAACTACTTGGGGCCAAATCAAAATTACGAAACTTTTATGCACATCTACAGATGCTACCTGAACACCTCAGCATAGTTTAAATGTTTCAAATTACATACTCTTGGTGATGTGAAGTACGAATGGGACAGGCAGGACAGACTGAGATCACCACAATTTGTGGTGATAAAAAATGCCCGCCCACATGCAGTTTTACCAAAAAATGGCCTGAGAAACAAGATCTACTTTGTGGAGCCTAATAGATTGAAGCTTTTTTTTTAGCTTACCTGACTGAAAGTCAGGGGGAGCTCAAGTGATCACTTTATGTCTGGCCTCCGTCTGTCCATCCATTGTGAACTTCACATTATCGACTTCTCCTCCTAAACCCCTGGGCCAAATTGAACCAGATTTGAAATGCATGGTCCTTATCATATGTCAATTCAAGTGTGTTCAAATAAAGTTGCCATGCTCCATAAGGTGGGAGTGGGGAAAATACTCCCAAAATTCTTGAAAAATCTTCTCATGAACCAGTGGGTACAATGACTTGATATTTGGTTTGAAGCTTCCTTCTGAGGTGTAGAATCAAGTTTGTTCAAACAAAGTTCATGAAGCAATATTTGCCTTCGTAATGGGATGGCCAATCTTTGGGGTCCTGCCCAAACTTTCTATTTTCTGAACCGATAGTCTGATTTGAACGAAATTCGGTATGTGGTATTATTGGGACATAAGTACTTGATTCATGCTAAAAAAAATTTCCCTATTTCAAACGCTTATATTTCCCAAACCACACAGAACAGAGAACTGTTATATGGTATGAAGCATCCTTAAGACCAGTAGAATCAAATGATAAAAAAAAAAATGCCATCGGTTTAGTTAGCATGTTCTGTAGGTGGGGGGGGGGGGGGGGGGGGGGGGAGGGGGGGGGGGGCATCGAAAGCCCTCATATCAAATTTGGTTCAAATCAGCCTCTCAGTTCGGAAAACAGAAATTTTGGTACTATTCGGGCTCCCACAGGAAGCCCAAATATGAACCCAGGGACTTGGCTTTTACAAACTTATATTTCACCTCCCTAAGGATACTGTATACCAAATATCAAAAGAATCTGACTGGTGGATGTGAAGAAGAAGATTTTTGAAGAATATTCCTCATATTGAACTAGGTTATAATTCAGGCTCCCGCAATGAGCCCAAATATGAACCCAGGGATTTGGCTTCAACAAACTTGAATCTCATCCATCTAAGGATACTGCATTCCAAATATCAGAAGATTGTGATTGGTGGATCTGAAGAAGAAGAATTTAAAGAATATTCATACTGCACTAATTTAAACATTTGGGCTCCCATAGACTTAGAGAAGACGCAAACACCATGTTCACAGATGACGGATGGTGAGTGATCACTATAGCTCCCATGACTGAAGGTCAGGGAAAAAAAAAAATGATGAGTCAGCATATTTGCAAATATTAAAAAAAAAATTTCCTCTCTAGAACCACTGATCAGAATCTTCTGATATTTAGCATACAGCATCCACAGGGGGTCAGATACAAGTGTGTTCAATTTAAACCTCTCGGTTTGTATTTGGGCTCAATACAGGAGCCCAAATCTTAAATTAGAGCAATATGGGAAATAAGCTTTAAAAATCTTCTTCAGAACCATTGGTCAGAATGTTTTAATATTTGGTAAATATCATTGTTATGAGGGTCAGATTCAAGTTTGTTCACATCAAGTCTCCCAGTTAATATTTGGGCTTCCTATGGGAGCCCAACTTTTAACTTAGTACAATATGAGGAAATTTCTTTAAAAATCTTCTTCAGATCCACCAGTCAGAATCCTTTCATATTTGGTATACAGCATCTGTAGGAGGGTCTGATTCAAGTTTGTTCAAATCAAGTTCCTGGGTTAATATTTGGGCTTTCTATGGGGCCCCAAATTTTACCTTAGTGCAATATGCGGAAATTTCTTAAAAAATCTTCTTCAGATCCACCAGTCAGAATCCTTTCATTAGCTCACCTGACCTTCAGTCATGGGAGCTATAGTGATCACTCACCATCCGTCATCTGTGAACATGGTGTTTGCGTCTTCTCTAAGTCTATGGGAGCCCAAATGTTTAAATTAGTGCAGTATGAATATTCTTTAAATTCTTCTTCTTCAGATCCACCAATCACAATCTTCTGATATTTGGAATGCAGTATCCTTAGATGGATGAGATTCAAGTTTGTTGAAGCCAAATCCCTGGGTTCATATTTGGGCTCATTGTGGGAGCCTGAATTATAACCTAGTTCAATATGAGGAATATTCTTCAAAAATCTTCTTCTTCACATCCACCAGTCAGATTCTTTTGATATTTGGTATACAGTATCCTTAGGGAGGTGAAATATAAGTTTGTAAAAGCCAAGTCCCTGGGTTCATATTTGGGCTTCCTGTGGGAGCCCGAATAGTACCAAAATTTCTGTTTTCCGAACTGAGAGGCTGATTTGAACCAAATTTGATATGAGGGCTTATTGGGTCATAAGTACCTAATTTATGCCAAAAAGATTTTCCCATCGCTCCATGGGAACCGCAGGACCTAAAAATAGAAAAAATTTAAAACGCCCATATCTTCAAAACTACAAGGCAGTCAGAATTTTTATTTTGTGTGAAGCTTCCTGAGAAACAGCAGAAAGGAATGGTCCAAAAAAAAATTGCCATCAGTTTTATCATAAGGTACTTTTCCAGGACTTTGAAAAAGTGCTGAGTCAGCAGTTTTTAACACTGTGGGTAACATTTCTGTGGGTAATGGGAAAAACATTTTAGACTCTTCTTCTCCCAAACCATTGCTCCAAAAGCTTTCAAATTTCACATATAATATCTTTGGAAGATTGTTTTACTTGATTATTGAAATCAAATCCCTGGGTCCATATTTGGGCTCACTATGGGAGCTCAAATGTTTAAATTAGTGCAGTATGAGGAATATTCTTTAAAAATCTTCTTCTTCAGATCCACCAATCAGAATCTTTTTATATTTGGTATGCAGCATGCTTTGGGGGTGTAATTCAAGTTTGTTCAAACCAAGTCCCTGGGTTCATATTTGGGCTCCCTGTGGGAGCCTGAATTATAACTTAGTTCAGTATGAGGAATATTCTTCAAAAAATCTTCTTCACATCCTCCAGTCAGAATCTTTTGATATTTAAATAGGTATACAGTATCCTTAGGGAGGTGAGATATAAGTTTGCAAAAGCCAAGTCCCTGGGTTCATATTTGGGCTTCCTGTGGGAGCCCGAATTGTACCAAAATTTCTATTTTCTGAACTGAGAGGTCGATTTGAACCAAATTTGATATGAGGGCTTATTGGGTCATAAGTACCGAATTTATGCCAAAAAAATTGTTCCCATCGCTCCTGCAGGACCTAAAAATAGAAAAAATTTAAAACGCCCATATCTCCAATACTACACAGCACTGAGAATTTTTATTTTGCATGAAGCTTCCTTAGGAACAACAGCAGAAAGGAATGGTCAAAAAAAAATTGCCATCGATTTTATCATAAGGGTACTTTTCCAGGACTTTGAAAAAGTGCAGAGTCAGCATTTTTTAACACTGTGAGTAATGAGAAAAATATTAAAGAATCTTCTTCCCCCATACCACTGCTCCAAATGCTTTCATTTTTCACATATAACATCTTTGGAAGATTCATTCATATGTTTGTTGAAATCAAATCCCAGGGTCCCGTAGAGAGCCCAAATGTTCAGATTAGTGCAATACGAGGAGTATTATTTAAAAATCTTCTTTCGATCCACTAGTCAGATTATTTTGATATTTGGTATGCAGCATCCTTAGGGGGGTGAGATTCAAGTTTGTTCAAACCAAGTCCCTGGGTTCATATTTGGACGCCCTGTGGGAGCCTGAATTATTACTTAGTTCAATATGAGGAATATTCTTTAAAAATCTTTTTTTTTTAGATCCACTGGTCAGAATCTTTGGATATTTGGTATAAGCTTTTATTAGGAGGGGCATATGCAGCTTGTTCAAAACTTGCTCAAATCAATTCCCTGGGTTGATATTTAGGCTACCATGTCAGGTGAGCACCCTCAGGCCCCCTGGGGCCTCTTGTATTTGGTATAATATCTCTAGGAGGGTCAGATTCACGTTTGTTCATATCGGGCCTCCGAGTTAATATTTGATCTTTCTATTGGAGCCCAAAGTTTAACTTAGTGCAATATGAGGCATCAATTAGAATCTTTTGATATTTGGTTTACAACATCTCTATAGATTCAAGCTTGTTCAGATCGAGTCCCTGTGTTAATATTTGGGCTCACTATTTGAGCCCAAATTTTACCTTAGTGCAATATGAGGAAATTTATTTAGATAATCTTTTTTTTTCAGCTCCACCAGTCAGAATGCTTTCATATTTGGTATGCAACATCTTTAAGGGGCTCAGATTCAAATTGGTTCAAATCGGGTCCCTGGGTTAATATTTGGGCTCTCTATTGGCGCCCAAAGTTTAAGTGCAATATGAGAAAATTTCTTTAAAAATTTTCTTCTTCAGACCCACCTGTCAGAATCCTTTCATATTTGGTACACAGCATCTTCAGTTTTGTTCAAATCGAGTCCCTGAGTTAATATTTGGGCTCCCGATGGGAGCCTGCATTTTAACTTAGTGGAATATGAAGGACTTTCTTCAAAATTCTTTTTCTCCAGAACCACTGATCAGAATCTTTTCATATTTGGTATATAACATCTCTGGGAAGATCAGATTCAATCGCTGCCTTAAAATTTGGGATCTCTACTGAGGGAGGGGAGGGGGATAGGCAGGGGTGGAGGGAGGTCCAAGTTTGTTCAGATCCATCCCTAAGTGGCTTTTTTTCTATAAAATTTGCATTTCAAACTGCAGTGACATAATGACCCTTGGATGTTTGGCAGTGCTGGTCTACGGCTGATAGAATAGGAAGCAGTCAGGAAGACCTATCATAATCATCTGACATGGACACCAGAGTTATGAAAATAGTTTCATGACTTCATTCCTCTGTAGTGTTGTTGAACCATGACTGACTGAATGTGATCTTCTTCTTTGAACCACTTTATCAGGTGAGCGATTAAGGCCCCATTGGGTCCTCTTGTTTAATATCCAAATTTAAACATAGAAAATTGCGTTCTATAAATATAAATTTATGTAGTTAAGGAGGTAATGACATTTTGTAATTCCTGTTTCTTTTCAACCTACTCACAGTTGTTTACAATTGGCTGTAACGTAAGTGCAAGCCCTACTTTGGAACTAACTCAAGCTTTTAAGAAACTTTTCCAATAGTAATACATATGTAGAGTGCAAAAGTACGAAAAAGATCGAAAAAGGGTCGAGCGAGACCAGCGCTCGAAATTACAGGTACTCTCTCTGCATACCTCTTGCATTTACCAAGCGCATGCGCAACAACCGTGACGTCAATTCCTTTTATTTCCGCCATTGTACATGGTCGGAAATTTTTGTGACTCGTGCTATTCTTAGCTATTATATTCCTGAACAACTTACTGTATGTGCTATCTTCATTTGATTGTGTGCAAGTGGATTGTATCCTTTTTCAAGCTTTCAAAATTATTATTATTTAATGCTATTTTTGATCATTTTTGCTTGTTTTTTCACACATAGTCTTGTTTTTCTCCCACATGTGAACACAACCTTTGTTCTGTTTTCTGTTGGCGGGAAGCTTGCTTTCATTATTCACATTCATATTATACCAAAGACTATTCCTTGTACCTCTTGCTTGCAAGTGAAACATGTGGATGACTCTCATTCCACATGTGTCACTTGCAGCAATTATACTCAGGCCCAATCATGTGGTATTTGTGGGGTTTGGTCCTCCAAATTCTGGGCTTCTGTTAACAAGGTGGTTCTGTCCAGAGCTAGAACCCCTCATTCTCGGGGTAAGGGTAGCCGTGCCGTATTAGACATTTCTGTTAGTGCACGTGGTGACTCTGTCACACAGGATGCTGATCTGTCTTTTTCTGTGCCGAGTTCCTCTGCAACTGTTGACGGTGCTAGTTCGGTGATACCTGACGTGGAGACCGTGGTCTCTTTGTCTTCTGATGTCACTCTTGAAGCATCTGTTTTCATAGAGAGCTTCTCTGAGGTCAGCTCGGTGACCCTTTCCGATTTACCTCCTACGCCGTCGACATTTGTTGAGGAAGTTGTTACTACAGATCCTATTCTGTATGATGGTGGTTCTTCCATCTCCTCTGGGGATGGTATACAGTCTCGGGGACCGAGGCTGTATCTGCTGGTGTGTCTGTGAGCTCTCAGCCTTCCCTGGCTTCGCAGCAAAGCTGTGCGGGTTTGCTGTCTGCTCCGTCTCATCTGGCTAGGTTTGCTCCTAGTTGGTTGAGCTGTTCGGTCTCTTCGGCAACGATTCTTCGCCCCTCGAGCGAAATCGTTTATTGTTCCTCCATCCCCTGCTAGTGTGACGACTAGCAGGATGGGGTTGGGAGATTGGCATCCAGGGCCTGCTGTTCAGCAGAGGTCAGTGACAGCCCCAGTTAGCTGTCACTCGGAACCTTCCTCCGGTGATTCCTCACTGTGTTCCAAGTCTGGATGTCGATTGATGTTTGTCGTCGGTCTCAGAGGATGGGCAGTTGGGGCCTTCTGCCATGCAGAGGCCAATGACAGGTTCCTGTCATTCTTGGGACAATCCTCTGGTGTCTTCTCACTGTGTCCCAGTTCCAGCTACCGATCGATGTACGCCGTCGGTCTCTTTAGAGGATTTGCAGGCAGGACCTTCTGTTTGCAGAGGTCAGTGATTGCCCCTGGGCATCACAGTCGGGACTATCCTTCGGTGTCTTCTCACCATCTCCCTATTCTGTCTGCCGATTGACGTTCGACATCTCTTCTGAGGATTTGGGTTCTTCTACCAGAAGGGTCCATTGGGAGGACACTCCGTCGGGCGATGCTGCTGCGACGGATTCTCAGGGTGACCTGTGTCAGGCCAGTTTGGTGCTCACCCGGTTGCTTTCTGGCAACCCTGAAGTTGGCCTCCCTGTTCCTCCTGAGGCACAACCTCCTTTGGTCGGTCGCCGAGATGTCTCGCCTGGTCCCTTGGATACTGCACAGTATTCACAGGAGGTTTCTGCTGGTCAGCCCGAGTTGGGCTACGTCTCCTCTGCAACAGAGGATGACGATTTTCTTGAAGGTGATGGGGCCCCCCTCATCAGTCTTGTGGCAGGCTTTGGATTTCGTCTTTGGCTTATTGCCGGACATTCAACCTTCAGACCAGCCATCTGTGACCGTCTGGCCGCGGTCCTCTGTGGAGCGCCGTAACCCTGTTGAGCCTTCTAGCTCTGGGGCTTTGCATCCTCTGCAATCGGCTCAGGTTGTTGAGTCCTTCCAGGGCTTAGACGTCAAAATGTGTTCTAAGGCCCTCAAGGGTTCTTTCTTTTCTAGAGCTGATGCCTTTCTGTCTCCATCGCGGTTTCGTGTTTACGATTCCGTCTGTCCACCAGTCTTCCAAGGGATGACTACTGTGGATGAGGATTCTTCTTCCCTCGGGTTAACTAAGCCTAAGTCATCAGTTCTCCCAACGTGGGTAGTTGAATCTATGGTGGGCCTGTCCCGAGAGATGCTGGGTATGTTATCTCTTGCGGACCATGTCGTTGCTGCCCAGGCTGAATATTTTCCACAGGAGAGTTTGATGATGCTCAGGTGCCTTTTCGCGTTTTGTCACAGGCTCTCATGAACTTGACACACGCTCACGCCTGTAACACGGCTGATTTGGAGCTGGCACGCCGGGATGCGGTGTTGGATTCTTCTCCATCCCTTCCTTCTGAGGAGCGTGCTGTTCTGAGATCTGCCTCTGGTTGGACCTCAGTTGTTCCATGGTTCCATGGAAGCTGTCCGTGGCGAGGTTCTTCGTCATTCGAAGGACCACCTTTTGCTGCGACAGCTGGACCAACCTGCTGCTGCAGGTTGTGGTCGTTCCAGGCCCGCCAAGCATCCTGCTGCGTCTGCCTCATCGGCGACATCGGCTATGCCTTCGGCTCCATCTGCTCCTTCTGCTCAGAAGAAGCGCCGACGCAGCCAGGCTCACTGGCAGCCTCAGGCAGGAAAGTCTCAGGACTCAGTCACTTCCCGAGGTGGTGGTTTCTGCTCTCGGGGGCCTCATCGAGGCCGCAAGTGAAGGTTCTCACCTCGATTCGCCTCCAGTCGGAGGAAGGCTGTCGCTGTTTTACGACCATTGGACAGAGATAACGTCGGACACTTGGGTCCTCAACGTCATACAATCTGGTCTGCGACTGTCCTTCCATCGGCACCCCAGTTTATCTCAGGTGCCCCTCCCGACTCGGGTCCCTTCTGATTCTCTATGTCGGGACCTTCTGGTGCAGGAGATCGACAATCTCCTCTCTAAAGGGGCAATAGAGGTGGTCAGGAACACCCTTTGACCGGGGTTTTACTCGAGACTTTTCTTGGTGCTGAAGAAAAACAGCCAATTACGTCCTGTCATCGATCTGAGTCTCCTGAATGAGTACATAACAGCTCCTCGTTTCAGTATGGAGACTTTCCGGTCGGTTCGACGTTCAGTTCATCAGGGTGACTTTGCTGCCAGTATCAACCTGAAGGATGCCTACTTCCATGTACCCATTCATCTGACGTCACGGAAATACCTTCGGTTCTCGTTTTGGGATTGAGTCTATCAATTCAGAGCTCTCCCGTTTGAATCTGGCTCCTTGGGCCTTCACCCAACTGATGTCACATGTGCTTGCTTTCCACCGTACTCAGTCGGCTGTGACTTCGTCAGCCTACCTGGACGACATCCTCCAACGGCACCATGATGCTGCTGTTCTGGAGTTAGATGTCAGGCAGTTTCTTTGCCTACTAGCATCGCTGGGTTTCAGAGTCAATCGCAAGAAGTCGGATCTCCTTCCTTCTCAGCGATTTCGTCATTTGGGGATGGATTTCGACACTCTTCACAATGTAGTGTCGGTCCCCCATGCTCAGGCGACGATTCTTTCTGCCTTAACTCGGAACCGGCTTCAGTTTTCCTCGGTCTCAACCAGGACTTTCCTTCGGATGCTGGGCCTTTGTGGTTTGGTGACAGATCTCATTCCGCTCAGTCGCTTTTTTGTCCGACCTCTCCAACACTTCCTGTTGGATCATTGGCATCCGAATGTAGATCCGCTGGACCTGGAACTTCCTATTCCTTGGTCTCTGCTTTGTCACCTCCACCCTTGGGCCTATGTTCCCTGGCTGACACAGGGTGTTCTGTTGGATCTTCCTTTGGCCGATCACATCCTTACTGCGGATGGCAGCGATCGGGTCTGGGGTGCGACGTTGGATCCTCTCGGTCTGTCCACTCACGGCGAGTGGGACAGCGAGCAGGTGGGCCTTCATATCAACCAGAAGGAGCTCCTTGCTCTTCTGTTGAGTTTTCGGTCCCTGACCTGTCAGACCATATTGTCCTACTTCTTTCAGACAATTTGACAGTAGTGGCCTACATACAGAATCAAGGAGGCACACATTCGATTCCCATGTATCGGCTATCTCGGGATCTTCTTCTGTTGGCGCGGGATGTAAACGCTCGGGTGTCCATTCGACACATTCCCGGGCATCTCAACATCCTAGCAGACTCCCTGTCCCGACGCGACAGTGTCCTTCAAACCGAATGGATGCTACATCGGTCGGTGTTTCAGGCGATTTGCGAGCAGTGGGGCCGTCCTCAGGTCGACCTTGTCGCAACTCGCTGGAATCATCAGATAGAAACCTTTGTCTCCCCTTGTCCAGATCCTCTGGCATTTGCAGTAGACGCTCTGTCCCTGGACTGGACAGGTTGGATCGTCTATGCCTTCCCTTCTGCACCGATTCTTCCTCAAGTATTAGCGAAGATTCGTGCTTGCAGTTGCAGGATCATTCTGATCGCACCTCTGTCTCCACAGAGGGTGTGGATCAATCTGCTGCGGCCTCTGTTGGCAGATCAGCCGATTCATCTACCTCTACGTTGCGATCTTCTTTCCCAGGGTCATCCCAGGAAATATCACAACAACCTGGCGAGCCTGTCCCTTCACGCCTGTCTTTTATCAGGTCCAGTCTCCGACGTAGAGGTTTTTCGAGATGAACAGTGGAATGCATTTCTGCATCGCGGCGACATTCCACTGGCATGACTTATGCTGCGAAGTGGAAGGTTTTCTGCCGCTGGTGCGCAGATCACAATGTGGATTACCGTGATCCGTCAATCGCTCAAATTGCGGATTTTCTGGTATATCTTTTTGACTCCAAGGGCCTCCAGCCTCTTACGATTAAGGGCTATCGGTCTACACTGTCTGATACTTTCTCTTATGTGGGAAAGCGGTGCATCGGTCGTAATCTTTTTCTCTCCAAACTCATTCGGCACTTTTCTTTGAAGAGGCCTTGAGTTTTGCGTCTTACACCCAAATGGAACTTGGCATGGGTGTTGCACTGTTTGGATGGGGTGCCATTCGAGCCTTTATCTGAGACTGATTTGTGTTTTCTCACCTATAAGACGGCTTTCCTTCTAGCGTTTGCTTCTGCTCGACAAGTCAGTGAGCTTCATGCGCTATCTGTTGATTCTGCTTTCTTCAGAAATGAGGCTAACAGTGGCACCTTCACTACTGATTGCTCTTTTCTGGCTAAGAATCAACTTTCTGATTCGGTACCTCCTCCCATCTGCATTCAGGCTCTCCCCGCTGTCGATGGTCGGAGACCTCTTCTTTGTCCTGTTCGTGTGATCAAGACTTACATTAATCGCACTCAGTTCATTAGGAGGGGTCGGAAGAGATTCTTTCTGTCTCTCATTCCTAAGAGGCAGTGTATCTCTTCCCATTCTATTTCCAGGTGGATCTGTCTTGCAATCAAGCTGGCTTATTCCCACGTGTCTGCTTCGGATCTTGTTTCGAACCGGTTTAATACTCATGAGGTTCGTGCCATTTCTATACATCCTGGGCATTCTCCAATTCTATTTCGCTCCGGGATGTTATGAATGCGGCTTACTGGAGGAATGCTTCTACCTTCTCCTCTTTTTATCTCCGCCACCTACCACAGCAATCTGAGGACCTTTAGTCTTTAGGCCCTCTCGTTGCTGCTCAGGATGTTGTGCACCCTCGTTAAATTGTTTTTCTCGAGGTTGTGCTTTGCTAAGCCTTGTTCTTTTCAGGTGCCTTCTCTCTATCTTCATTACAGGTTTCGCTATTGTTCTCTGCCCTCCTTGCTTTTCTTTCTGCTGCTCTTGTTGGTATTGGTTATGTGATTCACCTTCTCCTATTGTTTATTCAGCCAATTGTAAACAATTGTGAGTAGGTTGAAAAGAAATTAAAATTTTTTAGTAAATTTTGTTTCTTAACATACCTACCACAATTGTTTACCGGAGGCCCACCCTCCTTGGGGATATCTTTGATATCGATGCCTCCCCGCTCAAAATCACAAACTTCTCGTTGGCGGAAATATGGAATTGACGTCACGGTTGTTGCACATGCGCTCAGTAAATGCAAGAGGTGTGCAGAGAGAGTACCTGTAATTTCAAGCGCTGGTCTCGCTCGACCCTTTTTTTGATCTTTTTCGTGCTTTTGCACTCTATTACTTTTCCAGCTTGTTTGGAAAAGTTTCATAAAAGCTTGAGTTAGTTCCAAAGTAGGGCTTACACTTACGTTACAGCCAATTGTAAACAACTGTTGTTGGTATGCTAAGAAACAAAATTTACTAAAAATTTTTAATTTTTATGTCTTGGAGCAGAGACATTTTACTAGTAGAGCTTCTTGGAACAGATTTTATTCTATTTTTGGTGAGATATTTGCATTGCAGCTTGTTAGCCATAGAATAGATCTCTATGGGTGGAGGATGGTCAATTGGATTGTCTTCTGGCTCATCTAATCTTGAAAGGGTAAAGTTTTGACTTAACACAGGAATTGATAGGTTATGACAATAGTATTGACTAACATTTTGAGAGAGTATAATGCTGACTTTATTAGTTATTAAGGTGTGTCAGTAGTACACCCTGGAATATATATTTTGGTCAGTTTGGAGTAAAGAAGACTATATTGCTTGGTATTTGATTACAGTGCCTGTTTTACACAGTGATTATTTACTGTGGTAAACAAACTGTTTTACTGGTAAAATAGGACCCAGTCATCAATGCTTGGGTGCAAGTCCTCTAAAATGGGTAACATGGGTATAATGCCTAAACTTGACTTTATCTCCATGTTGCAGTCACAATTAAACACCAGTAAATAAATATATATTACACAATGGGTAAACACCTTATACTGAGGAGTGTGTGTGGGAGCACGCACCATATTTTGGGAGATAGCTGCACATCAAGGTGAGTTCAATAGCAGCTATCAGGAATGCTTCTTTAGGTTGGGGTCAAGGAGTGCTAACTTGAAGCAATAGCACTGGCTCCTGGATTTGTGGTTTTAGTTTCTTTGATGGTTGGGGCTCTACAATTTCTGAAAATACATTTGTTAAGCCCCTGTGACTAAAAGTCGGAGGGCATTTTGTTTTACCCTGCCTGTCCATCTGTCTGTCCATTCGTCAGTCCGCATATATGGTACAAAATTTGTCCGTCTAACTCCTCTCACAGTTTTTAAGCTGGAACTTTTTTATTTTACAGGGTATTTATACATATACCAAAGGTATGCATATTGCCAGGAATTTCATCTTTTTCAGTTTTTCACAAAATTATTTTGAACTTGGTCAACTTTTGTGAAATTTCGAATATAGGGTACAAGGTTTGTCTAACCCCTCCCACAGTTTTTAAGCTAGAACCTTTTTATTAGCTCAAATTGATTACATCAAGTATGAGCTATTGCGATGGTTGCAATCCATCGTCCGTCTGTATGCCTGTCCATACACCTGCACATCTGTACGCTCCTCTGTCCTTCCACAATTCCTTTAGCACAGCCTGCAGGCAGCAGCTCTCACCTGATCAGTTCCAAATTTCATACATGTCTTTGAGGCAATGTCTAGATGGGAGCTATCATATCAAATTGTCCAACAATTCTTTTAGCACACCCTACAGGCTGCAGCTCTCATCCGATCAGTCCTAAATTTCATATGTGGCTTTGGGGAAATTTCTAGATGGGAGCTATCAAATTTTTCGAATTTCGTTGAAAAACATGGCTGCCAATGGCCATTTTAGACTTGGCATATAAATTGTCAACAATTACGTTTGTACACTCTACAGGCCGCAGCTCTCACCCAATCAGTCAAAAATTTCATATGTGGCCTTGGGGCAATGTCTAGATTGCCACTATCAAATTTTTCTGAATTTTGTTGAAGAACATGGCTGCCAATGGCCATCTTAGATTTGGCATATAAATTGTCAACAATTCCGTTAACACTCTCTACATGCCGCATCTCTCACCTGATCTCTTTCAAATTTCATATATAGCTTGTGATATCTAGATGGGAGCTATCAAATTTTTCTGAATTTCAATGAAAAATATAGCTGCCAGCAGCCATCTTGGATTTGGCATATGAATTGTCAACAATTCCATTAGCACACCCCGCAGGCCACAGACTCACGCAATCTTTTTCAAATTTCATATGTAGCTTTGGTGTGATGTCTGGATGGGAGTTATCAAATTTTTCTGAATTCCATTGAAAAACATGGCCGGCAATGGCCATCTTGTCTTTGGCATATAAACTGTCAATATTTATTTATTTATTTACTGGTGTTTTAAGGTCACATATTTCTGTACAATGGCTAATCATGACCACGACAGTTTTACGGGTGGAGAAAGCCGGAGTACCCGGAGAGAACCACTGAGCAATGGTGAACAACTGCCAGCTCCCCAATATACTAACACCACACAAGCAGGGTTAGCATTGGTTGAATACAGGTGCACCATCGACCTGCAGTACACCTTAGTACACAACGTCACCGTCCCCCCACATGGGCAATAGGAGTGAAGTGTCTTGCCCAAGGATGCACTGCGGGTGCTGCAGGTCTCTGTATAATGTTTAGATGAGAACGTCCCCTTTTGGTCACGATCGGTCAACCGTGATGGCTGCGAGAGATCGAAACCTGAAAACCTTTAGCACAGTCTACAGATCATCGTATTTATGAAGGGATTTCATTGTAACTTGGTAGGATGACCTCATATGATGTCTAGATGAGAACGTCCCTTTATGTAATCGGTCAACCATGATGGCTGCGAGAGCCCAAAACCCCAAAACCTTTAGCACAGTCTACAGGTCATATCTATGAAAGGATTTCATTGTAACTTGGTAGGATGACTCCATACAATGTCTAGATGAGAACATCCCTTTTTGGTTGAGATTGGTCAGCCATGATGGCTGTGAGAGCCAGAAACCCCAAAACCTTTAGCACAGTCTAAAGGTTGTAATTATGAAGGAATTTCATTGTAACTTGGTAGGATGACTCCGTATAATGTCTAGATGGGAATGTCCCCTTTTGGTCAAGATCAGTCAACCGTGATGGCTACGAGAGCCCAAAACCCCAAAATCTTGAGCATAGTCTACAGGTCAAATTTATGAAGAGATTTCATTGTAACTTGGTAGGATGACTCTGTATAATGTCTAGATGAGAACATCCTATTTTGGCTGTGATTGGTCAAGCATGTCAGCTGCTCAGGCATGTATCCTAGATTTGTTTAGCACAGTCTACAGTTTATATTCATGAAGCAATTTCATTGTAACTTGGAAGAATAACTTGGTATGATGTCTAGATGAGACTGTCCTGCTTTGTTCACGATCGGTCAGTCATTACCACTGACTGATCACTTGACCTAGATTTCTTTAGCACTGCTTACAGGTTGTTTTTATGAAGGGGTTTCATTGTAACTTGGTTGGATAACTTGGTATGATATCTAGATGAGACTCTCCTATTTTGGTCATGATCAGTCAACTGTGTCTGCTGAACCGTCACAAAACCTAGCTTCCTTTAGCAAAGTCTATGAGTTTTATTTATGAAGGGATTTCATTGTAACTTGGTAGGATGACTCTTTTTGGAATGATTTTACTGTAACTTGGTAACTTTGGTTGACATACATTGACTGTTAGGGCCACATCAACCCAGGTCTTTATTCTTTAGTAGTCAGTCTACACTCAAATTATTCAAATTGAAAACATAGCAAACAGGGAACAGAAATTAACATATTCTCAATTATCACAATTCTTGTCTTATTTCATAATCCTTTCATAAACATTGAACATTATCCTTTTCATCAGACACTACACACAGTCAAGTTAAGCTACAGTGTCATTGACACTTTCATTTCAGATTTCATATGTAGCTTTGATGTGATGTCTTTTCTGTAGAAACTTGAGTGAATGACTTGGCATTACTGGATCTTTCTATTTAGTTCAGTCCCTTCTTGGACAAGTTGAGCTGCACTGTCATTGACACCTTTCATTATTCTGATGTTCCACTTTGACGATTAGATCCAATGATCTTCATAGAACCAAGCATCCTCCACTTGAGTAGTCATTTGATGTAATTTCCTCAAGTATTGACCCTACTGAAGCCATATTCTCCCATTAGATAGGTGACTCTTTCATCCCAGTAGGTATTGCTGCAGTAAATATTTGAATTAGAGTTACCCGCCTTGAAATGTTGCTCTCAGACATGTTAACTCTCCCGGAATGCTCGGGAAAATCCCGGAATTTCAGTGTAGTTTCCGGCCTCCCGGACGGGAATCAGTTTTGGACCAAAAATCCCGGAAAACAACAGTCAAATATTTCGTTCCCATTGTAACTTTTGAAAAACGTTCGGAGTCAAATCACATGCATTTCATACTCTGGTAAAAACCCACAAAGCAGTAAAATATGGATTTAGTTAAATTTATTTAAGAAAGGGGTATTTTATGTCGATATATATTTCAACTGTGTTCATGTTTATTTCTGTGTTTTTTCTTCGGAGATTCATGATCAATGTGCGAGTGTCGAAGTGAAAATAGGTGACTTACTTTCAAAAAATTGAAAACTCCACCTTCATTTAAATGCAGTTTTTGGAAATTAAAATATATGAAAAGGAATTAAATAATATATATTTATTTATTCCTTCACAGAATAGCTTTAATTCTTATCCCTTTTCCAAAATCAAAACGTAAACAACAACTATTTAGCACAGTTTAAAAGTAGGTTAAAGTCGCTTAGGATGCCGAAAAATTATGACTGCATATTTAAACACAATGAACTTATTTTCTAAGACTACATTCATTCTGTTGTGTTGACTACAGATCTGTTAACTGTTGGCCATCTGTACCCAGAAAATTTCGAATGGAATTAAAAAAAAATGTTTCAATGATGAAAAGAAAAGTTTTGTGTAGGGCACAAACGTCCCACATGCATGAAGTTTGATCAAGATACTTTCTTAGTTCCAATGTTCTTGAAGTAACTGAATATTAGGACATCTTTTCCTGTCAACATTTCCAGACTTGGGAAATTATTAGCTAAGCAGACTTTGATAAGAGCAAACCACAGGTGGAGGTGCTCTGTGGGACAGTGTGGGTGGGTGGTGGTGAGGGGGTAGGGGCTAATGAAGAAGAGGATCAAGAGGATCCTGGGGGGGGGGGGGGGCAAATCAACAGTTATTTTATGATTTTTTAACATAGCATAAATGCATCAGCATAGTTGATAACTAGTTCTGGATATAACCTGGTGTTAATAGTGGTCCATGAGCTGAAAATTCACAAGCTTTTTCTTTTATTTTGTCCCCGCGCGAACTGTTCCCTGAAATCCATCCCATTTCCCTGAAAATCACCCTCAGGTTCCCTGAAAAATTGTTCTGGAGGTTAACATGTCTGGTTGCTCTCGGAAATGTTGCAATTTCTAAAAATAAACAGCCTTGGGAAAATATACTCACCCAAAAAAGAAAGCGTGCATGCTAAAAAATAACACTAAAAAAGATATATATCATTTTCATTCATGTAAATTTTATTCTATCACAGATGAATCAATTTATGATCAACATGAGAAATTTCATTACTCTACGACGAATACTCTTGGTGCCATGGAGAGTCAAAGACACTAAGGGTCAAACACAAAAGTCACACACTCAATATTTGGTATGACCTCCGTCTGCATCGACTACTGCTGTGCATCTAGGCCTCATGGAAGCGAACAAGTTAGCATGGAAGTGTTGTGGGATGTTGTTCCATATTCTGATAAGCTGTCTTTGGAGTTCCACAAACGTTGACGGTGCATGGTGAAGCCGGCGTAGCTGACGTTTCATTTCGTCCCATACATGCTCAATGGGTGAGATATCGGGCGAATTTGCGGGCCAGGGAAGAACATCCACTTGTTGCTGCAGATACTGTTGAACAACACAAGCTGCGTGGGGTCGGGCATTGTCCTGTTGTAGAATGACGCCGGTGCCGTGACGTTGCAGAAATGGGACAACAACAGGTGTAAGCACTTCATCACGATATCTGGCTGCATTGAGATTGCCATCAATAATGACCAGCTCAGTTCTGTTACGGGCAGTGATGCCACCCCACACCATGAGAGACCCTCCCCCATAATGGTTTCGCTCCACGACACATGGATCTGCGTAGCATTCGTTTCAACGTATGTACACTATCTGACGGCCATCTGATGATGAAAGATGGAAACGACATTTATCTGTGAATAAAACACTTCGCCCCACTGTAAGGGATGCCTGAGATGTTGTCTACACCACTGCAGTCGAGCACGACGATGACGTAACGTCAAAATCGGACGAATTGCAGGTCTTCGAGGACGTAAGCCTTATTCTCTCAGCCGGTTGATTACTGTTTGAGGATGTATCCGTCTCAGGTTGGGGATTTTCCTGGCTGTCGTCGATGCCGTTTGTTGCCGGTTCTGGAGATGGATGACACGGATATACCGATCTTGTGCAGGGGTGGTAACTCGGGGTCTCCCGGAGCAGGGTCGGTCTCGAACGTCATCATGTTGTGCATGTCGATGGACTAGCCTGTCTACTGTGTTACGGTGGCAGTTCAAATACTGGGCAACCTCTCTGTGTGTTCTGCCAGTTCTAATCATACCCAGGGCAAGAAGACGTTGATTCATTGTCAATCTTGGCATGCTAATGTGGAGTCGTTTTAACAGCAGCGCAAGTTTGAATGTGAATGATAGGAAGGCCTTACTTTAGTGTTTAAATACCCAAGGATTCACATTGCTGCATGAATTTTCAGACTCTCCACATGCAAAACATGCCTTTTCACAAACGAGCAGCACATCATTTAACGTTAATGCAATTTTAACGGGGAAAGCTGTTTTTGTGTTCAATATAACTTATTCATGAACAGGTTAACACTCTTTACACCTACGAAATTATTTTTTTGGAGTTTGATCAATTTCTGCAATGCACACTTTCTTTTTTGGGCGAGTATATATTGAAACATTCTAATGACACCTTGCATTATTGTTGAATATTCCAGATAAATAAAGAGGGTGATCTGCTGACTTTTGGACCTAAAAAATACAATTGACTTTTAGTGTGGTTTTGTTGGAAATTCCCTGAAAAATATGTGCACTTGACCGGTACTTCCTTTCCTGTCAGTTTTTCTCTTGTATTTGTTGCATGACCCCGTTTTCAGGTCAGAAAAAGTTGTCTGAAGGGCAAAGATATTTGAATGCCAAAATTAAACTGATGCAGTCATAATTTTTTTCGCTTGAACATTATAATGGTCACCTATAGGAAAATAATTAGTGCTGTGAATAACAAACTGCTATACATAGCAAATGAATGAACTGGAAAAGAGCAATTACATGAGATAAGTAACATAGTGCTGTCACCAATTCTGCCTTGAACATTTCTGGATCATCAACTAACAGGAATATCTGTTGGCAGCCAATGGCAGGCAATAATTGATGTTTAGTCAATTATTCAATTGATTGGGATATCCCTTTATTACACACCCGTAACTGTATTTGTCACGATCACATGGATTTTAGGGGCATGCGGTAATTTTAACCAGAAAGCTCTAGTGCGATCCGATAAAAAGTACCCTTCGCGTGTACAAGTTCTCTCGATAGACTGGTTCTTATAGTTTGCAGCGTTCAGTGGGACATAACCAATGAGAACCATCGGCTATATTTATCTGTCGGAATTACCGATTCTCATACCAAAATATTTGATGCACAACTGTGCTAAAAACTATTGAAAGTCATGAAAGACACATGATCTCTGCCAAGAAATTGAACAGTGAAACTCAACCTTTGCTCCGTTATTGAAAACCGAGGAAAACTTGGTTAATTTTAGAGCAAAAAAGTCCAGTTGGGTTCGATATTTCAGCCAGCCACTTGTACAGTTCCCATAAATTTTGTTACAATGTTGCCCTCACCGCTGCGTGCTGCCGATGAGTCGATACGAGGTCTACTGTGTAATCCTATTCGATTCACACTTCGGCAATGAAGCAGCACGTTTGCTAAAGGCAAACATACTTTGAAGAGCATGTTAAGTTGAAGTAGTTCTCAGGAAGCAAGACTAAATCAATCTTGAAAACTGGTTACCATGAAACGGAAAAACAGGTGGCGACACGCCGAAAGCGCCTTGACTGGCTTGAGGTGTTTGGCAGTTAGTAGCACATGCAGTTACTGATTAACTATCACCAATTCCATCCTTATCCCCCCCCCCCCCCCTCCTCACACTGGCTCAATAAAGAAAATAAATTCGGAAGAATGAAAAGCCTGGTTTTATAAGAAAAAACTAAGTAGTTTACATTTGTGGAACCAATGTTTTTTTACGTTGTAGTGGGTGTTGCCTGTTGGGGTAACTGTTTTATTTTATTTTATTTTTTGGTGGGGGTGGGGGGGGTAGGGGAAGTAGTATTGCTAAAATATGACTTTTTCTGGAGTTTGTACTGGGGAAATTAAAAAAAGTTACCAGCTACCCACTACTGAAATTCTGAACGGTCTTGAGTAGGATGGGAATGAGACCATGAAGAGGGGAGGGGTGGTAAATACATGTAGTGTGATGAATGCAATATATTGTCAATTTTATGAGATGACTTCCATGAAATTCAAAAGTAATTATTAGAATATTTAAAACACAGTCAATATGACAATATTTTCCAGACACAGATTTATATGTATTTTTAAATGACTAGTTAAGAATTATTTGCTAGTATTTCTGTTTTATACAAGGGTATTATTTTGCTTTAATTATCAGCAACAAAACTTAAATTGAATGTCCCCTATATGAATTAGCTACATGGGTGTATGGGATGGGATAGGGGTTGCGGCACTTTTATCCCCCTTCACCAATAAGCAGCTAATTTTGCAGTTTTCATTGAAAGGGACTGGTATTTTCAGAACAGATTGTTCAGAGGGAGGGGGTATTTTTATAATTTTGGCAAATATCAGGGTGGTGGGCAGATCATTTTCAAAGGCAAATTCGAAGAAAGGGTCTGCATTTTGATTTTGAAACAATAGTTCAGGGCAGTTTGATTGGTTAGCCTCCATCCCCAAGAAAATGTCCAAAAGCCTATCATTAGTCACATTCTATCAGTCCTCTTTAAAACTTCTTACTAAATGCAAATTCAAAATACCAAATTCCAAATTTAAGATTGACAAGATATTGGAGCAGACACATAAAAAATTATTTTGTTTTGAAACCAGATACCAAGAAAAAAATATTGACAGACCCGATCAGATAACAAACTGGTGAAGTATAGTTTTATTAATAGCACAAAATAATGTAAACATTAATCAATCTTTGAAAATATTATCAACCAAAATAAGTTGGAGCTTACTGTGAGAACCCCCCCTCCCACCCCCCGCCCCCCTGATTTCTCTTTGAGCCTCTGACTAAGACTGTTGGATACTCATTTCGTGAGCTTTCGAAAAAATGCTGTCAGGTTATAGATGAGTGAGGGGGGGGGGGGGTGTGTAAAATAGGTGTGCAGCCTTAACTACTTGTGGAGACAAGACCTGACATTTTCTTGCAGTTATCGTGCAATATATTTCTCCCTTTGTATACATGTTGTATCTGTAGTAAATGTGGACAACCTAAAGCCTTTATTTTTTAAGTGCAGCCCATTTCAAACAACAGTTATCAAGACTTGAGATAAATAAAAAGAAGGCTAAATTTCAAGTCAGAAACATTATAATGTTGAAAAATAAGGTGCTACTTACCAAGACTGCAAAGTTCACTCAGAATGGAATCTCAAACTGCCTCGGTTCTCAGTTACTCTGAATGATAGAATGAATGCGCCGGAAGGGTAATTTATTGCACAAAATGTCTTTTCTCGTCCAATATGTGCTTTTGTTACTGTGCAGAACAGAAATGACCGATGTCCACATGAGATAGGCGATAGCGTAGTGGCTGTAGATCTAGTGCATGTAAAATCAAGCAGAGTTCAAACTTCTATTTTAGTTTCACTTTCAGTTTAAAAGGCACGAAATTTAAACAGAGCGGCCAGTTCGCACCGTATTTAAATTAAAATCCTTGCACATTTTCCATCCTCCGGATATAATGATGCCTGCACACCCACTTTTGAAAACACATTTCAGATCACATAATTTGTGACGGCTGATATGATGAACGCAATCTTTTCAGTTTTAAGTGGCCGGACCGACATTTTTGGGGGAACAAAATGAATCAACAGCGATTCTACAGGTGGCAAGGTCAAAGACTTAAGACTGGTTCTCTGACAAAATTGCCCGTTTCTCTCTAAAATTCTTTCAACCGTTCAAATCGTCGACTATTTAATTAAATTAGCGATTAATTACAGTGAATTCTTTTTCAGGGTTGGGTGTGTAATAAATACAGAACCACACTTATGTTTGAATGGGTTAACGATTACTGAACTCGAGTGTGTGGCGCTGGGATAACCACTCGAGCCTAGCGGCTCTCGTATCCCTGCGCCTCACGCTCTCGTTCAGTAATCGTTAACCCATTCAAACGTGGTTCTGTATATGTATTCAACATGCTCTTAAGATAAATGCATGTAGGTAATTCAGCGACATATCAGACTTGTTCAGAAGAATACCCCTAGAGGTTGATTTAAGTTTCATCTAAATTAGAATTTTCAATATGAACAAGGCCAATTAGATTCTTCTGTATAATACTGGACTTAACCCTCTGTGTACTGATGTTGAAATATCAAATTTTAAAGCTGAAAATTTTTCCCATAGAAACTATTATAAACACAAGATAAATATTTGAGGGAGCATTTTATCACAACAATGATCCACAAGGAGACTGTTCCCATTTGAAAGCCTGAAAGCAACACTAGAATAGTTAACTCTTTTACCTAACAGTGCAAGGGGATGCCACTTGCAAAAAATTGGGGAATAGCTAATTTTTTGCCTCAAAAACACAGTCTTGATTAATCGAGAAGTCAACTAAATCATCAGAAACACTTCAAAGTCGACTATTATGGGTTTTATCACTCATTTACTAACAAGTTGTTAGTTAATACTCTCCTCCCCATCATCCTCTTAAGAAGTGCCAGAGGCTGTAGAATATCAAAATACATTGTAATTTACATGGGAAAGAAGTATAAAGATACAACACATGACAACAGGTATGGCGATCTAGAAAGTATGGGAGTACAAATAATTGCCCTTCTCAGTTTGCCAAGGGCTAAGGAGTGCAACTGTCTTCTTAATTCTCATTGCAGCTGTTATTGAACTCTTGATCACCTTTGGTTTGGGCCTGAGGTGGGCCTGAGGTGATCAGGCGTCTGAATTTTCCTCAAGGGAGCAGTAGGTGTACAGCAGGCCTGTATGCCTAAAGAATGTTCTGCCTGAGGAACTAATGACCAAAAATATTGTTTTCCATATAGTTGTTTCAAAAGATCACAGAGTATGATTAAAGTTGACTTCAACCGATTATTCTTCTTCAAAAGAGCATCATGAAATTTCATTACTGGTAAAATAGGACCCAGAACCAACGTCTGGGGTGGAAATACTCTAAAGTAGATATGTTGCTGTCATGATATAGCCAAAATAAAAATTTGAATCACAATTTTGGTGAATAGTGCATGGCCTTTGTATTAGGCAAAAGGTAAACTAAACCAAATATGATAAAAAGTCCAAAATGAGTACAGAACAGAAATGGTGAAATATCACTGGACTTTGAAAAAATTTGTGTCTGTATTGACAAAAAATTATATATGCCTTGTCTGTTTTTTTCAGATTCAGTCATAAGTAACACAGTCAATTCAGCACCAACAACACCTACAATTCCTGTCAACCAGCACCCAGAATTTTCAACATCACTGTCAACATTGAGTATAAACAATCAAGCTAATCAAGAACTGTGCTCCCCATCAGGGGTTCGGTATCATGCTAATGTGGACTTCAGACCTGTCTTTTTACACAGTTTATGTGGGAAGAATGTACAAGTTTCTAGTGATAAAACTGTAGCAGTGAGGCTTAAAGAGGAGTATTGCAATGGTTATATTTTCACATCTGTACCTCTACAGTGTGGTGAGAAACTTGTTATTCAAGTTCTCGGAATAGATCGAAGTTATGTTGGAGGCCTTGCATTTGGTTTTACCTCATACGATCCAATAAATCTCCAACAGACTGACTTGCCTGATGATTCTGATATGTTTCTCGACCGACCAGAATATTGGGTGGTGAACAAAGATGTGTGTAGGAGTCCTGAAATTGGAGATGAGCTGAGTTTTTTTCTGACTGAAGAAGGTAAATTTAGGAAAGATTATGCTGTCATCTCATTTTACCTATATCAGGGCTTCATACGTTATGGAATTAGGAAAGGAGTGGAAAGTTGTGTAAAACAGCAAATTGATTTTCCAGGCCTTGGAAAAGTATGGAAAACTGGGGTGGGTTTTGGAAAAGTATGAAAAACGAACAGATATGTGTAACATTGGTGTTTCTCCTGAGTAATGTGATCAATCAAAAAATCTTTGTGTTCCTAATTTTTAGGGTTCACCAAGAATTGCTTCTTTAGACATTGGTGTTTGGGGCTTCTTAACCCTTAAAGATCTGGTGGTTTGTTTACATTTTTGCCACACTTTTATAGAGTACATCTGGTGGCATTGCAGTTGTTTCTAGGCAAACTGGTATCCAATAAAGGTATATTATGACTCTTGATAAATAAAATATACACCAACTAATAGGATTGGTACTCTTATATCCCTAAACACTGATGTCAAATTAACAAAATTTCAAGCATTAAATATTTCCCATAATGCAGATAGGAATTTAACCAACCAGTCTTGTTTGATAGAGCTCAATGAAGTATGTCAAACAGGACTGAATTGGTTAAATTCTGATTTGCATTATGGGTAGAGCATGGAGATTTTTCAGTTCGGTTTGGCTGCAAATCGAAAAACCGAACCGCCAGGTGCAAAAACAAACCCTGGCCATGTGGTGTTTGCATACTTTGATGTTAAACTAAGAAATTTACAATGAACAAGGAACATTTTATTTTGATTGGAAACTTGGGAAATCCCCGCCGTTGGTGTAATTGCCAGTACGGGTTACATGTACCTGAAAAATAATGTTAGAAAATCTGTGGTGGGCTTATTTTGTGGTGTCTTCCAGTTAAATACGTTTTTCAGAAAGTTGTAGGCTGGAGGCTGGTCTTATCCACGGAAAGGCCCAAATGACAGATTGATACGATAGTTTGACGTGTTATTGTTGCGACGATGTTTGCTTGTTAAGGCAAGCGATCAAATGCATGCCTGGGTGAAAAATAAGGTGGGTGATAAAGCTCAGGGCTGATCACCTGCCTCAGAATGACAGGCCTGTTTTAATAGCATAAAAGTTCATATGCAAGCATATATTATTGATTCCACTTGATTGTGTAAGCCATCGCATCATTTACAGGCCTGAGAAATTTGTATTGACACTTTGTCAACTAAGTGCTGGTGAATTGTGCTTTGTCCCAGTACTCCCAGTAGCACAAAGCACACTTTAAATAGCTCTCAGGTGACATTTCTATGGTCTTTTCTTGTAAGTTTGTGGTGTTTTTAGATTAATTGAAAGGCCTGGAAATAAAATCAAAAAACCAAACCAAAGCCAAGGTTTTTAAAAATATAAAACCGAAACTGAACCTGGAAAAAAACCCTCCATGCACTAATTATTGTAAACATTTGTAGCTTCGAATGTTAATATTTTGGCAGCAGTGTGTCAAGAGTTAATCAAATGAACTCTTTGCAGTTGCCATAACTTGATTTTATGAGAACTTCAAGATAATACTAAGCAGGTTAAGATTAATGCTTGAGCTTTCCTGACCTGAATTATTATTAGCTCCCCCTAACAAAGTCAGCGGAGCTTTTCTGATGCTAAGTCATGCATTGTCTGTCTGTGTTTGTCTGTCTGTTCATCCGTCTGTCCATCCATCCGTCCATCCGTCTGTCTTCAACATTTTGTTTGTTCGGGCCACAATTTCTTAATCACTGAATATTTTTCAATGAAACTTTGTAACAATATGTAATATCAAAAGACAGTGTATCGCAAATTATAATATGGTATGTGCCTCTCAAGGTCACATGGCCAATGATAACGTGACACATAGAAAAACTTCGACATTTGTTTGTCCGGCTCATAATTGCTCAACCACTGCATATTTTTTAATGAAACTTTATAACAATATGTAATATCAAAAGACAGTGTGTTGCGAATTATAATATGGCATGTGACCCTCAAGGTCAAGGTCACAAGCCCTATGATAAGGTGACACTTAGAAAAACTTTGACATTTGTTTGACCGGGCCAATTTCTTAACCACTGAATACTAGCTCCACCTGACAAAATATCAATGGTGCTTTTCTAATGCTGAGTTGTCCATTTTCAATCATCCATCTGTCTGTCCGCCGTCCATCGTCAACATTCTGTTTGTCTGCTCCATAAATTTTGATCTAATCAGCAGATCTTTTTCATACTTGGTACAATTATTGCTCAAGAATCAAAGGTGTGTCATGACATTTATCCAAGGTCATATTATCAAGGTCAAGGTGGTAATGTATCCCTTATTCAAGATGCATACATGTATTTTATCATTTCACACTTACAGAGGTTGTGTATTGTGTAGGTTGTCTCAGATAATATACCTTTAAATGGCCAGTGTTACATGTATATACAGAACAGCTGATAGCATAATTTGCCATTAGTCAACATGATGAGGAAGAATTCAAGAAACATGAGATGGTGTATTCTGGCTCTTTAGTGGAGGTGACCCATTTGCAGAGCTAATAATAAAGAAAATGTGTTATTATTCCGGATAAAAAATGAGATGCAAAACCAAAAAATAATTAACCATGGACTTACTCGTAAAATAATACCTGGTAACCAGTGTATGGGGGTTAATTTCTCTGCATAGGTGTAAATGATTGGTTAAACTTGACTTTATTGCTGTCAGGATAGAGATATACAGTATACAGTATGGCTGTCATGGGCTGGTCACTTTGCACAGGTGGGCAATATTTCCACAGATGCAATAATATTAGATTCCAAATATTAACAGTAGGAATAATCATCAAAAAATTTAATTAAAGAAGCACCGGGTACAACCTGGTTGCTTCATTAATTAAAATTTTGCAAGGGATGATTTTGTTACCTGCTAAACACTAGTGCTGAAATGGTTGGCCCATTTGTTGTAACCAGCTAACCATTGGGCATAACCGGATTTCAACCGGATATCTGTTAATTTCAACTGCTGGTATGATTGCATTGTCTACAATGCAAAATCAGTAAGGAATGGAGAAAAAACAGTTAAAAAACTGCCACTTGACTAAGTTGACTTCTGCAAAACATAAACAAATGAACACCATCGAGTGCCAACGGAAATCACCATTGTGCAAACAAACGTTAACAATTCATATGCCTAAAATGGTCCCACATAACAGTGATGATTCATCATAACTGTGGTCACTCTGCATTGCATTGCCCAGTCACAAAACCAGACCTTTGGAATTTGAAAAGGCATTTGAAAATCACAGGCACACAGCATGCCACGCACCTGAAACAAAGTTTGTGTGTGCTATTTGTTCCCATGGACATGCATTTGAGGAACATCAGAGGTTGGTCGTAAGCGGCTAGCGCCACCAAGTACTTTACGAACCAAAAAACATTGAGTGGCATCTGGCAGATTTTGAATCTTATGAAAGTAAGAAATACTCGATAAGACGGACGTGATGGAACTTGAGGAATAATTCTGATTGAAAAGATAGGAAACAAACAGACAAACATTTGCAAGAGAAATTGGTAGTTCTGCATTCAGCCGAAACTTGTCACAAAAGGTGTTAAAGTGGTTACGTGCCCGCTGGTAAAGCTGTTGTGTGCTGGAAGCCAATGATTTGTTCAGTAAATGGTTCAAAGTCTGAGTAAGTCCTGCAATGTCGGGATCTGGTGGCACTCTGGTTGGCTGTGGCTGGCACTCCGACGCACATGCTCTGAACAGGGCGACCTGTGAACGAGAAAGTGCGTCGGCGGCATTATTGGACTTGCCAGGTATATATTGTGCTTTAAATAAGATGTTAAAGTGTAAACAAGCCAAAACAAGGTGCCGAAGCAGATGTAATAAACCTTTTTCTTTTGAAGTCTGTGCATTGATGACAGAAACGACTGCCGCGTTATCAGAATGGAAGATTACACACTTATTTTGCATTACCTGCCCCCAGACCTTAACTGCACGAACAGTTGGATAAAGCTCAAGGATAGCGATGTTAAGAGCTTTCTCTGCTGGAGCCCAGACACCTGCAAACCATTCCTTTTGGAATATCGCACCAAAGCCACAGGATGAAGCAGCATCGGTGTGAAATTCTAAAATGTCACTCGTAACCCATTGTTTGTCCAAAAACATAGCTTTACCATTGAAATTCTGCAGGAAAGAGTGCCACATCCGCAAGTCTGCCTTCGCTTCAGCGGTCAGCCGAATCTTGTGATGGGCCTTACGAACACCTATGGTTAAATTGATGAGCCGTCTGAGGAACACGCGGCCAGGAACAATAACGGAACATGTGAAGTTCAAGAGGCCAACCAGGGACTGAAGCTCCTGCAGAGTAACCTTCGAGCAGCCTAAAAATTGAGAGATCTTGTCTTTGCATTTTTAGCTCAACTTGACAAAGTCAAGCTGAGCTATTGCCATCACTTCTCATCCGTCGGCATACGTACGTACGTACGTACGTTAGTATGTTAGTACGTTAGTACGTACGTCCACAATTTCCTTTGGCACACCTCACAGGTCACATTTATGATCAGATTTCTTTGAAACTTGGTATGCTTGTTTGGGGTGACCTCTAGATGGGAGCTATCGATTTTCTTCAATTTCTGTCAAAAAATGTTGCCGCGGCCAACGTTCTTAGAACTTAGTTTAGTCAAACTACAATATTTCCCTTTGGCACATCCTACAGGGCACATTTATGATTTGATTGCTTTGAAACCTGGTATGCTTATTTAGGGTGACCTCTAGATGGGAGCTATCGATTTTCTTCAATTTCCGGCAAAAAATGTTGCCACGGCCAACGTTCGTAGAACTTAGTTTAGTCAGACCTCAATATTTCCCTTTGGCACACCCTACAGGGTACATTTATGATCGGATTGCTTTGAAACCTGGCATGCTTGTTTGGGATGACCTCTAGATGGGAGCTATCGATTTTCATCAATTTCTGTCAAGAAATGTTGCTGCGGCCAACATTCTTAGAACTTAGTTCAGTCAGAAGACTCAATATTTCCCTTTGGCACACCCTACAGGGTACATTTATGATCGGATTGCTTTGAAACCTGGCATGCTTGTTTGGGGTGACCTCTAGATGGGAGCTATCGATTTTCGTCAATTTCTGTCAAAAAATGTTGCCGCGGCCAACGTTCTTAGAACTTAGTTCAGTCAGAAGACTCAATATTTCCCTTTGGCACACCCTACAGGGTACATTTATGATCGGATTGCTTTGAAACCTGGCATGCTTGTTTGGGGTGACCTCTAGATGGGAGCTATCGATTTTCTTCAATTTCCGTCAAAAAATGTTGCCGCGGCTAACGTTCTTAGAACTTAGTTTAGTCAAACCACAATATTTCCCTTTGGCACACCCTACAGGGCACATTTATGATTTGATTGCTTTGAAACCTGGTATGGTTATTTAGGGTGACTTCTAGATGGGAGCTATCAATTTTCTTCAATTTCCGGCAAAAAATGTTGCCACGGTCAACTTTCGTAGAACTTATTTTAGTCAGACCTCAATATTTCCCTTTGGCACACCCTACAGGGCCCATTTATGATCAGATTGCTTTGAAACCTGGTATGCTTGTTTGGGGAGACCTCTAGATGGGAGCTATCGATTTTCTTCAATTTCTGTCAAAAAATGTTGCCGCGGCCAACGTTCTTAGAACTTAGTTTAGTCAGAAGACTCAATATTTTCCTTTGGCACACCCTACAGGGTACATTTATAATCGGATTGATTTGAAACCTGGCATGCTTGTTTGGGATGACCTCTAGATGGGAGCTATCGATTTTCTTCAATTTCCGTCAAAAAATGTTGCCGCGGCCAACGTTTTTAGAACTCAGTTTAGTCAGACCACAATATTTCCCTTTGGCACACCCTACAGGGCACATTTATGATTTGATTGCTTTGAAACCTGGTATGCATGTTTGGGGAGACCTCTAGATGGGAGCTATCGATTTTTAGCTCAACTTGACAAAGTCAAGCTGAGCTATTGCCATCACTTCTCGTCCGTCGGCGTATGTACGTACGTACGTACGTACGTACGTACGTATGTACGTTAGTACGTTAGTACGTACGTCCACAATTTCCTTTGGCACACCTCACAGGTCGCATTTATGATCAGATTACTTTGAAACTTGATATGCTTGTTTGGGGTGACCTCTAGATGGGAGCTATCGATTTTCTTCAATTTCTGTCAAAAAATGTTGCCGCGGCCAACGTTCTTAGAACTTAGTTTAGTCAAACCACAATATTTCCCCTTGGCACACCCTACAGGGCACATTTATGATTTGATTGCTTTGAAACCTGGTATGCTTATTTAGGGTGACCTCTAGATGGGAGCTGTTGATTTTCTTCAATTTCTGTCAAAAAATGTTGCCGTGGCCAACGTTCTTAGAACTTAGTTTAGTCAGAAGACTCAATATTTCCCTTTGGCACACCCTACAGGGTGCATTTATGATCGGATTGCTTTGAAACTTGGCGGCATGCCTGTTTGGGGTGACCTCTAGATGGCAGCTATCGATTTTCGTCAATTTCCGTCAAAAAATGTTGCCGCGGCCAATGTTCTTAGAACTTAGTTTAGTCAAACCACAATATTTCCCTTTGGCACACCCTACAGGGCACATTTATGATTTGATTGCTTTGAATCCTGGCATGCTTATTTAGGGTGACCTCTAGATGGGAGCTATCGATTTTCTTCAATTTCCGGCAAAACATGTTGCCACGGCCAACGTTAGTAGAACTTAGTTTAGTCAGACCTCTATATTTCCCTTTGGCACACCCTACAGGGCCCATTTATGATCAGATTGCTTTGAAACCTGGTATGCTTGTTTGGGGAGACCTCTAGATGGGAGCTATCGATTTTCTTCAATTTCTGTCGAAAAATGTTGCCACGGCGAACGTTCTTAGAACTTAGTTTAGTCAGAAGACTCAATATTTCCCTTTAGCACACCCTACAGGGTACATTTATGATCGGAATGCTTTGAAACCTGGCATGCTTGTTTGGGGTGACCTCTAGATGGGAGCTATCGATTTTCTTCAATTTTCCTCACAAAATGTTGCCGCGGCCAACATTTTTAGAACTCAGTTTAGTCAGACCACAATATTTCCCTTTGGAACACCCTACAGGGCATATTTGTGATTTGATTGCTTTGAAACCTGGTATGCTTGTTTGGGGAGACCACTAGATGGGAGCTATCGATTTTCTTCAATTTCCATCAAAAAATGTTGCCGCGGCCAACGTTCTTAGAACTTAGCTTAGTCAGAAGACTCAATATTTCCCTTTGGCACACCCTACAGGGCACATTTATGATCGGATTACTTTGAAACCAGGCATGCTTGTTTGGGGTGACCTCTAGATGGGAGCTATCGATTTTCTTCAATTTCCATCAAAAAATGTTGCTGCAGCCAACATTCTTAGAACTTAGTTTAGTCAGACCACAATATTTCCCTTTGGCTCACCCTACAGGGCACATTTATGATTAGATTGCTTTGAAACCCGGTATGCTTATTTGCGTTAGTACGTTAGTACGTACGTCCACAATTTCCTTTGGCACACCTCACAGGTTGCATTTATGATCAGATTACTTTGAAACTTGGTATGCTTGTTTGGGGTGACCTCTAGATGGGAGCTATCGATTTTCTTCCATTCCCGTCAAAAAATTTTGCCACGGCCAATGTTTTTAGAATTTAGTCTAGTCAGACCATAATATTTCCCTTTTGTACACCCTACAGGGCACATTTATGATTGGATTGGCATGCTTGTTTGGGGAGACCTCTAGATGGGAGCTATTGATTTTCTTCGGTTTCTGTCAAAAAATGTTGCCACTGGCAAAAAAAATGACATTGATACCAATGATCTTCAATTTTGCCATTTCATTTATAACTTACCAAGTTCAAGTTTGTCAAGTTGAGCTACAGTGTCATTGACACTTTCATTGTCAATTTCCGTCAAAAAATGTTGCCGCGGCCAACGTTCTTAGAACTTAGTTTAGTCGTCAGACTACAATATTTCCCTTTGGCTCACCCTACAGGGCACATTTATGATCGGATTGCTTTGAAACCTGGCATGCTTGTTTGGGGTGACCTCTAGATGGGAGCTATCGATTTTCTTCCATTTCCATCAAAAAATGTTGCCACGGCCAACGTTCTTAGAATTTAGTCTAATCAGACCACAATATTTCCCTTTTGTACACCCTACAGGGCACATTTAGGATCGGATTGCTTTGAAACCTGGCATGCTTGTTTGGGGAGGCCTCTAGATGGGAGCTATCGATTTTCTTCAGTTTCTGTCAAAAAATGTTGCCACGGGCAAAAAAAATGACATTGGTACCAATGATCTTCAATTTTGCCATTTCATTTATAACTTACCAAGTTCAAGTTTGTCAAGTTGAGCTACAGTGTCATTGACACTTTATTCTAATTTATCAGAGGGCAAACGGGCCACCAGATGCTCAGTGTCCAATTCGATGCCCAAAAAAGTAAGGCATTGTGTGGGTTGAAATGTTTTATCATGGGCTATTGGTATACCAAGTTTATCACACAGGAGAAGAAAGGCGTCCAAGTAGGCCTTGCACAGTGACTTGGTGGAAGCCAAAAACAGGAAATCGTCGAGCACGTGCACCATACGTTTGATACCAAACTTGTTTTGGGCAATCCACTGAATGGCTGTGCTAAATTGCTCGAAAAGGTTACAGCTTATTGAGCAACCCATGGGGAGAGCCTTATCATAATAAAACAAATCTTTCCAGGTGAACCCCAGTAAGAGGTAATCCTTTGGGCTAACTGGCAAAAGCCGGAATGCAGATTGAATATCAGTTTTGTCCAGGTAACAGTTGGGTCCCAGGTCCAGGACAAAATTGATGGCATCCTGAATGGAAGAATACTGCACAGAAGTTAAATGGCTAGGGATATGATCATTCACAGATTCGCCCGGTGGAAACGACAAATGGTGAATCATGCGAAATTCACCTGACGCGTGTTTTGGAACAACGCCAATGGGAGAAACCAAGAAATCACCGAAAGGAGGTGAGACAAATGGACCAGCCACACGAGCAGCACCGCATTCCTTCTGTAACTTTATTTCAACCACCTCGGGATGATCAAAAGCTGATCGTAAATTGTTAGGAATAATCTGTGGCTTGGGCCCAGAATGCTGAATAGAAAATTCTTCAGTAAAGCCCTTGACTAGGAAGTCGGAAAGGTATGAACTATAACCCTGCAGCATCTTACGTAGTTTTGCCACCTGTATTGGTGTGGGCAGTGGGCTGAGGTTTGGAGGCTGTTCCTTTGCCCGTAAATCATCGAAAGGCCCCTCGGCTTGGAAAGAGGTGGTTTGAATGGCCTTTAACAGGCAGTTATGAAAAGCATGGCTGCCTGAACACTTAAAACAACGATGCTCATATCCACACCCACCTGCACAGGGCTGACCTGCCAAGAACTTGTGACAGAATCCTGTAGGGAAGCGGACCCTTGGGCCACGGCTGGAAAAGTGAGGAACTACTCTACCAGTGGGGGTGGTTGCAGCATTGGGCACCAGCCGCCCCCCAGGAATACATCTCATGTAAAGCTATCAATGTTACTCGTTCCATGGAATGGTAGGATCCTGCTGGCGTAATGTACGGAAACTTGTGTCATAATATGCCCAGTCATAACCTAAAGAAGCAAGGTGTCGAATGTTGGCTTGGTACTGGATCATGTGCTGGATGCTCTCCAGAAATTTCTCCACATATATGGACATGAAAACCTCGTAGGCACTAATCCACTGAATAATGGATTTCAGTGCCTTTGGGGTTTTGGGCATCCACACAATGGCAGGACCCGAGCCCTCAGACTCGCATACTGCCATCGAGTAGGATGCCGACGGGTCATGATTTGGTAACAGCAAAGCAAAATTCACGAATTCATTGGACCAGATTTGAGCCTTAATCTTAGGGTTTATTGCAGAGGCCAATGGGATGGAAGAAGTGACAAACCCAAAGGGTTGGGTGGGTTGTGTCAGAGACCCCGGGGCATTCCCGACCAAGGGGACGTCTGGATTACCCACTCCGAGGCTTGTAGCTTGATTACCTGGATGAATATGAGCCTGCAACACGTTCTGAAAGGCAGCTGTCAGGTCCTGCTGTAAACTGTCCCTGTATGGCTGAAGACCTGGAGGCAATGTGATGGTCAACTGTCTGTCAACAGAGGTTGGGGCCTTTTCCTCAGGCCAGCACCACCTGGTCTCATACAGTCTGATGAGCATGAGACCTGGTGGTGCTGGCCTGAGGAAAAGGAGTGTCTGTCGTCAAATGTGTACCAGGGAAGGAATCTGGCACAACCACCGAAGAAGCATGTATGGCCCTATTGTCCTGTGTAGAAGCCACCGCAACAAATTCCTGAGGGGGTTCACAGTTAGTGGCGTGAAGATTGGAAACAGTATGTTGTGACAAGTGTTGATTTAGTCCTGGAAGATTTCTTGTAGCACAGGCAGATGTAGTGCGAGCTGCATCATCCGTGGTAAAACTGGGACGGAACACACCATCTGCGATGGGGACCACGCGACCGAATGTCTGTCTAGAACTATCTGCTGCAGAAGAAAGTCTGGTATGGAACATGGGTTGATCCTGCAGTTGAGTCCCTGGTTGTCGGCACAACGGTGAAAGAGAATGTCCTGAAGTCATTGCGACAGGCATGTCTGTACACGCGTCGGAAGATCTATGAGAAAAGGCACCCACAGTTGATGGTATGTGGTTCTCAGATGTCAGTGTCACGGTGTGAGAGGCACCCAGCAGCGGTGCTTGGATGGGCTGATCTGCCATCTGAATGTCCTGAACTGGGTCACTATTCTGTTGTATCAGTGGCTCTGCTTGAGAGTTTGACTGCCGGCGAGTCCTCCGACTTGTCCCTGGCCTGAAGTTTGGACTTAACTGGTAGAGTGCTGGAAGCCCATATTTGGGCTTTATTCTGAAGTGCCGGTACCACAATTTAAAGGCTTCATATTCTGTGGATGTGCTTCATATTATCTTTGAAGTGATGTTATTTTATCCGTTAGGATTTGCCTTGTTACAATTTATGGGAGAGTGCCTAGTGGCACTCTCCCAAAAATTGTAATAAGGCAAAGATGCATTAAGAAATTTTAAGGGTCAAAAATAATTTAGCACTCTACCAGTTAAGCCATCAATGAGGGATGTGGCATCACCAGTGCTTTTTCTTTTGGCACAGGTCACCCGAGACTTGTATGCAGACTTACGTTTCCGTGGCGGCATGGCTGAAAAATAAATAAAAGAGCCACAGTATGTGTAATATTAAACAACACAAGTACCCCATATTCCCCCACCCCACCCCATGGGAAGGGATGGGTACTCTGTGTGCGGAATACCCAAGACACCGGAAAATAGCATTAAGGGAGGGGCCCATGCCATGCCCCCCCCTCCCCATACAGATCGCTTGCCAAAAAGGAAGCAATAAATCAATAAGTAAGGCCTTGTCCAGATCCGACATCAAGGAGGGGCTGCATGCATAACCCACCTCCCCCTCAATACAGACTGCAGTCGGTCTGATTGGGATATGTCAATGTCAGACGGGGGGGGGGGGGGGGGGGGGGGGGGGGGGGGGGGGGGGGGGGGGGGGGGGGTGGCATACAACGCCCACCCCCTCAAGACTGACCCATGTAAAAAGGAAGCAATAAATCAATAATACAAGTATTTCTAGATGCTGATCTGAGGTCCAAGAGGGGCTACATGCATAGCCCACCTCCCTATAAATACAGACCGCAACAAAGAAGCAATAAGTCACAACGTAGGTCATGTCCGATGCCAAGGAAGCATAAATCAATAATACAAATATGTCTAGATGCAGATCCGACATCAAGAGGGGCTACATGCATAGCCCACCTCCTTATAAATACAGATCGCAACCAAGCAGCATTAAGTGAAAACGCAGATCATGTCCGATGAAACATCGGAGGAGGGGCTCCATGCATAACCCACCTCCCCCACAAATAGTCAGAATAAACAGCAAGCCATATCCCTATCACTCCCCCCCCCCCCCCCCCCCCACACACACACACACCAATATGTAGACGTGACAAGCGAATAAGGGGTGCACAACGGCAGAGAAATATTACGGTTGAATGCCCCTACAAAACTATGAATCAATATTTTTTTTTTTTTTTTTTTTTTTTTTGGGGGGGGGGGGGGGGGGTAGGGCTGCTATTGAGATATACACAAGATGGCCATGACAGCCACACACAAACACAAACAACAAACCTCATACCCAGGTGCATCCATTTCTCCAGAACAGAAAAATCAGTGCAGGTGTTTAGGAAATGCAGGATCGCTCCACGGAGGCTACGCCAGAATTTGACTACCCCAATTGCATTCAAATGGACGCTATCACAGAGGTACTTGGTTCCAGTGGCAGCGTTCAGTTTTTTGTGTTCCTAAAAACAGGATGGTAAAGTGAACATATCATCAGGGAGGATTATATGCAAATATTGATTCACCAAATCAATGTGAGCATTGAATAACTCCTGTGATTTCTGAGTGTAGTGGGACCAACAGGCCGAGCTCGAGAGGCGGCGAAAAAGCTGACCAACCATGACCACTCCTGCATTTCCAAGGCTAAGCAGCTTAGCTGCAAAGTCGTCGATAGCACTGCCTACCGCTTCAGGGGATGAATTGGACAGGTCATTCGACCCAATTTGTAAAATAACCAAATGCGGTTGAAACTGTTGAATCGCAGTAAAAAATGAATCGTCAATTGACGGCACCGTAGCGCCCCCTTTTCTACACAGGCGAATAATAATGGGGCGGCCATCATGGCTCGACATGTGAAAATCTGGTGCAAAGTTACGGTTGGCAGAACAATGTCGCCTTTTGGAGAGATGTTGACCAAGATGAGAAATAAATGACGAACCAACTATCATGATGCGAATACACCGGGGCATGACGGTACAAAATGGAAATATGTGAGAAAAACCAGTATCCGCAACGATTCTGGAAACGAGACAAGTTCGGACGAACCGGTCAGGTTTGCAATTTCAAACAGAAAAACAATGGTGCCAAAGAAAATTGTTGAATGTGTGGCGGAATTCCAATTTAACCACGACATAAATAAGTACAACGAAACGGAATTGAGAGAATATGAAAGAAAAAATTAAGGACTTACCGGATAAAGAGATGAAACAAATTGAAGAAAGCAAATAGATCTGTTGTTGCAATGATGGAGATCTTGGCAAAACTGCCGCTATCGATACTGTGACGTCATCCTTCCGCGTCACAACAAAGATCTATCTATGCATGTGTTTCTCTGCATACATCTCCCTGTAAACTTGCCGCAGTGCTGAGGTCAGTGAAACAAAGTAAATTAATTATTCCTGCGCCCTGATGCATATTGATGAATTAACCAGACTACTTTTACCCCAACACTGCCACATGCACATCGAGTCAATAGACTTCAATTATTGGGTCCATAAAAGAAATAAGCACTGGTGTTTATTTCTCATTTGTTCTCTGCTAAGACAAATATCACAAACAGTTACATATTTATGTTTACCTATTCCTCGCAATGAAATTCTGGTGGGAATATGTTGCGAGTCATGAAAGGGGTGTGTCAAGAAATTATTATGTGTCCCATTGTCCAAAAGCACCTCTTTGTCTGACATTGACCATATTGAAAAACAAATTTTAAAATGCAAGATTTAAAAGAGGTTTTTTATAACATGGGTCATAATTTTGAACAGTTCAATAAAATCAAAATGTTTTCTGAAACATGTTGGGAAAGAACCAAACAGTCAATTTATTTTGGAAGCACCTTTACTCACACAGAGGGATTTTTTAGCATTATAATCTGCAATTAACAACACCTCATCAAAGAGAAGAATGTCAAATTTGTCTGTAGAAGATTATATTCAATTAACAGGCACATGCTCACTGCTGCACTCGCAGAAAACAACCTGCAGTGCACTCAACTGTTTTCAGTTTGTTACAAACATTTATCTGCGACTTGACAGCCCAAGCGACCAAAATAACTTCATTGAACATTCTAACACGATAACCCTTTCATGATACATCGAATGCACCTCATTGTAAATTGGCAAATGTTTGGCAGTTTTGACAATGCTTGCATCAGCAAAAGAATACTATTTATTTTCCTGATGCAGTCCCGTAAACTATAGGTATAGCAGTTATCCAGTTGACAGCTTTTCCAATCGGTTATGCTGACAACTGGTTGCAAACCAGTTATCCAGCTGTTTCAGCACTAGTAAACGCATGCATGGAAATCACTGCCCATGCATGGATTATGACCCGTCCACGGTGACTGGACTGTTGATGCTTGAAGTGATCTTGAATTCAACAAATAGGTAAATAAATTTAGCTTTCTTATCAACCTACCTTACAATTGTTTACTACAGGCTTGCACTACAGTGGAAGAACCTAACTCGGATAAAATACTCTATATTTTAATCTTTCCCAAGAAATTTAGGAAAGAAAAGTGGTGTAAAAACACCACTAAAAAATAAGCCAAAACTTGGTCGAGCGCCATCGGCGCACACCCAGTAAGGGACGCTCTTCTCTTAGTACAATTCCACGACTTCTGTTAACCAGTGCGCAAGCAGTCATCAAACCATTCTTCTTTTGTCCGTGCAACATGGTTGACGTGTTGCCATCTTTGCATTATGATACAGTGATAATTCAACTCGTCGATAATGGTTTTCCTGTGACTGGATTATGGATCTGAAGATCGTACAATAACAGGACTGTGTTTCCTCCCGCAGCTGCGGTGGGTGTGGAACACTGTCGTTTTGTGGTCTCCCAACTCGAACACGTCTGGTGTGAGTTATACCCCCTCCGGGGGGGATGTGCAGCTCCTCCCGCACCCACGGTGGTTGTGGAACGCTGTCGTTCTGGGGCCTCCTGACTCGACCACGTCTGGTGAGAGTTATCCGTGGGGGATGTGCAGTTTTTTTTACCATGGTGGATACTGCGGGAGTGGTTGGATTTCTGGTGAAGAGATGCCTGGTTCCGGGACTATGCGCCCTCTCCAGGCGACATCTGAGGCTGTCACTAGGGTTGTGACTCCTCCTTTGGAGGCCGAGCTAGGTGGCTCTCTCCCCTTTTCCTCCAGTTCCAACAGCTCCCGTCGTATCTGCTGCTACTGCTGTTCCATCTACAACGTCATCGGGCACCGTTTTTAGCCGGCCTCGGCTTATCCCTGCAAGGGTCTACAGGGATGTCTGTAGTGTGGTTGCGGGGTATCGGCCTCAGCCTTCCCCACCTTCAACTTGGTGAAGTCGGAAGTGGCTGCCGACTGAACCCACTGCTGTGTCCTCTCAGCCATTGAGCACAGCAGCTTTATACCTGCAGTGGTCTGCAGCGGTGTCTGGTAGTGTAGATGTGGGGTATCGGCCTCAGCCTTCCCTGACTTCAACTCGGCGAAGTTGGCAGTGGCTGCCGGCCGA
The DNA here is from genome assembly GCA_031216915.1 of Pictodentalium vernedei. Taxonomy (NCBI): domain Eukaryota; kingdom Metazoa; phylum Mollusca; class Scaphopoda; order Dentaliida; family Dentaliidae; genus Pictodentalium; species Pictodentalium vernedei. The sequence continues at coordinate 555,779,857 of CM062295.1, read as the reverse complement.
ACCCTCTACTGTGGTCTCCGTCGAGTACCACAGTTTTGTCATTGGCGTTTCCGTCCACTCATTCTGGTCACACAGCCAGTTTTGCAGGACCAATGCCTTCTGTGCAGCCTGGACCTTCTGCCCTGCAGAGGTCCGTGGCAACTCTCCTGAGTTCCTGCTATGTTGATCCTCGGAGTGTGTCGTACCCCTATACACATCTGCCCTCAGATGTTTTGGCTGCTGCCCGTCGCCCCGCTTCGGGTGTATTGGAGGATAGTGACCCTTCGCTGGTTAAGAAGGTCAGGTGTGAAGCCACTTTACTGGTTCGTCCCCATGCCCTCTCCTTACTCAGGTTCTGTCCAAGAGCCTTCCCGTTGCTTCCAGCGAGGCAGCGAGTAGTTTCCAGGCGCCCCCTATGGTGCCACCTCCCGGGATTGGAAACAGGCTGCTTTCTGATCCCCCTTGTGTGCCTACACCATGGGAGGCATTGGCTGGTTTGCCCACGATAGGCTATGTGTCTTCCGACTCCCGGGAGGAGTCAGACGTCCTTGATATCAAGAGCCAGCAGTCTTCTGACTTGGGGGCAGCTCTTGACTTTGTGTTTGGGTTCCTTCCGGGTCTCAAACCATCAAACCAGCCGACAGTATCAGCCAGGCCACGATCATCGGGCGCGGGCCTACAGCCTGTGGAGCAACCTGCTTCTGGGCATCTTCGACTGTGCCAGTCAGTACAGGTGGTTGAAGCATTTTCAGCCTTGGACTCTGAGCTGAGTTCCAAGGCTATGAAGGCTCCGTTCTTCACCAGGGTTGACACCTTTTTGCCTCCGGTGCATTATCGTTACTATGATTTTACCAATCCATCTGTCTGCCAGACTTTGACGGTTTGGGATCAGGACTCCAATTCCCTCAGGCTTTCCAAGCCCAAGTCTGCCGTCATTCCTTTGATGACACTGGAGTCCATGTTGGGCTTATCAAGAGAAATGTTGGGTATACTTTCTCTCTTCGATCACATCGTCTCTGCCTTAGCTGCCTATCTGCCTCCAGATAGGTTTGTTGATGTACAGGCTCCTTTGCGTGTGCTGTCCAAGGCACTCATGCATCTTACTCACACGCATGCCTGTGACACAGGTATTTTGGAACTAGTTCGAAGGGACTCTGTGCTGGACACAGGTCAATCCCTTCCTGAGGGGCAGCGCACTGCTCTTCGATCTGCTTCTTTGGCAGGTCCGCTACTGTTCCATGGGTTCCGTGTTGACGGTCCGGCTGATGTCCTACGTCATTCCAAAGATCAGCTGCTGCTTCGTCAGCTTGATCAGCCTTCTAGGGGAGACAGGGACCATTCAAAGCCTAACAAGTACCCTTCTGCTTCTTCTGCGAAGCAAAGGGCTGATCTTTTGGCCACCGCTTCTACTTCTTACTCACGGGGTAAGGGTAAGCGTCGGCAGGCTAGAGGGAAGTCTCAGGATTCTTCAATCAGTAGAGGAGGTGGTTTCTCCTCTCGCGGGCCACGTCGGGGCTCGAACTGAAGGTCCTCACCTTGATTCGTCCCAGGTTGGAGGAAGGATAGCAGAGTTCGCAGACCGTTGGGCCACCATCACATCCGCTCCTTGGGTGTTAGATGTTGTTCGGTCCAGGCTGCAAATATCCTTCCGGAGGCACCCACTCTGTCCAAAATGCCTCTTCCAACCACAGTTCCTTCAGACATTTTACGTCGGGAGCTTTTGTCCACAGAGATAGACAATCTCCTGGCCAAGGGGGCGATCGAGGTCGTCAAGAACATTCAGTCAGTGGGGTTTTATTCCCGCCTGTTCTTGGTGCGAAGAAGGACGGCCGACTCCAACTGGTTATCGATCTGAGTATCCTGAATCATTGCTCCCAAGTTCAGCATGGAGACTTTCAGATCGGTCCACCGTTCTATTCACCAGGGAGATTTCGCTTCCAACATCGACCTGCGAGACGCTTACTTTCACGTTCCAATTCATCGGGAGACACAGAAGTATCTCAGGTTCACTTTTCTGGGGCGAGTTTACCAGTTCAAGTTTATCTTTCGGCCTCAACCTGGCTCCTTGGGCCTTCACCCGACTGATATCGAATGTGATAGCCTTCCATCGCAAACAGTCCAGGGTGACTACTTCGGCTTATCTAGACGATATCCTCCAGAGGCATTCCAATGCTGCCTTACTGGAGTTGGATATCGACACTCTGTTGAGCTTGCTCACATCGCTAGGATTCAGAGTCAACGAGGATCTGGTCCCTTCTCAATCGTTTTGTCATCTGGGGATGGCCTTCCGCAGTTCAATACGGTGGCGGTTCCCCAGACCAGGGCTGTGATTCTCTCAGCTTTTGCTCTGACTCTGTCCCAGTCCACATCCGCGACAGCACGGGGTATTCTCTGGCTGCTCGGTCTCTGCGGTTCGGTGATGGATCTCATTCCTCTTGGTCTCCCAAACTTTCTGCTCAGTCGATGGAGGCCGAATGTCTATTCTCTGGATCTGGTGCTTCAGTTACCGGAATCTCTTCATCCTCACCTTCTCCACTGGACGGACGTTCAGTGGATCATGCAGGGTGACTTACCCACGTCTGATCGCATTCTGACGGCAGATGCCAGTGATCTCGGATGGGGTGCAACGTTGGATCCTCTAGGTCTTTCCCTTCACGGGATGTGGGACCAGGATCGGGCATCTCTACACATCAACCAGAAGGAGCTTCTTGCTCTTCTTCTGAGTTTCAGGCAGTGGATCCCTCACCTGTCGAATCGCCAGGTCCTTCTGTTGTCCGACAATTCGACAGTGGTTGCTTACATTCGGAACCAGGGCGGTACGCACTCGGTTCCAGTGTACGAATTGGCTCGGGATCTTCTACTGCTCGCTCAGGACGTCAACGCCGGGGTGGTTGTTTGTCACATTCCCGGTCGTCTGAACGTCCTAGTTGACTCCCTGTCCCGACGGGGCAGGTTCTTTTCCATCGATTGGATGCTCCACATGGCGGTGTTCCATCGATCTCTTTGCGACTCATTGAAACCATCAGGTGGACACTTTCATGTCCCCGTGTCCAGATGCTCTGGCTTTCGCCGTGGACGCTTTGGCCCTCCTTTGGGACGGTCTTGTCAGCTACGCCTTCCTGCCGGTTCCGATTCTGCCTCAGGTTCTAGCCCAGATATGAACCAGCAGTCGTCGAATCCTTTCGATCACACCCCTGTCGCCTCGGGTGGTGTGGATCAATCTGCTCCGCTCTCTGTGGTTCTGGCATGTCTCCCTCTATGTCACGACTTTCTTTTGCCAAAGTCGCCCGAGGAGGTTGCAAGTTGACCCGACTTCATTGTGCCTTCGCGCATGTCTTTTTTCGGGTCCTGTCTTCTCCGTAGTGGTTTTTAGAGACAAGCAGTGGAGTTTGCTTTTCTTCTTCAAGGAGGCACTCTCTCCACTGGTTTAGCCTCTGTGGCTCAGTTGAAGGCTCTTCTGTCGATGGTGTGCGATCACGCTGTTGCTTCTGTCACTTCTTCGATCACACCGATTGCGGAGTTTCTGGTATATGTTTGTTTCTGGGGGTCTCCAGCAATGGGTACACGTCCATGCTTCGGAGACCTTTTTCATTTGTGGTACCGCATTGTTTCGACACTCATCCTTGCCTCTCCGAGCTTGTTCAGCTCTGTTCCTTGAAAAGGCCTAGGACTTTGCAGTTACACCAAGATGGACACTTTCTTGGCTTGGGCGCTGCTCTGCTTGGGGGGAGGGGGGGGGGGGGGGCATTCGCCTTTATCCTGGATGGATATGCGTTTTTTCACGTGCCAGATCTCTCCTGCATCCATTTCTCAATGGATTTGTCTTGCTATTTGTGCAGCTTCCACTCGTCTAGCTATTGGTGATTGTATTACCAATTGTTTTTTCTGCCACGAGGTGCATGCATTGTCTTCCTCACAGGGCTTTTACTAACTCTGTCATGTTGTCGGATGTTATACTGGCAGCCTACTGGAGAAATGCTACCTTCTCCATTTATCTGTGACGGTTGCAGGAGCCGACAGAGGACCTTTGTCCTACGGCCCTCTTTCTTCAGCTCAGGCTGTTGTCTATCCCAGCCATTCAGCTTTTTACAGGGTCAGTTCCAGCTCCGTGCTGTTACTGCCCTTTCTGTCTGTGCATCGCACTTCACCATACGCCTCATCTTTCGTTGTCTTTTACTAATGTTTGTGATGCTATGGTTTGATAGGCCTAGGGATCTCTTCCTCTGTCCACGGTTCGAGTGCAGTTGAGTTATGTGTGGGTTGGTTATGTGATTCCCTCCATCCTATTGTCTATTCAGCCTGTAGTAAACAATTGTAAGGTAGGTTGATAAGAAACATATATTTTATAGTAAATTTCCTTTCTTATTATACCTACCACAATTGTTTACATGGAGGCCCTCCCGTCTTCTTATTCGGGTAAGAAGCCTTCCTCCCGCTGATCACATACCTACGATGTTGGTGGACTCAGAAGAATGGTTTGATGACTGCTTGCACACTGGTTAACGGAAGTCGTGGAATTGTACTAAGAGAAGAGCGTCCCTTACTGGGTGTGCGCCGATGGCGCTCGACCAAGTTTTGGCTTATTTTTTAGTGGTGTTTTTACACCACTTTTCTTTCCCAAATCTCTTGGGAAAGATTAAAATAGAGAGTATTTTATCCAAGTTAGGTTCTTCCAGTGTAGTGCAAGCCTGTAGTAAACAATTGTGGTAGGTATAATAAGAAAGGAAATTTACTATAAAACTTATATTTTCCTAAAGCAACTTTTGATCCTACATAAGAAAATACTATCAAGAAATATTCTTGAATGAACATTTGTAAGTTTATTTGGCACACAAGATAAGGTGCTTCAAGGTAAATGTGAACAATATGTATGGTCAGTGTAATTTTTTGTTTGAACAAAATGATCTCAAGTGAATGACTTAGGCTCACTTGAAAACTCATTCCAAGAATTTGATATCAAAGAACCCCCACAAAATGTTTTTTGGACACGGAAAAGAACTATAATGGAATTTACTTGAAATATAGTGCTCCAGGTTGGAGTTGTACTTATATGGTACTCTAGGATGAAAACAATTTCATATTATTAGAGAATTCCATACTTTTAAGTTCACTGAGTTTGTTTGTATTTTGGCAAGAAATTGTTCTTTTTGGACCCTGTGTTTCTTGTTCAAATGCATGTAGAAAATGACAGCTAACATTTTATGTCATTTGCTCAACTTTGGCGAAGCCAAATTTGAGGTCTTGTCATGGCCCGTGTCCGTCTGCCTGTCGCACTGTCAACACAGCTTGGGCTAGAGGCTGTATTTATGAATCGATCTTTACGAAACTTCTTGGGTACCTTTATCACGGTGGGATGAGAACGAGTGTTTTTGGGTCCAGTCTGAAATTCAAGATGGCCATTGGCAGCCATTTTGTACAAAATTAGGTGCAATCAGATTTTTAACTTAACTTGACAAAGTCAAGATAAGCTATTGCCATCACACGTGCGGAAATCTGTTAGTCTGTGAGTCTGTTAGTATGTGAATCTGTGAGTCTGTTCACATTTTCCTTTAGCACAGGCTACACCCTGTAGTTCTTGTCTGAACGTCACAAAATTTCATATGCAGGTTTGGGGTCATGTCTGGATGAGAACGTCCCCTTTTGGTTGTGATCGGTCAACTTGTATGGCTGCCTGAGCCCAAAAACCTTTAGCATAGTCTATAGGTCGTATTTATGGAAGGATTTCATTGTAAATTGGTAGGTTGACTCCATATAATGCCTAAATGATGACATCGCCTATTGGTTATGATTGGTCAACTCTGACGGCTACAGGTGGCTGAAGCCCGAAAACCTTGAGCACAGTCTACAGGTCATATTTATGAAGGGATTTCATTGTAACTTTGTAGGATCACTCCAGATGATGCCCAGTTGCGAATGTCCCCTTTTGGTTGCGATCATTCAGCCATGATGGCTGCCCGAGCCTGAAACCCAAAAACCTTTAGCACAGTCTACAGGTCATATTTATGAAGGGACTTCATTGTAACTTGGTAGGTTGACTTTATATAATGTCTAGATGAGAACGTCCCCTTTTGGACACGATTGGGCAACTGTGATGGCTACAGGGGCCTGAAGCCCGAAAACCTTTAGCACAGTCTACAGGTCATATTTATGAAGGGATTTCATTGTAACTTGGTAGGATGACTCCAAATAATGACTAGATAAGCATGTCCCCCTTTGGTTGCGATCATTCAGCCTTGATGGCTGCTCGAGCCCAAAAACCTTTAGCATAGTCTATAGGTCGTATTTATGGAAGGATTTCATTGTAACTTGTCAGTTTGACTCTATATGATGCCTAGATGATGACATCCCTTTTTGGTCGTGATTGGTAATAATGACGGCTACAGGTGCCCAAAGCCCGAAAACCTTCAGCACAGTCTACAGGTCATATTTATGAAGGGATTTCATTGTAACTTCGAAGGATCACTCCAGATGATGCCCAGATGAGAATGTCCCCTTTTGGTTGCAATCATTCAAACATGATGGCTGCCCGAGCTCGAAGTCCGAAAACCTTTAGCACAATCTACAGGTCATATTTATGAAGGAATTTCATTGTAACCTAGTAGGATGACTCCAAATAATGACTAGATGAGCATGTCCCCTTTTGGTCACGATTATTCAGCCTTGATGGCTGCCCGAATCCAAAAACCTTTAGCATAGATTATAGGTCGTATGTTTGGAAGGATTTCATTGTAACTTGTCAGGTTGACTCCATATAATGCCAGGATCAGGACATCCCTTTTTGGTTGTGACTGGTCAACTGTGACGGCTACAGGTGCCCGAAGCCCAAAAACCTTCAGCACAGTCTGCAGGTCACATTTATGAAGGGATTTCATTGTAACTTCGTAGGATCACTCTAGATGATGCCCAGATGAGAATGTCCCCTTTTGGTTGCGATCATTCAACCATGATGGCTGCCCGAGTCCGAAGCCCAAAAACCTTTAGCACAGTCTTCAGGTCATATTTACGAAGGGATTTCATTGTAACTTGATAGGTTGACTTCATATAATGTCTAGATGAGAACATCCCTTTTTCGTCGCAATCATTCAGCCTTGATGGCTGCCCAAGCTCAAAAACCTTTAGCATAGTTTATAGGTCATATTTATGGTAGGATTTCATTGTAACTTGTTAGGTTAACTCCAGATAATGTCTAGATGAGAACGTCCCCTTTTGGTCGCGATCATTCAGCCTTGATAGCTGCCCAAACCCAAAACCCAGAAACCTTTAGCGTAGTCCATAAGTCGTATTTATGGAAGGATTTCATTGTAACTTGTAAGGTTGACTCCATATAATGCCTAGATGATGACATCGTTTTGGTCGTAATTGGTCAACTGTGATGGCTTCAGGGGCCCGAAGCCTGAAAACCTTGAGCATAGTCTACAGGTCATATATATGAAGGGATATCATTGTAACTTTGATCACTCCAGATTATGCCTTTTGGTCGCGATCATTCAACCATGATGGCTTCCTGAGCCCAAAACCCAAAAAACTTTAGTACAGACTACAGGTCATATTTGTGAAGGGATTTCATTGTAACTTAGAAGAATGACTCAGTATAATGTCGAGATGAGGACGTCCTCTATTATTTGCAATCGGTCTACCGTCATGGCTACACAGGCCTGAAGCCCGAAAACCTTTAGCACAGTCTACAGGCCATATTTATGAAGGGATTTCAATGTAACTTGATAGGATGACTCGATTTGGAATAATTTCACTGTAACTTGGTAACTTTTGTTGACATAACGTTAACTGTGAGGGCCACATACATTAACTGTGAGGTCATATTAACCCACCCCTCAGCACTTTAGTACAGTATACACCTCATATTATTTTTATTAAAAACATAGCATACAGGGAACAGAAATTAACATTTTCCCAATTATCACAATTCTTGTCTTATTTCATAATCCTTTCATAAACATTGAACATTATCCTTTTCATCAAACACAACACACAGACAAGTTAAGCTACAGTGTCATTGACACTTTCATTGTGCAGAACTTCCATACGAAAGCTCTGATTTGAATAAGTTTTTGTATGAATATTTAGTACCATGGGATACATCACATATAATACAGGTTTTTCTTGTGGGTAAATTATACAAATTAGACTAACTTTGATTTATTTAGTGTTACTTTCAGCACTGTAAGTGCAAATGCCAATACGGCTCGGGCTAGAGGCCATATTTATGAACCGATCTTTACGAAACTTCTTGGGCACCTTTGTTATCGCCGTGGGACGAGAACGGGTGTCTTGGGATATGGTCCGAAATTCAAGATGGCCACCAACAGCCATTTTGTACTTTAGTTGGTGCAATCAGTTTTTTGTATGGAACTTCTGTATGAAAGTTCTGATTTGAATAAGTTTTTGTATGAATGTTTAGTAACATGGAATACATCACATATAATACAGATTTTTTTTCTCCTGCAGAAATTATGCAAATTAGATGAACTTTGATTTATTCAGTGTTACTTATACACAGTAAGTGCACATGTCAATATGGCTTGGACTAGGGGCTGCATTTGTGAACCGAAATTAGGTCCAATCAGTTTTTTAGCTTAACTTGACATAGTCAAGATAAGCTATTGCCATCACGCGTGCAAAAGTCTGTGTGTCTGTGAGTCTGTTAGTCTGTGAGTCTGTTCACATTTTCCTTTAGCACGGGCTACACCCCACAGTTGTTGTCTGATCATCACGAAATTCATATGCAGGTTCGAGGTCATGTCTAGATGAGAACATCCCCTTTTGGTCACAATCGGGCAACCGGTATGGCTGCCCGAGCCCAAAACCCGAAAACCATTAGCACAGTCTACAGGTCGTATTTATGAAGGGATTTCATTGTAACTTGGTAGGATGCCTCTGTATAAAGCCTAGATGAGAACGTCTCCTTTTGAGCATGATCTATCAACCGTGATGGCTGCCCAAGCCCGAAATCCAAAAACTTTTAGCACAGTCTGCATGTCATGTTTAATATGGAGAGATTTCATTGTAACTTGGTAGGATGACTCCTCATGATCTCTAGATGAGAATTTCCTCATTTGGGCATGATCTGCCAACTGTGACGACTGTCCGAGTCCAAAACCCGAAAACCTTTAGCACAGCCTACAAGTCATATTTATTGAGGAATTTCATTATAACTTGGTGGGTTGACTTCATACAATGTCTAGATGAAAAAGTCACCTTTTGGTCCTGATTGGGCAACTGTGATGGCTTCTACAGGTCTACAGGTCATATTTATGAAGGGATTTCATTGTAACTTGGTAGGATGACTCCAAATAATGTCTAGATGAGAACGTCCCATTTTGATCGCGATCATTCAGCCTTGATGGGTGCCCGAGTCAAAAAACTTTTAGCATAGGCAAAAGGACATGTATGGAAGGATTTCATTGTAACCTGTTAGGTTGACTCCATATAATGCCTAGATGATGACATCCCCTTTTGGTTGTGATTGGTCAACTGTGATGGTTACAGGTGCCCGAAGCCCAAAAATCTTGAGCACAGTCTACAGGTCATATTTATGAAGGGATTTCATTGTAACTTCGTAGGATCACTCCAGATGATGCCCAGATGAGAATGTTCCCTTTTGGTTGCGATCATTCAACCATTATGGATGCCCGAGCCCAAAGCCCGAAGACCTTTAGCACAGTCTACAGGTCATATTTTTGAAGGGATTTCATTGCAACTTGGTAGGTTTGACTTTATATAATGTCTAGATGAAAACTTTTGGACACGATTGGGCAACTGTGACAGCTACAGGGGCCCGAAGCCCAAAAACCTTTAGAACAGTCTACAGGTCATAATTATGAAGGGATTTCTTTGTAGCTTGGTAGGATGACTCCAAATAATGTCTAGATGAGAACGTCCCCTTTTGGTCATGATCATTCAGCCTTGATGGCTGCCCGAGCCCAAAAACCTTTAGCATAGTCTATAGGTCGTATTTATGGAAGGATTTCATTGTAACTTGTTAGGTTGACTCCATATAATGCCTAGATGATGACATCCCCTTTTGGTCGTGATTGGTCAACTGTGATGGCTACAAGTGCCTGAAGCCTGGAAATCTTGAGCATAGTCTGCAGGTCATATTTATGAAGGGATTTCATTGTAACTTCGTAGTATCACTCCAGATGATGCCAAGATGAAAATGTTCCCTTTTGGTTGTGATCATTCAACAATGATGGCTCCCGAGCCCAAAGCCCGAAAACCTTTAGCACAGTCTTCAGTTCATATTTATGAAGGGATTTCATTGTAACCTGGTAGGTTGACTTCATATAATGTCTAGATGAGAACAGCCCCTTTTGGACACCATTAGGCAACTGTGACGGCTACAGGGGGCCTGAAGCCCGAAAACCTTTAGCACAGTCTACAGGTGATATTTATGAAGGGATTTCATTGTACCTTGGTAGGATGACTCCAAATAATGTCTAGATGAGCATGTCCCCTTTTGGTCATGATCATTCAACCTTGATAGCTGCCCAAGCCCAAAACCCCAAAACCTTTAGCACAGTCTATAGGTCATATTTATGGAAGGATTTCATTGTAACCTGTTAGTTTGACTCCATATAATGCCTAGATGATGACATCCCCTTTTGGTCATGATTGGTCAACTGTGACGACTTCAGGGGCCCAAAGCCCGAAAACCCTGAGCACAGTCTACAGGTCATATTTATGAAGAGATTTCATTGTAACTTGGTGGGTTGACTTCATACAATGTCTAGATGAAAAAGTCACCTTTTGGTCCTGATTGGGCAACTGTGATGGCTACAGGGGCCCGAAGCCCGAAAACCTTTAGCACAGTCTACAGGTCATATTTATGAAGGGATTTCATTGTAACTTGGTAGGATGATTCCAAATAATGTCTAGATGAGAACGTCCCATTTTGATTTCGATCATTCAGCCTTGCTGGGTGCCCGAGTCAATAAACTTTTAGCATAGGCAAAAGGACATATTTATGGAAGGATTTCATTGTAACCTGTTAGGTTGACTCCATATAATGCCTAGATGATGACATCCCTTTTGGTTGTGATTGGTCAACTGTGATGGCTACAGGTGCCCGAAGCCCAAAAATCTTGAGCACAGTCTACAGGTCATATTTATGAAGGGATTTCATTGTAACTTCGTAGGATCACTCCAGATGAGAATGTCCCCTTTTGGTTGCGGTCATTCAGCCATTATGGATGCCCGAGCCCAAAGCCCGAATACCTTTAGCACAGTCTACAGGTCATATTTTTGAAGGGATTTCATTGTAACTTGGTAGGTTTGACTTTATATAATGTCTAGATGAGAACTTTTGGACACGATTGGGCAACTGTGACAGCTGCAGGGGCCCGAAGCCCAAAAACCTTTAGAACAGTCTACAGGTCATAATTATGAAGGGATTTCTTTGAAGCTTGGTAGGATGACTCCAAATAATGTCTAGATGAGAACGTCCCCTTTTGGTCATGATCATTCAGCCTTGATGGCTGCCCGAGCCCAAAAATCTTTAGCATAGTCTATAGGTCGTATTTATGGAAGGATTTCATTGTAACTTGTTAGGTTGACTCCATATAATTCCTAGATGATGACATCCCCTTTTGGTCGTGATTGGTCAACTGTGATGGCTACAAGTGCCTGAAGCCTGGAAATCTTGAGCATAGTCTGCAGGTCATATTTATGAAGGGATTTCATTGTAACTTCGTAGGATCACTCCAGATGATGCCAAGATGAGAATGTTCCCTTTTGGTTGTGATCATTCAACAATGATGGCTCCCGAGCCCAAAGCCCGAAAACCTTTAGCACAGTCTTCAGTTCATATTTATGACGGGATTTCATTGTAACCTGGTAGGTTGACTTCATATAATGTCTAGATGAGACCAGCCCCTTTTGGACACCATTAGGCAACTGTGACGGCTACAGGGGCCTGAAGCCCGAAAACCTTTAGCACAGTGTACAGGTGATATTTATGAAGGGATTTCATTGTACCTTGGTAGGATGACTCCAAATAATGTCTAGATGAGCATGTCCCCTTTTGGTCATGATCATTCAACCTTGATAGCTGCCCAAGCCCAAAACCCTAAAACCTTTAGCACAGTCTATAGGTCATATTTATGGAAGGATTTCATTGTAACCTGTTAGTTTGACTCCATATAATGCCTAGATGATGACATCCCCTTTTGGTCGTGATTGGTCAACTGTGATGACTTCAGGGGCCCAAAGCCCGAAAACCCTGAGCACAGTCTACAGGTCATATTTATGAAGGGATTTCATTGTAACTTCGTAGGATCACTCCAGATGATGCCCAGATGAGAATGTCCCCTTTTGGTTGCGTCATTCAACCATGATGGCTGCCCAAGCCCAAAGCCCAAAAACCTTTAGCACAGTCTACAGGTCACATTTATGAAGGGATTTCATTGCAACTTGGTAGGTTGACTTCATATAATGTCTAGATGAGAACGTCCCCTTTGGATGCAATTGGGAAACTGACTGCTCCAGGGGTCCAAAGCCCGAAAACCTTTAGCACAGTCTACAGGCCATATTTATGAAAGGATTTCAATGTAACTTGATAGGATGACTCGTTTTGGAATAATTTCACTGTAACTTGGTAACTTTCGTTGATATACGTTTACTGTGAGGGCCGCATACATTAACTGTGAGGTCATATTTAACCCACCCCTCAGCTCTTTAAGACAGTGTACACCTCATATTATTTTTTATCAAAAACATAGCATACAGGGAACAGAAATGAACATATTCCCAATTATCACAATTCTTGTCTTATTTCATAATCCTTTCATAAACACTGAATATTATCCTTTTCATCAAACACAACACACAAGTTAAGCTACAGTGTCATTGACACTTTCATTGTACAAAACTTTTATATAGCTCAGGCTAGAGGCTGTATTTATGAACCGATCTTCACGAAACTTCTTTGGTACCTTTGTTATCACCTTGGGACAGGAACGAGTGTTTTTGGGTGCCTTTGTTATCACTGTGCTATGAGAACAAATATTTTGGGGTTCAGTCAGACCCACTCTGGGACTCAAAGATTTCTTTTCTAGTTTAGCATCTGACTGTCACCCACCTTTACAATATTTTACCTATACATTTGTTACAGTCTACCTCAGTATTTATGTACAGACCGTTACAATACTTTATATGTACCTTTGTTATCAGGTCATTACCTAGATGTTTGTCATTGCTGTGTCACATACTATACATGTACATGTCTTAACAAGTTGAGCTACCGTGTCATAGACACTTTCATTTTTAGCTTAACTTGACAAAGTCGAGATAAGCTATTGCCATCATGTGTGAAGGAGTCTGTAAGTCTGCTCATTTTCTTGAGCACAGGCTACACCCCCGTAGTTCTTGTCTGATCATCACGAAATTTCATATGCAGGTTCGAGGTCATATCTAGATGAGAATCTTTTGGTCACAATTGGTCAACTGTGACAGCTATGTGAGCCTGAAACCCAAAAACCTTTAGCACAGTCTACAGGTTGTATTTATGAAGGGATTTCATTGTAACTTGATAGGATGACTCTGTATGATGTCTAGATGAGAACGCCCCCTTTTGATCATGATCGGTCACCCATGACGGCCACACGAGCCCGAAACCCGCAAACCTTTAGCACAGTCTACAGGTCGTATTTATGAAGAGATTTTATCCTAACTACATACGATGACTCAGTATTATGTCTAGATGAGAACATCCTATTTTGGTTGGGTTCAGTGAACCGTTACGGCCACAGGGGCACGTAACCTAGATTCCTTTAGCACAGTCTACAGCTTGCATTTATGAAGGGATTTCATTACAAATTTGTATGATGACTCAGTATAATGTCTAGATGAGAATGTCCTATTTTGGCTATTATCAGTTAACCGAGACGGCTGCACAGTCATGTGACCAAGGTTTGTTTTGCACAGTCTACAGTTCATATTTATGAAGCGATTTCATTGTAACTTGGAAGAATAACTCAGTATGATGTCTAAATGAGACTGTCCTATTTTGGTCACGATCGGTCGGCTGTTACCGCCACCTGGTCAAGTGGCCTAGATTCCTTTAGCACTGTCTACTGGTTTTTAGCTCACCTGACTGAAAGTCAGGGTGAGCTTTTCTTATCACTCTTCGGCCGTTGTCCGTCGTCCTGCGTGAAGGTGGTGTTTGAGCCTCTTTCTCCTAAACCACTGACCACATTTTAATTAAATTTCATGTAAGTAGTGGTTATGTAGGGGCATTTTGATTTTTATCCAAAATAGGTTTCGGCTCATATTGAGCAGAGGTGTGGGGAAAAAATGGCAAGATTTTTTGAAAATCTTCTTCTAATGAACCACCAGTAGCAGAGACTTGATATGTAGTATACAGAGTCCTTTTGAGGTTTAGAATCAAGTTTGTTCAAGAGAAGTTTGTTGGGCAATATTTGCCTTCATTATGGGAGGGGCAAAAATTTTGGCCACGCCTAAAATTTCTATTTTCAGAACCGTCAGGTCAATTTGAACCAAATTTGATATGAGATGATAATGGGTCATAAGTAGTTGATTGATGCAAAAAAGATTTTCTCATTGCCCCGTGGGAACCTCGGGAGCTAAAAATAGGAAAAACCTTAAAACTGCCATATCTCCAAAACTACACAGCACAGAGAATTCTCTTATTTTGTATAAAGCTTACTTTTATCCAGTAGAATAGAATGGTTAAAAAAAATCCCTATCGGTTTGATCACAAGGTACTTTTTTCAAGACTTTGAAAAAGTTCTGAGTCGGCACTTTTTAACACTGTAGGCAATGGGAAAAAGATTAAAAAATCTTCTTCTCCAGATCCAGCAGGCAGAATCTTTTGATATTTGGTATGCTTCATTGTAGGGTGGATCTGATTCAAGTTTGTTCAAATCGGCCCCCTGGGTTCATATTTGGGCTCAGTATAGGAGCCCGATTTCGAACTTAGTGCATTTCAGGCAAATTTCTTAAAAAATCTTCTTCTCCAGATCCAGCAGGCAGAATCTTTTGATATTTAGTATGCAACATTGTGGGGTAGATCTGATTGAAGTTTGTTCAAATCGGCCCCCTGGGTTCATATTTGGGCTCAGTATAGGAGCCCGATTTCGAACTTATGCATTTCAGGCAAATTTCTTAAAAAATCTTCTTCTCCAGATCCAGCAGGCAGAATCTTTTGATATTTGGTATGCAACATCGTGGGGTGGATCTGATGGAAGTTTGTTCAAATTGGCTCCCTGGATTCATATTTGGGCTCACTATAGAAGCCCGAATTCGAACTTAGTGCATTTCAGGCAAATTTCTTCAAAAATCTTCTTCTCCAGATCGAGCAGGCAGAATCTTTTGATATTTGGCATGCAACATTGTGGGGTGGATCTGATGCAAGTTTGTTCAAATCGGCCCCCTGGGTTTAAATTTGGGCTCAGTATAGAAGCTCGAATTCGAACTTAGTGCATTTCAGGCAAATTTCTTCAAAAATCTTCTTCTCCAGATCCAGCAGGCAGAATCTTTTGTTATTTGGTATGCAACATTGTGGGGTGGATCTGATTCAGGTTTGTTCAAATCGGCCCCCTGGATTCATATTTGGGCTCACTATAAAAGCTTGAATTCGAACTTAATGCATTTCAGGCAAATTTCTTAAAAAATCTTCTCCAGATCCAGCAGCCAGAATCTTTTGATATTTGGTATGCAACATTGTGGGGTGGATCTGATTCAAGTTTGTTCAAATCGGCTCCCTGGGTTTATATTTGGGCTCAGTATAGAAAGCTTGAATTTGAACTTAGTGCATTTCAGGCAAATTTCTTAAAAAATCTTCTTCTTCAGATTGAGCAGGCAGAATCTTTTGATATTTGGTATGCAACATTGTGGGGTAGATCTGATTCAAGTTTGTTCAAATCGTACTCCTAGGTTTATATTTGGGCTCATTATAGAAGCTCGAATTCGAACTTAGTGCATTTCAGGCAAATTCCTTCAAAAATCGTCTTCTCCAGATCCAGCAGGCAGAATCTTTTGTTATTTGATATGCAACATTGTGGGGTGGATCTGATTCAAGTTTGTTCAAATCGGCTCCCTAGATTCATATTTGGGCTCACTATAAAAGCTCGAATTCGAACTTAGTGCATTTCAGGCAAATTTCTTTGAAAATCTTCTTCTCAAGATCCAGCAGACAGAATCTTTTGATATTGGGTATGCACCATGCTTAGGGGGGTGAGATTCAAGTTTGTTCAAGCCATGTCCCTAGGTCCATATTTGGACTGACTGTGGGAGCTTGAATTGTAACTTAGTTCAAAATGAGGAATTTTCTTTAAAAATCTTCTTCTTCAGATCCAGCAGTCGGAATGTTTTGATATTTGGTGTGCAGCATCCTTAGGGGGGTGAGATTCAAGTTTGTTAAAGCCAAGTCCCTGGGTTCATATATGGGCTCCCTGTGGGAGCCCGAATTATAACTTAGTTCAATATGAGGAATATTCTTTAAAAATCTTTTTTAAGATCCACTGGTCAGAATATTTGGATATTTGGTTTCAGCTTTTCTTAGGAGGAGCAGATGCAACTTGTGGAAATCAATTCTCTGGGTTGATATTTAGGCTACCATGTCAGGTGAGCGCCCTCAGGTCCCCTGGGGCCTCTTGTTTAGCTCACCTGACTGAAAGTCAGGGTGAGCTTTTCTTATCACTCTTCGTCCGTCGTCCGTCCGTCGTCCTGCATGAAGGTGGTGTTTGAGCCTCTTTCTCCTAAACCACTGGCCACATTTTAATTAAATTTCATGTAAGTAGTGGTAATATAGGGGCATTTTGATTTTTATGCAAATTAGGTTTCGGCTCGTATTGAGCAGAGGGGTGTGGAAAAAACGGCCAATTTTTTTGAAAATCTTCTTCTAATGAACCACCAGTAGCAGAGACTTGATATGTGGTATATAGAGTCCTTTTGAGGTTTAGAATCAAGTTTGTTCAAGAGAAGTTTGTTGGGCATTATTTGCCTTCGTTATGGGAGGGACAAAAATTTTGGCCACGTCTAAAATTTCTATTTTCAGAACCGTGAGGTCGATTTGAACCAAATTTGATATGAGATGATAATGGGTCATAAGTAGTTGATTGATGCAAAAAAGTTTTTTCTCATTGCCCCGTGGGAACCTCGGGAGCTAAAAATAGGAAAAACCTTAAAACTGCCAAATCTCCAAAACTATACGGCACAGAGGATTCTTATTTGGTATAAAGCTTACTTTTATCCAGTAGAATAGAATGGTTAAAAAAAATCCCTATCGATTTGATCGCAAGGTACTTTTTTCAGGACTTTGAAAAAGTGCTGAGTCAGCACTTTTTAACACTGTAAGCAATGGAAAAAACTTTTGATATTTGGTATGCAACATTGTAGGGTGGATCTGATTCAAGTTTGTTCAAATTGGCTCCCTAGATTCATATTTGGGCTCACTACAGAAGCTTGAATTCGAACTTAGTGCATTTCAGGCAAATTTCTTCAAAAATCTTCTTCTCCAGATCCAGCAGGCAGAATCTTTTCATATTTGGTATGCAACATTGTGGGGTGGATCTGATTCAAGTTTGTTCAAATCGGACCCCTGGATTTTTATTTGGGCTCAGTACAGGAGCCCAAATTTGAACTTAGTCCATTTCAGGCAAATTTCTTTGAAAATCTTCTTCTCAAGATCCAGCAGGCAGAATCTTTTGATATTGGGTATGCACCATGCTTAGGGGCGGTGAGATTCAAGTTTGTTCAAGCCAAGTCCCTGGGTTCATATTTGGGCTCACTGTGGTAGCCCGAATTATAACTTAGTTCAAAATGAGGAATTATCTTTAAAAATCTTCCTCAGATCCAGCAGTCGGAATGTTTTGATATTTGGTATGCAGCATCCTTAGGGGGTTGAGATTGAAGTTTGTTCAAGCCATGTCTCTAGGTCCATATTTGGAGTCACTGTGGGAGCTTGAATTGTAACTTAGTTCAAAATGAGGAATTTTCTTTAAAAATCTTCTTCTTCAGATCCAGCAGTTGGAATGTTTTGATATTTGGTGTCAGCATCCTTGGGGGGTGAGATTCAAGTTTGTTAAAGCCAAGTCCCTGGGTTCATATATGACTGTGGGAGCCCGAATTATAACTTAGTTCAATATGAGGAATATTCTTTAAAAATCCTTTTTTTATTAGATCCACTGGTCAGAATCTTTGGATAATTGGTTTTAGCTTTTCTTAGTAGGAGCGGATGCAACTTGTTGAAATCAATTCTCTGGGTTGATATTTAGGCTACCATGTCAGGTGAGCGCCCTCAGGCCCCCTGGGGCCTCTTGTTTTATGAAGGGATTTCATTGTAACTTGGTAGGATAACTTGCATACAGGGAATAAAAATTAACATATTCTCAATTATCACAATTCTTGTCTTATTAGCTCAACGGACTGCTAGTCAGTGTGAGGTATTGCCATCACTTGGCGTCAGTCGTCTGTCGTCCGTTTACTTTTGGAAACTTGTCTTCTTCTTCACACCCATTAAGGCAAATTCAAACATATATTGCACAGACTGTCTATGGAGTATACCCTTTCTATTTTGTTCAAATGAAGCAGCTGCCATCTTCAGGCTCTGGTTAATGCCCCAAAAGCCTAAAAATCTTTTAAAAATCCTCTTCTCATGAACCACCAGAGAGAATGCCTTGATATTTGGTATGGAACATCCCTTGGTGTTGAAGATAAAAGTTTGTTCAAGGAAAGTTGGTTGGTCAATATTTGGGCTCTCTGTGTGGGGATATCCATTTTGGGCTCTGCCCAAAGTTTGATTTCAAGAACTGGTGGGCCGATTTGAACAAAATTTGGCATGTAGTATAAGTGGGTCTTAAGTAATTGATTGATGCCGAAATTTTTTTTTATAGCCCCGTGGGAACCTCAGGGGCTAAAAATAGAAAAAATTAAAAAACACCTATATTTCCCAAACCACACTTAACAGAGAACTGTTATTTGGTATGAAGCATCCTTATAACAGTAGAATGGAATCGTAAAAAATTGCCATCAGTTGTGTCAGGCTGTTCTGTACGAGGGCATTGAAAAAATGCTGAGTCTGCATATTTGCAAAAATTGAAAACATTTTTTCTTCACTAATCACAATCTTTTGATAATTGGTATACAACATCCATATGGTGGTCAGATACAAGTGTGTTCAAATTAAACCCCTCAGTTAATATTTGGGCCCAATACAGGAGCCTGAATAATGAACTTAGGCAATATGGGGAATAAACTTTAAAAATCTTCTTCTTCAGATCTATCAGTCAGATTCTTTTGATATTTGGTATATAACATCTCTGGAGGGGTCAGATTAAAGTTTGTTCAAATCGAATCCCTGGGTTGATATTTGGGCTCTTTATTGTAGCCCAAAGTTGAACTTCGTGCAATATGAGAAAATTTATTTAAAATCTTCTTCTTCAGATCCACCAGTCAGAATTCTTTCATGTTTGGTATACAACATTTCTAGGAGGGTCAGATTCAAGTTTGTTATACCCCCGCTTCGAAGAAGTGGGGGCTATATAGGAATCGCCCTGTACGTCCGTACGTCTGTACGTCCGTCCGTCCGTCCGTACGTACGTCCGTACGTACGTCTTTCCGGACATGAAATTCTTGTGTGCGCAACTCCTCCTACATTTATCAATCAATTTGGACAAAACTTTTCAGACATCATCACTACTAAGTGAACATGCGCATATTCCAAGATTTTTGATCTGCGACAATTTTAACCAGTTTTTCTCCCTTTGACTTAGATTTATTGTGTCTTTCCATCCGAACAAATTCTTGTGTGCGCAACTCCTCCTACATTAATGAACCGATTTTGATGAAACCTTTCAAACATCATCTCTACTAAGTGAGCATGTGCATATTCCGAACTTTTTAATCTGCGACAATTTTAACCAGGTTATCTCTCTTGAACTTTGATTTAATATGGGTTTCTGCATGAAATTCTTGTGTGTGCAACTCCTCCTACATTTATCAATCAATTTGGACAAAACTTTTCAGACATCATCACTTCTAAGTGAACATGCGCATATTCCAAGATTTTTGATCTGCGACAATTTTAACCAGGTTATCTCCCTTTGACTTAGATTTATTATGTCTTTCCGTTCGAACAGATTCTTGTGTGCGCAACTCCTCCTACATTAATGAACCGATTTTGATGAAACCTTTCAAACATCATCTCTACTAAGTGAACATGTGCATATTCCAAACTTTTTGATCTGCGACAATTTTAACCAGGTTATCTCTCTTGAACTTTGATTTAATATGGGTTTCTGCATGAAATTCTTGTGTGCGCAACTCCTCCTACATTTATCAATCAATTTGGACGAAAGTTTACAGACATCATCACTACTAAGTGAACATGCGCATATTCCAAAATTTTTGAGCTGTGGCAATTTTAACTAGGTTATCTCCCTTTAACTTAGATTTATTATGGGTTTCTACATGAAATTCTTGTGCGCGCAACTCCTCCTACATTTATCAATCAATTTGGACAAAACTTTTCAGACATCATCACTACTAAGTGAACATGCGCATATTCCAAGATTTTTGATCTGCGACAATTTTAACCAGGTTATCTCCCTTTGACTTAGATTTATTATGTCTTTCCGTTCGAACAAATTCTTGTGTGCGCAACTCCTCCTACATTAATGAACCGATTTTGATGAAACCTTTCAAACATCATCTCTACTAAGTGAGCATGTGCATATTCCAAACTTTTTGATCTGCGACAATTTTAACCAGGTTATCTCTCTTGAACTTTGATTTAATATGGGTTTCTGCATGAAATTCTTGTGTGCGCAACTCCTCCTACATTTATCAATCAATTTGGACAAAAGTTTACTGACATCATCACTACTAAGTAAACATGTGCATATTCCAAAATTTTTGAGCTGTGGCAATTTTAACTAGGTTATCTCCCTTTAACTTAGATTTATTATGGGTTTCTACATGAAATTCTTGTGCGTGCAACTCCTCCTACATTTATCAATCAATTTTGACGAAACCTTTCAAACATTATCACAACTAAGTGAACATACGCATATTCCCAAATTTTTGATCTGCGACAATTTTAACTAGGTTATCTCCCTTTAACTTGGATTTATTATGGGTTTTCAAATGGGATTCTTGTGTGTGCAACTCCTCCTACATTAATGAACCGATTTTGAATACATGTTGCACATTGTAAATGTGTTTTTCCAAATGTAAACCATATATGTGTGGGCTCTTTAAGTATTCAGTGCTGTTCTGTGGAAGGCCACATGCAAATACAAATTTCAACAACAAAAAATGATCTTCATGTATACATTTCCTAATGGCCTTCGCCTACATGATCAGAAGTGCATTCCTCTAAAAACCCAAAGCGGGGGTATTAATCACCTTCAGTGATAGTTCTAGTTCAAATTGGGTCCCTAGGTTAATATTTGGGCCCTCTATTGGAGCCCAAAGTTTAACTTAGTGCAATATGAGGAAATTGCTTTAAACATCTTCTTCAGATCCACCAGTCAGAATCCTTTCATATTTGATATAAAACATCTCTGGGGGGTCAGATTCAAGTTTGTTCAAATCGAGTCCCTGGGTTTATATTTGGGCTCCCTATGGAAGCCCGAATTTTAACTTAGTGCAATATGAGGAAATTTCTTTAAGAATCTTCTTCTTCAGATCCACCAATCAGATTCCTTTCATATTTGGCTTACAACATCTCGAGGTGCGTCTGTTTCAGGTTTGCTCAAATCAGTTACCTGGGTAAATATTTGGGCTCACTATGGGAACCTGAATATCAACTTAGTTTAATATGAGGAATTTTTTTTTAAATCTTCTTTAGACTCTGTAGTCAGAATGCTTTCATATTTGGTATACAACATCTCTTGGAGGGTCAGATTCAATTTTGTTCAAATCAGTCCTCTAGGTTTATATTTGGGCTACTCATGGGAGCCCGAAATTTAACTTGGTGCAATATTAGGAAATTTCTTTAAAAATCTTTTTCTTCAGATCCACCTGTCAGCATCCTTTCATATTTGGTATACAACATCTCAAGGTGGGTCTGTTTCCGGTTTTTTCAGTTACCTGGGTAAATATTTGGGCTCACTAGGGGAACCTGAATATCAGCTTAGTTTAATATGAGGAATTTAAAAATAAAATCTTCTTCTTTAGACTCTGCAGTCAGAATGCTTTCATATTTGGTATAAAACATCTCGGGGAGGGGGGGGGCAGATTCAAGTTTATTCAAATCGAATCCCTGTGTTTATATTTGAGCTTCCTATGGGGGCCCGAAATTTAACTCAGTGCAATATTAGGAAATTTCTTTAAAAATCTTTTTCTTCAGATCCACCAGTTAGAATCCTTTCATATTTGGTGTACAACATCTATAGTCAGATTCAAATTTGTTCAAATCGAGCCCCAGGGTTATTAATTTGGGCTACCTAGGAGCCTGAATTTTAATTTAGTGCAATATGGGGAAACTTTTTAAAAAATCTTCTTCTTCAGCTCTACCAGTCAGAATTCTTTCATATTTGGTATATAACATCTCAAGGGGGATCGGATTCAAGTTTTTAACTCACCTGGCCTAAAAGGCCACGTGAGCTTTTCTCATCACTTGGCATCCATCGTCGTCTGTCATCCATAAACTTTTCACATTTTCATCTTCACATTTTCATCTTCTTCTCTGTAACCGCTGAGCCGGTGTGAACCAAACTTGGCAGAAACGGTCTAGGGGAAGCCCTCTACAAACGATCCTCATTTTGTTCCCGCCGGATGAAAAACATGGCTTCCAGAGGCATTCTTTGATTCTGGTTGGTGGAATTTCAAAAATCTTCTCCTCTGAAACTGCCAGGCCAAATGTTTTGAAACTTCACATAAATGATGACTGGGACCCCCTCTACCAACGACCGTCATTTAATGTTGATTGGGTCACAAACATGGCCACAATTGTGGCTTATAGTTACTGTAGAAACCCTATGGGAAATTACATTTTCCTGTTCTCTGGAAAAACCGAGGCGACGTGAAAACAAACCTGGCAGGGATAGTCTGTGGGAGATCCTCTACAAACAATCCTCATTTTGTTCCCGTGGGTTGAAAAACATGGCTTCCAGAGGCATTCTTTGATTCTGATTGGTGGATTTTGAAAAATCTTCTCGTCTGAAACTGCCAGGCCAAATGTTTTGATACTTCACTTAAATGATGACTGGGACCCCCTCTACCAATGATCCTCATTTAATGTTGGTCGGGTTTCAAACATGGCCACAATTGCGGCTTATAGTTACTATAGAAACCTTATGGGAAATCACATTTTCATCTTCTTCTCCGGAACTACTGAGCTGATGTGAACCAAACTAAGCAGGGATGGTCTATGGGAGGTCCTCTATAAACAATCCTCATTTTGTTCCCGTGGGTTGAAAAACATGGCTGCCAGAGGCATTCTTTGATTCTGATTGGTGGATTTTTAAAAATCTCCTCTGAAACTGCCAGGCCAAATGTTTTGATACTTCACATAAGTGATGACTGGGACCCCCACTACCAATGATCCTCATTTAAAGTTGATTGGGTCCTCATTTAATGTTGATGATGTTGTAAACATGGCCATAATTGCGGCTTATAGTTACTATAGAAACCCTATCTGAAATCACATTTTCATCTTCTCTGGAACTACTGAGCCGACATGAACCAAACTTCGCCGGAGTGGTCTATGAGAGGATGGAAATATGTGGCTGCCAGAGGCTATATTCTGATGCTTAACCCAATGCCTCTCCTGTCTGCAGGAAGATCGGTACTGTCAGCAAAATACTTGTTTTTTTTGAAAATCTGGTAAGGATTGGTTCCAGTTTTCTCCACTGAGAACTGGGGAAAAAACCCAAAAATATTGTGTATACAGTACAAGTCAAAATAAGCTGTAGCATAACTGCAGTAAACTAAGTAAACTGCGGCCCTGGCAATGACAAGATCAGAATCTGACATTTTCTGGAAAGCTGTCAGTGAGAGCTTTCCAGAAAATGATGTCAGCTTCTGGTCTTATCAGTGTAGGAAGAGAAAGATACATAATTTATAGGATTAACCTACAATTTATTTTGACTTGTACTGTAAACAAGTGCAACTGTATGTTGATATATGCATTATTAGTCTCAGGTTACTTATCAGAAAATACTGATTGATGACAGGTGTTTGGAAAACCAGGGAAGTTTTTGTTTATATTCACTTCCCATCATGTCAGCTTAGATGACAGTAATTATTGTATATCTTTTAAGATTTGACAAAATTGGAGTAAAATGTGTTTGACTGTAACCCTTTACCTATCCAAAGCTATTTTGAAAGAGAATACTGTCTGAAAAAATTGTAATTTTCAAAATATTTAACCTTCTTTTACTAATTTTTTTTTGTTGAAACAGAATTCATAAATGTGTGCATTTTCAAGAAAATCTTCTTTGAAACTACAAGGCCAAATGGTTTTAAAACTTAATGTGACTGATGACTGTAACCTCCCCTACCAATGATCCTCATTTTAATCTTCACCAGGTTGCAATTATGGCTGCAATTGTGGCTTATAGTTATGTCTCCCCTTCCCAGAAGGGAGACATATTGTTTTAGTGCATATTCTTCTTCTTTTTCTTCTTCTTCTTCTTCTTCTCATACAAACTTTGTCTGGGCCATAACTTTTTTGTCTTTTGACCTACACCTTAGATACTTAGCATGTGGATGTATCACCATGAGCCGGTGTGCAGTATACCGTAGTGGCCTTCATGTGACCTTGACCTTTGACCTGAAGGTCAGATTTATGTGTTTTTTTAAGGGAAACATCACACAAACTTTGTCCGGGCCATAACTTTTTTGTCTTTTGACCTACACCTTAGATACTTGGCATGTGGATGTATCACCATGAACTGGTGTGCAGTGTACCATAGTGACCTTCATGTGACCTTGACCTTTGACCTGAAGGTCAGATTTATGCACTTTTTTTAAGGGAAACTGGACCCGAACTTTTTTGTATTTCGAGTCAGGCTTTAGATGTTTGGCATGTGGATGTATCACCATGAGCTGGTGTGTAGCATACCATTGTGACCTTCATGTGACCTTGACCTTTGATCTGAAGGTCAGATTTGTGCTTTTTCAAGGAAACTTTGCCTGGACCAAAACTTGTTTGTCTTTTGAGCCAGGCCTTAGATATTTGGCACATGTGTGTATCACCATGAGCCGGTGTGTTGCATACCATTGTGACCTTCATGTGACCTTGACCTCAAGGTCACATATATGTACTTGAAATAGGGAGTAATTGTCCAGACCAGAATTTTTTTGTTTTTTGACCTAGGACTTGATGATTTGAATGTGGATGTGTCACCATGAGGTCACATGTCGTCTACCTCAATGACCTTCATGTGACCTTGACCTCTGACCTTAAGGTCAAATTTATGTACTTCAAATAGGGAATAATTATCCAGACCAGAACTTTTTTGTTTTGACCTAGGACTTAGATATTTTACATGTGGATGTATCGCAATTAGACCGCATGTCACATGTAATCATGACCTTCATGTGACCTTGACCTCAAGGTCAAATTTATGTACTTTAAATAGGGAGTAATTGTCCAGACCAGATTTTTTGTTTGGACATGTGGATGTGTCACCATGAAACCTCATGTCCGCTACCTTGATGAACTGCATGTGACCTTGACCTCTGACCTCAAGGTCAAATTTATGTACTTCAAATTTGGAATAATTGTCCAGATCAGAACTTTTTTGTTTTTTGACCTAAGACTTAAATGATTGACAAGTGGATGTATCACAATGAGATCACATGTCATCATAACTTCATGTGACTTTAACCTCAAGGTCAAATTTTTGTACTTCAAATATGGAGTAATTGTCCAGACCAGAATTTTTTTGTTTTTTGACCTTGGACTTGGTTAATTGACATGTGGATGTGTCACCATGAGACTGCATGTTATCTACCTCAATGACCTTCATGTGACCTTGACCTCTGACCTTAAGGTCAAATTTATGTACTTCAAATAGGGAATAATTATCCAGACCAGAACTTTTTTGTTTTTTTTTACCTAGGACTTAGATATTTGACATGTGGATGTATCGCAATTAGACTGCATGTCACATGTAATCATGACCTTCATGTGACCTTGACCTCAAGGTCAAATTTATGTATTTTAAATAGGGAGTAATTGTCCAGACCAGATTTTTTTTTTTTTTTGGACATGTGGATGTGTCACCATGAAACCGCATGTCTGCTACCTTGATGAACTGCATGTGACCTTGATCTCTGACCTCAAGGTCAAATTTATGTACTTCAAATAGGGAATAATTGTCCGGATCAGAACTTTTTTGTTTTTTGACCTAGGACTTAGATGATTGACATGTGGATGTATCACAATGAGACCACATGTCATCATGACCTTCATGTGACCTTGACCTCAAGGTCAAATTTATGTACTTTAAATAGGGAGTAATTGTCCAGACCAGAATTTTTTTTTTTGGACATGTGGATGTGTCACCATGAAACCGCATGTCCGCTACCTTGAGGAACTGCATGTGACCTTGACCTCTGACCTCAAGGTCAAATTTATGTACTTCAAGTAGGGAATAATTGTCCAGATCAGAACTTTTTTGTTTTTTGACCTAGGACTTAGATGATTGACATGTGGATGTATCACAATGAGACCACATGTCATCATGACCTTCATGTGACCTTGACTTCAAGGTCAACTTTATGTACTTTAAATAGGGAGTAATTGTCCAGACCAGAATTTGGGTTTTTTTGACATGTGGATGTTGAGCTAGATCATAGATATTTATAACCCTGCTCCCCAAAGGGGAAGTTGGGACATACTTGTTTACCTCTGTCTGTGTCTGACAGCCTGTCCATAACAACATTTTGCACATTTTCTCATCAACTTTTAATTTCTCTTTTGAGCTAGACCTTAGATATTTGGTATGATTGTCAGTATTATTCATGTATATATAATTTGCAGTGCATTAAATAGAAAGGAAGGGGAGACATATGTTTTAGTGTGCTAAAACAGTTTCTAGTTACTATAGAAACCCTATAGGAAATCACATTTTCATCATCTTCACTGAAAGTACTGAGCCACTGTGAACCAGACTTGGCAGGCATTGTCTATGAGAGGTTCTCTACAACTGTTACTCATTTTATTCCTGTTGGGTGAAAAAACGTGGCTGCCAGAAGCATTCTTTGATTCTGATTGGTCAATTTTGAAAACTCTTCTCCTCTGAAACCACAGGGCCAAATGTTTTGAAACTTTGCATGGTTGATAACTGGGACACCCTCCACCAACATTCCTCATTTTAATGTTGATCGTATTGCAAACATGGCCACAATTGCAGTTTATAGTTACTATAGAAAAAACCTATGGGAAATCACATTTTCATCTTCTCTCTGGAACTACTGAGCTTTCGTGAACCAAAACTTGGCAAGAATGGTCTATAGGAGGCCCTCTACAAATGATTCTCTTTTTGTTTCCATTGGTTGGAAAATATGGCCACCAGAGAAATATGGCCACCAGAGACATTCTATGATTCTGTTTGTTGGATTCAAATGTTTTGAAACTTCACATGATTGAAGACTGGGACACCTTCTACCAAAGATCCTCATGTAATGTTGATGTAATGTTACAAACATGGCCACAGTTGCAGCTCATATTTATGGAAAGCCTATGGGAAATCACATTTTTATATGTAGTTCCAGTTGAACGATTACAGGCTCTGTAGAGCCTCTAGTTTAATTTGAGTCTCTAGATTAATATTTGGGCTCTCTATGGGAGTGGGTGGCAGCGGGAGGGGAGAAGGTTAGGTTCAAGTTTGTTCAAATCCATTTCTTGGTGTTTTCCATAAAATTTGCCTTTCATGACTCCATTCCTTTGTAGTGTTGATGAACCGTGTCTAACTGAATGTGACCCCAAATACTACTTTGAACCACTTTGTCAGGTGAGCCTTACTGAGCAATTAAGGCCCCTTGTGGCCTCTTGTTTTACATAATTTTTATGCTCTCTCACTACATCCCTGAGTACACTAATACTTTGTGTTTAGCATTATGTCTTTTTTTATTGCAGGTGAGGTTAGATATTCCAGAAATAATCACAAAATAGCTACGCTGATGCATGTAGACAGGACACTACCACTATGGGCTTTCTTTGATGTGTATGGGAATGTTCAAAAGATTAAAGTATTAGGTAGGCTTTTAGATTTCAATCATTTTCCTTTTCAACTCATTACCTAACACAATGGCCATATATTGTCAGTGCTATTCTCCACAATCTTTTTAGCTCGCCTTTCTTTCAGTCAGGTGAGCTATAGTGATCACTCCCCATCCGTCGTCCGTGAACGTGGTGTTTGCGTCTTCTCCTCCAAAACTGCTGAACCGATTTAAGTGAAATTTGAGGTAATTGTTTGTTATGACATCGCATTTTGATTTTGGACCACGCCCAAAAAGTGTTGTTAAATTTTTAAAATTCTTCTTCCCATGGACCAGCAGTATCCGAGACTTGATATTTGGTGTGCAGTTTCCTTTTGAGATCTAGATTCAGATTTGTTCAAGAGAAGTTTGATGGGCTATATTTGCTGTCGTTACGGGAGGGGCAAGAATTTTTGCCGCGCCCAAAATTTCTATTTTCCAAACCGAGAGGCTGATTTGATTTTGTCCTAGGGTACTTTTTCGGACTTTGAAAAAGTGCTGAGTCAGAATGTTTTAACACTGTGGGTAATGGAAAAAACATTTAAGACTCTTCTTCTCCCAAACCACTACTCCAAAAGCTTTCAAATTCCACGTATAACATCTTTGAAAGATTGTTTCACATGTTTATTGAAATCAAATCCCCGGTCCATATTTGGGCTCTCTGTTTAAATTAGTGGAGTATGAGGAATATTTTTAAAAATCTTCTTCTTCAGATCGACCAATCAGAATCTTTTGATATTTGGTATGCAGCATCCTTATGGGGGTGAGATTCAAGTTTGTTCAAGCCAAGTCCCAGGGTTCATATTTGGGATCATTGTTGGAGCCTGAATTATAACTTAGTTCAAAATGAGGAATTTTCTTTTAAAAATCTTCTTCTTCAGATCCAGCAGTTGGAATGTTTTGATATTTGGTATGCAGCATCCTTGTGGGGGTGGGGGGAGATTCAAGTTTGTTCAAGCCAAGTCCCTGAGTTCATATTTGGCCTCCCTGTGGGACCCCGAATTATAACTTAGTTCAATATGAGGAATATTCTTCAAAAATCTTCTTCACATCCACCAGTCAGAATCTTTTGATATTTGGTATACAGTATCCTTAGGGAGGTGAGATATAAGTTTGTTGGGAAATGCAGGACCTACAAATAGTAAAAATTTAAAACGCCCATGTCTCCAAAACTACACGGCACTGAGAATTCTTATTTTGTGTGAAGCTTCCTTAGGAACAGCAAAAAGGAATGGTCAAAAAAAAAATTGCCATCTGTTTTATCATAGGGTTCTTTTCCAGGACTTTGAAAAATGCTGTGTCATCATTTTAAAACACTTGTGAGTAATGGGAAAAACATTAAAGAATCTTCTTCCCCCATGCCACTGCTCCAAAGGATTTCATATTTCACATATAGCATCTTTGGAAGATTCATTCACATGTTTGTTGAAATTAAATCCCAGGGTCCATATTTGGTCTCTCTATGTGAGCCCAGATGTTCAGATTAGTGCAATATAAGGAGTATTCTTTAAAAATCTTCTTTTTCCGATCTACCCATCAGAATCTTTTGATATTTGGTATGCGCCATCCTTGCAGGGGTGAGATTCAAGTTTGTTCAAGCCAAGTCTCTGGGTTCATATTTGGGCTCCCTGTGGGAGCCCGAATTATAACTTAATTCAATATGAGGAATATTCTTTAAAAATCTTTTTTTTTCAGATCCAGCGGTCAGAATCTTTGGATATTTGCTATAAACTTTTCTTAGGAGGGGTAGATGCAACTTGTTCAAATCAGTTCCCTAGGTTGATATTTAGGCTACCATGTCTTGTTCTTTTTTTATATGTACCCCCGCAGCGAGTTGAGTGGGGGGGGGGGGGGGGGGGTCTACTGGAATCATCTTGCACATCTGTCCGTCTTCTGTCTGTCCATCCATCTGTAGACATAATTGTGTCTGGAGATTTTCTCAGAGTTTGTGGACCAATCTGCTTGAAACTTGTTATGAATGTTCACCACCATGGGAACCTATGCACCTGCAATTATAGTTCCGGTTGGATTATTTTTTCCTGAATTATGCCCCTTTTCCACTTGAATTGGCAGCCACATAGGCCTGAATTTTCTGGAGGTTTTCTCAGATGTTTATGTGTCAGTTTCTTTGAAACTTGCTATGGATGTTCGCTACCATGCGAACCTGTGGACCTGCGATTATAGTTTTGATCAGATTTTTTTTTTACCAGAGTTGTGCCCATTTTCATTTTAGAATAATCATGGTGGAGGGGGGAAGGCCCATGTGGGTCTGTCAAGCCTCAAGTTTTCTATTTTTACCTCCAAATTATACTTTATGATCCCACTTGTACAAGCTCTTGGAGACAAAAAATGAAATGTATTACCTGATCAAGAAAATGTTTTTGTAAATATCAGCAAATTTAGTGGGGGTGGTGATAGTTCTATTCAGAGCTTAGCTTGGGGAAAAAAGGACACAAACTTTTTCACCTCACTCCACTCGACACAAAGGGCAAACTATTTGTTTAGATCAGCTCCTGCTTTGCCTAATGTCATGGCCACTATTAGCAAGAATCACCATTCCAATTTTTTATACCACCCACTTGAAAAGTGGGCGGTATATAGCATTCATGGTGTCCGTACGTCCGTACGTCCGTGACGCTTTGGGGGTACACATCTGCTATCCGCTACTCCTCTTAAACCAGTGGGTGGATTTCATTGAAACTTACAGGCATTCTTTTCTATACATTATAGATGTGCACCTCCTATTTTGCTTTCAGGTATTTTTATTTTTTACTCTTTCCCAAAGGGCGAAATGAACTTAGCCAAATTGTTGTGATGCTTTAGGGGGGTACACTCCTGCTATCCGCTACTCCTCTTATACCAGTGGGCGAATTTCATTGA
Source organism: Pictodentalium vernedei (assembly GCA_031216915.1). Taxonomy (NCBI): domain Eukaryota; kingdom Metazoa; phylum Mollusca; class Scaphopoda; order Dentaliida; family Dentaliidae; genus Pictodentalium; species Pictodentalium vernedei. Next base: position 555,748,804 of record CM062295.1, on the reverse strand, counting down.
AACTCTCAGACATTCTTTTATATACATTATAGATGTGCACCTTCTGTTCTGCTTTCAGTTATTTTTATTTTTTCATCTTGCATGCTCTTTGTAATATTTACCCTTTCTCATATTGAAAATTGCTCTCATGTTTTCGGAGAACATACAGATGTGCTGTGTATATTAAATACTTTTTTACTGTTGTGAAATGTTTCTTGGTTGGAGTGGGTGGTATCTTTAGTGAGCAGTGCTCACAGTAATTCTAGTTTTTTTCTTGTTAAAAACATTGCTTATGACCTCTCATTGGACTTGTTCCACGATGGGGACAGAAGAAAAATTCTGTTTTATTAATTATTCATGTCAAGTAAAGGGTTAACTATTATTGTACTTGACGAGCAGTTAACTGCTTTATTTGAAAGTACTGTCAAGATTTTATTTTTTCCCTGAAGCCTTCTCTTACATAGATTCTCTGCCCTTCAAAATTGCTACAAATAATCGACTGAAAAACATGGAAAGCTGCTCTTCTGATCTTATTGTAGAACTATAGATAAATTGTGTCTAAATATGTTTCTTTTGTATATTGTAGGAACAATTAAACCACTATCAGGAAGGATGTCAAGACCCCAGTCTGCACCTTACAGGGGTTTGAAAGTGGCTCTACCCCCAGATTTGAACTTGTCATCACGTGCAACATCCTCTGTGGACGACAATCTTACCCATCCGCAGTCTTTTCAGAGAAGTGCAAGTGTCCCAGCATCAGCTTTACTTTCGCAAACACAGCCAAAGTCTCCTCCACCTGTGTTACCAAGGCAACCAGCATCAACACCATCATCTCCACTCGAACTCTCGGAACAGGAGGAATTAAATGAGTGCACAGTTTGTTATGAGAGATCTATCAATGCTGTACTCTATACATGTGGACATATGTGCATGTGCTTCGAATGTGCAATGGTTGTAAAACAAGAGAAAGGTGGACTGTGCCCTATCTGTCGACGACCAATTCAAGATGTTATAAAAACATACAGAACATGACACTGACTTTATTGACTTCAAGCATATAGGTTATTTTTGGGGTCTGGGGTCAAAGCGTTTTAAACTGAATTGAGCTTCAGTTGCTGATCAAGCTCTTTGAGTTCAGATGCAGGAAAAATACTGAATCCATTTGTTTTTTTCTTGTCAACTCTCAAGTTTTTTTTACCATTGTTACAGTGTTAATCCTTACTTGACATGACATACATATGACCATCATAGTGTTTTTTTCTAAATACCAACAGGCACTATCCAATGATTTTTAATGAAACAAATATTGATGAACAAATGCAGACAAGCAGAAATAATCTAGCCCTCAACCAATTAACAGGCAGCCAAGACTTCACTAGAAACCACTGCCTACCTAATTTGTCTGTTGTCGGCAGGATCTTCTCATGATGGCATGTGAAGGGCCTCTATTCTGAGGTTGTAAAAGTCAGAAATAGGCCTTTAAGGGCTATCCTAGTCTGATAAGAAAGTACATGATTAGCAGGAGCGAATCAATATCTAAGACTCCAATCTGGCTGAAAAAGTTCTGACTGGAAAATTATTTTGTATTGCCCCTGGTGTAAGTGTGTCATGATTGGATTATTATCTGACAATGAAAGAGACGGCTTTTGTGTTCACAGTATTGTAATTCCTCACTGAAATGTGCTCAACATACTTTTTCCATTGAGGAATCATTAGGCCTAAAAAAAAGTTAAAAATATGTTTCTTAGGCCCTCCCACATGGTCCTTTTGGCTACAGCATGCATGCTCTCTTTTTATAACCAATGCAAACTTGAAAAAATGAAAATTAAATGGTTTATGTCTGATATTTCACTCAAGTTAATAACATTGATAAATTTGTCCCTTGAGTGCAACAAGGCTTTGCAATGCTTTAGCATTGCAAAGCCTTCTTGCACTCAAGGGATGGAATACACCACCTTCCATTATATTCTGTAGATTATGAGGCCTAAAACATTAAACAAACCAAGAACAAAAACTTTTGATGGCAAAGAAATAATTACAAAAATAAAAAATAAAATAAAAAACCGCCTTCCCACATGCAATTTTACAAAAAAATTGCATGAGAAATAGATCTACTTTGTGGGGTCTTAGCTGTTTTATTGAAGCAATAATTTTAATACAACGAACTTCAACAATTGATGCTTGGCAGTTTGGGTTAATTGAAGGAATAAATGGTTAATGAAGATGTTTGGGTAAAGAAATGGCCTTAAGTTTACATAAATTAGGAAACAGATTATCTCCTTGTTTGGAACACGGTTCGATCCCTACCAGGGGTACTTGTATTGTGTCCTCAGGCAAGGCTCCTAATTCTGATTGCCCATGTGGGGCTCAGTGGCACTGTGTACTAAGGCATACTGCACGTCAATGGTGCACTTGTTTTCATTTACGACTAACCCTGCTTGTGATGAGTTGGTATATATATACATTTGCCTGCCTCTGTCTGATGGTTCTCTCCAGGTATTCTGGCTTCCTCCACCCGTAAAACTGTCCGACACGAGATGACACTGGCTGTAGAAAGCATCGTTAAACCCCAATAAAAAAAAAATTCTCCATATTTGTTTTTAATCGGTTCTCTCCAGAGTTTGCATTGTCTGGACTTAGCAGAGTATATACTTTATTCTTACAAATCATGTACTACAATGGAATTACTGGTAGGACCCTGCAAAAACAATTTTTTCGTTAATTATTGAATCTTGAATTACATCAGGCTAAAATACAAAAATCGAATTGCATCATGCTCCAATTGTGCTCCATATGAAAGGATTCAGTTGAGTCAAGCTGGTGGCACCATAATGTTGTGACTACTGAAATGATCAGGCTTCTAAATGTTTATACAAAGATCCGGTCATAAGTGGCAGGTAAAAATATTTTTGTTTCTGCTTGAATAGTAACTTTGGATTGATGGATGATTAATGTACCATTATGCTAAAACATCACAGAAGAACAGTATGCCTCTGTGATATGATGTAATAGGTTAACCCTTTACCCAACACACAGGATATACAAATTTATTATTTTAATTTTTGTTTTTTTTTAATTTAAATTTCAACCAAACCATAGCATGTGATTCATCATTGGAATGAGCTCAATGAGCCCATTCCAATAAGGTTTCACATGATATGGTTTTATTGAATTTCTTTTTAAATGTATTTTTTTCATTTGCTTAATGATATTAAAAATTATTTTAATTATTTTTTCACAAAATTTCAACAAAACCATATGTGACCACTCATTGATTGGAATGATGCTCAATGAGCCCAATACAATGAGTGTGTGTGTGTGTGGGGGGGGGGGGGGGTGGGGGGGGGGGGGCAGGGGGGGACACATGAATATGGTTTTGTTGAATTTTTTGAAAAATAATTTTTTACAATTACACTATTTGTACATGCTCCCAATTCGTTAGATAAAGGGTTAATGGTATGCATTTTTGTTTGATATTCAGCCTTGATTATTCTAAATAAAATTTAAGGATGCTGGATTTATGAACTTTTCGTTCAAATATTTCATCAGATTTCCATAATAATAAATAAATGATGTCTTGTCATTGAGTTCTATTTAAAACACCCCCACATAATAAAGCTATCATGTGGCTGCTGGTTATGTTTATCTCAAATATTTCCACTTAATATAGATTTTCCCATGGTCAGTATAGTATATGGATTTTTTTTTATAAGTTTTGATGGTCCATGCAATAACTTGAAAAATGAACAATCACTTCTTTCTTGTGCATTTTTATTTGGTAAAGTAAGGTTCCATTCAATTATCTTCTGGCATATCCACTATTTTTTGCTTAATAACTTGAAAAACAAATGACCCAAGGCAGGAACAAGCCTGAAAAAAAGTAATCTGTCATTTGCAGAATGAGGATCCCAGAGGGTTAATGTGCTGATGCTATCCCATACAGTAGGCCAATGTATCCTCTGGGTACCTCTCTTCTGTTTGGATTTGAGACCTTGATTCAGATTGAGGTTCACAGAGGGTAAATTTAGTGATGCTATCCTGCTGTGCAGGGCAGCATCACCAAATTCACCCTCTGTGGACCTCATTTTGCAAATGACAGTCTGCTTATTTTCTGGCTTGGGCAGGTATCTTGGGTTTTTAGCTCATCTTGACAAAGTCAAGCTGAGCTAATCTCATCGCTCTCTGTCCGTCGTTCGTCCGTCCGTCGTCCATCAACACCATGTTTTGGCCTTCTCCTCCAAAACCACTGGGCCAATTCAAGTGAAAGTTTATGTGAGTGATGGTCCCAAAGGGGCATTGCATTTTTGTTGAACTCAACATGCCCAGCCCCATAGGGAGGGAGTGGGGGAAAATGCTCCAAAATATTTTTAAAATATTCTTCTCAAGAACCAGTGTGTACAATGACTTGATATTTGATATGGAGATTCCTTTTGAGGTGTAGAATCAAGTTTGTTGAAACGAAGTTTGTGAAGCAATATTTGGCTTTGTAATGGAAGGGGTAAGATTTTTGGCCCCCCCCCAAAATTTCTATTTTCTGAACCGATGGTCCGGTATGAACCAAATTTGGTATGTGGTATTATTGGGTCATAAGTACTTGACCTATGCAAAAAAAAAAATTCCCGCATCCCCATGGGAACCCTGGGAGATAAAAATAGAAATATTTTCAAACGCCCATATTTCCCAAACCACACGGAACAGAGAGCTGTTATTTGGTATGAAGTATCCTTAGGACCAGTAGAATTAAACGGTAAAAAAAGAATTGCCATCGGTTATGTTAGGGTGTTCTGTAATGGGCATCGAAAAAATGCTGAGTCAGCATATTTACAAAAAAATTTTAAAAATCTTTTCTCCAGAATCAATCATCAGAATCTTTTGATATTTGGTATGCAGCATTCATAGGGGGGTCAGATACAAATTGTTGAAATAAAGCTCATTGGTTCATATTTGGGCTCACTACAGGAGCCCAAATTTTTAACATAGGGTAATATGGGGAATATTCTTTAAAAATCTTCTTTTTCAGAACCACCAGTCAGAATCTCTTAATGTTTGGTATACATCATTGTTATGAAGGTCAGATTCAAGATTGTTCAAACCAAGTCCCTAGGTTAATATTTGGGCTTCCTACAGAAGCCCAAATTTTAACTTTGTTCAATATGGGGGTAATTTAAAAAAAATCTTCTTCAGATCCACCAGTCTGAATGCTTTCATATTTTTGGTATGCAATATCTCTAGGGGGGTCAGATTCAAGTTTGTTCAAATCAGATCCCTAGGTATATATTTGGGCTCGCTATGGTAGCCCAAATTTTTCTTAGTGCAATATGAGGAAATTGTTTTAGAAATCTTCTTCTTCAGATCCACCAGTCAGAATGCTTTCATATTTGGTTTTCAACATCTCCAGGGGAGTCAGATTCCAGTTTGTGCAATTCGAGTGCCTGGGTTAATATTTGGCCTCCATATGGGGACCTGAAATTTAACTTAGTACAATATGAGGGAATGTCTTCAAAAATCTTCTTCAGATCCACTAGTCAGAATGCTTTCATATTTGGTATACAACATCTCTAGGGGGGTCAGATTCAAGTTTGTTCAAATCGGATCCCTAGGTTAATATTTGGGCTCGCTATGGTAGCCCAAATTTTAACTTGGTGCAATATGAAGAAATTTCTTTATAATTTCTCTTCTTCAGATTCAATGCTTACATATTTGGTACACAACATCTCTAGGGAAGTCAGATTCAACTGTGTTCAAATCGAGAGCTTGGGTTAATATTTGGGCTCCCTATGGGAGCCGGAATTGGCCATTTTGCTGAAGAATTAAAAATTTTGTATTCAGTACCCTCTAGAGGTGTGTAACTAAGATTAATCCACATAGGTTGTATCAAGGGGCTTCATAGGGGAGCTCTACATTTTACATTATGATCAACTGAAGAAAAGGCGTGATGCCCGGTTTATTTTTGTCACTCCTGAGGGACTCGAGGATTGACAGTGTAGCCTATGGAGATGGCTAGCGTAATGTACTCATTCATCGACTCTGTTTATATTGTGTTCTGTTCAAGATGAGCGCTTCAGGCCCCGTGGGTCCTCTTGTTTTATTATAATTTTGCTTGAAGAACAAAATATAAAAAAAAACAATTACCAATGGTTAGTATTTTTTTCTGGTTCATTACGGTTAACTACAGGAAGATTTCTTTCAATTAGCAATATTCTGGCATATTCAGTATGGCCTCCACCCCAGCCATCTTGAGATTTCTGTGATCTTAATTTGTCTGTGCAATAACGTTAAAAATGAATGTCCAGTGGATCCCATTTTCACTGGTGCATCACTATTGACTATATGAAAGTTTCATTTGATAATCAGTATAATCTGGTATTTCCAGTTTGGCTGCCAAAGCAGCATCTTGAATTATTATTCCCCCTGAGAACCCTGGGAAGTGAAGCAGTGCTTGCTAACTATGTTATGCTCTTTTTTACTGGTAAAATAGGACATAACCAATGCCTGGGGCATAAGTCCTCTAAAATGGGCAACATGGGTATAAACAATTGGCTGGACTTCACTTTATACCTATGTTGCAGTCACAATTTGCCATTGTGCAGAAATTTGTGATCTTACATACCAATAAATTAATTTGATTGATGTGTTTTTTTCTTTTCCATGCAATATCTTGAAAATTGAATGACTTGTTAATCCCATTTTATTTTGCTGTTGTAGTTGAGTGAGATTCATTTGAATGCCTGAGTATTTGCCCTGCAAAGTAATTAAATTTACATTAAGCAGCCACATGGGAGCGTGGTGGCTCCATAGGAAGAGATGCAGGCTGCAAGACCAGAGGTCTTTGTTTCGAATCCTACCTGCGGCAACTGTGTTGTATCCTTGGGCAAGACACTTCATCCCAATTGCCCACGTGAGGGCGCAGTGGCATTGTGTACTAAGGTGTACTGCACGTCAATGGTGCACTTGTCTTCAACCAATGCTAACCATGATTGTGTGGAGTTTGTATGTTGGAGAGTCTGACAGTTGCTCGCCATTGCTTGATGGTTCTCTACGGGTACTCCGGCTTCCTCCACCCATAAAACTGTCTGACATGCGGTGACCCTGGTTGTCAAAAGTGTTGTTAAACCCTAATACATAAATAAATAGCAGCCACATAATGATGCCATCACTTGGCAGTGCACTTGGCTGCTATAAAGCAGCCATGTCTTGATTCAATGAAAATGTCTTTTAGGCTTAAAAAAGTTCAAAATATGTTTCTCAGGCCCTGCCATATGCTCTCTTTTTATAACCAATGCAAACTTAAAAAAAATTAAAATCAAATGGTTTACGTCTGATATTTTACCCAAGTTAATAAAATCGATAAATTTGTCCCTTGAGTGGAAAGGACAAAATACACCACCACCCATGCTATTCTGTAGATTATGATGCCTAAAACATAAAACAAACCAAGAACATGAGCTTTTGATGGCGAAGAAAAATAAAATAAAAAAACGTCCACCCACATGCAATTTTACAAAAAAGAACCTGAGAAACAGAAGATCTACTTTACGGGGCCTAAAGTCTGTTGGAGAAAAATCACTGAGTTGAAAAGTGTTTTGGACAGGATATGAATGATAACACTGATAGGTGATTGAGGAGGAATGCAAGATTCAGATAGAAAACCTTCCAGCAGCATGCAAAGAAAAAATTTTCTCCTGCATTTCATGAAAATGAGTACAATTAATCAGATGGTGGAGCTGTTCAGTGAACAGAGATGTTCTTTTGGAACTATACCTATTCTAACTAACTTCATCTGCTAATGTTAAAAATTTGTTATTCTCTATGTATTTCTTGTTGCATCAACAGAATGTAAAAAATCCATTTAGCAATAATTTTTAAAATCTTACAATAATATTTTTTAAATTTCCTGTATCTTTCATTTATTATGCCCCATTACTGTAACAATTTCTTCCATCGAGGGTTCAAAGGCATTGTTTTGCTTTCTATTTTTTTTTTTTATTGTGGTGGGGATGGGGGCCGAAGAATCAGGGATGGAAGAATAAATGAATTTGCCAATTACACTATCGATAGATAAACCTGATTAAAAACAAATTGCTAGCTGAGGGTTAACACGTTGATTGCCACTACAAGTTATCTCATAGTTTCCAGTGTACCGTTTTCTGCTGCTATGACTATACTTGTAGTTACTATAGAGTAAATTTATTTTAGCGTAATCGGCCTGGCAATTAAAAGAAACAAGGGAATGTATTGCTGGGTAGCTCGGACAGAGATAAATATGGTGGAAAATATGTACAGTTGCTTCCTTGGGCCGACAAGCGGTCTGGCTAATCTGCAATTTGTAAGATCACATTTGGTATTATTTTCAAAATCAACAGTGATAAAAGTGAATCGGAATCTTTGTTTTATTTGTAACTACAAAACATGAACAAAAGAACAATATTCATGAATACATAATGAATGAATGGATTTGTACAAAGGTGTACAAACATGGTTGAAGGTAGTCATTGGGGAGAGAGGGGTATTCTTCCAACACAATATGAAATACAAAAAATTTGTTTCACCCAAAATATGTCTGTTGCACATATATATAATTTATACATAGTAAAAAAGCAGAACGTTTTTTTTTTACTATGCATGGATTATATAGTTGTGGTTATAAGTTGGGAACATGTGTATCCTAAGTGGGACCTGGGCTGCTGTATGGTAAAGTTTGAGGCAGCCATCCACACAAAATGATGGTTTCTCTGGGCAGATGCCTATGCTTTGCCCGGGTACACACACGACACAGCTTTGTGGGGTTTTGCCTTTTGTCGGGGGGTGGGGGAGGAGTTAGACTTGTCATGTAGTGAAATATTTCTGCAGTTGGCATTAGTGGTGGGATGGAGTTCAGGGCATCATCAAGCTTATCAAACACCTCACCAAGACGACAAACTGTGAGCATGTACTTGAACTTTGGCATGCACATATGCTTCTCACCACTATACTGGTTAAAAAGTAAATAGACATTCAGTACAACTACATCATAAAGGGCCTACAGTATGAGCAAAACACTCTGAAGAGGGGTTGAAATATTTCTAGTTCGTAATTTTATAGTTGGCATCTGGATAAAAGTTTCTTCCCAGGTGCCAACTACGATATATCTTATAGACTATTTTTCATATTTTTTTCTAGTTATAGGCTGAAACGTTTATCAGAGTATTTATATATGTAAATTATAGTAAGTAAGTAAGTATTTCTTTATTCACGTGACATGTGCATACAAAATTTTAAAATCATTTTAAAATCATTTTTAAATCAAGATCAATTCACTGCAGATCGCACCCGGCCTATATGTCATGGGCTAGTCAGGATTACAACCCGATAATGCATACGCTCTCTCTCTCTCTCTCAAACACACACACACACACACAGTCTTGTTTTCCCTACATACCGAGCTACCCCATTGTCTGTCCTTTGTGTGGACTAACGGTTTCAACCTCGTTTTGCCGGTACAGTTCTGGGAAAACAACCGAGGTAAAGGGTTTCTTTTGTCTTTTGTACCTCGGTAAGGCGAAACACGCAAACTCTTTTGTCTAGTTACCTCGTCAAGTTGGTAAGACAAACGCACACACACACACACACACACACCTACATACCCCCCCCACACACACACGACCTCACACACACACACACACACACACACACACACACACACACACACAGAGTCTTGTCTACCCTACATACCGAGGTACCCCATTGTTTGTCCTTTGTGTGGACTAACGGTTTCTACCTCGTTTTGCCGGTACAGTTCTGGGAAAACAACCGAGGTAAAGGGTTTCTTTTGTATTTTGTACCTCGGTAAGACGAAACATGCAAACTCTTTTGTCTAGTTACCTCGTCAAGTTGGTAAGACAAACCCACCCACACACACACACACACACACACACACACACAGAGTCTTGTCTATCCTACATACCGAGGTACCCCATTGTTTGTCCTTTGTGTGGACTAACAGTTTCTACCTCGTTTTGCCGGTACAGTTCTGGGAAAACAACCGAGGTAAAGGGTTTCTTTTGTCTTTTGTACCTCGGTAAGGCAAAACACGCAAACTCTTTTGTCTAGTCACCTCGTCAAGTTGGTAAGACAAACCCACCCACACACACACACACACCTACACACACACACACATGAGACATGCAGAGGACTGACAGTCTTATAAACAGAACACTCTGCTAGCTGCTACTCTGAATTTGATCTAAATGGACTGCGGGCACCAATTGCCCAAGCGTGGAAAAGCCGATCGCACTGTACGCTGAAAAACGGTTATCCTCTCCACCCACCAAACTTTGGTGGGTGAACAGGATATCCGTGTTCAGCGTTTTTTTGCCCCCATAGTATTTTATTTATTTATTGGTGTTTAAGGTTGTATTTTTCTACACAGTGCTAAATGATGACCAAAACACATATATAAAGTCGGGTTTAGCCATTCGTTTATATCCATGTTGCCTATTTCAGAGAGCTCCCATCTTGAGTATCGGCCCCCGAATCATTTCTCACTTGTGCACTTGTTTACCACTGTGAACAAGCACTGATTCATCCACAGAGTTTCAACTGGGATATCGTAGTCATAACTGGGCTTCATAGGATTAACCGTAAAAGAGTAAACGCACTTGGATGCCACAGAGTCCAAATCAGGGACTCAGGATCTGTGGAAGTCAAGTTTCAAAAACTGTATTAGAAAGAGTTCAGTAGGTTATCATCTGTAAAAATAATCTCTGCGCTTATTGTGAGCATTAACTAGGTGCAAAGCACACTGCCTGGGGTAGTTTTCTAATAGGATAGGGCTTCATTACCTGAGCTGTGAACTCTAAGCTTATGATATGTGGACATACTTGTCATAAGTTTCTCTCTTAAATCAGAATGGACATTCCAAAAGAAAATGGTTCTCATCCTCAATTTTGTTTTTATCACATAGAATACAGAGTCTATCAGGTGCCAATTCATTCCTGCATCTCCCGGTTTCTGTTCTTAGGGTTAATACTCCGCATCTGAATTGTGCCATAATTGATCTCTGATAATGGTTCAACCCCATTCGAACATATTCTTCCGTGTCGAAGGATTTTTAAAGTAATTTTTATGTTCTGAGTTTTAGTAATCTACGTAATAAAGGTAAAAACCACACATGGCATATATGAAGAAAATAATCTGGGTTTCAGCAGTCAACGTGTTAATAAAATTTGCAGGAACTGGATATCTCATTTTAAAATTTTTCCTGGAATAGATGAGATTCTTACTTGAAATGATTGTTCAACCTTTTCTTTATAGGTATGTACCATAACTCAGGAAAGGGGTGGGGGCTAGGGTAAGACAAATTAGGAAACATAATTAGCTGACCAGTAGGTAATACTTACTGTTTCTTCACGTTTTTTGAGCACTCGAGAATAATTGGGAACTTAATGTGATCCTTGTAGCCGTGTTTTGGACAGACTAAACCCTTTACCCAATATAATGGAACTGGCCTAAAAGGCCATGTGAGCTTTTCACATCACTTGCCGTCCGTCATCCATAAACTTTTCACATTTTCATCTTCTCTGTAACTGCTGAGCTGGTGTGAACCAAACTTGGCAGGAATGGTCTGTGTGAGGTCCTCTACAAACGATCCTCATTTTGTTCCCGTCGGATGAAAAACATGGCTTCCAGAGGCATTCTTTGATTCTTCACCTCTGAACCCGCCAGGCCAAATGTTTTGAAACTTCACATAAATGATGACTGGGACCTCTCCTACCAACGATGTGCAGTTAATGTTGATCGGGTTACAAACATGGCCAAAATTACGGCTTACAGTTACTATAGAAACCCTATGAGAAATCACATTTTCATCTTCTTCTCTGGAACTACTGAGCCGACATGAACTAAACCTGGCAGGGATAGTCTATGGGAGGTCCTCTATAAACGAACTTCATTTTTAGCTCACCTGAGCAAACCTCAAGGTGAGCTTTTTTTAATCGCTTTCCGTCTGTCGTCCGTCCGGCGTCCAATATTTTTCAAATGTTGGGTAAATGTTTATTACCTAAATTCAATTCAGATTTGTTCAAATGAAGTTGCCCCCTCCAAGGGGCACCAAAATCTTCTTCTCTTCTTCTCATGAACCAGCAGTAGCAGAGACTTGATATTTGGTATGCAGCTTCCTTTTGAGGTGTAGAATCAAGTTTGTTCAAGAGAATCGGGCATTATTTGCCTTCGTTATGGGAGGGGCAAAAATTTTGGCCACGTCTAAAATTTCTATTTTCTGAACCGTGAGGTCGATTTGAACCAGATTTGATATGAGATGATAATGGGTCATAAGTAGTTGATTGATGCAAAAAAATTTTTTCTTGTTGCCCCGTGGGAACCTCGGGAGCTAAAAATAGGAAAAACCTTAAAACTGCCATATCTCCAAAACTACACGGCACAGAGAATTCTTATTTTATATAAAGCTTACTTTTATCCAGTAGAATAGAATGGTTAAAAAAAATCCCTATCGGTTTGATCACAAGGTACTTTTTTCAGGACTTTGAAAAACTGCTGAGTCAGCACTTTTTAACACTGAAGACAATGGGAAAAACATTAAAAAATCTTCTCCGTATCCAGCAGGCAGAATCTTTTGATATTTGGTATGCAACATTGTAGGGTGGATCTGATTCAAGTTTGTTCAAATCGGCCCCCTGGGTTCATATTTGGCCACAGAATAGGAGCCCAATTTCGAACTTAGTGTATTTCAGGCAAATTTATTAAAAAAATCTTCTTCTCCAGATCCAGCAGGCAGAATCTTTTAATATTTGGTATGCAACATTGTGGGGTGGATCTGATTCAAGTTTGTTCAAATCGCCCCCTCCCCCCCCCCCCTCTGGGTTTATATTTGGGCTCAGTTTTGGAGCCCAAATTTGAACTTAGTGCATTTCAGGCAAATTTCTTAAAAAATCTTCTTCTCCAAATCCAGCAGGCAGAATCTTTTGATATTTGGTATGCAACATTGTAGGGTGGATCTGATTCAAGTTTGTTCAAATCGGCCCCCTGGGTTCATATTTGGGCTCAGTATAGGCGCCCGATTTCGAACTTCGTGCATTTCAGGCAAATTTCTTAAAAAATCTTCTTCTCCAGATCGAGCTGGCAGAATCTTTTGATATTTGGTATGCAACATTGTGGGGCGGATCTGATTCAAGTTTGTTCAAATCGGCTCCCTAAATTCATATTTGGGCTCACTATAGAAGCTCGAATTCGAACTTAGTGCATTTCAGGCAAATTTCTTCAAAAATCTTCTTCTCCAGATCCAGCAGGCAGAATCTTTTCATATTTGGTATGCAACATTGTGGGGTGGATCTGATTCAAGTTGTTCAAGTCGGCTCCCTAGATTCATATTTGGGCTCACTATAGAAGTTTGAATTCGAACTTAGTGCATTTCAGGCAAATTTCTTCAAAAATCTTCTTCTCCAGATCCAGCAGGTGGAATCTTTTCATATTTGGTATGCAACATTGTGGGTGGATCTGATTCAAGTTTGTTCAAATCGGCCTCATGGATTCATATTTGGGCTCACTATAGAAGCCTGAATTCGAACTTAGTGCATTTCAGGTAAATTTCTTAAAAAATCTTCTTCTTCAGATCCAGCAGGCAGAATCTTTTCATATTTGGTAAGAAACATTGTGGGGTGGATCTGATTCAAGTTTGTTCAAATTGGCCCCCTGGGTTTATATTTGGGCTCAGTATAGAAGCTCGAATTCGAACTTAGTGCATTTCAGGCAAATTTCTTAAAAAATCTTCTTCTCCAGATCCAGCAGGCAGAATCTTTTGATATTTGGTATGCAACATTGTGGGGTGGATCTGATTCAAGTTTGTTCAAATCGGCCCCCTGGGTTTATATTTGGGCCCAGTATAGGAGCCCAAATTTGAACTTAGTGCATTTCAGGCGAATTTCTTTGAAATCTTCTTCTCAAGATTCAGCAGGCAGAATATTTTGATATTGGGTACGCACCATGCTTAGGGGGGTGAGATTCAAGTTTGTTCAAGGCAAGTCCCTGGGTTCATATTTGGGCTCACTGTGGTAGCCCGAATTATAACTTAGTTCAAAATGAGGAATTTTCTTTAAAAATCTTCTTCAGAATGTTTTGATATTTGGTATGCAGCATCCTTAGGGGGTGAGATTCAAGTTTGTTCAAGCCATGTCCCTAGGTCCATATTTGGACTCACTGTGGGAGCTCGAATTGTAACTTAGTTGAAAATGATGAATTTTCTTTAAAAAATCTTCTTCTTCAGATCCAGCAGTCGGAATGTTTTGATATTTGGTGTGCAGCATCCTTAGAAGGGGTGATATTCAAGTTTGTTAAAGCCAAGTCCCTGAGTTTATATATGGGCTCCCTGTGGGAGCCTGAATTATAACTTAGTTCACTATGAGGAATATTCTTTAAAAATCTTCTTTTTTTTAGATCCACTGGTTAGAATCTTTGGATATTTGGTTTTAGCTTTTCTTAGGAGGAGCAGGTGGAACTTGTTGAAATCAGTTCTCTGGGTTGATATTTAGGCTACCATGTCAGGTGAGTGCCCTCAGGCCTCTTGGGGCCTCTTGTGTTCCCATGGGTTTGAAAACATGGCCACCAGAGGTGTGCTTTGATTCTGATTGGTGGATTTTGAAAAATCTTCTCCGAAACCACAGGGCTAAATGTTTTGAAACTTAGCATGGTTGATGACTGGGACCCCCTCTACCAACGATCCCCATTTAATGTTGATCGGGTTGCAAACATGGCTTCAATTGCAGCTTATCATTACTATAGAAATCCTATGGGAAATCACATTTTCATTTTCTCTGGAACAACTGAGCCAACACGAACCAAACTTGGCAGGAATTGTCTATGGGAGGTCCTCTACAAACAATCCTAATTTTGTTCCCGTGGGTTGAAAAACATGGCCGCCAGAGGCATTCTTTGATTCTGGTTGGTGGATTTTCAAAAATCTTTTCCTCTGAAACTTCCAGGCCAAATGTTTTGATACTTCACATAAATGATGACTGGGACCCCCTCTACCAACGATCCTCATTTAATGTTGATCGGATTGCAAACATGGCTGCAATTGTGGCTTATAGTTACTATAGAAACCCTAAGGGAAATCACATTTTTATCTTCTTCTCTGGAACTACAGAGCTGATATGAACCAAACCTGGCAGGGATAGTCTATGGCAGGTCCTCTACAAATGCTCCTCATTTTATTACCGTGCATCAAAAAACATGCTGCCAAAGCATTTTTTGATTCTGATTGGTGGATTTTGAAAAATCTTCTCCGAAACCACAGGGCCAAATGTTTTGAAACTTTGCATGGTTGATGACTGGGATACCCTCTACCAACGTTCCTCATTTAATGTTGATTGTGTTGCAAACATGACCACAATTGCGGCTTATAGTTACTATAGAAACCCTATGGGAAATCAGGTTTTCATCTTCTTTTCCAGAACAACTGAGCCGACGTGAACCAAACTTTGCAGGAATGGTCTGTAGGAGGCCCTCTACAAACGATCCTCTTTTTGTTCCCGTTGGTTAGAAAATATGGCCACCAGAGGCATTCTCTGATTCAACATGGCCACAATTTCAGCTCATAGTTACCATGGAAAGCCTATGGGAAATCACATTTTTAGTCCCCAACGGGAACCGTAAGGGGACTAGAGGATTGCACTCCGTCCATCTGTCTGTTTTTATGTTACCACCTCTCCCTCCAACATGCTTTAAGCTACACCTTTCATATTTGGTACATGGATAAATGGTTCTGAGGGGATGATGCACGATCAAATTTTTTGTTTCAAAATCCAAGATGGTGGAATGCCGGCCATTTTTGTTGTGTTTTTTAAGCTTTTTTTCTCTATTTTATGTTACCACCCCTCACTCCAACATGGTTCAAGCTCTACTTTTCATATTTGGCACATGGATAGAAACATTTCCACAAAGTGCATACAATGTATTATATAGCATGCCCCAAGTTACCAAGCTTCCCCAGCATACGTCAGTAACTTGATGCTTTCTGTAACACAAATGCATATACCAATTCAATCATTATAAAATACCTTAAATGAAGGAAAATGTTTTAATATCTTCCTTTTTTGGTATTACCAAAAGTAAGATTTCATCACCTTTCTTTTCATTTAAGGTTATTATAATGATTGGACCGGTCCAGGTAAAAATACTGCACCACCGAGAGCTGGACTCGACCTTCTTTTCACTGGACTGGACCATTACTGGCAGTCTTTATACTTCTTAAACTACTAACCTGAAAAGCAGAGATGCTTATATACTCTAGTGTCTTATGTGACAAAAATACCTTATGTCACAAAAGTGCTGTAAGGGACTAATACCACCTCGGTGGTCAAACACTTGTTATATGTAGTTCCAGGTGAGCGATTACAGGCTCTGTAGAGCCTCTAGTTCATTATTTAGCTTAACTTGACAAAGTCAAGATAAGATATTGCCATCACACGTGCAGAAGTCTGTGAGTCTGTTCAGATTTTCCTTTAGCACAGGCTACACCCCGTAGTTCTTATCTGATCGTCATGAAATTTCATATACAGGTTTGAGGTCATGTCTAGATGAGAACATCCCCCTTTTGGTCGCGATCGGTCAACCGTGATGGCTGCCCTAGCCCAAAAACCTTTAGCACAGACTACACATCATATTTATGAAGGGATTTCATTGTAATTTGGTAGGATGACTCTGTATAATGTCTAGATGAGATCGCCCCCTTTTGGTCATAATCTGTCAACCATGACGGCTGCCCAAGCCCGAAACCCAAAAACTTATAGCACAGTCTACAGGTCATATTTAATATGGAGAGATTTTATTGTAACTTGGTAGGATGACTCTGTATGATGTCTAGATGAGAACTTCTCCATTTGGCTGCGATCTGTCAACCATGACAGCTGCCCAAGTTCAAAACCTTTAGTACAGTCTGCAGGTCGTATTTATGAAGGGATTTCATAGTAACTTGGTAGGATGACTCCACATAATGTCTAGATTAGAATGTCTCCTTTTGGTCGCGATTGGTCAACTGTGACTGCTGCAGGGGCCCGAAGCCCAAAAATCTTTAGCACAGTCTACAGGTCGTATTTGTGAAGGGATTTCATAGTAACTTGGTAGGATGGCTCAGTATAATGTCTAGATGAAGACGCACCCTTTTGGTTGCGATCGATCAACCATGATGGCTACACAGGCCCAAGGCCCGAAAATCTTTAGCACAGTCTACAGGCCGTATTTATGATGGGATTTCATTTTAACTTGATAGGATGACGCTGTATAATGTCTAGATGAGAACGTCCCCTTTTGGTCATGATCTGTCAAACATGACGGCTGCCCAATCCCAAAACCCAAAAACTATTATTGGAGTAATATCACTGTAACTTGGTAACTTTGGTTGACATACATTAACCTACCCCTCAGTTCTGTAGTACAGTCTACACCTCAGATTATCTTTATTGAAAACATCACATACAGGGAACAGAAATTAACATCTCAATTATCACAATTCTTGTCGTATTTCATAATCCTTTCATAAACATTGAACATTATCCTTTTCATCAAACACAACACACGGTCAAGTTAAGCTACAGTGTCATTGACACTTTAATTTTTTTGTCTCAAAAACATAGATTATGAACCCACCCATTGGAATGACTCTTTGAGCTCTTTCAAATGAGGGGGTCATAAGCTATGTTTTTGGCACAGAAAAATTAGATTTTCAAGAATTATGATTGCAAGTGTCATCTGCTTTTCATGTTAGATAACAGGTTAAGACGTTATTCATCCACAGCTCTGTCAGCAGTGACAGAGGATCATTAAATGTGGTGGGGAGGGAGGGCACACATTTTTAAGATGTACTGAGCCAACTGTAATTCAGCCTGAGAGCCAGAGAAAATTTGTAAAAATGATTCACAGAATGCCTTTTCCTTGATTTTTAGGTCCCAATTGATAGAAATTTCAACCTTGGGACAAGATATCTGCACCAGACACAAGGCTTGTCAAGAGTTTGGTGCAGATATTTTTCCCAAGATTTTAATTTCCCCATCTCACATCCAAAACCTATCGTAAAGATGTGACATCATTTTGGTCTTGTTCGATCTTATCTGGCTGATCTGGTTTCGTCAACTCAGGGGAATCTGATGCCCCAAATCAATTGACTCTTGTAATAATCTGCATTTCCTTCTGCATCTTACCCTGTGGTAAACAAATTTTTATTTACTTGTATAATAGGACCCTGGGATTTTAGTGTCTCTTCAAGTGATTCACCATTTCGGATGCAGATTGTACTGACATGGTTCAGCAACCAACCTTGAACTGAGTTTCCTGCAGACTTGCATTGATCAGCATTGTTGTGATATAACTCTCGGTGGCCAGATACTGTGGTAATAGTGTTTTTATCACACACTTGGGTCTACAGTACTTTTTACAGGTTAACAACCCTTTACCAAACATGACTAGAAGATGACATTTGAAAAACTATTTTTGGAATACCTAAAAAAATGTATTGAAAACATAGCTTAGGCCTAAGAAAGTTAAGAATCTGTTTCTCAAGCCCTCATGCATGGTCATTTTAGCTGCTGCATGCTTTCTTTTTATAACCAATGCAAACTTAAAAAAATTAAAATTAAATGGTTTATGTCTGATATTTTACCCAAGTTAATAAAATTGATAAATTTGTCCCTCGAATGCAACAAGGCTTTGAAATGATTTATAGAATATGAACTTTTGTTAGTAAAGAAATAATTACAAAAATAAAATTCAAAAACGCCCACCTGCACGCAATTTTACAAAAAAAGGCCTGAGAAACAGAAGATCTACTTTCTTGGGCCTTAAGATTCCTTATTGGAATGAGCTCAATGAAATTGTTCCTCTGAGGAGTCATAAGCCATGTTTTGGAGGGCAAAAATGGGGACAAAATAAAATGAAATTTGATTTTGTATCATTTGCAATTTCTTATGAATAGCACTTGGCAGTTTTGGTGTTAATGAGGTAAAGGATTAAACAGTTGTTCCCCTTAGCTGTCTAGCTAACTTAATGGCCAGTTTGTGGGAGAGAATTCTTAAATTCATGGAGTTTTGGGGTTTCTCTCTGTACACTGATGTTGAAATATCAAAGTTTCAAGTAGGAAATTGTTTCCCATAATGCAACAAGGAATTTAGTCAATTCAGTTTTGTTTGGTCATCAGTATTTGTTCACATGTCTTTGCCTTGTAATAGTTTGTGTTAGCGTGCCTACAGGCAATATCACATAAATTGTAACACTGTAAATCCATGCAGACTAAATAATTTCACATCCATAGAATATGACACTTTTGAGTTGTGGTACCTGCGCTTCAAAATAAATTTTTAAAAAAGGCCGTTCGGCCACACGTCTCCCAGAAATTTTTTTTTAATTTTTCGAAGTTGAAAAAGGGACATAACTGGCAAAAAATGTCGGACCAAACCCTGATTTGAACTTGACCTGTGTTTTATGTTGATACACCTACACAACAAATTTTATTGGATTCGATCAATTACAGCTCCAGTTATTAGTTGGAAACTAAAAACAAGTCGAAAAAGGGGCATAACTCTGGAAAAAAAATTTCAGACCACATCTCAATTCGAACTTAACCTGTATTTTATGTTGATACACCTGCATACCAAATTTAATATGGTTTGGTCAACTATAACAAAAGGTATCATCAGGAAACCAAAAGTGGGACGGATGCACGGGCAAACACCGGCTATAGTGTGTGAGCTGCTCATAGACCGCACCCCCTCCTCCGTTAGGGAATTTTGAAGGTTATGATTTTCTGAAAGCTTATTCAAAATGCAATAATTTGCACCAATGTTTGTCATTAGGGGTGGGGCATTACTGAGTTATGTATATGTAAATACCATGGGTAAACAAATTTACCTGTTACAGTACTAAATTTTACCTTGGTTTGTATATGAATTATGGGTGTTTTACTATGACAACACAACCACTGGGTCATGTGATATGACGTTACATGAGATCTGTCAGTGGAGATCCATAAGACTAGGTATTGGGGAGGGGGGTCTGGGTACATGATATACTTTTTTTTTCATATAATAGATGCATCCTTATTAATATTTCATTTTGACCCAATCTTATGAATCTCATGTGACATCATAGTCACGTGACCCAGTGGCACTATGTTGGGTTGTCATGATAGCCTCGTGAGTGGCCATTTTGTGACGTAATTACCAGTGATTCATGATCTTAGTGCACATGTGCAGTGCAGGTTGTTAGGGTGATACATGTTTCCTTTGTCCATTTTGAATACTGGAGGCCACAGTCTTTTTAGCTCACCTGACTGAAAGTCAGGGTGAGCTATTCTTATAACTTTTTGTCTGTTGTCTGTCATCCGTCGTGAAGGTGGTGTTTGGGTCTCTTTCTCCCAAACCGCTGGACACATTTTAATGAAATAAACAAATTGTTATGGAGGGGGGATTTGGGTTTTTCTTCAAATTGGATTTTTGCTCGTATTGAACAAGGAATGGGACCAAAATGCACCAATTTTAAAAAAAATCTTCTCATGAACCAGCCGTAGGAGAGACTTGATATTTGGTATAAGCTTCCTTTTGAGGTGTAGACTCAAGTTTGTTCAAGAAAAGTTCAAGGGTCAATATTTACGGGAGGGGCAAAAATTTTTGCACCGTCCAAAATTTCTGTTTTCCAGGCCATGAGGCTGATTTGAACCAAATTTGATATGAAGTATTTATGGGTCATAAGTAACTGATTTATGCCAAAATTCTTTTTTCAAAATGCCCCGTGGGAACCACAGGAGCTAAAAATAGAAAAAATTTCAAACGCCCATATCTCCAAAACTACATGACACTGAGAATTCTTATTTGGTGTGAAGCTTCCTTAGGACCAACAGAATGGAATGTCCAAAGAAATTGCTATCGGTTTTATCGTAGGGTACTTTTTCGGGACTTTGAAAAAATGATGAGTCAGCATTTTTTAACACTGTGAGTAATGGAGAAAACATTTCAGACTCTTCTCCCAAACCACTGCTCTAAAAGCTTTCAAATTTCACATATAACATCTTTGGAAGATTGTTTCACATGTTTGTTGAAATCATATCCCTGGGTCCTTATGGGAGCCCAATTGTTTGAATAAGTGTAGTATGAGGAGTATTCTTTAAAAATCTTCTTCAGATCAACCAGCCAGAATCTTTTGATGTTTGGTATGCAGCATCCTTAGGGGTGAGATTCAAGTTTGTTCAAGCCAAGTCTCTGGGTTCATATTTGAGCTCCCTGTGGGGCCCAAATTATAACTTAGTTCAATATGATGAATTTTCTTTAAAAATGTTCTTGTTCAGATCCAGCAGTCAGAATGTTTTGATATTTGGTATACAGCATCCTTAGGAGGTGTGATTCAAGTTTGTTCAAGCCAAGTCTCTGAGTCAATATTTGGGCTCCCTGTGGGAGACTGAATTGTAACTTAGTTCAATATGAGGAACATTCTTTAAAAATCTTCTTCACATCCACCAGTAAGAATGTTTTGATATTTGGTCTACTGTATCGTTAGGGAGGTGAGATTCAAATTTGTTAAAGCCAAGTCCCTTGCTTCATATTTGTGCTTCCTAGCCCAAATTGTAACTTAGTTCAACATGAGGAATATTTTTTTTAAATATTTTTCTTCAGATCCAGTAGTCAGAATCTTTCAATATTTGGTATACAGCATCCTTAGGGAGTTGAGATTCAAGTTTGTTCAAGCCAAGTCCCTGGGTTCATATTTGGGTTCCCTATGGTAGCCCAAATTATAACTTAGTTCAATATGAGGAATATTTTTTTTTTAAAATTTTCAGATCCACCGCTAGAATGTTTTGATATTTGGTATATGGTTTTCGTAATGGGGAAGATGCAAGTTTGTTTAAATCAGGACCCTCAGTTGATAGTTGTCAATGTCAGGTGAGCACTCTCAGGCCCCTTGTGGGCCTCTTTTATCAATAACAGGTGCGATCCTTTGTATAAGAGGCAATCAAATTACCCAGATTCCTCAGTTAGAATTACAAGAGACAACTGGGGGCACGGTGGCATTGTGGTAACGTCGAGCCCGGTTAGTCCTCGGATGGGTTCGCGATCGATTCGGACTCCCACGTTGTGTCCTTGGGCAAGGCACTTAACCCCGATTGTCCACATGGGGGCACGATGATGCCATGTACTAAGGCGTACTGCACGTCGATGGTGCGAATGTCTTCAACCAATCTAACCTTGCCTGTGCTGCAGTGGGAGTTACGATGTTTGGGAGCTGGCAGCTGCTCGTCGTTGCTCTGTGGTTCTTTCTGGGTACTCTGGCTTCCTCCACCCGTAAAACTGTCAGGGTCATGATTAGCCATTATGCATAAGTATGTGACCTTAACACACCAATAAATAAATAAATAACAAGAAACAACCTGACAAGTTGTAACAGTTTGGATTCCTTGAGAATCCTTATTTTAATAGGAGCACATAGTGCTATAGCCCCATAAAGGCTTCTATTGCCTAGAGGCTTATAAAACTAGCATGTTGTGGTATAAAGTGCGTTTCTTCGTATAAGAGTTAATTTAATTACCCAGAATTACCCCAAACAACCCGACAATAGTTCTACTAGTTCAGATTCCTTCGCAGTCCCCTGCTTCTGCCCATCCTAGTCTATTCCGTAGCTTTTTATTCTCTCCATTCCTTGTTCTGTCCTGTCTGTGTTATGACTTCCCCGATCTCTCTATAAATTATTCTGATTTTCCTAGATGTGTTTGTGTGCTAGTGCACAATGTGCACACATTACATGCAGCACATAGGCGTATGCTGGATGTGATGATATGGGCTGGTGTGCTAGTGCACAATGTTCACACATCACATGCAGTACATAGGCACACACAGGTATTTGAGGATACATGGTGATAAATTATTTACGGATACCTTTTGAGACTGTTTGAAGAATACCTTCTGCAGGATATTTATTTGAAGACAGTTGTGGCTCCTAAACCTGTTCACCTCCTGGCTTCTAATCCACCCCATATCCTTGTCCACAGTCACCAACATCTGTTCTATGTTCAGTCTGCATTGTATTCACCTTTAGCATGGTGTTCTATCAGCCTTGCAGCCACATACCATTGTTGCCTTGTATCATTACTATTGGCTACCAGTATACTGTTTTGAGCTAGAGTCTCTCAGCCATTACCAACTTGTAGACTACTACTACGGCTCTTAGCACACTACTGCTGGGAGCGTGGTGACTCAGTAGGTAGAGATGCAGGCTGCAAGTCGAGAGGTCCTTGGTTCGAATCCCACCTGCGGCAACCAAGTTGTGTCCATGGGCAAGACACTTCATCCCAATTGCCCACATGGGGGCACGGTGGCATTGTGTTCTATGGCGTATTGCACTTCGATGGTGCACTTGATTCAACCAATGCTAACCCTGCTGGGTGGTTCTCTCCGGGGTACTCCGGCTTCATTCACCCATAAAACTCTCCAATACGAGGTGATCCTGGCTGTCGAAAGTGTCATTAAACTCCAATAAATAAGTAAATATAAATAAAGTATGCTACTGTCTACTGTTCCAGTTCATATCCAAACCAAAGTTGTATTCCATTGCTGCTTGCTCGATTGACTCAAATATTGTCGAGCAAATGAGCTATAGAGCAGTTGCTTGAATGAGTGACTCCTCACACTGCTCTTAGACTCATTTCGATAAAAAGGGATTCTATGGTAAGTTGAATTCCGTAAGGGGATTCCAATCTCCTATACAGTTCTAGGTTGTCTTACCATCGGATTCCATCATGTCTTCAACTCTTTGTCCTCTGATTTGCCTGTTGAAGTCACCCAATACTATAGTCTTCTACCACTCTTACAATTTTATACCATTGCTATTGACTTGAAGCACAACTCCATACTTTCTAGCTATGCCTGACCCTGTCTCGACTCTGCCCTGGGTCAGGTCTTTAACAGGCACAAACAGATTGCTCCATTCATCTAGGCCTTATCAGTCTCTACAATGTCCAGACCTCGTGCAAGCTAGGGTACCTTACACACAAGAAACTGTACAGGGTATTTTTTTGTTTTTAAAAATTTGATTAGCAGTTTTTATCGCTGTCCTGGAAAACTGATTAGCAATTTCAACTTCAGTGCCCCCACTCCCTCACTGCCTGGTTACTCATGTCTCAGCTCATACTCGAGCATAAGCCCATCCCTAACTTTACAAATGTGAGTTACCAAGTGGCCCCTCTTGAGTCTAAGCACACCCTGCAACATGTATTTTTCAGTTTTCAAATAAAGATGATTTTAGTCGCAGGCACTGGTAAATATGACAAAAATAGGTAAATAATCATCAGATGATCGCGACAACTAACCTTACCAAATACATAAAAAGCCAGAATACCTTGGTCCCGAGGGTTGGCAAATGAAAAATAAATACATCAGTGATTGAAACATGCTCTTGCAGTTCATGATTCGACTTCCACTTTGCAATTTTCAAATCGATCCACCTGAATGAAAAAAGTTGTGGAAGATGATTACGAAGAATGATTGGTGCACATCAAGGGAGCTAATTTATAGGCACCGACATCGTTGAAAACACTATTGGAGTTTTATCAATCAACCGATTTAAAAAAAACTCGTAAAATTGTGGTTAAATTTATCATTTCGCATGACTAAGGAACATTTGTAATAAATTGGTGTATTGTTACACTGTTTATCTGTAGTTTTTACCATTTTTGAATTGGAATATTGGATGAGCACATAACATTTTTAATCGCACAATGCAAACCAAATTTCAGTGATTGGATTGCACATGGGAGATCTTGCTTTGCAAACTGCTATGCAAACCCAAACAAAAAATACCCTGCTGCATGTTGATCATGCCGAGATGTGCTTCTGCCGATTTGTACTTGTGTGCTTGTGCACAATGTGCATACAAAACATGCTGCATATAGGCACATGTGATGAAATGGAGATTCTAGAAGTATAGTCGGATACTGAAAAGAGATTCCACGGAACGTGGGTCTGGTGGTTGATTGAATGTGCTTGTGCACCATCGTCCATGTGTACACAAATCACATGCTGGATGTGCTTGTGTGTAAATGCACAATGTTGCACAACACATGTAGCCCATACAACAAAAATGGGATGCTGTATGGTGTGGGTTGTGTTTGGGTGTGTGTGTGGGGTGGTTGAGAGGTTCGAGAAGGTAGGAATTGGGCTCTAAAAATATAGTGGCTCATAGCCTTGATGATATGGTCAATTTGACTAATTCAAATCGTCAGGTTGCTTATAAAACCTTGTACACAAGTTTTTAAAAAACAGTGTACATGAAGTTTTATAATTAAGCCAACAAAATGCTTGTAAATTATAAACGCTGCTGCCACCATCTGGAAAACATTCTTTAACCCTTTACCTAACATGAAAAGCAGACGACACTTGCAAAAAAAATTCTTGAACAACTATTTTTTTTCATTTTTTGTCTCAAAAACATAGGTTATGACCCCTCATTGGAACAAGCTCGATGAGCTCGTTCCAATGAGGGGTCATAACCTATGTTTTTGAGACAAAAAATGAAAAAATAATTAAAATTAATAGGCGATTTTTGAGAATAGCGCTGGCCGGTTTTGGCCGTTACGTTGGGTAAAGGGTTAACTGGTTGAATATAGGAAGCCACTATCAAGGCATTAAAAATAAAAAAAAGAGGGTATCCAAGCAAGAGGCAATATTGTCCGTGCTCATGTTTCATATTCAGTCAAATTCCAATATATTTTATTATAAAGTTGCTTTATTACAATTTATTGAAGAATGCCTTTGGGCACTCTCCAATAATTTATAATAGTATCAATTTTGAATAACATATTCAGACCATCAAAAATTATGTACCCCTCAACCAGTTAAAACATTTAAATGCTGGACTTTCCAAAAACATAATTTTTGAAAATTTGTTCATGTTGATGGTGTGGGGTGGGATGAGGTAGTGTTGTGTGGGGTAGGGTGGGATGTGGGCTCAGCTAGGTGAGTTGTAAGGTTGGCATGTCTATATACTGATTTATAGCCAAGACAATCTGGCCAGTTATGTGTGGGAACGTCTTTCAAATTTTAGGCCTGTTTATGAAACCTTGTATGTGATTTCACTAAATTTTGTACACAAGCTTTTAATCAGCTGATCCATCGAATGCCTGTAGCTTCTAAATGCTCAAGGAGCCAGATGTCAAACATGTCTTAAAATGTTTCTTAATTATTGGACTTTGAGAAAAACATAGACTGGAAAATTTCCTAATGGGGGGAGCATGACCATAGTCTACTAGTTTAACCGTCCCCCCCCCCCCCCCCCCCAAAAAAAAAAAAAAAAAAAAAAAAAAAACTCTACCAATTCAACAAGAGTGCACTGATTAAATTACAAGTTGCATTTGTGAAAAATTGGTCACTTGAAATTTTGAAATCAGTGTGCAGTGGGTAAAGAGAGTAGAAAAAAGTTATAACTGGTGTTTCTTATCAACCTACTCACAATTGTTTACTACAGGCTTGCACTACAGTGGAAGTCCCTAACTCGGATAAAATACTCTCTATTTTTGTCTTTCCCAAGCAAGTTGGGAAAGAAAAGTGGTGCAAAAGCACCAATAAAAATAAGCCAAAACTGGGTCGAGTGCAACCGGCGCAGACCCAGTACGGGACGCTCTCTCCCAAGTACAACTCCACGACTTCCGTTGCCAGTGCGCATATACCGTCTCTAAAGACTCATTCTTTTTAAAATCCGCTTCGTGTCGAGATGTTTTTGCACGCTTATCAGTGTTCCACCAGCTCGATGTTTGATGATTCCTGATTCATTATATCACAGTGTATCCTTTGTATTCTCAGGAACAGTGTTTTATATATTCTCTTTTCTATTATATGTCCATAATGTATATTTATTTGCTCTCTCTCAAGTCGCGCGCCATTTTCGCGTGCCACGCGGTTCGGACTTAGATTTTTTCACAATTATTGTTCATGCTTTTTTTGCAAATTTTTCTAATTGTGTTAGAGTTAAGTGTCAGCGGGGTACCACTCCTGCAGTGTTTCTTCTTTCTTTTGAGAGTAGTCTTCCTGTTGGGTGGTTCCCGGTCGACCTTCTGGGGTCTTTGTTTCTGTCACCTTTCTCTCTTCTTTGGGGGTGTTCTGTTTTCTCATCTCCACTTCTCTGCTCCTCTCACCTCTATCATGCCCAGGACAATTCCCTGTGGGCAATGTCTGCTGCCAAAGCATGTGGACGATGTACATTCGTCTTGTTCCTCCTGTAATGGGTGTTCGGCCGAGCGGCCGTGTGGTGTCTGTGGAACATGGTCTTCCACCTTCTGGGCGTCAGTAAACCGTGTCGTTCGTTCTCATGGGCGTGCCTCCCGCTCCCGCGGGAAAGGAGAACGTGGTCGTTCGGGGCCTCCCGAGCCGACTTTGTCTGGTGAGAGTTATTCCTCCTCCGTGTGGGATGTGCAGTCTTTTCCTGTGGTGGATACTGCGGGAGCCGTTGAGTGTTCTGGTGTAGAGATGCCTGGTTCCGGGACTATGGTCCCCCTCCAGTCGACATCTGAGGCTGTCACTAGGGTTGTGACTCCTCCTTCGGAGCCGAGCCGGTGTGCTCTCTCCACTTTTTCACCAGCCTCAACGACTCTCGACGTATCTACTACTGCTGCTGGCCCGTCTGCTCCGTTATCTGTTTCAGCCGGCCTCGGCTTTTTGCTGCAGGGGACTGCAGGACTGTCCGATACTGTAGACGTGGGATATCGGCCTCAGCCTTCCCTGACTTCAACTCGGCGAAGTCGGAAGGGGCTGCCGGCCGAGCCCATCGCTGTGGTCTCTTCGCCGTCGAGCACCACAGTTGTGTCTTTGGATTCGGATGTTCGTAGTGGAAACACTATGAACTCCGTGGCGTTTCCGTCTACTCACTCTGGTCACACTACCAGTTTTGGGGGACCAACGCTTTTTCTGCAGCCTGGACCTTCTGCCCCGCAGAGGTCCGCGGTGACTCTCATGAGTTCTCGCAATATTGATCCTCGGGGTGCATCGTACCCCTATACACATCTGCCTTCAGATGTTTCGGCTGCCGCCCGTCGTCCCGCGTCGGGTGTTTTGGAGGATCGTGACTCTTCGCTGGTTAAGAGGGTCAGAGGTGAAGCCACTTTGCCGGTTCACTCCCTTGTCGAACCGGTCGGTACAGGCAGTGAGCTTAGGGAGGCCCTCTCCTTACTCACTCAGGTTCTTTCTAAGAGCCTTCCTGTTGCTTTCAGCAAGGCTATGGGTGGTTTCCAGGCACCTCCTATGGCGCCGCCTCCCGGGATTGGAAACAGGCCGGTTTCCGATTCCTCTGGTGTCCCGACACCATGGGAGGCGTCGGCTGGTTTGCCCACGATGGGCTATGTGTCTTCCGACTCTGGGGAGGAGTCCGACATGCTT
The DNA here is from genome assembly GCA_031216915.1 of Pictodentalium vernedei. Classification (NCBI taxonomy): domain Eukaryota; kingdom Metazoa; phylum Mollusca; class Scaphopoda; order Dentaliida; family Dentaliidae; genus Pictodentalium; species Pictodentalium vernedei. The sequence goes on along the minus strand of CM062295.1, from coordinate 555,720,434 downwards.
GAGGTCGAGGGCCAGCAGTCTTCGGACTTGGGGGCGGCTCTTGACTTTGTGTTTGGGTTTCTGCCTGAGCTCAAACCTGCTAACCAGCCGACAGTGTCAGCCTGGCCGCGATCATCGGTCGCGCGCCAACAGCCTATGGAGCAACCTGCTTCTGGGCACCTTCGACCGTGCCAGTCGATACAGGTGGTTGAGGCTTTTTCAGCATTGGATGCCAAGCTGAATTCCAAGGCTTTGAAGACTTCGTTCTTCACCAGGGTTGACACCTTTTTGCCTCCTGTGCGTTATCGTTCCTATGATTCCGCCAATCCGTCAGTCTGCCAGGCTTTGACGGTTCTGGATCAGGACTCCACTTCCCTCGGGCTTTCCAAGCCCAAGTCTGCCGTCATTCCAATGACGACTCTGGAGTCCACGTTGGGCTTATCTAGAGAGATGCTTGGCATGCTTTCTCTCTCAGATCACGTCGTCTCAGCTTTGGCTGCTTATCTGCCTCCAGATAAGTTTGACGAGGTACAGGCTCCTTTGCGTGTGCTGTCCAAGGCGCTTATGCACCTTACTCACACGCATGCCTGTAACACGGCCAATTTGGAATTAGTTCGAAGGGACGCTGTGCTGGACACAGGTCGATCCCTTCCCGAGGAGCAGCGTGCTACTCTTCGATCTGCTTCTTTGGCAGGTCCGCAACTTTTCCATGGTTCCGTGTCGACGGTCTGGGATGACGTCCTACGTCATTCCAAAGATCAGCTGCTGTTTCGTCAGCTTGATCAGCCTTCTCGGGGAGGCAAGGGCCGTTCCAAGCCTTACAAGTACCCTTCTGCTTCCTCTGTGAAGCAAAAGGCTGGTCCTTCTGCCGCCGCCTCTACTTCTTACTCACGGGGTAAAGGTAGGGGTCGGCAGAATCGAGGGAAGTCTCAGGATTCTTCATTTAGCAGAGGAGGTGGTTTCTCCTCTCGCGGGCCTCGTCGGGGCTCGAAATGAAGGTCCTCACCTCGACTCGTCCCAGGTTGGAGGAAGGATAGCAGAGTTCGCAGACCATTGGACCACCATCACATCCGATCCATGGGTGTTAGATGTTGTTCGGTCCGGGCTGCGCATATCCTTCCGACGGCACCCCACTCTGTCAAGGGTGCCTCTTCCAACCACAGTTCCTTCAGACGTTTTACGTCGGGAACTTTTGTCCACGGAGATTGCCAATCTCCTGGCAACGGGGGCGATCGAGGTCGTCAAGAACGTTCAGTCAGTGGGTTTCTATTCCCGCCTGTTCTTGGTGCCGAAGAAGGACGGCCGACTCCGACCGGTTATCGATCTGAGTATCCTGAACCAGTCTATCATTGCTCCCAAGTTCAGCATGGAGACTTTCAGGTCGGTCCGCCAATCAATTCACCAGGGAGATTTCGCAGCCAGCATCGACCTGCGAGACACTTACTTCCACGTTCCGATGCATCGGGCGTCACGGAAGTATCTCAGGTTCGCTTTTCTGGGGCGAGTTTACCAATTCACGGCCATGCCTTTCGGCCTCAACCTGGCTCCTTGGGTGTTCACCAGACTGATGTCGCATGTGATAGCGTTCCATCGCATACAGTCCAGGGTGACTACTTCGGCATATCTGGACGATATCCTCCAGAGGCATTCTAATGCTGCCTTACTGGAATCGGATGTCGCCACTCTGTTGAGCTTGCTCACGCTGCTAGGATTCAGAGTCAACGAGGAGAAGTCGGACCTGGTCCCTTCTCAGTCGTTTTGTCATCTGGGGATGTCTTTCCAAACCAAATTCAATTTGGTGGCTGTTCCCCAGTCCAAGGCTGTGATTCTCTCAGCTTTTGCTCTGACTCTGTCCCAGTCCAGGTCCGCGACCGCTCGGAGTTTTCTCCGGCTGATCGGTCTCTGCGGTTCGGTGACGGATCTCATTCCTCTAGGTCGGCTGCGTGTCAGACCTCTCCAACACTTTCTGCTCAGTCGTTGGAGACCGAATGTAGATTCTCTGGATCAGGTGCTTCCATTTCCGGACTCTCTGTATCCTCACCTTCTTCCCTGGACAGATGTTCAGTGGATTACGCAGGGTGTTCCGCTGGACTTACCCACGTCCGATCGCGTTCTGACGGCAGATGCCAGCGATCTCGGATGGGGTGCGACGTTGGATCCTCTCGGTCTTTCCCTACACGGGATGTGGGACCAGGATCAAGCAGCTCCACACATTAACCAGAAGGAGCTTCTTGCTCTTCTTCTGAGTTTCAGGCAGTGGATCCCTCACCTGTCGAATCGCCAGGTCCTTCTACTATCCGACAATTCGACAGTGGTTGCTTACATTCGGAACCAGGGCGGCACGCACTCGCTTCCGATGTACGAGTTAGCTCGGGTTCTTTTACTGCTCGCTCAGGATGTTCACGCCGGAGTGGTTGTTCGTCACATTCCCGGTCGTCTGAACGTCCTAGCCGACTCCCTGTCCCGACAGGGCAGGGTTATTTCCACCGAGTGGATGCTTCACAGGGCAGTGTTCCAGTCGATTTGCGATCTCTGGGGACTTCCCCACATCGACCTCTTTGCGACTCAGGTGGACACTTTCGTGTCCCCGTGTCCAGATCCTCTGGCTTTTGCCGTGGACGCTCTGTCACTCGATTGGAACGGTCTAGTCGGCTACGCCTTCCCGCCGGTTCCGATTCTTCCTCAGGTTCTCGCCAAAATTCGAACCTGCAGTTGTCGAATCATTCTGATCGCTCCCCTGTCGCCTCAGCAGGTGTGGATCAATCAGCTCCGCTCGCTGATGGCGGCGGTTCCGGCTAAGAATCAGTTACCAGATACTACTCCTCCTCCTATCTGTATCAGGGCTCTTCCCTCTGTTGAGGGTACTCGCCCTTTGCTCTGTCCGGTCCGTGCTATTCGCATTTATCTTGATCGGACTCGCTTCATACGGAAGGGCAGAAAACGTTTTTTTCTGTCTCTCATTCCGGGTCGACAGAAGATCTCTCCTCAATCCATTTCTCGATGGATTTGTCTTGCTATTCGTACGGCTTATAGTCGTTTAGCAGCTGGCGATTGTATTACCAATCGTATTTCTGCCCACGAGGTGCGGGCACTGTCTGCCTCTTGGGCTTATTCTAACTCCGTCAAGTTGTCGGAGTATGCAGGCAGCCTACTGGAGAAATGCTTCTACTTTCTCCACCTTTTATTTACGCCAGTTGCAGGAGCAGTCGGAGGACCTTTTTACCCTGGGTCCTCTTTCTTCTGCTCAGGCTGTTGTCTGCCATAGCCATTAGGCTTCTTGAAGGTCAGTTTCAGCCTTGTGCTGTTACTGCCCTTTTTCTGTGTGTGTGTCACACAGACTCATATGTCTCTTTTCATTGTCCTTTACCAATGATTGCGACATTATGGTTGATAAGCCTCGGGACCTCTTCCTTCTACTTCATGGTTCCAGTGCACTAGGGTTATGTGGGGGTTGGTTATGCGATTCCCTCCAGCCTTTTGTCTATTCAGCCTGTAGTAAACAATTGTGAGTAGGTTGATAAGAAATCTAAATTTTATAGTAAATTTCCTTTCTTATTATACCTACCACAATTGTTTACATGGAGGCCCTCCCGTCTTCTTTACGGGTAAAGAATCTTTCCTCCCCGCTGATCACATAACTCTAACGTTTACGGATTCAAAAAGAATGAGTCTTTAGAGACGGTATATGCGCACTGGCAACGGAAGTCGTGGAGTTGTACTTGGGAGAGAGCGTCCCGTACTGGGTCTGCGCCGGTTGCACTCGACCCAGTTTTGGCTTATTTTTATTGGTGCTTTTGCACCACTTTTCTTTCCCAACTTGCTTGGGAAAGACAAAAATAGAGAGTATTTTATCCGAGTTAGGGACTTCCACTGTAGTGCAAGCCTGTAGTAAACAATTGTGGTAGGTATAATAAGAAAGGAAATTTACTATAAAATTTAGATTTTTATGGACAAGTATTTTTTTGTTTTTGAACTAGTACTTTGATGATGCTCTTTCCCGCTGTGCAGGTGGTTTTTGCATAGTTCTATCTGAGCCCTGTATCAGAACTTCTTATGGCTTAGCAGATGTCTAGTTATTGCCTCCTGATGATTCAAGCAGACAACCCTTGACAAGAATAGAAACAATTTTTCAACATTCAGGATTACCAGTCAATTGTCCTTGAATATCGGTCCCCTCTTTGAGAAATGCTTGAATTTGTTTCCATCCATTGAAATTATGTGATTTTCCCCCACCTTCTTTGAAAAGTACTTAAATTCAGTTTGCCAATAACCTCTGAAACAAGAAGTTTCAGGATAACTCGCCTCAGACTGGTGTGTGCAAAGCAGTTTACTGTCAGTAGTTTAATAATAGGCTGTGATGTGATATACATCACATGGGAACTCCGGGAAGTGAAGCAGTGCGTGTTTACTGCAGTAAACTGTTGTAAACAAGCTCAGTCTTACTGGTAAAACAAGACCCAGTCACCAGTGCTTGGGGTGGAAAATGGGTATAAAATGATTGACTAAACTTGTCTTTATCTCCATGTTGTGGTGTACCACTCATGTCAAGAAAGAATGCGAGTGCTCAATCTGTTAAGCCTTTACTTAACATGAAAAGGAGACAACACTTGCAAAGTTTTTGAATCTCGATTATTTTTTTTTCCATTTTTGTTGCATCAAAAAACAGTTTTTGACTCCCTCATTGGAATGATCCCAGCAGGCTCTTTCCAATTAGGGGTGATATGCTATGTTTTGGAGACAAAAAATGAAAAAAATAATAAAAATCGAACGGCAATTTCTGTGAATAGTGCTGGTCATTTTTGGCCATTACATTGGGTAAAGGATTAATAGACTTATCTGTATACATATGCACCAGACCCAGAGTTATCACTTCCAAGAATTCTTCACCTCAAGAACTTTGACATCTGCATCAGTATCCCAACACTTTCAAAAGAAAATTAATTCTGGGGCCCGAATTTCCTCTCCTTGGCCCTGAATATTACAACTATACAATGACTTGTTATCATCTAGTAAATTTAATCCTTTTTTTTTCCTCTCAAACTATGCTTCCGAATACTGATTGGAATGCACATAATGAGCTTGTTCCAATGAGAGGTAAAAAGTTATGGTTTGGAAGAGAAAAATCAGAAAGTACTGTTGGAGTGACCATTTTTGTGTGTTGCAATAAGGTGGGTATAACCTGCTTTGATAAAAAAATGTTCACCTCAATTCTGTTGTGATGAATGTCTTGCAGTCACTACTTCATGTTTAATTTCATGTATATATTGGGTATTGTTTGAAATACACTGCTCACTGGATTGGGGTATGGAATAAATGAATCAAAAAACTATATGTATCATTCTTGTTTTGTTTTTTTCTTCAGCTCACATGACTGAAAATCGGGTGAGCTTTTAGCATCTGGCATCTATAAGTCGTTGCATTCGAATCATCTTCTTCTACAGAACCACTTTCATAAATCTGTTCAAATTGGACACTATTTTAATCACGCTTTGTTGCAAACACATGCGACTATGTATATACTAAACAAACAAGAGGCCCCAGGGGGCCTGAGGGCGCTCACCTGACATGGTAGCCTAAATATCAACCCAGAGAATTGATTTCAACAAGTTGCATCTGCTCCTCCTAAGAAAAGCTTATACAAAATATCCAAAGATTCTGACCAGTGGATCTAAAAAAAAAAAAATAGGCCGATGAAATCGTCAGATGTGTACCCATACGCGCAACTACTAGAAAGCTGTATGATGGAGGGCCACCACAGAAGATGCCGACATTATGTACACCATACAAGGTATGGGTACATATAGAAATGGATTGGGGGAGTGTCTAATTTGATGGATAAAGGGTTAATATCTCCAGAGCAAATTATCAGATTTATATAAAAAAAACTATACAGCACAGCACATCAGTAACCTGAATAAATATATAAAGTAACATGACAATCGGATTGATACTTTTTGAGTTATCTCATGCCAAAGGGATTGGAGGAATTTTCAATTTGAAGGATAAAGGGTTAATATCTCCGGATCAAATTATCAGATTATCACCAAAAACTATACAGCTCAGCACATCAGTAACCTGAACACAATTATAAAGTAACTTGACAATCCAAGCAATATTTTTCAAGTTATCAAATGCCAAAGGGATTGGAGGAATTTTCAATTTGAAGGATAAAGGGTTAATATCTCAGGATCAAAATAACAGATTTACACCAAAAACTACACAGCTTGGTACATCAGTAACCTGAACACAAATATAAAGTAACTTGACAATCCAAGCAATATTTTTCAAGTTATCGAATGACAATGAGATTGGAGAATTTTCAATTTGAAGGATAAAGGGTTAATATCTCGGGATCAAAATAACAGATTTACACCAAAAACTATACAGCTCGGCACATCAGTAACCTGAACACAAATATAAAGTAACTTGACAATCCAAGCAATATTTTTAAAGTTATCGAATGCCAAAGGGATTGGAGGAATTTTCAATTTGAAGGATAAAGGGTTCATATCTCGGGATCAAATCATCAGATTTACACCAAAAACTATACAGCTCAGCAAATCAGTAACCTGAACACAAATATGAAGTAACTAGACAATCCAAGCAATATTTTTCAAGTTATCGAATGCCAAAGGGATTGGAGGAATTTTCAACTTGAAGGTAAAGGGTTAATATCTCAGTATCAAATTATCCGATTTACACCAAAACCTATACTGCTCGGCACATCTGTAACCTGAACACAAATATAAAGTAACTTGACAATCCAAGCAATATTTTTCAAGTTATCGGATGCCAAAGAAATGGATACGGACGCCGGATGGACAGACAGACAGATGGACAAAGGATGGACGAACGACAGATGGTCACCCCGGATGCCGGCATTATGTGTACCATACATAGTATGGGTACACATAAAAAAAGGATTTTTAAACAATATTGAACTAAGTTATAATTCGGGCTCCCACAGGGAGCCCATACATGAACCCAGGGACTAGGCTTTAACAAATTTGAATCTCACCTCCCTAAGGATGCTGCACACCAAATATCAAAACATTCCGACTGCTGGATCTAAAGAAGAAGATATTTAAAGAAAATTCCTCATTTTGAACTAAGTTACAATTCAAGCTCCCACAGTGAGTCCAAATATGGACCTTGGGACATGGCTTGAACAAACTTGAATCTCACCTCCCTAAGGCTGCTGCATACCAAATATCAAAACATTCTGACTGCTGGATCTGAAGAAGATTTTTAAAAAAAATTCCTCATTTTGAACTAAGTTATCACTCGGGCTCCCACAGTGAGCCCAAATATGGACCTAGGGACATGGCTTGAACTAACTTGAATCTCACCCCCCTAAGGATGCGGCATACCAAATATCAAAACATTCCGACTGCTAGATCTGAAGAAGATTTTTAAAGAAAATTCCTCATTTTGAACTAAGTTATAATTCTGGCTACCACAGTGCGCCCAAATATGAACCTAGGGACTTGGCTTGAACAAACTTGAATCTCACCGCCCCTAAGCATGGTGCATACCCAATATCAAAAGATTCTGCATGCTGGATCTTGAGAAGAAGATTTTCAAAGAAATTTGCCTGAAATGCACTAAGTTCAAATTTGTGCGCCTATATTGAGCCCAAATATAAACCCAGGGGGTCCAATTTAAACAAACTTGTATCAGATCCACCCCACAATGTTGATTACTAAATTTGAAAAGATTCTGCCTGCTGGATCTGGAGAAGAAGATTTTTTAAGAAATTTGCCTGAAATGCTCCAAGTTCGAATTCGGGCTTCTATAGTGAGCCCAAATACGAATCCGGGGGCCGATTTGAACAAACTTGAATCAGATCCACCCCACAATGTTGCATACCAAATATCAAAAGATTCTGCCTGCTGGATCTGGAGAAGATTTTTTAATCTTTTTCCCACTGCCTACAGTGTTAAAAAGTGCTGACTCAGCACTTTTTCAAAGTCCTGAAAAAAGTACCTTGTGATCAAACCGATAGGGATTTTTTTTAACCAGTCTACTCTACTGGATAAAAGTAAGCTTTATACAAAATAAGAATTCTCTGTGCTTTGTAGTTTTGGAGATATGGCAGTTTTAAGGTTTTTCCTATTTTTAGCTCCCAAGGTTCCCACGGGGCAATGAGAAAAAAAAAATTTGCATCAATCAACTACTTATGACCCATTATCATCTCATATCAAATTTGGTTCAAATCGATAGAAATTTTAGGCTGGATCTGGAGAAGATTTTTGAAGAAATTTGCCTGAAATGCACTAAGTTCGAATTCAAGCTTCTATAGTGAGCCTAAATATGAATCTAGGGAGCCAATTTGAACAAACTTGAATCAGATCCACCCCACAATGTTGCATACCAAATATCGAAAGATTCTGCCTGCTGGATCTGGAGAAGAAGATTTTTTTAAGAAATTTGCATGAAGTGCACTAAATTCGAAATCGGGCTCCTATACTGAGCCCAAATATGAACCCAGGGGGCCAATTTGAACAAACTTGAATCAGATCCCCCCTACAATGTTGCATACCAAATATCAAAAGATTCTGCCTGCTGGATCTGGAGAAGAAGATTTTTTAATCTTTTTCCCACTGCCTACAGTGTTAAAAAGTGCTGACTCAGCACTTTTTCAAAGTCCTGAAAAAAGTACCTTGTGATCAAACTGATAGGGATTTTTTTTAACCATTCTATTCTACTGGATAAAAGTAAGCTTTATACAAAATAAGAATTGTCTGTGCTTTGTAGTTTTGGAGATATGGCAGTTTTAAGGTTTTTCCTATTTTTAGCTCCCAAGGTTCCCACGGGGCAATGAGAAAAAAAATTTTGGCATCAATCAACTACTTATGACCCATTATCATCTCATATCAAATTTGGTTCAAATCGACCTCACGGTTGTGAAAATAGAAATTTTAGGCATGGCCAAAATTTTTGCCCCTCCCATAACGAAGGCAAATAATGCCCGACAAACTTCTCTTGAACAAACTTGATTCTAAACCTCAAATGGGCTCTGTATACCACATATCAAGTCTCTGCTACTGGTGGTTCATTAGAAGAAGATTTTCAAAAAATTTGGCCATTTTTTTTCCACACCCCTTTGCTCAATATGAGCCGAAACCTAATTTGCATAAAAATCAAAATGCCCCTATATAACCACTACTTACGTGAAATTTAATTAAAATGTGGCCAGCGGTTTAGGAGAAAGATGCTCAAACAACACCTTCACGCAGGACAATGGACGGATGGACAGATGGATGGACAGATGGATGGACGGACGGACGAAGAGTGATAAGAAAAGCTCACCTTGACTTTCTGTCAGGTGAGCTAAAAAGGAAATGCAACATGGGTTAAATTCATGCCAAAACAGATTACTGGTCAATATGATGCAACAATTTGATCATTTCAGAAGAGTTTATTTATTGAGGATTCAAGTGGGAACGTTCCATTTCACAATGTTAACCAACTCACCAGGGCATCTTCACTCTGGTTGTTTTTGAAATCTGGAGAAAAAAAACGGGTGAGGGATGGGGCCTGTTGGGTGTACAAACAGAACTGTTGATAATTTATATGTTAAATACATGATGGCTGGTGGCAGCCATCTTTTTCAATGGAATGCAGAAAAATTTGATAACTCCCATCTAGATATCATACCAAAGTTACATATAAAACTTGAAAAAGATTGGGTGAGGGTCTGCTAATGGAATTGTTGACAATTTATTTGCCAAATCCAAGATGACTCTTGATGGCCATGTTTTTCAACAAAATTAAGAAAAAATTGATAGCTCCCATCCACACATCACACCAAAGTTATATATGAAATTCAAAAAAGATCCAGTGAGAGATGTGGCCTGTAAGGTGTGCTAATGGAATTGTTGACAATTCATATGCCAAGTCCATGATGGCTGCTGGCAGTCTTATTTTTCAACAAAATTCAGAAATATTTGATAGCTCCCATCTTGACATCACACCAAAGCTGCAAATGGAATTTGAAAAAATGATCAGGTGAAAGATGCAGCCTGAAGTGTGTGCTAATGGAATTGTTGACAATTTATATGCCAAATCTATGATGGCCACTGGTGAGCATGTTTTTCAACAAAATTTAGAAAAATTTGATAGCTCCCATCTAGACATTGCCCCGAAGCCACATATGAAATTTGGGACTGATCGCGTGAATGCCGCAGTCTGTAGGGTGTGCTAAAGGAATTGTTGGATAATATATGCCAGCCATGTTTCTGAACAAAATTCAGAAAAAATTGATAGCTCGGATTCGCTCCCATCCAGACATCACACCAAAACTACATCTGAAATTTGAAAAAGATCGGGTGAGAGATGCAGTCTGTGGGGTGTGCTAATGGAATTGTTGACAATTTGTATGCCAAATCAAAGATGGCCACTGGCATCCATGTTTTTCAATGAAATTCCGAAAAATTTGATAGCTTCCATCTGGTCATTGCCCTAAAGCTACATATGGAATTTGGGACTGATCGTGTGAACACACCCTTTATCACATCATCGGTTGTTGAACATGCATATCAAGTTATAAGCAAAAAGGGCTGCCGCCTGCTGCTCACCATACCAATAAAGTTTTTTTGAAAATTGAAAACTTGACTAAAAGAAAGTTGCTTCATCTATGGGATTGGAAAAAGCACCAGATTCTTTCAAAATCTTATAAACCACCAGTTACAATGCTTTAATATTTGGTTTACAACTTACCTGGTTTTGTTTTTCTTTATTTTTCATTCCCAAACCTTACTTATTAATTAGCTCTGTTATTTGGATTGTGTGAGTCTGAGGTCATTTTAAGTTTAGGATATTTTGTAACTCTTTACCCACTAAGTATTTCCAAAATATTTTTCATCAGCAGCCATGACTAGATTTGATGAAAAGTTCAATTAAATTTACATCAAGAATCATTGGTGAAAAAATCCTTGAGGATTTGCTTAAATGTGCCCAATTTATACTTTCTTCAAGAGAAATCCTGTCCTGGGTAGGAATATCCACCAGTAGCATATATAGACAATAAACATATAGTGTGTTTTTATATCTGTGTTATACAGCGAGTTGAAATATGGTTTATTTTTTCGAGGCTTCGCCGAGAAAAAATAAACCATATTTCAATGAGTTGTATAACACAGATATAAAAACACACTATATGTTTATTGTTTTTATCTGATAACAAACAGACACCCGTCTCGTGCGTCTACCCGACTTATATATACTTCCCACGGGCCTCCAAAGAAAACCAGTCTACGAGACAAAAGAAATAGGACAAGACGCATAGAGTTGTGTCCCTTACATTACAAAATCGATGACGGCGATTGTAAAGTGCGATTGCACTTCTTGCATCATGTAACTGCGCTGGAACAAAATAAATTTCAACTATTTTATTAACAGTAACAAAACGGTGTTTCAGTAGAGTTATTCCTTTTTTGACATAGTTCCAGTTTTCTTCCGTGTTTTATGCTGTAGTCCCAATATAACAAATAATTTTGCGTTTGTTTACAATTTTTACGAAGTGTTTTTTTTTCAGGTAGAGCAGACGAACTTTTAATTAGCGCAGTTCCGCGAGTACTTTTGATCGAGGCCGTGACTATAAATAGTTCGCAGTCGCCGCATACTAATTACTATTGACATTCAAGTAATTTCTACAATGTTTTGAAGCAAAATTTTAGGTTGCCTTTATTGAAGCAAAATAAATAAGAAATGACACCATCAGAGGATTCTGACAAAGTGCAATAAGCGTACAATTAAAACCTGCCCTGTGATATAACGATGTTTCATGAATGAATGAATGAAAATGGAATTGAAAGAGGTCAGAGGTCGTTCGCATAAATTATAATTATATACAACACCCGTTGTATATACTTCAAGTATATACAACGGTTGTTATACTCTATGGTTATCAGATAAAAAGAGGTGAACCATTATTCGCCGTGCTAACACAGAACTGAATAACAAAATGATAGTGTTGGTGACACTGTAGCTCAACTTGACAAACTTGAACCTGGTAAGTTATAAGTGAAATGGCAAACTTCAACAAAACAGCATTGCGTGTGCACAATATCAGAGCAATCCATGCATTTTTAAATGTAAACTGTAGGGCTGGCAAAAGGAAGAATGTTGATACTCAAATGCAGTAAGTTGAAAGATCATTGTAAATAGAAACTTTTTTCACATAAATGAATGCTATTCGATAGCTCTTATCTGGAGCTCTCACCTAATGAGCACACCAAGTTCTGAAACAATCCTATGATAAATGTGCCCTGTAGGCCATGTCAAAGAAGAATGTTGATGCACAAATGCACTAAATTCAAAGGTTGTTGCTAACGGCAAGTTTTTGATGGAAATGAAAGAAAATCGATAGCTCCCATCTAGGTCACCCTGAATAAGCATACTAAGTTTTAAAACAACCCAATAATGAATGCTCCCTCTGAGGCGTGCCAAAGCGAAATGTTAATGCAAAATGCACAAAGTTTGAAGATTGTTTTTTTTTTCTCTCATTTTTGATGGAAATGAAAATGAAATAGCAAAGTTGAAGATCATTGGATGCCGTGAGGGAAATTTAACAACACCATAGTGTGTGTCAAAGCTAACCACTACCAATTCTGTATGGTGTACCCTGCAGAGCATGCCAAAGAAAAATGTTGATCCAAAAATGACAAAGTTCAAAGATCATTGTTAGCGGCAATGTTTCCAAATGGAAATGAAAGAAATAGCTCATGTCTAAATGTTGCTCCAAACCAGCACACCAAGTTTCAAAGCAATCAGATCATAAATGTGGTCTGTACTGTGTGCTGAAGGAAATTGTAAATGCACAAAAGGGCAAAGTTGAAGGTCGTTGCTAATGGCAAGTTTTCTAATGGAAATTAAAGAAGCTCCCATCTGAAGGTTAACCCCAAAAAGATACTAAGTTTCAAAGCGATCCATTCATGAAAGTACATTGTAGGGTGTGCCAAAGGAAAATGCTGATGCACAATGCACCAAGTTTGAAGGTTGTTGCTAACAGCAACTTTTTTGACGAAAATGGGAGAAAATCGAAAGCTCCCATCTAGAGGTCACTCTGAATAAGCATACCAAGTTTCAAAGTGATTTGATAATAAATGCGATCTGTGCAGTGTGCCAAAGGGAATTGTCTATGTCCAAACAGATAAGATGAATGTCATTTCTCAACAGAAATAAAGGGAAATCAATAGCTCCCATCTAGAGGTCACCCCAAACATGCATACCAAGTTTAAAGCAATCCATTCATTGATTAATTCACTCTGCATGGCGTGCCGAAAGAAAAATTGATGCACAAATCCAAAAAGTTCAAAGGACATTGCTAACGGCAACGTTTTTTGTTGGCAATGAAAGAAAATCAATAGCTCCAATCTGGAAGTCACCCCGAACACACATACCACGTTACAAAGTGATCTGATGATAAATGCGACCTGTGCAGTGTGCCAAAGGAAATTGTGAACAAACAAAATGGATAAGCTGAATGTCATTGCTAACTGCAACATATCTCGATGGAAATGAAAGAAAATTGAAAGCTGCTATCAAGAGTTTCCCTCAAACAAGCATACCCTGTTGGGCTTGCCAAAAAGAATACATTGATGCACAAATGCACTAAGTTCAAAGGTCGTTGTTAAAGGCAATGTTTTTTTGATAGAAAGAAATGAAAGAAAATTGATAGCTCCCATCTGGAGGTCATTCCAGACAAACATACCAGGTTTCAAAGCGGTCCAATCATAAATGCGACCTGTGTGGTGTGCCAAAGGAAATTGTGGAAGTACATACAGGCACCGGCGGATTGGAAGTGACAGTAATAGCTCAGCTTGACTTTGACAAGTTGCACTAAAGATATTCACTTCTGAGAAACCAAATACATGTTAACCCATGAAATGCATTTTTCTGAATATTTCACAAATACTTCTTTGGAGCTTAAGGTAATTTCCATCATCTAGCAGTGATGTATTTCTGGTTTCAGAAGTGGGGGATGACAAAATCATTGAAAAGAAGACGTAATGCAGAACATGTCAGAGAGGGAGAGCAGTGGGGAGGTAGGAGGCGGGGGGGGGGGGGGGGGGGGGGGGGGGGAGGGGGAGGGAGGTTAGGTGAGGTCCTGACTCATTTTTAATTCTGAAAAAGCAGCACCTGCATCAGTTTGGGTAACAAATTCAGCACAAAATCAAACGTCACTACCGGTAGTGGGGGGGGGGGGGGGGAGGGGGAGGGAGGTTAGGTGAGGTCCTGACTCATTTTTAATTCTGAAAAAGCAGCACCTGCATCAGTTTGGGTAACAAATTCAGCACAAAATCAAACGTCACTACCGGTAGTGATTCTTATCTACTTATATCTCCCAAAACTACAGTAAATCAAAATATTAAGGATACAAATAGGGTGAAACTTGGCATTTTTGGATCAGATTTATCCCCAGTTTGTTGGGTCGAATGTTATTCCCCCTGGAACACAACACGGTGATCTAGGGTTATATCATGAACATGTGGGTTTAACACACCTGACTTCAGACAGACTGAGGTTTTCTGATCACTCCCCATCTGCTGTTCTGCATGAAGTGTGTGTTTGTGGCAGTTATTCAAAAATCATTGAATCAATTTTGAAGAAATGTTAAGGGAATTTTTTGGAATGGGGTTTCATTTTGATTTTATTCAAATCAAGTTGCCACACCCCATAGGGAGGAGGTAGATGAAAATTGCTCCAATTTTAAAACAAGAGGGGGGTGTCCATCCCATTAGCTCACCAACACATGACATGCAATAAACCTAGGCTTATTACAAATCCACAAAAAACTGTTCAGTCATGTTCATGTACAGCAAAACAGGTAAGAAATTTTCCAAGTTCACACTTACAAAAAAGTCTAACATTGCATTAAAAAAGTCCAAAATCTCCGAAAAATGTCCGGCCAAGGGTTAATGTCATCTTATAATGATGCATTTAACACATATATGAAATATAAAAGCCACAGCATACCAGTGGTAGCCTCCACTCATATATAGCAAAACAATGTTGGAAATTTTTTAAGTCCACACTTACCGAAAAGTCTTACATTGCAAAAACAGTAAAACTCCAAAGAAAATCACAGGGTAAGGGTCTGTGTATAATTGTCAGCTATAAAAACAGTATGAGGTGCATAGTAACAGGGTGGAAAGTCAAAGTGGACTCGTACAATAACTTTAACACAAGTGTTGACACCAACATGCCTCGGGTCATGACATAAGCCCACACAACTTCGTTGGTGGGCTAAAAATCTCCTCATGATCCGATAGTTGGAACAAGTTTTACCCAACCACAAAGGCATCCTGGCAGTAGCTCGCATACGCAAATACAAGCCAGACTGGGAGTTATCATCTGCAATCCTTCTGGGACTACTAAAACTGGTTCTACAAAGCAACAATTTTGAGTTGAATAGAGACCACCATCTCCAAGTTGGGGAAATGATTATGGGGACCAGGGTTGCACCTACATTCGGAAACATCTTTAAGGGAGAACTGGAAATGTGACTTATCACAGAATACACTTAAAAAACCCAAACTTTACCTCAGGTTCATCGCTAGTATGTTCCTCATTTGGACACACAGGGAAGAGAAATTATTAGCATTTATCCAACACTTCAATTCTGCACATACAACTATTAAGTTCACTGCTGAATACTCCAACACGTCCATCAATTTCTTGGATGTAACAATAACCAGGATTGGTGACACCACCAAAACGGGCCTATATACAAAACCAACTGACACGCATGCCTACCAGAGACCTGACTCTTGTCATGCACATAACCTCATACAGGGAATCCCAAACAGTCAATTATTGAGGGTCAAACAAATCTGTAGTGAACCCGATGACTTCACCAACCAAGCCAGGAAAATGACTACCCATTTTCAAAGTCGTGGCTACCCACCCAAAACACCTGAATCAGCCATAGACAAAGTCCAAAGATTCTATAGGACAACAGTTATCCAAAATCCTTCTCCAAGGCTGAAATCAGACCAAATCCACTTTCCGTTCATTGCCAACTATCACTTGGAATGCACTGAGATATACCAACACATTCAACAATTATGGCTGATCTTATCCAGCACTAAACCCAGCGCAGAACTTGGTACTCCCTCCCCCACCCCTGCTATCTAGATGATGCAACCCCTCACTTTAAGATATACTAACCCAAGCCAAACTCCAGATCCTTTTCCAGGTCAGTAGGAAGACAACACTAAACCCACGTACCAACTATCCTACACTCAACTTTGGAATCTGCAATGGCATACCACAGAGCCTATGGTTCAAGAGTCACACTACAAACATGCGATATAAGGGACCAGACCAGGGTGCACAAATTGCCTCACCCAAAACAGTATCTACTTATTAATATGCATAAGATGTGGTAAACTATACGTTGGGGAAACTAAAAGGAATTGTAAACTCCAAATTCGAGGCCACCTACTTTCCCCAAGAACACCACACACAATCTGACCTGCTGCAGTATCATACAGGTCCTACGTTCAACCCTGGGGGAACAGAACAGCGTCAATCATGTGAAATACAATGGATTTTCACTTTAAAAACGCAACAACCATTCAACTTAACAGAAAAGACTTCTGATGAAGTGGTTTATATAGTGTTGGAATAAGTTTATTTGGTATTTAATTTCCTTTTGAGATATACACTCAAGTTAGTTCAAGGGAAGTTTGAGGTCAATATATACAGTTCTGGGAGGCCCCAACAGAATTTTCTGTTTTTAGAACCTATCGGCTGATTAGAACCAAATTTGGTATGGGGTACTTTTGGGTTATAAGTACTTGGTTTAAGTTTCCTATGTCGATGTGGGAATCCTAGGAGCTAAAAAATAGAAAAAACTTCAAATGCCCATATTTCCTTAAATGCTTTGAACAAAGATTTGTTATTTGGAATGCAGCATCTGTAAAACCAGTAGAGTTGAAGGGGCAGAAAAATTGGCAGTTTAATTTTTTTTTGGTAAGGTATAGGGAAGTGAAAAGGTGCCAAGTCATCACCTTGTTATCACCTTGGGACGAGAACAAGTGTTTTAAAAAAATTATAAGATCTCCAGAAAAACCCATCAGAATCTTTTAATATTTGGTATCCCAACATCTGTTGGGGTGGCAGATTGAAGTTTGTTCAAATCAAGTCCTTGGGTTAATGTTTAGGCTCCATACAGGTTTACTGTGGTAAACAAGTTCTGCTTTACCGGTAAAATAGGACCAGGATCTAATGCCTGGAGTGGAAGTCCTCTAAAGTGAGTAGCAAAGGTATTAACGATTGATTAAGCTTGACTTCGTGATATAGCCAAAGATGCTGAAAGTGACCATACACACCAATAAAAGAATAAATACATTGAAGCTTGCTCAAATTAAGACCCTGGGTTCATATTTGAGCGCCATATAGGAGGCAGCCATTTTAACACTGTTATTGGGAATCTGCTGAGTACGCATGTATTTAAAAACTGAAAAAATCTTCTCCAGAACCACTGGCCCAAATCTTTTGATATTTTGTATACAACATCCTAAGGGAGATCAGATTAAAGTTTGCTCAAGAGAAGTCCCCAGGTTCATATCTGGGATCTGTACAAGAAACTGAATTTTGGAAAAAGGCTTTAAAAATGTCCAGAACCACCATGAGGTTCAAAATTTCAAAAGTGTTTGCAGCTTGGTGGTTTTCTCTGGTTGCTATTATATTCATTGGTTGTCGA
This sequence comes from Pictodentalium vernedei, assembly GCA_031216915.1. Taxonomy (NCBI): domain Eukaryota; kingdom Metazoa; phylum Mollusca; class Scaphopoda; order Dentaliida; family Dentaliidae; genus Pictodentalium; species Pictodentalium vernedei. Next base: position 555,702,739 of record CM062295.1, on the reverse strand, counting down.
AGTCACTTTTGGATACCTGACAGTTCAATTATTTGTCATCTTTGCTCAACAGCAAAGCTCATGTATTGTCTGAACTGGAAAAAAAACATAACTTTACTCCATCATTTGTAATACATGCATAATATTCACAGAAGCGTAGTGATGGTGGTTTAGGGGAGTGTGTGACCCACCAAATAAATAATTTTTCCAGTTGGGACATTTCCATCTGAATTGGAATCTCAGATATTGATTTGTTCTTGCTAATAATCATGTTCTTTCTTTCAAGTCTGGATTCAATACTTGGACTTATGTCAGACGCAGTCTGTCATACAAATGGACTGCTGTGGTATTGGATTCAGTCAGTTTGTATGACCATTGGTGTACGCTACATGTTAACGAAATAAGAAGTTGTATCACCATTACTAAATTTATATTTTAGGCCCCACAAAGTAGATCTCTTTCTCAGGCCACTTTTGTAAAATTGCATGTGCGCAGGTGCTTTTATTTTATTTTTTATTTTTAGCTCAACTTTGACGTAAGTCAAATTTGAGCTTATTCCATGGCCAGTCATCTGTCTGTCCATCAACAATTCAATGCAGCTTGGGCTAGAGGCTGTATTTATGAACCAATCTTTACGAAACTTCTTGGGTACCTTTGTTATGACTGTGGGACGAGAACGAGTGTTTTTGGGTTCGATCCAAAATTCAAGTTGGCCGCTGGCAGCCATTTTGTACAAAGTTAGGTGCAATCAGATTTTTGCGCAGAACTTCCATATAAAAGTTCTGACTTGAATAATTTTTTGTATAAATGTTTAGTACCATGGGATACATCACATATAATACAGGTATTTTTCTCATGCAGAAATTATGCAAATTAGATGAACTTTGATTTTTTCAGTGCTACTTACACACAGTAAGTACACATGTCGATAAGGCTTGGGCTAGAGTCTGTATTTATGAACCGATCTTCACGAAACATCTTGGGTACCTTTGTTATCACTTTGGGACGAGAACAAGTGTTTCTGGGTGCGGTCCAGAATTCAAGATGGCTGCCAGTGGCCATATTGTACCGAAATTAGGTCTAATCAGCTTTTTGTACACACCTTCTATATGGCTCAGGCTAGAGGCCATATTTATGAACCGATCTTTACAAAACTTCTTGGGTACCTTTGGTCGGAAATTCAAAATGTCCACCAGCAGCCATTTTGTACCAAAATTGGTGCAATCAGTTTTTTGTACAGAACTTCTGTATGAAAGTTCTGATTTGAATAAATTTTTGTATGAATGTTTAGTAACATGGAATACATCACATATAGTACGGGTTTTTTTCTCAGGCAGAAATTATGCAAATTAGATGAACTTTGTTTTATTCAGTGCTACTTGTACTGTTTTATTCAGTGCTACTTGTACACACTAAGTGCACATGTCAATACGGCTCGGGCTGGAGGCTGTATTTATGAACCGATCTTCACGAAACATCTTGGGTACCTTTGTTATCACGTTGGGACGAGAATGAGTGTTTCTGGGTGCGGTCCAAAATTCAAGACGGTTGCCAGTGGCCATTTTGTACTGAAATTAGGTCCAATCAGTTTTTTGTACACAACTTCTATACAGCTCGTATTTATGAACTGATCTTCACAAAACTTCTTGGGTACCTTTGTTATCACCATGGGACCGGAACGAGTGTTTTTGGGCGTGCCTTTGTTATCACTGTGCTCTGAGAACAAATATTCTGGGGTTCAGTCAGACCCACTCTGGGACTCAAAGATTTCTTTTCCAGTTTAGCATCTGACTGTCACCCACCTTTACAATACTTTACCTATGCATTTGTTACAGGCTACGGTCAGTATTTATGTACAGACCGTTACAATACTTTATATGTACATTTGTTATCAGGTCATTACCTAGATGTTTGTCATTGCTGTGTCACATTCTATACATGTACATGTCTTAACAAGTTGAGCTGCAGTGTCATTGACACTTTCATTTTAATTATTTTTCTGCCATCAAAAGCTTGTATTCTTGGTTTGTTCTATGTTTTCGGCCTCATAATCTACAGAATAACATAGGTGGTGGTGTAATTCATCCCTTGAGTGCAGAATGGCTTCACAATGCAAAAGCATTGTGAAGCCTTGTTGTACTTAAGGGATAAATTTATCAATTTTATTAATTTGGGTAAAATATCAGACACAAATCATTCAATTTTTAGCTTAACTTGACAAAGTCAAGATAAGTTATTGCCATCACGCGTGCGGAAGTCTGTTAGTCTGTTCACATTTTCCTTTAGCACAGGCAACACCCCGTAGTTCTTGTCCAATCGTCCCGAAATTTCATATGCAGGTTTGAGGTCATGTTTAGATGGAGAACGTCCCCTTTTGGTCGTGATTGGTCAACTGTGATGGCTGCCCGAGCCCAAAAACCTTTAGCACAGTCTACAAGTCATGTTTAGGAAGGGCTTTCATTGTAACTTAGTAGGATGACTGTATAATGTCTAGATGAGAACGTCCCCTTTTGGTCATGATCTATCTGTCAACCGTGACGGCTGCCCAAGCCCGAATCCCCAAAACTTTTAGCAGTCTACAGGTCATATTTAATATGGAGAGATTTCATTGTAACTTGGTAGGATGTCTCCGTATAATGTCTAGATGAGAACTTCCCCATTTGGTCAGGATCTGTCAACTATGACGGCTACCCGAGCCCAAAACCCCAAAACCTTTAGCAGTCTACATACAGGTCGTATTTATGGTGAGATTTCATTGCAACTTGGTAGGCTGACTCCATTTATTTATTTATTAGGGTGTAACGACACTTCAACAGCCAAGATCATATTGTGTCGGTGACAGTTTTGTGGGTGGAGGAAGCCGGAGTACCCAGAGACAACCAATGAGCAACGACAAGCAGCTGCCAGCTCTCCAACATTGTAACTCAGCACTGCAGCACTGGCAGGCATAGATTGGTTGAAGACATGTGCACCATCGATGTGCAGTACGCCTTAGTACATGGCGCCATCGTGCCCCCATGTGGACAATTGGGGTTAAGTGCCTTGTCCATGGACACAATGCGGGAGTCCGAATTGATCGCTCAGACGGTACCCATCCAAGGACTAACCGGGCTTGACATTGCTTAACTTCGGTGATCTGACGAGAAACAGTTACCGAAGTGCCACTGCACCCCCAGGATGACTCCATATAATGTCTAGATGAGATGTCCCCTTTTGGTCGGAATTAGTTAATTGTGATGGCTGAAGGGATTTCATTGTAACTTGGTAGGATGATTCCAGATAATGTCTAGATGAGAACGTCCCCTTTTGGTCGCGATCATTCAACCGTGATGGCTGCCCGAACCCAAAACCTTAAGTGCAGACTACAGGTCGTATTTATGAAGGGATTTCATTTCAACTTGGTAGGATGACTCAGTATAATGTCTAGATGAAGACATCCCCTTTTGGTTGCGATCGGTCAACCGTGATGGCTACACAGGCCCGAAAACCTTTAGCACAGTCTGCAGGCCATATTTTTGAGGGGATTTCATTGTAACTTGACAGGATGACTCGTTTTGGAATAATTTCACTGTAACTTGGTAACTTTGGTTGATACTGTCTAGATGAGGACGTCCTCTTTTGGTTGCGATCGGCACCATCAACTGTGATGGCTACACAGGTCCGAAAACCTTTAGCACAGTCTACAGGCTGTATTTATGAAGGGATTTCCTTATAACTTGATAGGATGACTCGATTTGGAATAATTTCACTTTAACTTGCTAACTTTGGTTGATATACATTAACTTTGAGGGCCACATTAACCCACCCCTCAATTCTTTAGTACAGTCTACACCTCAAATTATTTTTATTGAAAACATAACATACAGGGAACAGAATTTAACATATTCTCAATTATCACAATTCTTGTCTTATTTCATAATCGTTTCATAAACATTGAACATTATCCTTTTCATCAAACACAACACACAGTCAAGTTAAGCAACAGTGTCATTGACACTTTCATTATTTTTTGAAGTTTGCGTTGGTTATAAAAAGAGAGCAGCCAAAAGGACCATGCAGGAGGGCCTGAGAAACCGATTTTTAACTTTTTTAGGCCTTCCATATCTACAAATAAATTGTCCTAATATTCCAACTGCACCATCAAGGCATGCCTTAACCCTTTACCCAACGAATCGCCTACATCCACCCACATAATATGCAAATTCAGCAGCTGAAATTTTTTTTTTTTTTTTAAATTTCAACAAAACCATATCATGTGACCCCTCTTTTGGAATGAGCTCGTCGAGCTCGTTCCAAAGAGTTATCACATGATATGGTTTTGTTGAAATTTTTTGAAAAAATTTAAAAAATGATATTTAAAATAATAAATTTTGAAATCGTTTGCGTTTGGTAAAGGGTTAATGCTGCATATGGAATATTTGATCAGTCAGGACTTGAGTCATCACTTCACTTTCCTTTTATTGAGTATTCCGTGAATCCAGTTACAAAACTGTGGATCAGGGTTTCATTTCTCATTGTATGTGCACATACTGGGTATTTTTATTAAAAAATTTGCATTTATGCTAGCGCAAACGAACCAAGCATACATTCATTTTTCAAAAGGTCAACAATGAATGCACAATTAAGTAAATAATAATACAGGGAAATGGCTGTTTTTACAGGTGATACACCTGGTGACTAAACCAATCAAAGGGAACCAAGTTTAGCTTTTGACTAAAAAGTAATTCTGCTGTTTTTTGAAGTAAGTTTGTATATCAATCTTAGCAGTCAATGTTACTCTACCCAGTGAACAGGATAACAAAAATATTTTATTTTAATTATTTTTTTCTTAAAATTTTTCAAAAAATAAAAAAAAAACACATGTGACCCCACGTATTGGGACAAACTTGACAAGCACATTCCAATGAAGGATCACATAATATGGTTTTGTTGAATTTTTTCTAAAAATACATTTTTTTCATCTGCTCAGTTTGTAAATTACAGAAAGCAGATTTAATAAGTAAAGGGTTAATTTTCACAGAATATTGTATTAAAACGTCGTGAATTTTTAGCTCACCTGACTGAAAGTTAGGGTGAGCTTTTGTGATCACTTTGTATGCTTGGGGTGATTTCTAGATGGGAGCTATCGATTTTTTTCCATTTCAACAAAAAACAAGAGGCCCCAAGGGACCTGAGGGTGCTCACCTGACATGGTAGCCTAAATATCAACCCAGAGAATTGATTTCAACAAGTTGCATCTGCTCCTCCTAAGAAAAGCTTATACCAAATATCCAAAGATTCTGACCAGTGGATCTAAAAAAAAAGAAGATTTTTAAAGAATATTCCTCATATTGAACTAAGTTATAATTCGGGCTCCCACAGGGAGCCCATATATGAACCCAGGGACTTGGCTTTAACAAACTTAAATCTCACCCCCCTAAGGATGCTGCACACCGAATATCAAAACATTCCGACTGCTGGATCTGAAGAAGAAGATTTTTAAAGAAAATTCCTCATTTTGAACTAAGTTACAATTCAAGCTTCCACAGTGAGTCCAAATATGGACCTAGGGACATGGCTTGAACAAACTTGAATCTCACCCCCCTAAGGATGCTGCATATCAAATATCAAAACATTCCAACTGCTGGATCTGAAGAAGATTTTTAAAGAAAATTCCTCATTTTGAACTAAGTTATAATTGGGCTTCAACAGTGAGCCCAAATATGAACCCAGGGACTTGGCTTGAACAAACTTGAATCTTACCCCCATAAGCATGGTGCATACCCAATATCAAAAGATTCTGCCTGCTGGATCTTGAGAAGAAGATTTTCAAAGAAATTTGCCTGAAATGCACTAAGTTCGAATTCGAGCTTCTATAGTGAGCCCAGATATGAATCTAGGGAGCCGATTTGAACAAACTTGAATCAGATCCACCCCACAATGTTGCATACCAAATATCAAAAGATTCTGCCTGCTGGATCTGGAGAAGAAGATTTTTGAAGAAATTTTCCTGAAATGCACTAAATTCGAATTCGAGCTTCTATACTGAGCCCAAATATAAACCCAGGGGGCCGATTTGAACAAACTTGAATCAGATCCACCCCACAATGTTGCATACCAAATACCAAAAGATTCTGCCTGCTGGATGTGGAGAAGAAGATTTTTTAAGAAATTTGCCTGAAATGCACTAAGTTCGACTTCGGGCTTCTATAGTGAGCCCAAATATGAATCCAGGGGGCCGATTTGAATAAACTTGAATCAGATCCACCCCACAATGTTGCATACCAAATATCAAAAGATTCTGCCTGCTGGATCTGGAGAAGAAGATTTTTGAAGAAATTTGCCTGAAATGCACTAAGTTCGAATTCAAGCTTCTATACTGAGTCCAAATATAAACCCAGGGGCCGATTTGAACAAACTTGAATCAGATCCACCCCACAATGTTGCATGCCAAATATCAAAAGATTCTGCCTGCTCGATCTGGAGGAGAAGATTTTTTAAGACATTTTTGCCTGAAATGCACTAAGTTCGAATTCGGGCTTCTATAGTGAGCCCAAATATGAATCCAGGGAGCCAATTTGAACAAACTTCCATCAGATCCACCCCACAATGTTACATACCAAATATCAAAAGATTCTGCCTGCTGGATCTGGAGAAGAAGATTTTTTAAGAAATTTGCCTGAAATGCACTAAGTTCGAAATCGGGCTCCTATACTGAGCCCAAATATGAACCCAGGGGGCCGATTTGAACAAACTTGAATCAGATCCACCCTACAATGTTGCATACCAAATATCAAAAGATTCTGCCTACTGGATCTGGAGAAGGAGATTTTTTAATCTTTTTCCCATTGCCTACAGTGTTAAAAAGTGCTGACTCAGTACTTTTTCAAAGTCCGGAAAAAAGTACCTTGTGATCAAACCGATGGGGATTTTTTTTTTAACCATTCTATTCTACTGGATAAAAGTAAGCTTCATACAAAATAAGAATTGTCTGTGCCGTGTAGTTTTGGAGATATGGCAGTTTTAAGGTTTTTCCTATTTTTAGCTCCCAAGGTTCCCACGGGGCAATGAGAAAATTTTTTTTTTGCATCAATCAACTACTTATGACCCATTATCATCTCATATCAAATTTGGTTCAAATCGACCTCACGGTTCTGAAAATAGAAATTTTAGGCGTGGCCAAAATTTTTGCCCCTCCCATAACGAAGGCAAATAATGCCCGACAAACTTCTCTTGAACAAACTTGATTCTAAACCTCAAACGGAGTCTGTATACCACATATCAAGTCTCTGCTACTGGTGGTTCATTAGAAGAAGATTTTCAAATAATTTGGATATTTTTCCCCCCACACCTCTGCTCAATATGAGCCGAAAGCTATTTTGGATAAAAATCAAAATGCCCCTATATAACCACTACTTACATGAAATTTAATTAAAATGTGGCCAGTGGTTTAGGAGAAAGAGGCTCAAACACCACCTTCACGCAGGACGACGGACGACAGATGACAGATGACAGACGACGGACGACGGACGAAGAGTGATAAGAAAAGCTCACCCTGACTTTCAGTCAGGTGAGCTAAAAAGTAGCTGTTGGCAATGACCTTTGATGAACTTTGTGTAGTTATGCATTAATATTTCCCCACGGCACACGCTGCAGGGCACATTTATAATCAGATCGCTTTGAAACTTGGTATGCTTGTTTGGGGTGACCTCTAGATCGGACCTATCGATTTTCTGCCATTTCTGTCAAAAACATTGCCATTGGCAATGACCTTTGAACTTAGTTATTTTGGAATCAATATTTCCATGTGGCACACCCTACAGGGCACATTTATGATCGGATCACTTTGAAAGTTTGTGTGCTTGTTTGGAGTGACCTCTAGATGGGAGCCATTGATTTTCTTCCATTTCCATCGAAAAATGTTGCCGTAGGAAGTGACCCTTAAACTTAGTTTAGTCAGGTATCAATTTATTTCTATGGCATGCCCTACAGGGCACATTTATGATCGGATCTCTATGAAAGTTGGTATGCTTGTTTGGGGTGGCCTCAGATGGGAGCTATCGATTTTCTTCCATTTCTCTCCAAAAATGTTTGCCGTTGGCAATGATCTCCAATGAATTTAGCGCAGTTGTGCATCAATATTTCCATTTGGCACACACTGCAGGGTACATTTTTGATTGGATCACTTTGAAACCTGGTATGCTTGTTTGGGGTGACCTCTAGATGGGAGCTATCAATTTTCTTCCATTTCCTACAGGGCACAATTATGATCAGATCACTTTGAAACTTGGTATGCTTGTTTGGGATGACCTCTAAATGGGAGCTATCTATTTTCTTCCATTTCTGTCAAAAAACATTGCCATTAGTAAAGACCTTTGAACATAGTGCAGTTGTGCCTCATTAGATTTCTTTGGCAATATTTCTTCCATTTTCATCAAAAAACGTTGCTGTTAGTATCTACCTTTGAACTTAGTGCATTTGTGCATCAATATATTTCTTTGGCACAATGCCCAGGTCACATTTATGATTGGGTTGCTTTGAAACTTGGTATGCCTGTTTGGGGTGACCTCTAGATGGGAGCTTCTTTCATTCCTGTCAAAAAAGGTGCTGTTAGATTGACCTTAAACTTTGCCCTTTTGTGCACTGATAATTTCCTTTAGCACATCACACTTTGCCATTTTTGTATGAACATTTTTCTTTGGCACACTATGCAGGGTGCATTTATAAATGGATCAGTTTGAAGCTATCCATTTTCATCAAAAAATGTTGCTGTTCGTATCGACCTTTGAACTTTGTGCATTTGTGCATCAATATATTTCTTTGGCACACTGCAGGTCGCATGCCATTTTGGCCAAAAACGTTGCTGTCAGGAATGAAGTGTAAAATTAGTGCATTTGTGTATCAACATATTCATTTGGCACGCTCTTTAGGGCACATTTATAAATAGCTTGCTTTGAAATTTTGGGTATGTGTTCGGGGTGCCCTCTAGATGGGAGCTATTGAATTTTTTTCATTTCCATCAAAAAACATTGTTAGCCCCAACCTTTGAACTTAGAGCATTTGTGCAGAAACTTATCCCTTTTGCACTAACTACAGGGTTTATGAATTTCCACCAAAAGAAAAAATGAAAGTGTCAATGACACTGTAGCTCAACTTGTGTAAGACATGTACATGTATAGTATGTAACACAGCAATGACACACATCTAGGTAATGACCTGATAACAAAGGTACATATAAAGTATTGTAACGGTCTGTACATAAATACTGACCGTAGCCTGTAACAAATGTATAGGTAAAGTATTGTAAAGGTGGGCCGACAGTTAGATGCTAGACTAGAAAAGAAATCTTTATGGGGTTAATGTTACAGTGGGGATTCTTGTTAGCAATTGTTTTGGCCTGTTTGATTCAAACCCTTCTAAGTAAGGCTGTCACGATTATGAATTTTCATAATCGATTATTTTGTCATAAAAATCGACTGTTATTCGATTATTTATGGTTAAAATTTCTGACTAGTTTCCTAGAACTTTGTCTATGAAATAACTTGGGAGGCGTTAAAAATAAAAATATCCTAATCGTAAATGAGGCAAACGAACACCAAACCTTGACAAAATTGACAAAACAGAATCTACATCGCATAGATTGAAACTTCAAATCATAGAAAAATGCATACTAAACTCACTAATGGCCCCATCCGTGCCCAATGTGTAATGATTATGAATTTAGCCTTAGGGAATGTCAAGTCAACAAAGCTTTACACGTGGAAATGAAACTTCTGGTTGCGGTACGTCGGAGAACAAAATAAATCATCATACTTTAAAAATAACATGGCATTTCAAAGTTTTTCCCTCTTTCCTTTCCGTATGTTAAAATTGCTTATCAAGTATCAAATTGATAAAAACAAAAACAACTCAACACTCGACGATGTCTTATTGGCAAGGAATACAATGTAGCTATTGACAGTAAGGCATCATCGAGTGTTATGTTATTTTTGTTAAATTGTTATCACCGCTAATGGCAGTGAGCCACCGATAACTGGAACCGGAAAGTTCGGCCCATGAATAATAATGATTCAGCCCCTGTTC